>JAMLFY010000007.1:26493828-27127140 GCA_030441495.1 Dalbergia oliveri
ATATCATGATAGGTCCATGCAAAGACATCCAGATATTCTCAAACAATGCAATCATTTCTACGCGTTCTGGGTTTTCTACTATTTTCAGCTCTTTTCTCTCTTCTTCGTGCCCATGTTAATCAATTCAATCACTTCATTGTCTAAGTCAAATCCCTTTTTTCTATTCTCCGCAGATTAGAAAATTGCCCAACAATTTCTTCATCCTCCTTAGATTCATGGTTGTCACAATCGAGTGCAGCAAGAGAATCAATTGATAGGCTTCCAAAGTCCATTTCATGTGGCAAAATTTCTATAGCATTTAGATTCCTGGAAAGCAATTATGGTGGATTGGAATGCTAAAATATATAGTGGGTAAGCAATGTGGAAAAATTCAAATGCATGGGCTGAGAAAATAAAGATAAAAATAAAAAGAACGGAAGGAGAATAGAAGACACAAAGAGTAAAAGATGAGTAGGATAATAAAGAAAAACATGCAAGTTTTATTCAACTGATGTCTTTAAGTAGCATAAATAACAGGCATAAACGTCTTACAACACAGACAATTACTTCAGCAATAACATCGAGTCACTGGTTCATTGTCCAGTTCATCAGTACTTCATCATCATTGGCAGCATAAACCTTGTTGCTTTCTTCGTTGTCTCCATATCCAAGGTATTGATGGTGAGACGAGGCAAGGACGAACTTTTCCGCTATAATCACCTCGCTGGACCTGGAAATGTCTCCTTCATGAGGGATTTGTCTTACTTTCTTCTTATCATTCTCATGCTGGAGGGTCATGGCACTCATCTCCTTTGATAATGTTGCATCATATCCAAGCCAAATCGGTTGGGTTTCTTGGAGTTCGGTATAGGCATTCTGATACCTTGCAGTTGTGACCCCAACCCTTTACCTGTAAATATCCGTTCTTAGCCATGATATGAGCCACTATTTGATTAACATTTTGCATTGTGGATCCACTGCACTCGTGTTTAGGCTTCACCAACTCCAGGCTGTGCCACGAATTATCGTCTATTGGCTCAACATTCTCCACATATGGTAGTGAGGGTTTGGACACAATGATGTCCCTTTCTCCATGGATTGTCACGACTGATCCATTCTCAATATATTTGACCTTTTGATGCAAGGTTGAAGGGACAGCACCAATATCATTGATCCATGGTCTTCCTAATAGCATATTGTAATTATGAGCCAATCTCCATTACCTGGAATAACACTTCTGATTTGCTTGGTCCAATCTCTAGTGGCAACACCACCTCCCCAAAATGCTTTTCCTAGCCCCATCAAAAGCCTTCACCACCATCACCTGGGGTGATATATCATCCATACTCATCGCAAGTTGTTTCAAGGTTGACACTGGTAATACATTTAACCCTGATCCTCCGTCAATAAGGACTCTAGGCACTATGTGGCCTTTGCATTTAAGGGTTATATGTAATGCTTGTGGGTTAGCCCGTGACACCACTTCTTCATCTAAGAATGTGATCATATTGACACGTTCACTGGATCCACCATATTTACCATATTCTCCAATGAAGTCCGGGCTTGACATAGGCTTCCTTTAAAACCTTTAATCCTGCCTTTTGATGAGACTCAGACGACAGGATTCAGCGACAGAAGAATGTCTAGCTGGAGTCTTCTTTAATTGTTCCAAGAATATCGTACTCGCTCTTTCATGATTTTAAGGAATTCTTCCTCTTCCTCTTCTTCCTTTTCTCTTCTCTCTGACATCTCCTTCGTCCACGAATTTTCCTTTCTAGCTCTTTGGGTCCGTACACCTTCCGCTTCTTGTTATTCCTTTCACCTCCATGATATTAGTCGCCTCCTCACTTGTTTGAGCCTTTGAAATTTCCCCTCCATCACTTTTCATCTCAACCTTGGTTTCATAGCTCCAAGGTACAGCATGTGTGTCCTCATACACAAAAGGTGTTGGTTTCTTCATAGTGATCACTACCTTCTTCAAGCTTCAATGTTTTGATTAAGCGGCAATCGAAGCACAAAACGCTCGATCACATTTACTTCCTCGAGGAAGTTCGGCCTCTTTCTTGCCTGAATCACACCCATGTTGAGTAATTTCTGAACTCGAACTTTAAAATCCCAACAACTTTCTATATCATGACCGAAACCTCCAGAGTGGTACATACAGTTTGACTTCATATCATTCTTCTCATTCTCTTCATTGCAAAAGGTATTATTGTGCGTAGCCAGTTCTTTTAAACCAAAGAAAATTTTCTCCATGGGTGTTCTAAGACTCAACACTTTCTTAATCCAGGGTTCCTCCATTTCCAAGGCATTTATCCGACTTCCTCCTTCATGGTTCGGAATGGATTATTGACAATGTCTGGTTTTGACTCTTCTTGAAAGTCTAATCTCCCGCAAGCAATTAGCTTTCTCACGGCTTCTTAAAGCCTTCACAATCTTCGATAGAATGCCTGTTATATCCATATGATATTTGCAAGTTAAGCTCGGGTTATACCAGCTGGGTATGGTGGTTCCAATGGGCGCACAGGATATCCTGAGAGTAAGGTGAGCATTAACTAGGTTGAAAAGGTCAGCATTTGAGATGGATAGTTTCGGGAAAGGTGGTAAGTTTGGGAATCGAGAACGACTTTGGTTTTGGGTATTAGGCCGTGGTGGTGTGGTATTTGGGTAATTCTGTGGATGTATGGTTGGGTTATAAGTGTATGTTGGACGATTGGTTGGTATGGGCGTATATGAATGTTATTGACTTGGGGTTGGGGGTATGGCATTGTATTTGCAGTTGGAGTGGCTTGGTATAATGGGTAAGGAGGGATTGATGGTATTTGGGTTCTTGGGTGTGTCGAGGCATATCCTGGCATGAAAGATTGCTGACCTTGCACATAATTGACTTCTGCCTCCTTTTTTCCACGGGGATTCCTCTTACTTCCTCATGGCTCATAGGAAGTTTCCAAGCTTAGCCAGGCTCTCAATCCTTTCTCCAGCTGTTCTAGCTCAGAGAAATCCTTGTATGCGGCTCCTGCCATTGCCCCGATATAAGGGGATCCTAAAGTTCCCAAAAAGTATGAACACATTTCAGACTGGGATGAGTGGTGGTGAACTTCAGCAGCTAAGGCTCTCCACCTTTGGGCATAATGCTTAAATGGTTCATCCTTCTTCTTCTCATTGAGCTTAATTGTTCTCGAGTAGGTGCCACTTCGAGATTGAATTTGTATTGGCTCATAAATAGATCGGCCAATTCTCCCACTCGTGACTCTCGAATGGTCCAGCTGAATGTACCATCCAGCGCAGGTCCAGTTAAACTTTCATGGAAAAAGCTAACAAGGAACCTTTCATCTTTGGACCATATTGCCATCTTAGTCCAGTAGCTCTTCAAGTGGAACAACGGGTTCCGGTCCCATCATACTTGAGAAGTCAGGGACCTTGAAGTCTTGGGAACTATTGGGTCTATAGGAGCGCACGGTCTCAATCTCCACACCGCCATAGGAGCTAGGACCTTGGATAGCTTTAATCTGTTCTTGTATTTTCTTCATCCACTCTTCTTTGAATTCTCTCTTTCTCCACCTCTGAATGATCGTTCCCTAAGAAAGGTGATTGTTTTTGAACAACAACACGGATGGTTCCCAAATAGGGGTAACGTGTCGTGTTCTTCAACATGTGCATTTTCTACGGCATGATAACCTTCTCCAGACAGGAATCACTATTGGCATCGTCGGTGGTGGTTGAGAGTTACCTGACATTCGCCAATGTCATTCATCCCTTGGGTGATGTTTAGAGCTGCATCTAATACCATAGGTATGGTTACCATTGGCACTTGGTTGTACACTCATTGGCATACCAAGCATGTCAGAATTTTGGTAAGCTCCCAATAAATCTAGTGACTCTTTCATGGCTAATATCATTTCTTCTATCCTTGTTTGATTATTCGACATTTCGTTCAATTTTCCTCTCAGTGCATCAACCTCCATGCTTAGATTCCTTCCTGATTCAACATGAGTTGCATCAGAATGAGCCTTTCCTGGATCAGCATTACCTCCTCCATTTTGGTCCGCGCTCTGGTATTGTGGACACGAGTTTTAATCAATCTGCGTCTTCCTTGGCGCCCAATGGTTACAAATCTTCACACTATCAAAATGTTAACAACATTCAAACAGGTTAAAATTTTATTTATTTATTATTATTTTATATTATAACTATGTGCAAAGAACAAATGAACAATAGTCATCAAAAGTTCTTTGTCGACACTAGGATGCCCCGCACCCGTTCTTATGGGCATATCACCCTATAAGTCAAGGTGCGGTTAATAGCGGCTCTTTAGGGAGAATCCGCTCCTCTATAGATGCTATCTAATGAACACTAGCAATGCAGTTCTTCTTTTCTATATGATTGAGTTTCTCACATTCTTGCGCAAGGATAAACAATCTCAAAGCAAAAATGTGATTGATCACTTCTAGGGAACATTTGATCCTTCATAGAAAGCATCGAGTGTACTATAGACAATTAGTAACTTGTAGAAGAGGCACAAATATTAAAATTTCATTTACTTCTAGAGTGAAATTCTAGTACAAATCATTTCAAAATACATCATACACTAACGGGCAGAGAAAACAACTACATCAACAGGACCTTCCTTCATGAAACTACATAGAAGCTTCATCTTCTTTCTTTTGAGACCTCTTGGCAATGTTTTCGCATGAATCCATGAATTCTGTCACTTCTTGAGGTAACTTGAATGGTGGCATCTTACCAATTTGTTCACTTGCCTTTGCAAAGCGATGGACAAAGTTTGGGATGTAATGACTCAATTCAGCTAATTTCCCATACTTTTCCTTCCATTCGAGGGCCTTTTCTCTCCATGATTTTCCAAATTCAGTCGCATCAACAAATAAGTCATGATCCTGGTTTGCCGATGTCCACCCAGAATGGCATCATGTTTGGTCTGTGCCAACATTGTTGACAAGTGTTCTACTTGCGCTTCCAGTTCCTTTTTCTTGTCCTTCTCTTTGATCTCCATTTTAGGCTCCAAATGCTTTTATCTCTATTGCTGACTTCTTGTTCTACCCTTTTTACATTGCGACTCTTTTTTTAACCTCCTCTTTTAACTTGTTTCTTTCTTTTTCAAACATATGAAGTCTTCCTTCCAGCTCTTGAATCTTGGCCAAATGGGTAATCGAACCTTTTCTTTGCCTTTCTTGGATCTTGTGATAGCACATTCATCCTTTAAGGCTTCAATTTCCTTAGCCATTTTCTCACATCGACTTTGAAGAATGGTATTTTCAGATTCAGATGCCTCCTTTTTCTCTTCCAAGAATCGCATTTGCGCCTTCATTATTTCTATCTGGGAGGTGAATTGTGCTGTTTCTAGGTTTCCACGGAAGGCGTTTGCTTTGAATGCTCTTTGGGATATCATTTTTCCAACTCTTGCACGCCTCCATTCTCTGTATTCTTGAGAAGAGGTTAGCCGTTGTCGAGCTCCTTTTTCCTAGGACCTTGATGTCATCCCAAGCCATTTTAATCTTTTTTCTTGTTCCATGGTACTTTTATCTTTCTGATATAGGAAACTAAACCCCTCAAGTTGCTTTTCTTGTGGTTTTGTTTGGGTCCAATGAAGTTGTCTAAGCACCAATGCAGGTGTGTCAGAGATACATCCCCTTGGACCCATCAAAGGAACATTGTGAAAATCACCGCAACTATATATAACGCTTTCTCCATGGTACCAAGGGCAAACCCATTTGAAAGAATTTGATTGGATTTCTGAGAACTCTTTTTTCCATGCAGTGCCTCTTGATGACTTATTTGCATATGATGGAAGCTTCCTAAAGGATAGGGAAGAGGCCCATGCGATTATTGGCATATGTGTGAGTCATGAACCAAACGTATAACATTTGCGAACAACATCGCAACCTGCCACCATTTTTCTGGAGGCAAACTCCCAAGGAAAGAAAGGTATCTGCCAATATAGGAATAGGATTCATGCCTTGTGTCTCAAACTTGAAAAATACATCCATGGCGGCCTGGTCAACAACATCTGGTGTGAATGGAAATAGGACTAATCCATAAACGGTTAGTGCCAACGTTCGATTGAAGAAGTCCCAATTTCCTTGTTGGGCCAAGGTTTGCAGATGAGTTTCAAGAAAATTCCTCTTGATTCCTTGAGTGGATCCCCTCACTTCCATTTCCATCTGATTTACTTCAACTCCGATTATTTTGGCAATCTTTTCTTCCTGACATAATGCCCTTGATAGAGATACACACCAGATTCTCGAATTGGTAGTATCATGACCGAATACTCTTCTATGGTTGGTGATATCAAAATCAGGTAACTCAAAACGAGCAAATAGAAGAGTTCCAAAACTTGAGAGAGCACTCAATGTTACTTCTCCTGGGATAAGTAGCAAATCCAATATACGCCCATATGCGTGTGAAAGAGGATCGGACTTCAGAGGCATCAACTGAATTATTTCTTTCACATTCTCAAGCTCATTACTGGTCACTGTAACTTTGATGTTCCTTCTCCAATTATGTGCATTGCTAGTGTTCATTTGTATTGCTTCCATATTGCTTTGAACTGATGATGACTTTTGCTTTATTAACAATCAAAGATCACACTGTGGGAAATAAAAAATGAATGAGTAAGATTAACAGATGGAAAGAAAGGATAGAAAAAAATGCATGCTCTTATCGAGAATATGATGCTTCCCTAAGAACATGATAACACACAAACCTATCAAATTTTTTTTTTTTAAGAAAGTAAATTATGGAAAGAATATGATGTGATGAATGCATGTGATAATGTTTTGATGCAACATTAACTATTTAAAATAAAGCATAAAGAAGTGCAAAGTAAAGGATGAAAGAAGCATGCTCCCTTTGTCCTAACGGGGTAAAACTTTAATGGATGGGAAGTTCTAAGGCCAAGAACCTGATTTGGGTGGTTGCTAAGTTCAACTATGCGTGCACACATTCATGGTGGATCTAGACTTCTCACTGTCATGGTCCCCAATTGCCCCTATCCATAGGACAGAGATCCGACCTCGAACCAACCATAAGTAGGGATGAACCCTCTCAATATGATTGACCCATAAAGCCGGTAACAATCTGAGTGGTATCCCAACAACTATCAAGTGAGCATGAAGCCCCTCATGACAATGTCAAGAAACCCCTATCCTTGGTTCGCACGGCTCGGGTATAGAGCCCAACAAGTGTGTGAGATAAGTGATTGTGAAGTGTGTAGGGAGCATACAAACCTTTCAATCCTAACACTACATGCACTCCTGCAAAACAAAATACAAACAACAAATATATACAGAACAATAATGGTCGTCTACCCTAAGGTTTATACATAAAGAATATTAAACTTCTAAGAAAGGAAAAACACTTACAAAATAAAATAGGAAAGGAAAACAAAAATTGAATGGCTATATTTAATTTGCACAATTAACTAAAACAGGCCTAACTCTCTTCTCTGTAATCCCCAGTGAGTCGCCATCTGCAACCGATCTGCGCGACGGACGGCGAAAAATTTTTTAAAAATTGGGAGTCGCCACCAAGTTTATTTGAGTTGGGAAAAACATGGAAAAACCCATTTATTAACAAAAAGTGGTCTTTGAAACCAAATTTGAGTTCGGAGTCGGTTATGCATAGGGAAGGGTAAGAATTACGCACCCCTAATACACCGTCTTGACGGTACCTTTCATTAATTGTGCAAATTAAATAATAACCCTTTTCTAAATAAATAAATAGGTGAATAAAAAAAAACATATTTACAATTTAAACAAAACAATTTAAGGAAAATTAATTTTGACTTGCAGGGGCGCACTGCTACTACACCCTGGTGCAATGAGAAACTCAAAGTCACGTAGTTCTATAGAAAATATTTGTGCGTTGATTGATTTTATATTAAAAGCATGAAATCCGTTATTGCACGAATTTAGTTAGCATTAAGCTACTGATGGATTCTTATGATTCAAATAACAGTGAAGGTAACATTTGCTACTCAATCATCATTATGATCATTGCACGGGTTAAACGATTAAAAAGATTTTCTTTATTTTATTAAAGGAAAGCATATTTTATATGATTTTAAAAAAAATTGTTAAAAACAATATGTAATAAATTTTCCCCTTCTTTATCAATCCAAAAAGAAATGAAGCACGCATAAATATTAAGGAACCGAACTACTAGACAACCCAAGAATTATTAACACAAAAATAATAAATAAATATAAAAATATATGTATAAAATAAAAAAAAATAAAAAAAATAAAAAAACACTAGGGAGTGGGCTCATCACCGGCAGCCCAACCCCACCCTTCACGCACACATGTTCTCACACACACACACAAAAGCCACGGAGAAGGCGTGGGACGGAGAGTGAGGAAAAGAGAGAGGCGCGAGGAAGGGAGAGAGGTGGCGGAGGTGAGACAGGAAGGGGAGGTTCGTGCGATGGTCTCCGGAGAGAGGCGCGGAGGTGAGCGCAGGGGGTCCCGCTCTTGGCTTGGCGGCGGCACTGGCGCGATGCGAGGTGAGCTGGAGGCAGCTGGGCGGCCGAGTGGATCCTGGTGGCTCAGGGCGGAGGAAGGAGGGTCGGGCGAGCTTTGAGGTGCTAGGCGCGGCTGGGTGATGGAGGCTTGGCGGAGGCACGGCGGGTGAAGGCGTGGAGGGCGGTGGAGCTGGGGGAGGCTGGCGCGCGCGGAAGTGGCGCGCGGACGGCGCGCCTGCAATTCTGGCTTCGCGATGGCACTGTCCTCGCCTCCTGGCCGAGCGACCCTGGCTAGAACAGACGGCGCCCGATGCGGTAGGCGGCGGGCGCGTCACAAGGAGGGAAAGTGGGATTATTAAAGGGGGCCTCGCGGTGGCGGAGGGGGCGCTGGCGGGCGTGGTGGTGTGCCTGGAGGTAAGGGCGTGGGCTTGACTGTTGAAAGGCTTGTATTTTAGATTGTATGAGTATGTGATTGGTGTGATTAGCTCATCGTCTGGACTTCTTTCTTCCTTTCCTTCTCTTTGATTTCATTTTTACAATACATGGGTGTGATGATGTGGTGATAACGGTGACAATGGGTGAGCTATCATGGAGTTGAGAATGGCATTTAGGAGTATGGTTTTCGGTCAACCTTCTTTTTTAACATGGTTTTTTTTGGTCCTGTGCACGCCATTAGTTTTCCCCGCATGATCCCTCTTTGCATGTGATTCAGTTTATATATTGAACTTGTTTTCATTAATTAGAATTTATTCCATGTCGTTTTGGCAAAATGGAGGAGCAGCCCACTAAGCTTGTCCCCGCGTTCTGCCTTCCTTGATTGTATTACCTAAGGGAGGCCCATTGCTTGAGTTTTGTCAGGAATTGGAGGTGGCTTGTAAAGGGATGGGCAGGTGATACTTCATTCGACCTACAGCTTCCATTTTGTTTTCCCAATTTATATTTTGGTTGTTTTGATGTAAGGAAATGGGCCAAGGTGTTTAGCTCCCTTTTTGTTTTGCTCAAAGAAATAAGTGAAAGGGCTATAATAAAAAACTAAGGTTGGTTACTAAGAATATAATAAAGGATGCGATTTTTTTGATTTTGTTTAATGTCCAAGGACGAAATAAATCTTCATAATGACATAAAAATAATTAAGGAGGTAATTGTAATATTGAAAACTAGAGGGAGGTAAGTATAATATTAAAGAACCTTAGGGAAGGTTGTTGTAATTACCCTTTCTAACTATTAAGCTTATATAAGACCATTTTCTTGGACAATGGTTTAGATGTGAAACTTGCATGATTCTACGGGTGGTATGTGTACGACTTTAGATGATCCCTTTTATGTTTATTCATACGGCCACTCGTTATGTTTTACAAGCTTGTGAATCTATAATTCCTGTGAAATTTTGGTCCTTAAAATTCTGATTAAGTCCAACTTTCAATGCATCTTATTAGTGCACATTATCGGTGGCACACTTTTTCTTAGTAATTGTAGAGATACAGATATAGTAGTAACATACATTTTTTTCAAGTGAACACGTGGTTTATCATTTTACGGCTTGAAATTTCCATACCTACTGCGCAAGTGCATGAAGTATAGCAGCATGTTCCATTGAAATTTGAAAGAGCAGTGGGCTGCTGATGTATGTGAAGTACAAAGTAAAAAGATATAATATAAAAGAAAAAGATTCTAACGATCATAATGTTTTTATATACGAAACTCATCAAGTATATGCAAATCAAATATACCTATAGGGAAGTTGAAGAGCAAGGCCAGTAGGGTTAGTTTACTTGATCAGTCTTATGTTCATGTATTATTATGATTTAAATTTGATTTCTTGAATTTCTCTTTTGACTATTGATCGGTCATATGAAATTATCTCTTTAAACATTCCTTGAACCTGGAGACAAGTTTTACTAAACTGGGGCAAACTTTTACTTCAACTTGTAATCTCCTATAGAAATTCTTAAGAATTAGAATAAACTTAACCCATCCTAAAAACTATTTCAGGGAAGGCCTTTGGCTTTTTTTTTTTAATAAAAAAATCTAGTATCTCAAGAGATAGGGTTGAAGAACGGGAAAAATGCAGTTGACCGTTCTCAACTTCGCATGTGCTATTCTTTGGCACTCATAAGTCAGTGACGTGGGACCAAGTCACAAGTCTCCAAAACCTCCTAATATACGGGCACACGTTGTTTGGGAGTAGTGTGGTCCTTTATATGCTACTACACATTTATGGGATTTTGTTCTCTTGTTGCATGATGAGTGATTACTTCTATTGTTTAAGTTATGTGGTACATAGATGTGGATGGACCTAAGCCCATCAAGCATCAATTTCTAACTGGACAAAAAGGTTGTTTACATAATTTTTAACTGTATTTAGATTAAAACAATGATGGCACTTCTGAAATCAAATGAGCTTGTTTGATTTACAATGCAAACTGTGGTCTACGACATCCCAAGGCAAGTTAGTAAAAGGGAAAACAAATCTTCTTGTCAACGACACTATTGAAAATAATCCTAACCAAACATGCTGATCGTAGTTGATCTAATATATTTTACTGCGTGTTTTGTAAATGAACCGTAAATGTGCATTAATCAAACATAACTACCCCAACTACAACTAGCTTAACCTTGCCATTTCCAACAAGCAAGCCAACACACTGATCTGGTGAGTCACATTTGTTAATATGCCCAACCCTATTATATCACCACTGTCCACGTCACTTACACCATCATCACCCATATAGAAATAATGGTTTAGGGTTTATGATTTAACAAGTAGCATTAGTCCAAATGGCAATAGAAAAAATTTCTATTGCCTTTTGGATTAATGCTCACTATTGTTCTTGTTAAGACTGAAATGCACTGTACTTGAAGTTGTGACTGCAAAGAATGGCCCCATTACCACTACTGTTACTACATCCAATGTGTAAAAAGAATGACAGAAGCATTTACACTCTTTTCAACCTTACTAAAATAAAACAAGCATGCAGTTTTGCTGTTTACTGTACTGTATTTAAAATTCCTTTAAAAAAAAAAAAAAAAACCGAAAGACTCAGGATTCATCTCAACGGCCACTCCTACAATGTCATATACATAGTCAAAACACGGTAGAAGCAGCAAGAACACCTTCATTGCAATATAATAACAGGCTCTTCACTCCATAAAAAATTGATTTTGAGCTCGCTACATGAGAAACTCAGTCATTTCAGGTCCACAGCTCTAATATATCTCGCTTGCCCTTTTATTTGGTTTAAATTATTTGTACTCGTAGTCATTAATGTTCACCTTTTACTTGCAACACCTATGCAACAAAAAAAAATTAGTAACCTTTGGCTATTCCTTGTTACATAAAATTGCTAATGAAAGGAATTCTCAGTTGGGCTTCATCTCCTAAAAATTCCACTCGATAGTTGACTCATATAAAAACAATATCTAATTATCTACCATACTAACAGTTTAATATTTAATAGACTGCATTCGGTAGGCATTGCCTAGCTGAGATTTACTCAAAATAAAGGGAAAAACACACCTTGAGCTCATCCTTTAATGAAATCTTTTTTGGCTTGTATGCATCAACAGGTCCAAGTCTAGACAGTGATTTTCTTGCTTCAGTTATTTCCCACTCCTGATCATCCTTCACCTTGGCAATATCCTTGCTGTGAGCATTGGTAAAAGAAGGCATACGTAAATAAAGATAACTAAAATCACACGAATCCCTCAAACACAATTCTATGAAAATGTCTTGATTTTCATTTCAACAAAGGATAAACGAGTAAACAGAAATGAAACCATGTGAGAGAGAGCAATACTATACAAAAGGAAAAAATTACTACATCTTTGACAGAAATTATAGTGGTTGTTGGATGAAAAGAAGTGGTAAAACCAATTTATTCATCAAGAGATTAATAATCATGTCACATCATCATTCAGATAACTAATTCTAGCTTTCTGGCATTTTTTTTTTCCTTTCTGAGATTGAGAAGATATTTGGACTCACCTGCCCTGCAAGAGATGACCAAGGCCAAGGGCGAAAAACAGTGCATGGGGAGGCCATATCTGACAAAGGGGCTTTTCCTCCCCATGCTCCTGAAGAAAAACCTGTATTCTGAGGTGGCACAGTTTGCTTACCACCATGATCTTTTGCTTTTGCTGTCTGAATTGTAGTCATTGGTTGCAGCTTGCAACACAACACTGGAATTTGCACTATATCACAAATACTTATTCAGCAGGTCGTAATCCTCACCAAGAAAACCTATCAAACACGGAAAGCGTTTAGATTTTGTAAATTCTAATAACCCCTCGTCGTTTGTATTACCTCAAATTAAAATTAGTTAGTTATTTGCAGGTTAAAGATGTTTGGGTTCAAATAATGGATGTAGTGTTCAGTCTGTTTGTCTGTGTCACTAACACTAACATCATTCATTCATTCTATATTTCTATCATAATGATTCATCAAAACAATTTGCTTTAAATGCGGAGCTATAATATTATTGAGGCATTCTATCAAACATGTGGAAGGTAGAGACTGACTAATTGTAAGACTTTGAAGCGTAAAGAACAAACCTGCTGGATCGATCAAAGATAGATAGATAGTTGTTAACGGATCAAAAATGTTTTCCCCGTCGCTTGCTTCTGTGAATTGAAGACGTGAAGGTGCGCTTCTTCTGAAAGTGCCGGGTTGTTGCACAAGAGAGAGAGAGAGAGATTTGGGCTCATGAGTCATGGGTCATGTATCTTTAGATTTTCTCTAGATGTATCTTCAGATTAGGCCTTCATAAAAAAAACGGTCTTAATATTGGGCCATATGTTGACAAAAAATATGGCCATATTAAAATATATTTTCTAATAATAATATAAATTTAGCAGTATAAAATATTTTTATATTTTGCATGACCATAAAAGTTAATTAATCTAGAGTTTAGTTTTGATATACTAAGAATGTAGAAAAGTTTTATGTTATCATCCAATTACATATTTGTGTTGTAAAACTTTCAAAATAATGAATGATTGAGTTAAAACATTTTTCCTAATATTAAAATAATGGTTATAATTCTATGAATCTTTTTACATTAACAATTTATACAAATTAAAATTCTATATTTATTGATATAATAATATATGATTAAATAATTGGATAAAAATATTAACACTGAACGTTTAAAGCTAAATAACTTTTTCTTCATGCAGTACTAGTGTGATACCCATGCTATGCATGGTGTTATTAACAAATTTATGATAAATTTGATGAAATCTTGTTGTATCAAAATAAATTAAAAAAATTAAATGCCAAAAATTAAAATTTCACACAAGAAATGAAAAAATGGATTTGTCTGTTTAAAATAATTGATATAATAAGTAATAAGGAAGACAATAATATGGAAATATTAAAAGCGTGAAGGTTAAATGTTAAACATTAATACAGTATATGAATGCATCACTATATATCTCGGATAACATAGTTGATAACAAACAAAGTTGCTCTTATAACAAACATTTGCTATTGTATCCAAATATTGAGAATAAACAATAAGTTTCATATGTTTTGAAATTAAATAACATCCAATTGATTTGCTCCATTAACAATCTGAACAGTTAATGTCCTATTTGAGCTTTCAGCAGATTGAATATTAACTGGATTTGAGAGAACCATATCTACAAAAAAAGAAGGGAATATTATTTTCATTTAGTTGTATAAAAATCAAATATGAAAAATAAAATGCACCTTTTGGCAGGGATGGGATTTGGATTGGCATTTGGATTACAATTAGGATCAATATCCTCATTTGAAGATGATGAATCTAAAATGAGAACTTCACCTCCTATGATATTCCTGTAATTTTATTTTATCATATCATATAGTTCTTTTTGGAGGATTTTTTTCAGTGTCTAAAAAAATGGCTCTAAAATGTAAAGGATACTACATGGATCAACAATATCCAAAAAAAAAAAATTAAACTATGATACATATAATACAATTTTAGACTATATTGATGATGTAGATTGTAAAATTTTTGCAAATCAAGTAAGCCCTTGCTTAGTACTTTGTTCATCCTCAACTGATCTTTAATTGAAAGCAATTGTCTTTACCATCAATTGTGTAAATCATGTCATTGAATCCATGACCAAGAGCTTCTATAAAGCTCAATGGAAGGTCTGCAATATTCTAAATGAGAATAAACAAAAATTAGTTATTATTGATGAAATAGTTGTGAATAATGCAATTTTTAAAATTAGGTAAATAAAGTCTATTACTGGAATGCTTGTATTTTTTATAAGCTTAATTCCATGTGTTGAACAGAACAATACTTTGGTAATAATTTTTCTTCCATTGTAAATGGAAAAATCAGAGGATATAGTGGATAATATAATACAACAACAAGACAAATTTAAACCTCATCAAAGTATGGAACCACAGAGTGTTGTCTGTCTCCATCAATCTGCCATGGTTTTGCAAGCTTGAAAAACATCTGATAAAGTATATAAATGCACAACATAAGAGTGAATTAAAATCATGCAACAAAAGTTAATAGATGCAGCCAAAATAAGACATTTAGAAGTGCAAAAATATCGAAGAAGATGAGCAATGTGGAAGATAGATGAGGATTTATTAATCAGTTACAATAGGAACTATGGTTAGTTATTCCAAAAGAAGCAAAAATTGAATGACTCCAGGACAACCAATACCAGCCCTTTATATAGAAGATGCAAATTCGTGTCCTTAGAGAAGGTTTTTTTGTTTATACCTTAAAAAGCAACTTTTGATGGTTGTGGGTCAGCGAATGGTAGTATAGATGATGGTGATTGTAGGATTAATTTGTCACAAAAACAGTAGAAGGCAAAAGGTATTTCACTTGAAGGCAAAAGGTTTGAAGTAGTGGAGATCTATTGTGAAAATCAATAGGTACTTTTTACTTTTCTTTAAGACAATATAAGATTTCATGAGAAAGAATGGATATCATTGTGAAAATCTTCATATTAGGTCATAGATTGACCAAAAATCAATAGGTACTTTTCACTTTCCTTTAAGATAAGATAAGTTTCATGAGAAAGAATGGATATCATTATGAAAATCTTCAGATTGAGCCATATGTTGACAAAAAAAAAATTGGCCATATTAAAATATATTTTCTAATAATAATATAAATTAGTATGAAATATTTTTATATTATGCATGACCATAAAAGTTAATTAATCTAGAGTTTAATTTTGATATACTAAGAATGTAGAAAAGTTTTATGTTATCATCCAATTACATATTTGTATTTGTAAAACTTTTAAAGTAATGAATGATTGAGTTAAACATTTTTACTCATATGTCAATACATGATTATAATTTCTATGAATCTTTTTTACATTGACAATTTATAGAAATTAAAATTCTATATTTATTGATATAATAATATATGATTGAATAATTGGGTAAAAATATTTTACACTATCAGCACATTAAAGCTAAATATCTTTTTCTTCATGAATTATTGGGCTGAATTTCACACTCTCATTTTTTTTTACTATTTTTTATAGAATTATTGACCCAAAGAAACTATTTCATTAAGAAGAGAAATATCTATTTTTTATTCAGAATAATTTATGGTGCACTTAGTGTTTTATATATTAATCAATTATATCCCATCTTTTATATAATTTTTTAAGCAACTATATATGATTGAATAATTGTATCTAAGGGTGTGTTAAAATTTTATTATATTAAAATCGATTTCTTTTATCTTTCTTTAGAAATAAATGCTTTAATACCATTACAAAAGTAATGCACTTTAGTGTATACAAAGAATAAACTATTGTCAAGGTAAGTGTAGAATCAACCATACTACTGTCAAATTTCCCAACTTTACCAATCGTAGTTACTCCTATTGATCAAAAAGACATTTCTATAAGATCTTGTAGAGAGATTAATGGCACAACAAAAGTAATAGAAAAGCCTCAGCTTGTGAACTGAATTAGATAAACAAATTAAACGAGGGTACATAAACATAACAATAGTCATCTTTTATGCTGAACAAAACGGCCTTCCCAAAAGTGAAACTGCAGCAGACTAATCTAATGCCTAAGTAGAATAACACAAGCAAGTGATCATTATTTTGTTACATTATTAGCAAAGGATCAACAACTAGGAGTGAGATAAACTAATAATAAAAAAAAAAAAAGTGCATTTAAGACTCTTCAACTCCAAACCATCTTTCATCACTTCACAGCCATAGCCTTTTCTTCCATCTGGGTTGCTGAAGCTGGTGATATCTTGGACTTCCTGCATGGCTTTGTGACCTTGGCATTAGGGGGCTTAGGAATTAGCCTACAACCCAATTTCTTGAGGATCACGTTCCAACTCACCTTGGACTTCATCATCTTCTCAAGCTCTTGCTTCATGTGCAAGCACTCCTTCTCAAGCTCAGACACACGCTCCCTCATGTTATCAAATGCTAAGAAGGGGTTATGGGGTGTGATCCCATCTTGTCTTATGAGTGCAAGGTTGCCACTGAGGTTCTGTGAGGCTTCAAGGTTGTCAGATGCAAAGAACCAGCCAGCAACAGATGTGTGGAGCTTCAGCTGTTCGAAGAACAAGACTTGGACGACGACGCGAAGAGGGAGCCTCTCATTTTGTGCTGCATGAGTGCTGGCTTCCAGTGAGAGCTTCTGGCAGTTCATGAGCCTGCAGATTTGTTCCTTCTCTGAGTCTGTTAGCCAAGGATGAGCCTGAAATTGAGAACCTATTAGTATAATCGATGGAGTCATAGAGATAGAGAAGTGCGGTCTAGTGCACAAGACTCTTACTTGGTGGAGTCTGCGGAGGGTAAATGTACACGATCTCAGGTAGAGCCATTGGAAATGGAGAACATTCAATTAAGTTCTAAGGACATGGACTTCTATTGCCTATAGTGTGTATGTCATTTGCAAAATTATTTGTGAAACTAGTGCATTAATATGTTGAAAATAAAAGAATAGTGCTTATGTTGTCCGAAAATGAAAGATAACATTTCTTATATACTTTTCTTGAACATCTGGGTAATATGCAATATCAAAATGGCCAATGCAAATAACATCAAGCACAAAAGTTGAGTGTATGTATTATATTATTTACTTATTTAAGGAGCCCATTTTCAGGGATTTTATCATCATTAGAACATAATGATCAAAGATCATGTTAGAAAGATTAGATATTAAGCACACACAGAAAGCAAACCAATGATTCCTTGTTGTACCTTGAGATATATATCAATTGCACGGTATATACCATCATCCAGGGTCCTGGCATAATCAGGAATTACAGCAGCAAGTGCCTGAAACTTTTGTAACTTCACATTGACATCAGGTGCCACTTCAGCTAGATAACTGTCCACCAGATTAGCCACTTTTGCCATTGGGGTCGGAGATTGAGAAGCTTCAACTAATTGCCTCTCTTCCTCTATATCATTAGATGTAGAATCTATAACATCATGCTCCACAATCATGAAATGATCGAGCATTCTCTGGACACAGTCAAGATCATAAAGGGTCTCCATTGAGTAGCCAATATTTGGAATCAGAAGATCATCAAGATCTGCTTCATCTAGTTGGGCACCGATTCTTTTCTCCAAGCTTGCACAGCAAGATGAGCTAGCATATAAGGCCATTGCTGTTCTCAGGACCCTTAGCAAGAACTTGGTTGGTGTTATGCCCTTCACATTTGGCAGCAACTCAACTATTTCTTCTATCATATTCCTTTGATCTGCTTCTGAAGGGGTGGAAAGAGTTGACTTAAAAGCAGCTGAGTTGTTTCCATTCTGGAAACTTGATTGACTACCCAATAAGGGGATATGCCTTTTTGCATAGTAAACAAGGGAACCAGCAATTCTCTCAGGCTTCATGTGCCTTGCACTAGCACCTTGCATAAACCTCTTATACAATGGCAAACTAAGGGAAGAGACATCCTCAAACCACCAATCTTCACCTGCCGTCTTTGGCGTGACACTTACTCCATTCCACTTATCTGCATCCTCAGGACTCTGAACAACACTTTGACCAGTGACAGGTCCACTAACCAGACTTGGATCTGTAGCTTTCAACACCAAAGAGTGTATGCATCTTGAAGTGATATTGAGCTCTTCAGCATAAGTTAAAACCTCTTCACATGTTTTGAGAGCCTTAAGAGTGTCTGTCCAGTAACCAAATATGTGATTAAGGAAATTTTCTGTCTGTATGATGAGGTTTCCCTCTCCATAGTCCTCAGTCATCTGCAGGTACTCAGCTGCACATCTGAGACTAACCACATTGGATGGAGTCAGCTCCATTTTAACACCATAACAGAACTTGGCTACAAGCAAAAAGGCCTTGGCTCCTCCTGGTAGGTCATGAAGTTCCATGGCAGACTTCTCATTGTCATTTGATGATTCCTTCATATAGTTTTCTAGTAATTCACTTCTTGATATCAGTGGAAACTGGTGATACAACAAGAAAGGGGTTAAGAAACATCAATTTGGCAAGTAATAAGACCAACCATAAGAAAGAGATGCTCCTATTGATTTGATATGTATTAAATCTTACAAGCATGAGGAAATTTAAGTATCTAAAGCAAGTGTGGGTGGCAGGATGGAAAGCATATTGGTGTTTGCTCTAAGGGCAGTGAAGAGGGAATTGTTTGCCTTACCTTTTCAAGCAGCTACTTAAATTAGTACTAACCAAAATTGCTTTGTCATCTATAGCATCAAATTGTCCTACTAGAATTAGGACCATCTATAGGACATTGTTTCCTCAATTTCCCAAAACTGATAAATTGATTATTAGCATAATGTTGGCATTAGAACAAACCAAAATTAGCTAGATTGAATGAAAAAGGACAAGCTATAATGCCCGGAATTATCCACATATTCCATAATTTTGAATTGATACACTCCATTTATAGGCACGCTGATGTTTCTCCCTCGCTCCCCTTATTGTCATGTTAACAGCCCAAAATTTCATTGAAAACACAACGTTTTTGTTCACTTCTAAAAATAATGATATCTAGACACATTGTTGTTAGACATAGCAATAATCGAAATCATGAAAACAAACTCTTTAGTGAGGATTGAAAACACACCTTGTGGAGATGGAAGGATGTCTCACCAATTTCAACAATGACATCACTTGGAAGGCCAGTTGAGCAGAGCCTATAGATGAGCATTGGATAGTCAACAAGGTTAATGACTTAATGATACACCATTAAAAATTGTTGTCATAGACCAGATTACAAGTAGAATGTAATTGAACAAGATAAAAAATAAAAACCATTTTGCTTCTTTTCAAAGTGAAAATTTATGCTTCCTTTTAAGAATATTTTCACCATATATAATTTACATCAAAACTTGAGCCAAAATTAATGCATCATTCTGAATAAGAAAAAATGGAACTCCAATCATGTTATCAAGCTTGCAACAATTTACTCAAAACTTAATACTGCATAAAAAGCTGCAACTTCAAGAAAATAATTACAGCAGTAAATCTCATTACTTTGAATTATAGATTTCTTTTTTGCAGTTACTGTATTTTGAAATGGTCGAATTAAGACAAAAACATTGATCTGAGCTGATTCTAAATTGCATTAAAATTACCAAACCATCCCAACTTTTACCATAAACCCATTTCAAAATATTGATCACATGACAAGACTATACTACCTCCTAGCTAGAACAACAATCACTCACCATGTTTGGCCATCAAGGTAAAACACATCAGACTTGGATCCCAGCTTCATGCACGCCATGTTTGTTACTCACTCACTTACCATCAAAGGTGGTCTTTCAAGGTAGCAAAAGAAAATAAAGGGGTGGTGGTGACTGCACTGCAAATTGGCTTATCCCTTATTCTCTCTTTGTTTTTCTGTTTTGGGCCTCAGAGATTTTTTCCAAGTTTCTCTCTCACTCAGACGCAATCTTTTCAGTTTCTGTGAATCTAGAAAAGAGCACACACGTGGGTATTATTATACCGGGTCTAGAGGGCTGGAAATCTAGGAACAAGAATAGGTAGCAGTTGTTATGGATATGCATGCATGCCAATAGGTAGCATTCTCTATCGAAGCTGTTACAATAGTTTCCTTCCTTCTTGATGCTTGATAACATAACATGCTCTTCTATTTTGGATGGGAATATGTCAGTGTCTATGTATATGTATATATATGATTCTATTATTCCCAGTTACGTTGCTCTTTCAGACCAAGGGGCAGGGCCAAGTTTTCATGGTTTTGTAGCCATGTTAAGAACGGTCCAAGCATAATTATAACAAAAATATTATTCCAAAATCCAAAAAATAGGTGTTGAATTGAACACTCATTTTATCACTTTTAAATATAATGGATAAATGAAGAAAATTTAGATCACTATCACATTCAACATTGATAAAATGAACATATCAATTAAACACCATTTTTGTGTTGAATAATAATGTTTTATTATATATGAGATACATTTAATTAGTACTATGCACGTATAAAAAATTTATAGAGATGTATGACTTAGATAAATGAACAGTTCAAAGTTTATTTCAATTTCCAAAAACAATGGCCAATAGTATTTTTCTTAATAATATGTTGATATTTGACTAAATAACAGAAAAAAATCTATATAGCAAAACTGAATACTTTTATTGAGCACGTGATTGAATGCTTGTATAAGTCTATTTTAGGTTCACAATACACGAAAATAAAATTATTATTTAAATATTCTACACTACTTTAATCAACTATATTCTTTACTCACATTTATTGTTATTTTATTCTAACTCAGTACCTGATAATAAAAAGAATAACTCTTTTGCTATTTTTTTCACAAAATTAAATTCTAAATTACTAACAATAAATAGTACTTTTTATTGCTTAAAAAAACTAATTGATAATTAAATTGCTCTTTATATTAATAAGTACTTACTTTAGAATTTATTTTTTTATATTATTTTAATTTATATGAGTTTAATTTTGATACATTAATAATTTAAATGAGTTTTATATTGTCATTTAATTATATATTTCTATTTGTAAAAATTTCAAAATAGTTGGTGATTAAGTCAAATATTCTTGCTAAGGTGATAATATGTGATTGAGTATATATATAAATTTTGTTTGCATTGCCATTATATTTAAATTATATCAACCATATTTTATTTTTCAACATTATTTAATTATTATAAAATAATAATAAATAAAATATATACATGCCTATTGATTGCTTTTTTTTCGGTCAACGATGTAAATTTCATTGAAAATCAAAGTAGGCCGGCTATTCGCAGGTTAGATTTACAATGATCATAGCCCAATACACAAGTAGCACATATATTCCTGCAAGAGTTAGACGTTTGGAAACCTATAATTTAATTCTATTAACGAATTAAATTTAATTTTATATTTTGAAAATAATTTAAGTAAAAGAATTAAAATTCTATGAGTATTAAAATTCAACGAAATTAAGAAATTAAAATTAAACTCAAATAAGTGTAATTTAATATGAAAATTGAATCCTAGTAAATAAAAATAAAAAATAATTCTACTTGTATATAATATTTTATTTCTAATCTATAAATAAAGAATAAAATAATAAAAGTAATTAAATTAATTTATTTTTAAACCCATTTCAAACGCTTTTGTTGATCCTAAACTTTATTTTGGTCAACAATAAATAATCCTAAATTTTTTTCTGGTCGAAATAAACTTTTTCTTTGTGTATGTTGATTATTGTTATTATTATTTTTTTGGTTAGGTATGTTGATTTTGTTTAAACAAGAACATAGCGAGGACTCAAAATTTGTTGGGTCATTTTGTTGAGAGTTGAAAGTTGGAGAAAGAAAATGCTGAGCCCAACACACACATAGTATTCTGAGAAAAAGAATAAAAAAAAAAATAAAAACAGAGACAGAGTATAGCAAGCTGAGCATTTTTTGTGGGTGTACTTGGGAGTGAGTCTCCTCCTTCGTCAACTGCAACACTCATTCACTCACCCAATGCCAATGGAACAACCCCTTCTCTTTCTCTTCCTCTCCCTTTTCCTTCTTCTTCTTATTCCAACCTCCTCCTCTTCTTCTTCCTCTTTCCAAGACCTTCAGATCGTCAATGCCGAACGCAGGGTATGCTTCATGAATGCTTTTTTTCCCCCATCTCTTAGTTCATCAATCGAAATTGGGAGAAGCCAGTTTGCTGGAATTTTTTCATTCTGATCCGAAATTTTGCTTTTTTTTTTTGTAATAAGGCATGTGTTTCAGCTGAGATCTGTTGGGAAAACGAGAGGAATTATTTTTTTTTTTTAGGAGAAAGGGGGTAGGGGTGTTTTTTTTTTTGGGGGGGGGGGGTTGCAGATGCAGCCACTGTGTGAAAAATTTGAACTTGCGAGATGGGTTTCATTAATATCCTAGATTCATTCATGCATAGCTGTTATGATAAATCTTGTGTCACTTGTTTCATTTGCCTCTTCTGTTGCCACGTTATTCAGTCTTTAGAGTTGTTATGGGCAGTCATGGGGTCAATTCTGGTTTTGGGGGGTTCAATAGGATTTGCTATCAAAGTTGACATTCTGCTCTCTCTCTCTTTCTCTGTGTGATGTGAATTTTCCTTTCCATGATATAGTGGAATATGATTGTTTTGTTGGTGAAATAACTTAATTGGGATGAGTGCTGTAGTAATATTGCTATTCGCATTACATTGGCTTATATACTGATATTTGTGTCTGACATGAAATATTTCTTTTAAAAAAATATTGCATGTCTTCAACCATGTTTTGGGCACCATTTGAATCTTCTGTTTTTATACATTGTATGACTAATATGCCTGTGATCCTTGCAGATTGATTTGACTTCTCACATTGTTAAGGTGTACTTGACATTGAAGGTAAGCCCTCCATACTCTTGTCATTACACTTTTAATGACAAGCCAGTCTTGTGTCTGGTCTGTCATGGTTGCTGGTTTGCATGCCTTTAAATTGCATTCCATATTCAGCTTAGAGTGAAGATGTAATTTGTGCATACACTATAGTCACAGGGTTCTTTTATGTCTAGATTTAATGTGTCATTGTGTGTACTCACTTATATTTGACGATAGTTGTTAAATCCTGAATCTAATCTAGAATCATTTGTTTAACTTTTGAATCGTGAAGGAACTAGAGGATAACATCTGCTACAAATTTATAGATCGTGTATTTCATTGAGCTTTCCTTTCAGGTTGAAAACTTGGGGACATCCCCTGCTTCAGAAGTACATCTTGCTTTTTCACCTGCGGAAGCTGAACATCTAGCAATAGTCAAAGCTGCCGCAACTTCTGGGAAGCGAAAGAAGAAAACTTATGTTCCTCTCGATGTTAAATCTGCTGAGCTACCTGATGGACCAAATGGAACTAAATTTTTCTCCATAACTTTGTTAACTCCATTGAATAAAGGTGAAACCACAACACTAGAGATGCTTTACATATTGACACATTCTCTGGAACCCTTCCCTGTAGAAATAAGTCAAACGGAGTCGCAGTTGGTCTATTACCGTGATAGTGCAATATTATTGTCTCCCTATCATGTCAAGCAGCAGACAACTTTCATTAAGACACCAACCAAGCGGATAGAATCATTCACTGTGGTGGAGCCAACTAACCGTGCTGGTACAGAGCTGAAATATGGGCCATATGAAAATCATCCCCCATATTCATATGCTCCTGTTCTCGTTCACTTTGAGAATAACAATCCATTTGCTGTCGTTGAGGAGCTGGAACGTGAAATTGAAATATCTCACTGGGGAAACATACAGGTCACAGAGCAATATAGGCTGCTTCACGCAGGTGCTCGGCACAAAGGTGTTTTTTCGAGGTATATTTGCTCTCCTTTTAATCTTTATTGTACTTCTCAATGCTCCATAACTTTTTTTGGTTCTTTGAAGTACAATATAAGTAGTTGTACTATAAGGACTAGGGAAGCTGCCTACATGTCAAAAGTTTTCTTCAAAATCTTGAATTAAATGTTATTTTAGATGTTTGGCATGACCTATTTTTAATATATCTATTTTTAGTTTGGATGTGTTTATATGTACTGTAATTCATCAAAGTACTCTCTTCTCTTCTCCTGAAAAATCATCCACTTGAAGAAAATTCTACTCAATTCGATAGTTCAATAAAAGTTGAATTGTCCTTCTTGTACATGTTTTTATTGTAACTTTTGTTGGCAACAACATAGATGGATCATTCTTATGAAAGTACTTGGAGCAGAAAAGAATCATTCTAAGGTTTTCATGACATCCAGGTGACAGAACACTGTGTTCTGTAGATTACACAGACTACTGTTGTTGCTATTACTGTTGTATTAGGAATGCCAGAGTTTGGAAATTGCCTGAGTTTTTTTACTTATATTTTACCAATTGATTAGCTGAACTAAAGTTAATTATACATTCACAGATAATATCTTTTTGTTTGTGTGTAATCTTTAAATGCTTCTGAATTTTTTCTGATACTTCTCCTTTCATATAAAATTTCTTTTATGTATGAAAGTGGTTTTTTGTTGACAGGGTTGAATATCAAACTAGATCAGGCGTTACTGGTGTATCTTCATTTAAACATCTTCTGGCAAAACTACCCCCAGGGTTCACTCAGTATACTACCGCGATGGAATAGGGAATATTTCCTCATCACATTTACGTACAGATTTTCACAAGGTAAGATATATCATTGGGTCTTAAAATTACACATACCTTTCCTCAGACCCCCCTCTTGACTTAGAGTAGCCATTCAAGCTTGTATCTTGTTCTTCCTCTATTATCATGTACTTAATGTCTTTTTTTCCCCCTCTATCTGTTTGTAACGTATGTTTGGTTAGGGGATAAAAATGGAATGTAAATTTCCATTGATGGGCTCTACATGGAACTCATCTATTAAAAATTTATCCCCATCTTTACTCTTTAGCCAAACATACCCGTAGCATTAACATTTGAGCTTTTGAAGGATGAATTAGGATGCAATGAACAGCTATTTGCTTGTTTCAATCGGTAACCATATGGTTGTGTGTTCTTCGTTAGTGAGGCATTGTGCTGTTTTCACTTTAAATATTAATGTTAATCTTGTCTACATGAGGAGCATAATTTTCATTGTTTGGCCTATGATTATACTTAACTGGGCGGTATTGACACCATAATGAGTTGATAAAAACTAAAGTGTGGTAGTGATTTCTTATAGTTTCTACATGGCATGTTTATATATTAATGAAGTGTTTGGAGAGCAAAATTCATGCCAGTTATGCCAATGATCCTGAAAGACAAAGAGATACGTTTTACACAGTCTATGTTTGATAACGTCATGATGTCCAATCTTATTTAAATGCTTATCGATTGCAGTCGGAACTTGAAATTGAACCTCGGTATCCTCTATTTGGTGGCTGGAAATCAACCTTTGTCATTGGTTATGGGCTACCATTGCAAGACTTCCTGTTCGAGTCTCCAGATGGCAGAAGATACCTCAATTTTACTTTTGGTTGTCCTCTTGCTGAGACAGTGGTTGACAAGTTGATTGTAAAAGTGAGGGTGAACTTGTGCTTTTGAATTGTCATTGTTATCATCAACTAAAATTTGTGACCTTTGCGTCAGCTGCTTGTGTACGCAATAATGGAGGTTAAATTTACCTTGCTGACCCATTAAATTTCAGGTTGTGCTGCCAGAGGGATCCAGAGATCCCACAGCTGTCATACCTTTTCAAGTAGAGCAACGTCTAGAGGTAAAGTTCTCTTAGGATAACACTGCTTAGTGCTTACGCAACACTGGATTATTTCAAACAACAGACAGACAACTGCAGACATAGCTTCATCTGAGTTTAAAAGAAAACAAAAAATGTTTTAAGAAGGGTCATTTAAACTTAGATGGTGCCTTGGGTGCAGCAGTTATGACTTAATATTGTGTCAGCAGAACTTGTGTCTTATCATGAGGGACTGTTGACTATTGTCTATGATAAGCTCAAATTCTCGGTTTGCATGTATGAAACAATTTGGAAAGTGGTCAGTACATCTTTCTTTCTTCCGCTTAGTAGTGACATAAATATGGCTCGATTAATTAAAGAAACCTCCATAACAGGGTGTTTCAACCACATTTTACTTTTCCAAAGGAGACACCTGAAAAGAGACTTAAAAACAATATTTTTAAGTTGATTGCAAAATAGTTGACATATTCAAACCTACTCTGCTTATGAGAATTTGAAAGTTGGCCTTGCTGTGTTTTACATGGTTAATGTTTGTTATTGGTAGATGAAGGAATTTGTTGGTGAAAGCACCTGGGATTGATTTGGCCAATTGTTCTAAACACCCAAGACTAAGAGATTTCATTCTGAATAAAAGATGCAGTTGTGTTTGAGTTTATGAAATTCTTACATTGAATATTTGTCATAGTACTGTTGGTAGACAATGGTAAAAGGGCAACACTTCTGACTTGTCCTTATAGTAGTGCTTTCTTATCTGCTTGCATTCATCTTGGTTACGGAATTGTACCATCATTGCCAGCCTGATAGTGGTAATTTATTTTACTTTCTGTGGGTTATGCTGCTGAAGAATTTTTATTTTCACTTGTAGTACATATAGCATAATAGAGCATTTGTTTGCCTGCAGCTAAAACAGTTTTGCGTTTGAACTTTTTCAGATCAAGTATTCGTATCTTGATGTTGTCGGCAGGACTGTGGTGGTTCTAGAAAGAGGAATGTAGTTCCTGAGCACAACATTCCTTTCCAGGTATGACCAAACCCATTGCAAAGACAACTTTGTAAAACTGGTTTGCAAGGCCAGTGTTTCATGAGATCTGAGAGCATTAAACTTGCCCACGGCATCCAAAATCAGGATCAAGTTCACATAATATGTTTTAGTTCTTGCCCTAGAACAAGTTTTTGGATCGCTATTAGAACTTTATTTTTCTAACCTTCATATATGCTGAAAAAGAAAAGAAAAAATTAACACTTTTCAAAACTTTGCCATCTGCAACTACAATATGGAAGCCGTGACATGTTTCATTTTATGTTATAAAATATTGGATTTATTTTGTAAGATATGTTTCTGTATAAATTGTCATGCTTTGGTTGGAGGCTGCACCGAACACATTTCAACACTTTCTTCATGTCTAGTTGTCTTGTGTGTTTTTCTTTTGTTTTCATTCTATTGAAATAACCTTCTGCTCTATGCTTGGTATAAATATGTTTGCTATTTTTTTTATTTTTTGCAGGTGTACTACAGTTTCAACCCCATATTCATGCTTGCTGAGCCATTGATGCTGTCAATTGCATTTTTCTTGTTTTTTGTGGCCTCTGTGGCATACCTACACATCGATCTTTCCATAAGAAAATGATGAACATCTAGCTAGTTTCAGGCAGGTATGTGTTACTCAAATCTCCCCCTTCAGCTCTTTTTAAGGATTAAAACATTCTCTCTTGGCTGACCTCACTCATTAAGCATTCTGGCTCTCTTAATGCAGTGACTGAGCAGATCCAAAGTTGTTGGTGTATGGCTATGAGATGGTCATGTAGCATTCTGGCAAAATATTGTATGGTATGGAATTAAGAGGACTGATTGCAACTATAGATTTGCATGTCTGTACGATTTTTCCGCTGGCAAAAAATATAGGGTATGTTAGTTAGGGCCACCATCATATAAAGGCACGTAATGGTAAGAAACTTAGAGGAGGATCTTCCTTCTTACGTATGAGAAACATTTCAATTTTAAACATGAGATTTTGAGCTTCTCATATTATACTATACAAACTAAGATTAGATTAAACAAGTTAATTCTTGCTTTTATTTGATCCGATGATTTAAAGCAAAATTCATCATCTTTTTTCAATCGACATGTTGAATTTATCTTGAAGCTAAAGAAGTTGATGAGCTTTTCTTCCCCTTCTAAGGCAGGATTCAAAGTTTTAGCTTATGTTGTCTTAACTTTATAGTTTTCTTGAAGTCCTAGACCTCGAAAATACGTTTTGTTGTGAGAGCTAATCTGAAGATTTTTCTTCATCTCCTCCCTTACAAGCCCCCACCAAAAGCCTATTTGAACTTATGGGTCAAGATTTCTTAGAGATTATGCATCTTTTTCCTTATTTATGTCGTGAGTGATGAGACGTTTTTAACATT
Organism: Dalbergia oliveri; assembly: GCA_030441495.1. Classification (NCBI taxonomy): domain Eukaryota; kingdom Viridiplantae; phylum Streptophyta; class Magnoliopsida; order Fabales; family Fabaceae; genus Dalbergia; species Dalbergia oliveri. The sequence goes on from JAMLFY010000007.1 coordinate 26,522,351, forward strand.
TGCATACATGATTCAAGTTACGTTGCTTGGTCGATATCAAAGTTGCTTGTGGTATTTAGATGGAGCTGTTAATGTTTCACTCTCTCTACCCACTAGTTTTAACCTACTTCCTCCATTTTGTTTTTTTAACATTTTCATAATAAAAAGGTCAAAACTACTCAAATCTCTTAAGGTTGGGTGAAATTATATGCAAATCTCATTTGAGCTTTATTAATTTCTACGGTCAAACAAAAAATAAAGTATGTGCATAGCACATGATATTTAATAGCAAAAGTTTAATAAGTTTTAAAAAAAATAGCATACAAAATGACTAAAATAGTCTTATTTTAAACATGTAAAACAATGAAAAAATATTAAACGTGGATGAAGGCCAAGTGCATTCTCCTGTTGTAACTCACCCGAAGGATGAAGCCGAAGCCTCATTTCAAATTAGACCCATTGCGAGTACAGCTCTTTTTTGATACTTAGACAATGTCCTTAAAATTTGCTTGCTCAACATCTGCCTCTCTCTGTTAAGAGGGTAGTGAGTGTAGAGACATGGAATGTCGAACACAAGGGTACATTTATAAATTGAAACAATTGGGACTGGTAAGACCTCAACAACCACCATACATAGCACACAAGATCTAGGGGATGAGTGCTGGTACCGAGTGTAGAGATATGGATGGAAATTAATTGACGGTTGTGTTGTGGTGATGAAGAATGCATTGAGGGAAGGGGGTGAACAAAATATGTGAGTCACTTCTAGAGGGACAAACAATCTCCAACAAGATTGAGTAGAGAAGGTCACAAAAATAACAGCCATGCACTTGAAAAAAATATATATAGGTAGCATCCCTGAGGTTTTATGTCACCATGACTGTCATTGACAATAAAACCCCTTACAAGTATTAGTTCTAGATGCTCTTCTAGGCACAACCTTGACCAAACTAGACACCCTGGCTGAGCTAAGGTTTAGTGCGTGGAGGAAAAAGAGTATTTTGGACAAAATATGCTCATAGTAAATGGCTTTAATTTCCGTTTGTTATAGGGGAAGTCACTGTCAACTAGATAAATGAGACGTATTAAGTGTAATATCATAAAATCTAGGAAGATGAGTTTAATTTTCTTTTGAAAAAATATTTTTCTAATTTTTAATAGCATATGGATAAGATTGTATAGAATTATCCATTTGCTGAGAAGTAAAACAATTATCAAAATATCACATCAAAACGTAAAGTTATCAAAATGAAAGCAAGTCAAGTTAACATTGAAGATGGTAATTATTGAAAGGTCTACTATTGATATGGTTTAAGGAACTAGTCTAAAATATATTCTGATTAGACAAAAAATTGAAAAGAAAAAACTTTTCCCTATTATGGTCAGTTTCTTTTTTCCCAAGAACAAGATACTAATTAAAACACAACTGTCACAGCCATGCAACCCCTTTTAAAATCAATCATTAATAAGCAAAGATTTCCCCCACCCATGGGGGAGGGAAGAGGGAGAGATGGAGGAGTTCTTTTGTTTCTCTTGCGAATAATAAAGGATTTTGTTTTGACCAGGAAGAGAAGATTGACGTATGAGATGGAGCCAGATGAGCATTTAGCAATAAAGGCTATCAACTTCATTCCTTAAAAAAATACATTAATTCATATTACGTGAAAAGTCAGGTAACTAAGGTGATTTGATAATAACAATAATAATAATATAAAAATTTTTACATTATGTATCAAAATCAAACTCTATAAAAATTAGGAGTTAAAAATTATATACATAATTGTGTGTGATCTGTTATGTGATATTTATCTATATTTCAAAACATGTTAAACTATTGATTTTCTTGTTGAGGATTAACAGGGAAAATTGCAATTAACTCCCTATATTGTAGGAAAATTGCCTTTAAACTTTAAAAATGTGTAAATTGATCCCTTGAACTTTCATGCGTACATTTTAACCAAAATAAATGTATTATACTCTTGAACTTTGAAACATATGTAAATTAATCTTTAAACTTTTTTAAATATGTAATCCGATATTCTATATTTCCTTAAATTTTTCTTTGTTAATAATTGATGAAAAATTAACAAAAGAGTCAATTTGTATGTTTAAGAAAGTTTATAGAGTCAAAATGTGTATTTTAAAAGTTTATGGCCTATACTACTCATAATTAGTTTACGGGGATAAAGTATAATTTGGCCGCATTAAAATTGTGCAGCTTTTCGTCCAATGTACCCATGTTAAAAATGGCTTGGGTACACATGGGTACCATCGACTTGGAACATCGAGTCCTTTTTTCCTCTTTTGGGTTGTCCCAAGTCCGTTTCTTACGCAACCAAAAAGAGACCATCTTGTTTATCCAGATTCTTTTATTTTTTTGTTTTCTTATTGCAGTTATGATTCTTTTCCATCCAGTAGAAACCCATCCATTAAAACAATAAAAATAATTCAGACAAATAAAAAACAATAACAATAAATTTATCAATGAACTTTGTGTTAATTTTGGTAGACAATGAGCTTGTAATTTAATTAGTTCTTGTGCAAGTCTTAAAGATTTTAATATTGTTTTTGATTCTTCACCAAGTTACTTTCCTTTTTCACCTGGCTTACACTACAGAAAATAAAAACTAATAATAAATTAACCGTTCGTTTATACCTTATGGTAATATATTTGTGCTAGAATATGACGACAAAATAAAAGTTTAACTATTATGAACCATGATATTTAGTGAAAGACAATAATACCCCGCAAGCCATGTTTGTTGATTGTGTGCTGAATCTTAACTACCAAATCATGGGTTGGATAAGGAACTTGCCATCTGCTTCGTAAATAAGCTTTGAACAAGTGTACCCCAAAAGAACGTACCAGGACAACGAGGAGCCATAACGTTCCTTCATTTACTATGCTGCCCTCTTCTTCTTTGCTGTAAAATAACATTATTTTAACCATTTTTTTTTTCGGTGCAATAGCAAAAGTACAAATACAATGAATATTTCAGAGAAAAAATGATAATGTCCATAGATAATTGCCCTCCAATAACATGGTATAATTTTTTGGGTAATTGAACATGATTCAATCATTAAATCCATTTGTAACAATAATGTTCTTGTGTCACACTTTTTTTTTTTTGCTTGAAGATGTTTAAGGGAGAAAAAATCTGTTTACCTACTTAATTTCAAAATAAAAACTTGTCAGGAGCGGTAATAATATTCATTTATCAATCATTGTTCACATTTATTTTATTTTATTTATTTTTTACATCGTATCAAAATCAAGCATAGGAAGATTGAGAAATGTAAGATGGAAGCCATTTTTGTTTTAAAAAAAGCTATATATATTTAATAATATACATGCAAACATAATAAAACCAAAAATCAAACACAACATAAAAACAGAAAATAAATAGAATTCACAATTTATTTATTTATTTTACCATGAAACATTTTTATAGATTCGCTTCATTTGAATAGTTTATAAAATCAATTCTTGTTCGACTGTTGGAGCATAAAATTTATACAATCTCCTCACATATTTCCAATTGGTGAGAGTTCATAAGGCTATCATAACTAATCCGGAAACCAGTAAGCAAAGATATGTGCCAATTGTGATAAGCTATGCAACAAAATAAATAAAGCAATATTTTCTAAAATAGAAAACTTACTTCCTCAATTAAGGAAATTAGATTATTACTAGATTATAGATAGAGAAAGAAGCATAATAGATTTGGTATTTCGGAGGCAAAATTTTGGGATAAGGTCAATATTGTAGTTGACGTTTGTTTCATATCAACCAACTCATGTACAACGAAAACACGCACAACACAACAAAGTAGCTATCGTTGAAGCGGGAACATAGGAACAGAACAAACAAACAACAACACCAATAACAACGTTGATCGTTGTTACTGCCATCTCAATTCTGATTCTCTGATTCCCTCTCTGCGGGATCAGAGGATAAACAACAACAACATCTTCCACTGCCCGTCAAAGTTCCCTCCATTTTGCATTGAACATTATAAGTAGGGAGAGAGACCCTGAAGTTTTCTTGTTCGAAAGATGAGATTTTGAGGATTCAGGAGGTGTTTTCTGAAGGTTTGCGGAAATGGGTGTTCCGCAGAGTGAGGGAAAAATGGAAGGCTGGCTCTATCTCATTCGCTCCAGCAGGTTTGGCCAGCATTACTCACGTAATAGGTACTTCATCCTCAAAGACAATGTCCTCAGAAGCTTCAAGATCAAACCAGCTTCCCAAATGGAGGTGTATATTCTATTTCATTTTATCATATAGTTTCAGCTTTTTTTATTTTTTATTTTTGGTGGTGGTGGGGGGCTTGTTTTCTAGAATGTGGTGGTTTTGCTCCTTTGATCAGGTTGAATGAATGAGTAGGGCTTTGTTTTGGTTTTTATTCTTTTTCCTTAAAAAAAAAGGGAAAAGATGAGAAGGGTGAATGAAGTCATGTTTCCTTTCAGTTTCTATAGTTTGATAGTTTCTATATGGTTTTACTATATTTGATGTGCTTAGCTGCTTTAAGAAGGTTTTGAATTGATGTACTTGTTGATTGCTTTTTGATGAAGTTTGGCTGTGCTTTTGTTCTTATACTTTGATCATTTTTCAAGTACACTAAGATAGAAAAGAACAATTATTGCTTGATATGCACTGGTGTCACAATGATTATCATAATATTTTGCATGCGTGATATGCTGCTCTTAGATGTCAATAACAATAGAATTTTCAGAAGAGTCTAATTTTGATGCATCGTTAATATGAAAAATTTATAATATCATGTAATCTAGTGTTGTTGACACGTTTAATGAGCTAACAATAACCCTTTATTCTAGTGATTAACTAATTCATAGCTCTAAATGAATGTGTTACATTTTCAGGAGCCATTTAGAAGCGCAATAATAGACTCCTGCATCCGAGTTACCGACAACGGAAGGGAGAACATCCATAGAAAAGTAAGAAGACTATCGAAAAATAATCGATTTTTTCCCTAATAAATTTTCAGTGCTTTGATAGAGTTGCATTGTTATGTTGAAAACATAAGTAATTTTATTTATAAATCTGTTTGAATTTCGCAGGTGTTGTTTATTTTCACTGTATACAATGCTTCAAATCAGAGAGATAAGCTTAAGGTGTGTTAGTGTATTGCTTCAAACTAGAATTCCAAATAAAGACATTTTTGACATTTTTTTTTCACTGCACTGATGCATGGTTTAAATTTCAAATTTAAAGTTGGGAGCAAGTAGTTCAGAAGAAGCTGCAAAATGGATACGTTCTTTTCAGGATGCTGCATTGAAGGTTCTACTCTTTACCGTAGATGACTAGAATGGTTGTCTCATGAAAAGAAGCTTATGTTATTGCATATTTTCAGGATTGCCCAGTCCAGCAAAGAATTTTGTGGCTTGTACCAGGAAAAGACGTTCAACTTTGAGGTACATCAACTGCTTTTCAGTATTTAATTGTGCACTTTCTTATATATTCACCCTCATTTTTAGATAAATTCTTTGATAATCACATGGTCTCAAGTTTGAGTCTTATAAATAGAAAAACTATCTAGGCGACCTTTATCTCAATAATAGGTTACCTAGCTCAAGTTAGATTAGTTGAAGGATACTGATAATTTATTGATTCACAAATAACTTATAATTTGTTCTTGTTCCATTTTCTTGTTGCATTCCTAAATCAGATTATGTTCCTAAAATGCACAGGACATTCTCCATTCGTTTTTTGTCTCTTTTCTGAATATTTTGACATGCTTTCAAATGAAGATAACTCCTTTGGCCCCTTTGTGCTGTAACATTATTCTGAAGGGGTAATGAGTACTTATGTATGTGCTTTTGTTTTCTGAATTATTTTGAATATTTTCAACTAGACATCTTGGGTTCTTCTATTGAAAATTATAAATTTATATAAAACTATACCAATCATTGCATACATAGATGTGATTGTGCATAAAATTATACCAATTATGCTTATATAAAATATGCCTGCTTAGTTAATGTCTAAAATGTTGTTTAATCTTTAAACAGATATGGAGGCTCAAAAAGCACAGATTGGAAAAACTCTGACTGGAATTTTCAATCATTCGTTTACAAAGAAGCGATGACCTCAGATGTTAATGCACCTTCACCATGGAAAATATTTGGTTGTCAGAATGGTAAACCTTTAGACTCCTAGTCCAGTACATAGCTAGTGACTTAATATGTATCTCATAGTTCATTACATGTGCAGGACTAAGGATGTTCAAAGAAGCAAAAGATTGGGATTCCTGTGGAAAGGTAAGTCATAGTTGGTCCCTAATTCGGTAATGTTTTCTGTGCTTGGTCATTTTGTCTGATAAGTGAATACTGTTTCTGCATTCAGCATTGGGGTGATAACCCAGCAATAATGGCAGTTGGTGCAGTTGATGCAAGTTCAGAGACTGTTTTCCATACCCTTATGTCTCTTGATCCCACCAGATCAGAGTAAGTCTTCAAGTCGCTGTTCATGACTTTATTTGGAGCCTTGTTAACATCAGGTTATGCTTCTATTTATCACCATTAAGTTGCATGTAATGTGAATGCTCAAGAAGATGATTGATCTTTCTATGCTTCATCCAAAGCAATAAAAGACAGATACTTTCATTGGCCAAAGTTATAGTTATCTTTATTTCCTTCAGTAGAGAGATATTCATAGTAGCAGACCAAGAACTTTAAGGGTAGATATGCTTCACTCTCTTACTTTAGACTTCAGAGATAAGCTCCTTTCAGAGGATTCTTGTCCCAAATTTCACTATAAATATTCATTTAATAAAGAAAATTAATTTTGATCCAAGTTTCACATTGTCAGCAAATTATATGATGCTACTTGTTTAAAAAAACTATTGAAAATTTTTACAGCAAGTCAAAATATTTAGTTGCTACAGTGACATGGCAAATTTTTGTTCGAACAATGAAGTTACACTGAAATCATAACCCACTAAATGATTTAAGGGTGGACATGTCCTTACATTCTCACTTTAAAGACAAATTCACTTTGGAGGATCTTTATCCTAAAATTTGTAAGACTATATAGAAAGAGATTCCTCTATTCTATTTCATTTTTCTCCCTTTCTAGAAAGTCAATTTGGCTTTTTAGTATGTCTGAAGTATGAAGAGATTAAAAACATGTCATCTATTACTATAGCATTTTGCATGAAAGTTTAAGATCAAAAAAAAAAAAAAAATCAATACTCAAAATGAGCCACTGGCATTTTCCCTCTGATTACAAGGTTACCATACATGTTCAGAAGTTAAATTACCAAGTGTGTTGCAGATGGGACTTTTGTGTTTATAGAGGCAAGGTGGTTGAACACCTTGATGGTCACACAGACATTATTCATCTGCAGCTATACAGTGATTGGCTACCATGGTAGGATATGGAACCTTGTTACAATGAATTCAGACCTCAAACATGTTGTTAATGCATCTCATTCAATCACAGGGGAATGAAAAAACGAGATTTTCTATTAAGAAGATACTGGAGGAGAGGAAGATGGCACATATGGTAACTGTTTTATGAAGTAAAAGCCACATTGTAAAGACTTGATTCATTGTTATCTATCAGTTAATTTGTGTTCTTTGGTTTCTGTAACAGTGTTACTATACCATTCTGTGTATCATAAGAAGTGTCCCCCCAGAAAGGCTACGTGCGAGCTTGGCTTAAAAGTAACGTATGCTTTAAATTTGATATTAGTGTTTAACCTTTCAGTGATGCCAAAAAAACAACTCATTTGGATAGCAGCAGGATATAGGACATGCATGAGTTATCATATTGTGGTCTTATATTAGCTTTTTTTTTATCATTTTCCTTGTTTCAGCAGTCATAAACTACTAACTTCCTGAAATGTTAAAAACAAGTTATCCTAATAATACCAAAATGTTTAACATTGTCTTGCTGATGTATGTTTGTTAAATGTGATAATTCATAGGGGCATGTGCGTGCTATAGAACTAAGGGCCCCAAGAGCATCCACAACCATTTCTTTTTAATATGTAATGTTTAAAAGTTATTTAAAAATCTTAAAATGAGTGGTGTGTATACTTATGAAGCACACATTAAATTTGCTTCAAGAGTATGCAAAAATTTCCAAGAACTAAGGACCAATAAAAACAAGAACCCCCAGGATTCAACTAAAACTCACAAATCACAACACACCTAAAGAGTATTAACGGCACAATTGTCCCTAGAAAATAATATAAACAAGGTTTTGTTTACATTCTCTATCTGTCTTCATGCTTGGCAGGTGGAGGCTTTGTAGTTACTCCTGTTAGAAAAGGAACGCAGTCAGTTGTAAAACACATGCTTGCTGTTGATTGGAAGTTTTGGAAATTGTATTTGCGCCCCTCGTCTGCAAGAGCCATAACCATTCGAATGCTTGAGAGAGTTGCTGGTATGTTAAAAGATATGATAAAAATGCATTCAGACTTCGCATTGTGTAGATTTTTGACATATTGTTACACATGAAATGTTATTCTTACCTATTATTGTCTTTTGCAGCACTAAGAGAATTGTTTAGAGCCAAAGGAGGAAATTACTCCTCTGAATCTATTATAATAGCAAAAGATATTGGGTTGCCCCTAAGTGTAAAGGAGGATATTAAGGGTGAAGCTCCAGAACAGAACAGCAACATTGCGGAACATCTTGTGATGAAAGATGAGGTGGACAGCGAGCTTTCTGGTCATACAAGTTTAATGGGACTGAATGATTCTGATGAGTTCTTTGATGTTCCTGAGTCAACAGCAGACTACGATCACTTTGACATGGCTTCGGAACATATAGTAAGTACTTTTTCCTTACCTCCTCCCTTTTGTTGGTCTGATATGGATTGAGAATTTCCTTTCTATTTGCCTCTTTTGAACATGTCCACCAACAGTGGTGTTTTTTGTTACCTGAAATCTAGGTAGACATTAACATATGTGCCTTTTATGTTCCCAGCATTTGTGATATGTTCCTGTTCTTTAGTATCCAAAAGATCTGTTTATGGTCTGTATGTATTACTGTTATTGATAGTTGATGGAATTGAAACTAATGGGATGTACAGCCTTTGACACTCCCCAGAATCTCATCAGGAGGTGGCTTGGTCAAAAAACTGCATGACCTTGCATGTTAGTGTTTATATCTATACTTCAAGTTTTTCAGTATGATTATTTAGGGATGCAAAATGTATGTATCATATTTTTAAATTTATTTTATGATAAAAGTCGTAGTTCAGAAGAAGGGTTATATGGACTTGCAAGAGGCAGCCAGGGAGGAAAGTGCATCAACATTTTCATGCTCTTATGGAACCACACTCCAAAAAGATCCAACTTGTGCTTCACCTTGCACCTGGGCTGCTTCTGATCCATCTTTGTTTTTGATTCGAGGGGAAACTTATTTACAAGATCATCATAAGGTAATTTGCCAGTTCTAGACTTGTATATATCAGAATCCATATGTTACTTGTGAAACTTTTAGAAAAACTCTTCCTGGTCATCATGGCCTAACAAAATCTGATTCTTTATTCTTTGTCATTGCACTCTAGAAAATTGTAACTATACTAAACAATTTTGAATACACATTTCCCTTTTTGCTGGGTAAATAAATTTCTCATTTTCAGGTCAAGGCAAAAGGAACCTTGATGCAAATGGTTGGAGCAGATTGGCTTCGAACCGGCACGAGAAGATAATCTAAGTAGTCGTCCTGGTTCCATAGTTCAGGTCCATTATCTTTTCTTTTTGTGATACGTGTGTACAGTATTCTTTAGGAATGAGGGGTCCGAATTATTCTGTCTCAAATTCAGTGCACAAATTTTCTTACAATAAATATGTGCTTTTGATTTATTCAGCAATATGCAGCAAAAGGTGGTCCGGAATTCTTTTTGTTATTAACATTCAAGTGAGTATTATCATATTAAATTATTCATCAATTATTATTAAGTATCCGTTTGTTTACTGTATACTATTGTTATGAATCAGATGCCTGGAAGTCCCATGTATTCCATTGCACTGTATTACATGATGACAACTCCTTTGGAAGAGAATCCCTTACTGCAGAGCTTTGTTGATGGAGATGATGCTTACAGGAACTCAAGATTTAAGCTGATACCATATATTTCTAAGGTTAGTTAATGACTATACATAAATTCAAACCAAAATGCTTCAAAATGAGTATCTATAGTGGCTTACATTCCCATGAGGTTTGTTTCTCTCAGGGATCATGGATTGTCAAACAAAGTGTTGGAAAGAAGGCATGTTTGGTTGGCCAAGCTCTAGAAGTACGTCACATCCGTGGGAAGAACTTCCTAGAGGTAACATTCTGAAATCAATCTTCATAATTCTTAAAGCAATGGTGATTGTTGTATCAGTTTTTGCTTGTGAAATTTATTTCTTATACAAATTGTAGTTGTTATCTTGAACTAGTTTCTCATGTTTTATATGCTGCTGACATTTGAATGTGTACTATATCAGCTTGATATCGACGTTGGATCTTCAACAGTTGCAAGGGGTGTTGCCAGCTTAATTCTTGGATATCTGAACAATTTAGTCGTAGAAATGGCATTTTTGATACAGGTAAAAATAAATTATCAATGCTTACAGTTCTGTTAGAGCATCAAGGTAGCTTTCTAATGAACCTACTAAACCATGACCAAGGTTATCTGACACATAATTGGTAACAATTTCTATGCTTTTACCAATACTTGGTTAATTCAAGTCAATTGATACTTTTCATTAAATAAGACAAGTTTCATAAAAAGGGTGTCCAATGCAAGATGTTTCCAGAATTTAAACCTATAACCTCAGTCATAAGACAATAATAACCTTACCATTGCGCTGAAACTCACTCTCTAAGATGAGTCTTATAAATAGAAAAAATTAATACAAAAAGAGCTTTACCTAACAAATAATAATGGGTCAACTTGAATCAAAATTAGTTATTGATGTCACATGTATGACAACCTGCACAGGGCAACACACAATATGAGCTCCCAGAAGTCCTCCTTGGAACATGTAGACTCAATCATATGGATGCATCCAAAGCATTTGTGTTGAAACAATAGTGTTTTTACGTGGGGATCTCTCCATATCTTTGAGGAGCAAGAGCCGTACTACAACACCGGCAAAGGAACAAGAACAAGAAAAACAAAAAAAAAGCAAAATTAAGGATGCAACATGTAGCACTTGCTGCATGCCCTGCATGCTTCATATTTTATCCATCCAGTCAAACTGATATTGGTGCTAACACCTTGCAGTTTTCCTATGATTTTTTGTTGGGGCAATTCAATATGCATAACAGCTGCTCCTTGTTTTTCTCTTTCTAATTATATGCTGCACAAACACTTATTCTTTGATTGATGTCACTTATTTTATTGTTATTTTATTTATTTATTTGTAATCTTTTCCATCATTGGTCAAGTCCCATAGGTTTGATTATTCGGGTTCTTAACATCTTGTTTATATCAGCATAATTAAATTATCCGACTATCTTGATACTTCTCAATGACTTTTTTCTTCATTAACAATCACGACTTATAAGTTATAACAAGCCACATTTGGTTAAGATTAGTAAACTAGAAATTCAATTGCAGTTTGCCTTTCTTTCTCTTCTTAACCTCCACAGAAATCATAATGAAGTTCATAGGAATCAAAATTGTCATATGTAGCAATGTTAAAATATAGCTTTATTATTATTTTTTAATTTATCGTAAGACAATCCTTATACGAGAATACCATGATGGAAAACATAATAAGAAATAAGGGAAAATATATTGACCTAGGTTTAGTAAAATTCATCCTGAACTTTCTCTATTACTAAAATTTATTTTGAACATTTTTAAGTTTATAAAATTATTACAACGATTTCTCCTTAATTTATAATAAAATGATTATATTGTTCTTCCTTCTATTACACATTAAACAATACATTCAAGAGAGGTAAGTTTCACCCAAACAAATAGAAGAAATTCGGGTGAATTTCATGAAATATCATAAAAAGGTCAATATAATTTATCCTAAAAAATATGAATTTAGTTTATCCTCCGAAATCTCTTCCCAATTAAGATAATAAGTTTTGGACAGGTGATCCTTTGCTTTAATATTGAAACAATGCACTTAAAAGTTGTTGGTCGCAATAGTAGCAAATTATATTCAAGACAAACTTCATCTACAATGTTGTGAAAAATAAGTATTACTAATTTACCATTTATTTGGGCAGTAAAAATTTCATTAATAAGCTTTTTTTTTCGAATTAATAAGCTTTGTCATTATGCAAAATCGACGGGAACATTCCCCTCTCCCCCCCCTCCCCAACCCCTCCTTTTTTTTTTCTCTCTCTCTCTCTCTCTGGCCAACCCCTCCTGGCTGTTCTCAGTTCTCTCTCAAATGAAAAAAAAAAAAGAAGTGTCCCAATGGATCATTAAAAATTTAAGTGCATGTTTCACTTAGGCCCAAACTTTTGGTTGGGCAGTTCTAAGCCCAAAATTTAAAATAAAGTTGGCCCAACCTGATCACTGCACATTCTATTGTAATATAAATATACTAGGCCATGTACTTGGCCTAGGGTTGACCAAACATATATGTACTAGTAGACCTAGCTTATGGTCACGCCTTCTGTGAACTCTGAAGACAGATCACATGGTTGGGTGACCTCACCACTCACTCCACATTTATCTGCTTTCCATTATTATGAAACAGCCATGAAATGAATGAATGATTGGCAATAGACGTCAAAACTTTTTCAAGTATGCACTCTACTTATGTGCAATAATATTATCTGAGGGTGCACCCCCACTGTTTGCCTATCCATCAACAGTCACACCACACTAGCGTGCATTTTCCACATTCACCATTGCTTGCTTCCATCTACAGGTGCAGGTCATGACCCTGTTGGCATTTTCAACTATGCTCAATGTTACATGTGAAATTTTAGTGACAAGGAGATGGATGGTGCTACTTGTGTGAAACATTGTTTTCATCTCCCTTTTCAACTTTCTTTTTCCTTTTCTATTTTGCTTTCCCACAATGCGTAGGAGGGTTATCAATATCATTGCAAATTAATGGTCTTTGTGAATTCCTTTCAAAGAGGAGCACAATAAAACGTCAAAATCCAAATGAAGCTTGAGTTTAACCCTACTGATTGTGTGGCTAAAATTTTCGAAAATATATCATATTTTTTTCCTTGAGAGGGTAGAGATGGATCAAGCGTTGTGAAGTGAATGCACATCATTATTGTTGAAGCACACTCCTCACAAATAATTTGACAAGCAAAATTTTTAAATTTCATTAAAAAAAATGGACAAACAAAAAAAAATAGATGAAAGATGTCGGTGATATGAGTCAAATTGATGTTGATTTAAGCGTCACCAATTTTATTGCTTTGTTTTCTTTGGTCCTTTCCTTCTTTCATTCTTCTTCTTCCTCTTTTATATTTCATTGGTATTTTTCTTCTTGTGTGGTGGACCTTGTTGGTTCTTAATCTACATCATCCTCCAAGCACGGTTTGGGCTTTGACACAAAGCTGCCTCTAATAGTAGGACTTTGGGTTGGCCCACAAAAAGTTAATATGTATCTTTCCCAACAAAAACTAGTGCTCACGATTCACAAGCTGAAATCAATCTACCACCATATACAATGTGTGTTTTCCTTTTCTTTTCAATACAGTATAATAATTATATATAGCAAGTGTTAATACTTAAAACCCATTCACAGCCCAGGTGTTGTAACTTAAATGACACCATTTTTGAAAAATTGGAAAGTTACTTAATCTTACAAATGATCCCACAAAAATTGTGTTGTCTATACTTTCAGCTTACTCTACATGTTCCAGACCACTTTTATAATTAGATTGTGATTGATAGCTAGATATACACTGTTTTGAGTCCTCTGAAGTTGTGTCGCCCAATGTCTTTGATGAAGAGTGGGTTGCCACTCTCCATTACGCCCAATTTTATTTTATTTATTTATTTCCGACATTGTATTGATGTGTTCCCTTGAATGGGATGCACCCAATGCCCTTTGTTTTCAAATTCTTCAAAATGTCCTTCTTTTGTGCTTACAAAATCATCATGTCTAAAGGACAATAAGGTAATTCCGTCACACACGAAAGATTTTAGAATTTGCAACGTAGTCCCCACGTCGTGTCATTCAATTGTGGCACTCACGTGGCACGTGTCTACATTCAAAGTTGTTTGCTCTTGTACTCTCTTAAAAAAAAAAAAAAACAAAACAAAACAAAACTCCAACTTCGTCTTTATTTATAGTAAAACACAGATATATGCTAACAACTACAATTTTATTTAAAAACTGAAAATTTGAAAAAAGGGGGGCCTTCTTGGTCCTCAGCTCACATGTAGATATCCCTTTCATTTCCCTATTCTCGGCGTTTAATTCGGTGATTGAAATCCTCATTTTTTATATTTTTTACAAATAGTATTATTTTTCACAAACAAACAAAAAAACCCACGTGGCATCATCACGTGCTTCATTTATTCTGCCCTTGCGGTCCAGCACACTGCATGTCGTAAGAGTCCTGGGAGTGAAGAAAATTTATGTCTGCTAATGCAAACAAGAGGGATTTCCATCTAATTAAAAATTCAAAGAAGAGGGAAAAAAGAAAAAAAAAAAAAAGAAGCAACGCTAGTTTGTAATTATAATCAATATAGTGAGTAGTGACAAATCTGACCGTTGCCATGGTGTCTTCTGACTTGGAATTATTATAGAGGCAAGGGCATGTTGTTCATAGTGTTTTATATTCAAATGGATTTTTTTTATATCTTATAAAATTTATGAATATTAATATCTTTTAATAATTTATAATTAAAAATTTATTATGTGTCATATTAATTAAATTTATTAATATTTTAAATATTTATAATTAAATCACAATCCTTAATTCAATAGGATATACCAGTACCCTTAAGATATAACAAAAATCTATTTCTAAATATAAGTTGTTGGTGTGCACCAAATATATATACTTGCTATTGGTGTTGTTTTCTACTACTTATCACATGGTTTGAGTCATTCTAGCAGAGCAAATCATTTTATTTTCAAGAAAATAATTGGTCAATCTCCCCTATATTTTATTTAGGATTTAATTTTAATGTATTATAATGAAAAAGTTTTACATTATTATTGGGTTATGTATTTTAACAAAGATGCAATTTTTATAGAGAGATTATATAACATTTTTATTCTCTCAATTGAATAAATATTAATTTTACAGGCCATTCAAATAACATATAAAAATATATTGTGATTTAAAATTATAATCAAACATTTTTGTACACGAACTCTAAGATAATACCTGTCATAAGATTCATATAAAAATATGAGTGGAATCCAATAATGATTCAGTGACTTGTAACATTGGTTCAATCAATTACTCTTATATTAAAAAAATCTTATAGTATTAAAAAAATGAACATAAAAATTATTTTTGGAAAATAACAAAGTATCATCATAAGAAAATATATACTTCTTAGTCGAAAAAATGTCAATAATTTAATACCAAACTTAAGTGTAACACAAAATACATACCTCATATTTCTTAACCACCAGTGGTTTTCGTTAGATCACTCAAATTTTGCCACATCTTAACCACATGTGTTTATGACAACTTTTCTTACATTTCTCTTCATAATATACATTAGAATCCTCATTTTTTTCGATGGAAAAAGACTCAAACTACCTCAAAGGGGAAGTGATCAAAGTTCGTATAACAATATAGGAATATAGAAAAATAAAACCCAAAATCAAATTTGATCCTAGTAACAAGAGCACCCCACAAAAACAAAAACATAAAAAGAATCTCCATTAACTCTTTCGATATGGCCATTAAGATTAAATATGAGTCATATAACTCATTTCCTTTTTACATTATATATTACTATTAGAACAATATATATGTAGGTTTTGTCTAATTGTTAGATTAAGTACATATATGTAAATTTTTTTGAGATTGATAATTTAAAAATTTAAAATTTCACTTATTTTTAAACCTTTACACAGTTTCATTTGATTTAAGAATTAAATAAAATAATTCTAAAAGTTTTTAGAATTTAATTTTGATTATAAAAAATCTATTACACTGTTACCTAATAAATCTTTGCATTTAAATAAGTTTTTCAAATAACAAATTCAAGATTCAATTATATTGGTAAGCATTATATTTTAGACTACATTAAAAATTAATATAGAGAGCGTCCATAATTAGAGATAAAATCCATACATATGAATTATGAAACGAGATTAGTATTGTTCCGATAGTGCTCGTAGGATTCACTTAAAAAAATTAAATGTATTCTTTATTATTAATATCTAATAGGAGGGGTACAGAAAATATGAAGGATAACAGAAAACCGTTGGGAAAAAAGCGTTAACAGGGTCACAAGAAAGTCAAAATATTACGCACCGACGCAATGCATGGGATTCAGCTCCACTTCCCTGCCTTAACCGGTAATCTACCCTTTACTTCCGGTTAACCTGTCGGTGCCTTAACAGTCGGCACCGACACGCCAGATTGATTCCGGGTTATTTTCTTCTGGCCCATTTTCTGTGCTTTATACTAATCTCTTATGAAAAAATATTTATAAAATCCAAAAAAAAAAAAATATTTGAAGCGGTGCACTTTGTTCCTGTCTAAGTGATATCGCTATCTCTCGATTTTTTTTCTTTGAAATGTAATACTCTATGACGTAGCACTTGTCACGTGGGAGAGTAATAGGCTGCGGTGCGGAGCAGGGTGGTACGGTGTGGAATCAAATTCTCTCTGGATTTATGTGGGACCCATATCTAGTTCCGTGGGTGAGAGATACCGGATCATGCACGCACGTGACTTACAACTAAAATTTGCCAAAAAGCCTGCCAACTATTAACGGTTCAACAATTAGTACTTAGGACTAGACCTAGAGTGAGCAGAGTCATGCTTCACATCCTGCCCCCAATCCCAAGTAATGGAAAGTTAGAATTTAAGTTGATTTTTGACAATTTTATTGTCAGATAAATTGATTTCTAATAATTAAAAAATATTAATTTGATCTTTGATAATGTTAAAAGTAACACTTAATGATTTCGAAACGAAAAACATTAATAGTATTAGTAGGATTTCATTATTAGCAAATTAACTAACATTATTTTCAAATAAAAAACTGTTTTTTATCCCCCATCCCCTTACTTTCTTTATCTTCCTTGACACCATCACCATTAATGCCCACGAATAGGTCAGTAACAAGGGAGGACTAGAATGCGACAGCCATGCAAGGGCGACCGGCACATGACCATGGAACCGGTCTGGCAGTGATCTGCGTGCGATGGCTGCGGAGGAGGGTGGCGATGCTCATGGTGTTCGCGAATGGGCGTGATGGTGGCCCTAGGTTCGGGTTTTTGCAGCTGAGAAAGGGCGAACGACAGTGAGGGCATGGGTGGTTGAGACCTGTAGTTGAGGAAGGAAGGCAAGGATGAGTTAAAGGATTGAGTGGCTCGGGTTTGCTGTTGTGAGTTTTTTTTTTTTTTTTTTTTCAATTTTACTTGCTGATATGATTGTGTTATCTAGGTATGGTATGGAAGTGATGATGAGTGTAGAGGATTAAAGGTGCATGGCGAAAATGGTGGTTGAGGCACAAAGGTTGTTTATTTATTTATTTTTTCTAAGTTTTGTTTGAATCTGTTTGTGATTTGGTTGCTAAAGGGAGTATTTTATGTGAGCTTTTAATGGTGGTGGTGATGAAAAGAATGAAGGAACGAAGGGGATGAGGGATGAGGATTTTTTTTTTTTCTTTTGCAAATGATGTTAGCGATCATTTTGTCTGGTAATAAAATTATTATTAATATTATTAATATTTTTCTTCAAAAAAAACTAAGTGTCCATTTTTAACATTATCAAGGACAAAGTTATATTTACATGAATTTTTAGATGTTTCCATGCTCCACAGTTCACACTTTAGGCATGGGATTAAAATTTGAGATTAATTTGAGAGTATAATTTATATGTAATGATCATGTAAAATAATTCTATATTGTTAATAAAATTTTAGAAAAGCAACAAATATTGTGATAAATAAGTACTCATTATAATAATTACTAATAACTATAATTTATTATTTAAAAAAAAAATATTAGTTGGCAGTGTGAAAAATAACTCTTATTATATCTTGTTAGTCGTTTGGGTTTGTTAATAGACACCTTTGAGATTCTTGTCCTCAAGCATAGGACGTGTTGGATGAAGTATCTCTATCAATTTGGTTACTCGTGTCTTTGGGGGATTTTTTAAGGTTTGCTTTTATAACATTTCTTCGTGGTTTGTTGTTGCCATTTCATTTTCATTCAGGAGAATCGTGCAATTTTCTCAAAAACGGTATAATTTCAACTATGAAGAAATAACAAGCGATTCCAATATTTAAGACATATTTGTGTCACATTATGTACGATATACACACACACATCTATTATTCTAATCTCTTATCTAATATTTGAAGTCATTTCATAGAACTATTACATGTATCTTTCATATAGAATTTTAGGTATACGTGTCATTCATATAATAATTTAGGATTCACTTTTCTCAACATTTATGTCTATAAATTTTTTAACTTAATTTACAATTTAATTATTAAATATTAATAAAATTAAATATTACAATCATTAAAGATTACATGAATGAATAAAATCAAAATCATTAAGATATATTCATAGGATTAAGAATTATTAAAATTACGATATACAATTAAAATTAAGAATCATTAAGAATGGAGAAAAAATATAGAATTAAGAATCATTGAAAAATATATTAGATATAAATATAGTAGGGTGATAAAAATATTAATGGTGCCCATTACAACAAAAAATGATGTGATATGAAAAAAAAATAAAAAAGAGGAATGCCTTAATCAGATCAACAAAAAAGGTGGCTATTTGCAGAGAACCAAAAAAAAAGGGAAAGAAAAACAAGAAAAAGGAAAGTTTCTAAATCTTACTCTTGGCTTCTCTAGTTGCGAGTTGGACAATGAACGTAAAGAAGGGATGGCTATTGCAATCAAATCACCTTGGATGGTCATAAAATTATACCTTCAATAACCTCAGAGCTCTTGGAAATTCCCAAGAAGAAAGTTGGATATTCTTTTCAATTCATATTTTGATCTTATTAAGATTTTTTATTTTCATTCTAACCATGACTTTTTTTTGTTCTCACCACGAATCCTAAATCCTTAAACTATTTTGGATTTTAATTATATTATGATCTTTGATTTTTAGCTGATCATCTATTTTGTAATCCCAGATAAACGTGTCAGTAGATAAGTTTCATATGGCTTTAGGTCCCGGATCCACCCATGTTGGGAAAGCCCAGATGTGTGAAGGGCCAAGAGATGTAGCTTGGGTGCTGTTCAGGATTCTCAGAACAGGCTCCTGCGGCGGGGGCCAAAGGGCTAGTTGCAGCGAGCAAATGCGCATATGTAAAACAATGCAATTTTGATAAGTGAGATCTCCACCACTATAAAATACCCCAAACTCGGGTTTTCATATAAAAATCGAAACATTTCCCTCTTTAACTCTCTTCTACCTCCCTCACTCCCAACCCTATTCCAATCTCCATAATCCAAGCTCTAATGTAAGGGTTTGTCAATGTTTTATGCTAGATTCCTTCCCTTCCTTCTTCCTCTATGTATGGGCTTTGTTGTTTTTCCATTATTGTAAAGTGGAGGTCCTCCAATATTGTTAGAGCTAGATTAGAATTATCTAAAGATTGATGGAGATTGATCTTGAGTTTTATGGTTGTTATGGTAGATATTAGTGCTCTCTCAATTCCCTGGAGCTCAATTGGTATTGACACAACTTTTCCTCCCTCCAGGTGAGTGGGTTCAATCCTGTAACATTTATTTTGGTTATTAGAGTTATTTTCCTTACATTGTAGCATCGTTGGATGATTTTGGAGATGATTTTAAAGAGATTATAAATTATTATTGGTTTTGTCAATTTTATGAGATTATGATTTTCAAAGAGCATGAATTATATATTTTAGGAAACTCATGGGACCATTTAATTTGTTGCTAAAATGATTTTTTAATAAAAAGTTAGATTATGAATATGATCTTATTTAGAGATTTATGAATTACTACAATGATTTCAAGAACGGAGTATAAGTAAATTATAGAGCTTTAAACCCAGAGAGAGCTTAGCCCAGAGTTTTAAATAAAATAAATATATGGAGCAAAGTACATGTTAGCTTTTGAAAGCTTATGTTATTATAGTTTTAGAGTCTTCATGATTTAGTGCCCTATTGGTTTTGAAGTATGATATTAGAGTTATCTAGATTATGATAAAATGTTAGTTACAATATGAATTTAGAATTTCAGCTTTATGGTATCAAAAGGTGCAAAATTAAGATATGATTAATGGCAACGGCCAATATTCTGGGCTTAAGATTGGAATGCTTACAAGTGAGTGATCCTTTTGGCACAATTTTCACAACCACAATTATGCTAAAGTCAAATTGTTAAAGTTATATGAATCCAAAACTCTCAGAGTACTAAGAATTTAGGGGTTCTTGGTTGCCAAGGATAGAGCACCACCCTTGAGTTATGAAGTTTTTAGTATTGTTGATTTTATTTATTTTTGTTGAGTTATGTATGATGAGAATTAGCAAACGCCATGGAGGTAATATTATCAAATATCCATGGAGGCAATATCAATGAACAGCCATGGAGGCAATTTCTTGAACAACCAAGGTTTGCAAGGATCGTAAGATTCCCAACAAAAGCTCATGTTCGCTAAACTGAGTATTACTTTTAGATGATAGAAACAATTATTATATTGACATATATATGTAATGCTTTGGAGTTTGTTTATTATTTTCTTTAGTATTATTACTATCATGTTTTTATTATTGTTGTTGTTATGATTTCATACTTTCTGTTGTTGTTGTCCTATGAAGAAGATACATGTGAGAATTTACTTGAGTTTCGATGAAACCCACCTTCTCCTTTCTCCCATTCCAGATATGGTAACTATTAGGAGTCATTCCCAATCACCCTTCTCCCAGTAGAGATATTAGTCGGTGAGCTTCACTTCGAAGTGAAATATCCTTTTGTTGTTCTTAGAGTGCTCTAGTGTCATTGAGAGCAAGGTTAGGACCATATAGATGTTTAGCATTTTGTTTTACCATGAATCATGTTACATTGTATTTGCATGATTATAGCTTTCATGATTTTTAAATCTATATAGAAAGCAATTCAATATATGTTGTATTATGACTACATATTCAAAGTTTGATTATGAAACTAATTATGATGATTTAGATTTCAAAGAGAAAATGATTTATGTTAGATATGAAATTATGTTTAAAAAATGGATTTTATGATTTAAGCTTTGCATATTGAGAAACTTAAAGGTCACAGGCTTACGTGGAATGAGATTCCTCACGTGCAATAACAATTCAAGTTAGGATTGTGACAAGCTAATCATGACTTGTTATTTTGTTCTCATCATGAATCCTAAATCCCTAAACTATTTTGGATTTTGAACGGATTATGATCTTTTGATTTCAATTGATCATCATTTTTTATTCGTTATGACCATAAATCCTAAATTTCTAAACTAATTTTAGATTGTTATTTTGATTGAATCCCAAATTGATTACAATCCAAAATTGCGAATTCTGATTTTTGATTGAATCCCTAAAAATCAAGATATGCATGGTGGCTTTCAAGTAGGGAACATTTATCCCTACCACAATGGGAATACTCCACCTTCACATTTGTTCTTTACTCAGGTACATTACTCCTTCCACATCTCTTTTGCATTTGTTTATAACGTGAAAAAGATATGTCTTGCACTGTACTCGCAAGTAATAACATGAAAAGGATATTGCAATAGTTTGTTTACATTACTCCTTCCAATATCTTGCAAGTAATAATGTGAAAAATACTTTTTTTTTTTTAAAAAAGATAACTTCAATTACGATTTATACATGATTTTTTTTTATAATCCTACTTATAAGGATATAGATAAATATAGAAAGAAAAATATATAGATATTATAGATTATAGTTATAATAATAATATATCTTTGAATAATAATTTCTTTATTTTTGGTGATAATATATATATATATATATATATATATATATATACGCATGATAAGATATTGCTATCTAATAATTAATTGCTATATAACAATTAATTCTAGGGTGATTGCACAAATAAGTGTTGTCATGAAAAGGATTTTTTTCAAAGGAAAGAAGAAATAATTCTAATTGCATGACTCATACATGATATATTTTTTTTAAAATAATCCTAATTGAATAAATGATATTTTTATAACTAATAGAAAAGATATTTTGCAACTGTTCTCGTAAAAAATATTTTTTTTAAAAATAATTCCAACTATGACTCATACATGGTATTTTTTTAAATAATCATAATCATAAGAATATAGATAGTTATAGATAGAAATATATATAGATATTATAGATTATATGTATAATATAATATAATAATAACAATATATTTTGCCTTATTTTTTGTGATAATAGTTTGTTTATTTAGTCTACAAAGTATATTTCCTTGTTCAATAATAATAAAAAGTATATTTTCGGCACAATCAAATTAGAAAATACTATTAATTAAAAAACACAGTCTATGAGACAATATTTTATTATGTATTATATATTATAGATTATAGATTGTAAATTTTGGGTATCAATATACATCCTAATTATTTATTTGACAGATTCATAATAGCCAATCATTGTTTTACCTATTTATATTCAATTAATAGATATAGTATATGGTGTGGCCAAGCGCATCTCATGAACATTTTCTTTTACTCTCTTAAGCATTTAGTGATACATTTTTCAGAAAATATGGATAATGGCAATTATTTTGAAAACGTCAGACAAAAGCAAGCAATAACTTATCGCAAGAATATTCTAAGAAGCAAAAAAGGTTCACATTAGGAACAGGTATATAGGAACTTTTAATATTTTTATACCTTTGCCAAAGGTGTTTTTCTTTATGTTTTATATAAATTTATAAAAATACATTGTTGACATGCTGAACTGTTCTTTTTTTTTCAAATTAATTGGGGAACATTTATTCCCACCACAATGAGAATACTCCACCCCCACATTTGTTCTTTATTGCATGTACATTACTCATTTCCTCTCTCTTGCATTTATTCATATATTTTTGCCCAAACTTGTCTTCACTATAGACAACTTTATGTAGCTATCTAAAGAGTAAATCAAAAAGTGGATGAAAATATTAATATTAGATGACCAAGGGCAACCTAGCAACATAGCTAGAAATGTTGTATATCCAAAGGTGTTTCAAAAAATTTAAATTTCATATATGAATCTATATTTTATATTTTTTGTTTAATTTAATAAATAAAAAACTCATTACATTCATTATCAAGTGTTTACATACTTTAGAACTAGTTTATATTTTGATTATATAATGCATGGTGGTACATGAAAATCAAAATTTGGAAAAAGATTTCTATGTAATTAATTTTCTGTTGTCTTTAGTTTTAATCATAACATTATTGTTAATTATCTACTATTGTTATTTAATTTATAAAAGTTCCTGTCAAATACTAACTTTTAAACTATTTTTTTCTAAACTAATATGGTCAAATGATATATATATATATATATATATATATATATATATATATATATATATAGATATAGAACGTATTATGTGAGAAATTTTTTTATTATGAAAGTGAGAGACGTAAATATAAACCATTGGATATTATATGAATGGTTAGAATTAAAATATAAAGTTATGTGTTTTTAAATAAGTATGTGAACATTAATTATCATTAATTAACTTTAATCTTAACCATAGATATATGGTTATTCAATAAATTTAATACTCTTGTAGGGATGGAGGAGCCAATATTTTCTTGTTACTGGGGTCAAATAGCAATTTTATCTTTTGAAGCGGGCACACGTTAATTATCTTTTTGTTCAGAAAAAATGCCCAGGGAAAGTTTGAGCCATCATTCCCCCTTGGCTCCACATCTGGGTTGATGCCTCTGGGGTAGTGGTTGTATTTCCATTAACATTCCATGTCAAGAAAATGAATTTCAACAATTGCTTTATCCAAGAGGACCAAGACCAAAAAAGCAATGATACTAACTTTATCCTATTAGTTGTTGTTATCTAAGTTTTGGTTCAAGTTTTAATATTTATGAAATTAATAACAATAACAAAAAACGTTACTATAAAGGAAAAAATCAATTGTTATATTTATCTAAGGAAGTCGTCCTTGATCGTTCAGCTATTAATCCATATATGATCAAAACTCAACAAGATACCAATATTCTTATAATTTTCACAAATGGTGTGACATTTTCCCAAGTCAGTGGGGACTATTTACTCACTATACTTAATGCAGGGTATAATCCATCTAATAATCTGCGCAAGGATTCGTTATTTATTTTCTAAACTTATGATAAGACGCATGAATTGTGTTGTATATGAATGTATGTATACGTACGGTTGAGGTTATTGTTACCTAAACAGGAAATTTATTTATTACGACAACCCAATGAGAAAAAGGGATAATCAAATAACTTCGTCACAACAAAAAAGGAAACACCGTTGGACAGGGAATACATCAGGTGACAACTAATCATTGTCCACTTGGTTGGAAATTTAATTTAGATAAAAGGGGGTAAGAATAAATTAAAGAGGGGAAGAAGAAAATTGTGTTTCGGGATCCTAACAACTGGTTCCCAAACATAAATATTCTGGTAAATATACCATGTTCCAATCATTTAACATTAGAATAGTAATTCTCATTAGTCAAAACGCACTAAAAACATGCACTCTCGACTTGTTCTTTCTCCATAGTCCTGTTTGTTTCGAGTTTCAGCTCACTGCATTCTGCTCCTGAGCTGTACAATCTGGAATGGCTCAGATATTCTTATCATCTTATGATTTTCTAGTACTAACCAAGCAGCTTCCAAAATCTTTATTTTCTAATATGAAATCTGGACCAAGTGAGGCAAGTTAATGTTATTTTAAATTCAATGTGTCAGAGGCACATGATTCGGTGAGGCTAATTGAACAAGTGAACATATTCGTGAGCCTTTCTTGTATAAAAAAAATGCAATAAAAGTAGAAAACTCATTTTAGAAAATGCTCAAGTTCGCAACAATGTACATGAGGGGAAAAAATGTCCAGGGTCATTTCATTTTGGTCTTGCATGCAGAATGATTCATCAATATTTATTTTTGGATGAATCAAAGATATTTATCGGCATTGACTAACCCTCTCAAAATATAGACACAAATACTCTTCATATATATATATATATATATATATATAGTAAAATTGATCAATTGACTTAAAATCCATTTGGTCATTTATCAATGATAATGATATTTTGATTAAAAAATTGCTTTATAATAATTCATGTGATATTAACATTCATCACATCAATAGTATAAAGATTTATCCATTTTTTACATTAGTGAGAGAGTAAGAGCATGAAATTTTGTGCAAATGATCAATGTTACAAAGTTAAAAAATAATACTGTTTTATATTATCAATTGATGATATGTTAATAGATATTAAAAATTGGATTTTGCGACAATGACTTTTTTAATAGTACAATAACAAAAAAAACGCTTTCTATCCAAAAAAATAATAAAAAAACTTAAGGGCCGTATAATTTCTTAAAACAATTTAACGACTTCTGGTGTTTTAAGGGTAAACAAAGATATTCAAGATATATAGTCTATAAAGCATATACACATAAAATACGAAAATGGCAATATTAAAGTTGAAAAATTATAAGACAATACGATATATATATATAAGTAAAAATTTAATAAAAATAATATATTATTCAAAATATCATTTATATAAGATTCACTTATATATTATTTTCTTATAAACTCAAAAAATTATATATTATTTATTTTTATAACTTTATTTATATAATATTTTTTATGTTAGATTAAAAAAAGAATATTTTAAATTAAAAATATATAAATTTATATTATTAATATATTATTGATGTGTCATATTAGATTCAATACAAATACATATAATAATAGACATTGACATTCAAAATGATGTGTCATTGCTTCATGTATGCCGTCAATATATGCTTAGAGGCATCATTCACATGACAAATAATTTTCTCTCTTCTTCTCCATTTGATGTGTTCCATATGTTTGCTAACAATTATATTTAAGTGATAATGATTGTCCCAAATTAAGGACTGATTTGTGGGGGCAGGCATTGTACGCGTCGTGACCCACAAAAGTCCCTGAGATATCACAGTTTGTCGCGGACCTTGTTTAGGTACGGCGCTAGCACACATGGTCCCACCACCACATGATGCACCCTAAATATCTCTAAACTGTACGCAACAAAAGAAAAATATCATAGTACACTTCTCCCTTCCTTTCTCCAACCATATTTAAAAGAAATTTCTTCACAATTCTATAAAATTAAGAGAACTAATATCTCTTAATTATTTATTATTATAAATGGACCATATATTTGATTAAATTAAATTTTTTAAATTTATCAAAAAATTACCCAAAAAAAAAACCAAAAGACGATAGGGTATTCATTTACTTTGACGGAAGAGTCAGCACAACACGTGGCAGTACCTGATATGCTACAGTGAATCAAAGTGACTAATCAGGGCGATTGGCAAGGTCACGTGAGTAGGTCCCGGCGTCACGTGGTCGGAGGAACAAAACACCAAAGCGCACACGACCCAGCTGGAACTGAGTGGGGGGATGCGATTCCGTGGGTGGGGTCCACGGTGAGTAGGGTGTGGGTCCATGTTCGCCACGTTGATCAACGTGTGGACCGACTATTCGAACATGCAACGAGGGACCCACAAGAACATGTATGCTATAAGGTTAAGGTCAGATTAAGGTAAGGTTTAATCATAGACTTAGGAGACTTCTTTTTTGTTACTTGCTCGCACGCTGTGTCCGTTCATCTCGCCGGAAACTGCCACCTCATCTACCAATTTTCTTCTGTTGACGGTTTTGCCATCCGTGGGTGAAAACCACGTGTGTGATTGGTTTATAAAGTGCTTTTGTTTTAGATTATTTTAAATAGAACAAATATTTTATGAAGTAAAAAAATTTCTTTTCATATTAAATTCTACTCAAAATTTTAAAATAGATTATGTCAAGCAGTTTTTAATTTTTACGTAGAAGCTTCTATAAAAAATTGTATTTTCAAAAAAATATTTTCAGTTAATAAAATAAAAAACAAACACCCATTTATAGTCTCCAAAATAAAATTTGGTTCAATAGAAAAGTGCTTTCCATGCCAATAGGGCTAATTAATTCAGTTGACCTCCTACTTATACATTAACATGATTTGGATTCAATTCTCAGACTTTTTGTATTGATGGGTAATTTGTGAATGCTTTTGTAAATGCTAGCTAAGTTTGGAAACATGTCCTAATCTTATATTGGAAATGACTTTCTCCTCAACCTACATTTCTTAACATAAAAAAAGTGATTTTTTTAATTAAATCTTATTTTGAAATGAAAAAGTTATGCTCAACTATATATTAGCAAAATGAGATTAATTTTGATATACATTATTATATAATCATATATTATTACATGTAACATTTTGTAGATAGTAGTGTGAGAGTTAAGTATCATTACTAATATAATAACATACATTGAATGTGTGTTTGTGAAAAATAATTTTACATTTATTTAAATCAAAAGTAGATCATATATAACTAAATTTTACATATCATATTAAAATAAGTTCGTTTAAATTAGCTTGCACTTTACATCCTTCATTTTTTTAGGGTAAAACACATTTTATCCCCTAAACTTCAATTCATGTGCAATGTATACTTTGATTTTTTAAAATGTGCATTGCGACACTAAACTTTCTAAACGGTGCAAAACGCCTCATTCAGTTGAGTTTATATCAATTTCAACCATTAAGTAGTCATGTGATTGTTACGTGCATAATTAACGAACAAAAATATAATTTATTTTAATCAAATTTCCCAACCCTAAATTCTCCTTCACTCAAAAATGGATAAAAATATCCTTCAAATGCTAGAGTTTAATTGTAAAAAAAAGATATTTTTGTCTTTTTATGTATGGAAGAAGATTTAGGGTTGAAAAATTTAATTGAAAGAACTGATATTTTGTTCATTTAATTGTGCAAGTAACATTTACAAAACAATTTAATTATGGAAATAAGAGAGTGTTTTACATTGTTTGGAAAATCCAAAATGTCACAATGCACGTTTTGATAAATTATAATGTAAATTGCACGTGACCTAAAGTTTAAGGAGGTAAAATATATTTTACCTTTTTTGGGTAAATAATAACTACACCCCTTAAAGTATTGAGTTATGATAACTAACCCCAAACTTGGCCCAAATATGAATCCCACACTGCCTTATAAACATCTGAAATAGGGAAAGCGAGAATATTCCAATGAGAATATTCCATTGAAATGCTCTTACTCAACCCGGTTACTCTTCAAATATTAAAATAAAAAAATTACATCCACAACTCTTGCAATCGTATATTTACTCTGCCATTTGAGATTCCTATTGACTATTACACTCAACACATCTTGCAACCACTATTGGCCATGTCAAATTTCTTAGACAAGCAAGAAAAATCACTTCCTCCCCAACAAACCTAATGAACCAGTATAGAACTCAGCCATGCCCTCCAAAACAAGAAAAAGGGGTTTTTGTTTTTTTGGTTGAAAAAAAAATGGATTTCTATTCTCTCCTCCTAACGTGAGTATAAGGGATTCTCTTTTCCCCACAACAAGGAACAAAACCAAAAGAAACCAAAAACAAAAACAAAAGAAGTCTTGTCCTTTTGGCACTGGAATATTGATCACTAAATTAGTCCAAAAATTTTAAAAAAGGATCAAGTGAAGAGTATTGGTAAGAAGTACTCACATAAAATTTGGAGGGTTGATTGAGATTGTTTTAATCAAATAAAAAATTGTTTCCTTTTTATTGTTTTCTCTACTTTTTTTTCCTCTCTTTTTTAGCGATTACAAATCCCTCTAGGAATAAAAAAAATATATCAAAGGAGGAAACTACAACTATAATGACAAAAATCTAGAAATCACTAATCTAACACTATTTAGACCAAAATCCTACTAACAAACACCACTAGATTGACGAAACACTAACCTTTTTTTTACCCCCCTCAATCCCACTTTGAAAGGTATGAAACTTTGGAGTGTAAAAGACGGATAATCCTTTGCAATGCACTAAGGAACCAATTCAAGTATTTACCTTAGCAAGTAAAATCACAAAGCAAAGAAGACCCTTAATAGAAAATTAGTTTACACTTATATTCTGAATAAAATGGTGAAGTCTTTGAGTCTCTTCAATCATAAAAAAAAATAGTAAGAACTAATAGCATTAAGAAGAATAAGAGGAAACTTTAAATAATGGGGAGGATTATAATCAAAAGGACAAGCAATGAACTACGAAGAGGGCTCCCTTTGCAGTGGAGGAGTGGGCTCGCATCACAAATAACAATGACACTTCTTCCTTCATACCCATTTTCCTTTCTTTCTTTCCTCCCTCAATGCTTTCCTTTCTTTTCTTTCAAGTTTTTTTTTTTTAAATATCAGAGGAGTAATTAGGATCACATGAGAATATTCCATAGGAACATTTTCACTTTTCCATTATAGACATTACAGGGTGGGGCGGGATGCATATTTTAGCCAAGTTTAGGATTAGTTGTCATAACCCAATACTTCAAGAGATGTAGTTATTATTTACCCTTTTTTTATTGTGTGTACCCTTCAAATTTACTATAGAGTGTGTGAGTTGAAATCAGACTATACTACAAGTAGCTGATCACACGGCATTTGCGTCAAATTGGCACAAATAGCAAATAATTAGACATAATGGGAGTAATATATATGCAACTAAGATAAAGTAGCTTATAAATAGCACAAATCCTCAATAATCTACTTAAAAGATGACTTTACTCAATAACTTCCCAGTCTGAAATTGTGTAAAATAATTAATCATTGAGAGAGAAGAAGGCCTATTTCTTGTTGTAAGGAATGTGCTCAGCCTTATTTAGCCAGAATATGCATGAACTAAGTAACAAGCCAGTGCTTAGGGGAAAAAAACTTCCGTGACCGAAATAAAATAAGACCATGTATTATAGAGATACCAAGCAATCTCCAATATTTGAGATAGATGGTATTGATGCATCAGTGATAGAAGTTTCTCAGTAATTGAAGTATAAAATTTTGTAGTTATTAGTATGTACTAACTGGGAGGGTGCTCACCTGACATGTGCATGTGAATTTGAATTATGAAAAAAAAAGTCCTAAAACTACAAGAGCTTTGCAATTTGTTTGTTATAATTAATAAGCATAACGATATGTGGTCGTATGATTGAGTACAATTTGTTTAATGTTTTATATATCATGCATGCTCACGCAATTAGATACATACAAAGCATAAACCCATGTGCCATTTCCAATTCGTACAAGTGCTAGAGCATTTTGCTCCCTCGACCGACACAGAGAATTAATTTGTGGGAAGCAATTTAATCATTATTTTTTTTTATAAATATAAGAAAACAATTCATTCCTTGAAACGACATCAGCAGATCATGCGATTCGACGTTCAATCACGTCGTTTATTCAAATTCGTTACATTGATGGACATGGCTTTAATTTTAGTGACCAAGTTGTCGTGACTGAGAAGAGCGTCGGTGCAGCTTCCCGTTCGGGCTCTCAGTGCCATTACTTTTTTCCAGTGGTTACTGTTTAATTCAATTTTTAAATGAATGAAAGGAAACGGGTAGTATAAAAGAATGGATAAACTTGAAAGAAAGAAAAATACTAAATGGATGCTTATGAAAAAATGAACTGTATTGGCCATGTGAAGCCAAAAAAGTGTAGAGCAGTTGTATTTGTGCGTATAAGGCCATGAGCGTGTTGAAATGTATCAAAAGAAACAAAATATGATATGAAAATAAAGCCATCGTCTTTTTCTCTCTTTTTTCTTTTCCTTCAATTGCTTTTTTTCCTATTTTTAATTAAGTGGAATTAAAACAAGCTATAAAATCCATTGAAGTTCGCAGCCATTATACATTAAAAAATACAAAGAAAAGTTGTTGGTGAGAAAACAAATTTTACAGCGCTGCAAGTAAAAAAAAAGAAGTAAATTTTATGACACTCACCGCAATAATTGTTATTCTCTTATACATGAATAACAAGAGTCATTTAAAAATCTAAAAAAAAAAATTGTACATATTTATTTTTAGTATGACTACGAATACTTCAATTATGGCAACTTAGAGGACAAAATTGTTATGCCAAAATTGTCAAATACAAACACGGTGGGGAAAGATACACTTATTTCCATGATGAACAGTGTGTTAGTGTATCTCATAATTGATTTCTTTTTCTTTTTCTAAAAGGGGTCTGGATTAATATCTTGGACTGTACTCATTTGTATCAAATAAAAAAATATATATCAGTCTTTGTTGTTTTTTCAACAAACTTTGAGGACTGCTGTAGTTTTTGGATGATTGGTTGCTAATTAGCCTAACCCTTGACTCTTTGAAAATTTTAATTGGGTTTTGAACCAATTATTATTTTCTTTTTTTCTTCTTTCCTTTCGGTTGAAGAAGTCTTTTAGAAGAAAGGGATTCATAGAGTGCAACCCAAGTTAGTTAAAGAAGTAAAGGATGAATGGAAGCAGCAGCACTGCACTACCGCACACACACTCTGTCCCCTTCTCTTCCCTTTTTAACAGATTTTTTTAAAGAGAGAAAGGGTGAGTATTTTTGAAGGGATTGATTCAAAGAGTGTAACTCAAGGTAGTTAAGGGGCCAAAATAAAAAGTTAAAAAAAAAACCATAAAAGAGATGAAATATTGAAGATAAAATGTGAGTGCAACTTAGCCCATCATTTCTATTTGGCCCAAAACCGAACACACTTCTGTTGTGCAGTCACTTTTGTAAACCTTTTTTTTTTTTTAACTTTTCTTTTCTTTTCGATATTTTATTCAATAAAATTGTGAAAGTTACATCATGTTAAATTGTTAATAGACAAATAGTGGGCAAGTCTCTCCCTCAATTTTTAATTGTAAATTTCTTTGCATTATTTTCATAATAATTTCCCCAACGAAACAATATGTTAGCAGTTAAACCAACAAAAAATTATAAAATGCAATATGTTTGGTTTAGTTTTAGTTTTTATTTTTTATTTTTTAGTTTTAGGATTGTGAAGGAAATACTGAAAATTGAAATTATAGTTTTATAATTTTTAATATTTTCTTCACAAAATCTAAAAAACTAAAAAATTAAAAATAAAACTGAAAGCTAAACAAATAGACTTGATTTTTCATCCCAATTATGGCTTGTATCTGCAATGGTTGACTTCACTAGCAAATCTAACATGAATGAGATTTCTATGCGTTTGTTTCATATTTTTAAAAAGATATTATGAAATCCAAATTTTTTACAAAACTAAGAAAGCTAAAAATCAAATATATAATTTTTTTTTTTTTACGAAAAAAAGTGACAAACAAGCGCACTATTGATTAGGAGCTTAGATTTCGACGGAATACACTGTGTTTAGTGTCATGCCAAATAAGCATAAGCTTTGATTGGACATTAGAATTATCTTTTATCAAGTGGGTTGGGTTCTAACTCAGGCTCAATTTCAATCTTTAGGTAGGCTGCATGTGACCAAATAATTCAGTATACTTATAGCTGATCCTGATTGAGTGTCATAAATTATTTTTATTTTTTATACCTTCCATATTTACAGATTTTGAATGGGGTGAATTGATGATTATCTAAGAAGAAGATGAACCCAAGTTATAATAAAGTAAATGCTTAACTGAAATATTATTATAATTAATTATTCAAACCAATGATTCATTAATGTAATTAATGAACTAGGTTTGACATAGTAAAGTGTGTTATTAGAATTGAAATTGTTAAAAATAATAGTAAAAATAGAAAGAATTCAAAATAAAATTTAATAATCTTTCTAATTTCCCGAAAATAAAAAAAAAACTACTTGCCTATTGGATTGTGTGAATGACCTTTTCAGTACATAAAAAAAATGAATTAATTTTTTTTCCATAAAAAAGACAAATAAATAAAATGGAAATTAATTAATATAAAATCACATTCTCATGTTAAGGTAGAAGAAAAATCTTAATATATAGTAACTTTTTGAAATTTGAATTAACTAATTTTACAAGTAATCTTCATTCTCACATATATTTGGAATTAAAATATTTCTCAAGTTTTTTTTATCCAAGATATTAGAGGATGGGGTACAAATAAAAATCAAACTTACGATTTTCATTGAGACATACAAGAATCTACCACTAATATATATGATTGGATAATTGTATAAAAAAATTTTATATCCTTAATATTTTAAAAAAATGATACATAAAACCATTAATCTTCCTTTTGATATTTCAACAAGCCAAATTGAAAAAACAATTGGAAGAATTAAATTGCAATCTTTATTAAGCCACTAAGATTGGTTTTGTGGTGAGAATTTTTGGTAGTATGCATAATGTTTTAGCTAGATTCAAACTTCATTACAGGTAAAATGTAACTAATTCCATAAGTATCAACAAAATTGCAGTATTTATTGGAATATATATTTTGTAATTGAAAGCTCTTAATTTTGAAAATCATAGTCAATAATCTTTCAAATTTGAAACAATTCATCTATTCTTTCTTTTTTATAAAAATTCGTCTATTCTCGTCTCGGGAATAAACATCCAGCGACTGAAAAAATGAGACAGATGAAGCAATCAACATACACATTGTCCAAACTCATTTTTCTCGTTTGAAGATGGAGGTTTCAGCAAATATGGATAACATTTTAGAAACTAGATAGAAATGATCTTCATGCAGCTGTGAAATTGTAAAGGGTCTATAATTCCCATAGATTTACTGTTTGATCTTACTTATGTTCTATTCTAAATAAATAAACTATTATGTCAATTTTTTTATTTCCTAAATCACAATATTCACATTCAACAATTATGAATTTGGTTGAGTTTATTTTTCTATTTTAGAAAAAATTGTGAGGCGTAACATAAAAGTAACACCCATAAATTTACCATAACTGATAATGTAACAAAAATAAGTTTTAATTATGAAAAAAATGCTTTTTTTCTAAAAGAAGAAAATCAGGATATCCCATAAAAAAAAAGGATATGAAACAATAAAATCTGGTAATTTGTTTCCCATTGAAAAAATGACGGAAAAGGAATGTCCATAACTTTTTTTGGCCTCGGGCTGAAAACAAGGAATTTTTTGTTTTTATTCAAAATTGGGATGTCTAGAATTCTGATTAATTTTTGCATTCAAATTCAAAATTGTACAGTGACCAATTTGATAATGGTCATCTCCTCCATTTTCCTAAAATCTAAGAGAAAACAAGGAGAATTTTCCATAAAGCACCCAGTAATTAAAAATGTCAAAATAAAAAACTCAAAGCTGTAATTTATCAAACATCACACTGGCAGGACGCGTTAAGGCTATCCGTTCAAACTTCGGCACACTCGTAATTCTTTGAATTAGCAGACAAATAACAAATTAATTTTATTATTACTATTATTTTAATTTAGGATGTCAAACGCGTAAAAATAAACTAACAAATAACCCTATCCAAAATGGCCTTGTAGTAAATAGAATAGAATGCAGAACAACTCATCGATTTCTGAAACAAAATTCAGAATTCCTAAGTAACACTCTCCGTGTATGTGATGCGCTTCCAGAAAAGTCAGAAACTCTGACTTTTGGACATTTTATGGTACCACTTTACTTTACTGCTAGCTATGAGTAATAATCTTATCTATATTTTTATATTTGTTAGAGAGAGGAAAAGAATTAACACAAACAGTTCCTGATACAACGGCGGTTAAAGCCTGACACATCCAAAGTGGGCACAGGTCTTCTTCCATTTATGCAAAGTCTGTGTGTTCACAGCTTCTCACTTTTTTTCCCCTTGTTTTCATCTCATCTCAGCTCAAATCAGTGGTTGCACTTCCAACAAACATAGACCCAACAAAGAAGAAAGGTAAAGAGCAATAAAAGTGAACATTTTTTTTTTTTTTTTTTATCATTTTCTGTATTTATTTTCTGAATACTTTTCAATTTTGGTGTTTGTGTGGATTTGACATTTTTGAGTCATTTGTTGAGGGGTGTTATGGGAATGGGCTGGAAACAGTACTGAATGGGAAATGAAGATTGTGTTTGGGAGGGGGTGAAAATCCGTGAATGGAGGGAGGAGGGTGCTGGTGTGTAGTGTGGGGCCATGTGGGTAATGTGAGGAGAGAGAAAGAGAAGGAAAAAAAAAAAAAAACTTCAACATCAAGACAGTGAAGGGATAATAAAATACAGCTAGCAATGAAGGAGGAGCCTCACCTACCAGTGCCCTTCTCTTTCTTTTCTTCATAACCCCTTCCACCCCCTCCTGCCCTTTTAAGCCTTCCTCATAGTCCTCTCTCTCCTTTCAAAAACCCTCCCTCTCTCCTTTCTTAACTCAACTCAACTCAACTCAACTCAATCCAACCCTCTCTCTCCCCTCACTCAGGAACACTCTCTCTCTCTCTTCTCGACTCGAACCCCTTCCAAAGATTTCAGTTTGAGTTTGAGCTGAAAGACAGGATTTTTAGCTAGCTAGCTTCAGGTTTGGCCTCTATGTATTTTTCACATTCACAAAGTTTTCATTTTGAACCTTACCCATCATGAGAAAATCGGCTTAAGTTCAACTTTTGGGTCGTACTATACAACCAATTTTGAACCTCCTTTTCTTTTTTTATTTTCCTTCCTCCGGTCTTACACTTTCGGTTTGTGAGACAACTCACGATAGAATTGAAATTTTTGAAGGAGATGTAAAAAAAAAGGGATCATACCCTGCTTCAATTTCACCCATTTTCCTTACACCAAAGTTTAGATAAAGTGAAATTTGAACGAGTTCCTTCAAATTTTGAAAAAAAAACAAAAAAATCATCAAGCTTACCCATTTCTTATTTATTTTTTGGACTTGAATTTTGAGGTTGCCTATACTCTCTGCTCAATAGTTTACTCAAATTGAACAAGGTTTGCAATCTCCAAAATATTCACATTCCATCCAATTTTTTTCTTTGGAGAAAAGTGGTGGCTGAAATGGAGTCCATCATCTACAATTTCATCTCTTCAAAAAGAGAAAAGATAGAATGAGATTTAACAGCCAAAAAAATAAGAAGGAAAAGTGTTTCGGGATAAAACGGAACTAAATTGGAGCTGGTACATTGGTACCAGCTGTCACTAACGTACGCCACCCAAACTTTTCAAAGTTGCATTCATAATTCCGGATTGTCATTTCATGAAAAAAATGGAAAATACATAAATAAAAAAATTAAAAAAAATTAAATCCCGCTTTTCCTTTTTTAAACTTTTTTTTTCCCTTTCTCTTTCTAATTATTTCCAAAGAACAAAAAAATTATATTAAATTCCGAAAATTGGCAAAACTGATTTATAGCCGAAATGCTAACATGCGCCAGTAGCTCCATTCAACAAAAGCTGCTACAAAAGTACAATTTCCTCTTCACCTCATTATATTTTCTCACTCTGATTTTTTTTTGCCCTTTTTCGTTTTGAATTTTCTCAGGAAAATCTTTAACTCGCCGAGAAAATGGTTGGACCGAACTTCATGGACGAGATTGACTGCGGAAGCTTCTTCGACCACATCGACGACCTCCTCGACTTCCCCGTCGAGGACGTCGACGGCGCCACCGCCGGCGCCGCATTCCCCGCCCCCGCAACCGCCGGAAACTGCAACTCGCTGGCGAGCATCTGGCCGCATGAGTCCGACTCATTTCCCGGCTCCGACTCAGTGTTTTCCGGCAACAGTGCCTCCGACCTCTCGGCGGAGCTCTCCGTTCCGGTGAGTACCCAAAACGACGTAGGTTTTATCCACGTGTGTATTTTCATTTCATTTTATTTTTAAAAATATTTTGGCGCTTTTCACATGAATTCCATGAAGTGTTATGTAATTATATAAAGGCCCCTGGTTTTTTTGCAGTAGTTTAATCCGTGGCCGTTAGATTGCTTGATTGTGACATCATATAGTGCCGTGTACGGCCCGGACTGTCTGTTTTTTTTTTGTTTTAAAGCGCACTTAAGTGCCAGGCTGTCACTACGCGTCGTATGGGTTGCATGAAAATTTTGGTTCCACCTGTGGGAAACACTATTGTTGATGTTTGAGTGAAGTCCCTTTAGTTAGTTCATAAATAGTGGCTTTTGATTGAGTAAGTCCAAAATTTGTTTTAAAATTCAAAATTAAAATTGGAATTTTCTGACAGTGTAAGTGGGTACAAAATTCCAAATGTTGTTGTGCTATGGACAAGGAGTATTTTGTTTATTTTCGTAAAGGGTCGTCCAAAGTTTTGAAAAATTTTAAAATTTAAATTCGGAATTTGGAGACATTATTGTTTCAAAGAAATTTTTTTAAATTATTCTTGAGAAGGGCATTTTGGGCATTTCGTAGGGTACTTGATTTCGTCGGTGACATGTGACTCGTCACATCCTCCCACAGCAGCACTCTACGTTGGGGTTGCGCTGCCTAAATTATTTAGATCATCATTATTGGATGTCACGTGATTTAGCATGTGGTTATCACGTGACGTGTCCACACATAATAACCAATGGACATTGAAAAAGTTGGTTGCTTGCTCCAGCTAGTTGTAGCAACTAACAACCCATGCTTGATGATGCCTTGTTTTGGCACACAAGCACATATTCATATTCTTCATTCTATTTGGAAGAGCTTAGCATATGAAACTATTTTTGTTCTATGCTATGATTCCCTACTAGGCTGTATATGCTTTTTGCTAGAATTGTCAATGTAGTAAAATATGTGTAACTGGCATTTCAATTTTAAGGATATGGTTTTGATCAATGTATTACTAAATTATTATTTCAGTATGAAGACATTGTCCAATTGGAATGGCTGTCCAATTTTGTGGAGGACTCCTTCTCTGGTGGGGGAAGCCTCACCATGAAGAAAGTGGAGCTGCAGCAGCAGCAACCATCCTGCATCACCAAGGATGACTCAGTGCACACCCAATTCCAGACATCAAGCCCGGTTTCTGTCCTCGAGAGCAGCAGCTCCTGCTCGGTAGGGAAGGCCGTGCCTCGCACCCCAGAGGTTTACATCCCCGTGCCATGTGGCCGTGCACGCAGCAAGCGTCCACGCCCGGCAGCATTCAATCCTCGCCCTGCCATGCAGCTCATCTCCCCTGCCTCCTCCTCTGTTGGGGAGAACATGCAGCCTAATGTTATTCCCACCAAGGCCTCCTCGGATTCTGAGAATGTTGCTGAGTCCCAACCATTGGCCAAGATGCCAAAGCCGGCTTCTGGGGAGCCTAAGAAGAAAAAGAAGGTCAAATTGTCAACTCCATTAGGCCAAGCTGATGCCAACCAGAATGGTGCACAACCGGTTAGGAAATGCATGCATTGTGAGATCACTAAGACACCACAGTGGAGGGCAGGGCCAATGGGGCCGAAAACACTCTGCAATGCATGTGGCGTGCGCTACAAGTCTGGCAGGCTCTTCCCCGAGTACCGGCCTGCCGCAAGTCCCACTTTTTGCCCATCTGTGCACTCCAATTCCCATAAGAAGGTCCTGGAAATGAGGTGCAAGAGTATGAGAAATCTGGCTTTGCAACCCATGCAGCTGCCTCACCAGAACTCATTCCCAACACTAACAGCAGCATTACCCTGGAGTACATGTGAAGGGGGGGATTGATCCTAGCTGGAGATATCTCTTCCATTACCTCCCTCTAGAGAGTCACGTCTTATGTTATTTCTTATTGATATTTCATTTCTTTTGGTCATTGGTTTCTGTACAGGGTTGGACTGGGGGAATAGGAGCAATAGATGATGATGATGATCATATTTTAGCCGTTAGGGGAAGATTGTAATGAGAACTTAAGAAAAAAGGGGGTTAGAGATATGGAAGTCAAAAGGGTAGGGCTTTAGGTCTAGTAATTGTAGGTCCCTTAAGGTCATTAGGAGTTGGTGTCTTCGTTGTCTTTTTTTTTTTTCACCTTTTTTTGGCATTCTTTTCATTTTTTTTCTTCTCTTTTTAAATATCCCTATCTTGGGAATTCTTTTTGCAGTTCATTTGTAGCAAAAATTCTGAGTTGAGTAAGAAACTTTGAAATTTGTTATGTCCCATTTTGCTGCTTTCTTCCAATCACTGCCTTATTCTGCGCATATCCTCTCTTAACATCTTTTATGCATAGATGCCTAGTATATTTGAGAGCAAAACTTGAAAATGAAGCGTATTGGAAGTTCGAGAATATACTGATGACTACCAGCTTGGCAGTACTATATTCTTGCCAAATTGCCCTTTTTTCTGTGCTGGGCTAAAACGTACCATAGACATGGCCATTGGCACCAGTACTTGCTGCTTTGTTAGTTCTGTGCGCCAAACGCCCATAATAAAGAATAGTTTCTGTTTCAACAAACTGGGTTGTTAAGAATGATGATGTTGAAGAAGGCTACTAGTTCAGAATAAAAAAATCTATTTTAGTGATTATATGGATTTGAGATTGAATGTCAAGGTCAGAATTGAGTAGAACAAAAAGTATATGATCCCCCTTAAGCAAAGCCAAACAAAAGGTATTAGTTATCTTCAATTATGTAAATTACTTACATTGGTGGACTTGTACCAAACCAATAGAAAAAAAGTGGAGAGGGAGAGAAATGATGACTCTTATTGGTGAGACTCATTCATGCCTTGAAAGGCAAGAACAATGCTTATATATAAAAATCTAATTATGGCGTTGAGCCTCTTTCTAAAAGGATTTGGCAACATGTCATGATCTCCCCCCCCCCCCCAACTTTACAACCAACAATTAAATTAAACGATACCTTGCTGGTAAATTCAATTGATTGCTCAAATAAGTCAGTGACTTAACCTTTCTCCAGCTGATATGATATTCCCTTTCAAACATCTACAACTCCCATATTTTAAGTTATGCCTATAACTGCTTTGATAAAAATCATTAAAAGGGACAGACTCACTCCAACATATTTTGTCCTTTTTGCACACATGTACCCCATGAGTGCTCTGGGCTACTGAACAGGGCCATCTTATATTATGTGCATGAATTTGGGTCAATTTCATCACCAACCTCTTAGGTGTCTAACCAATCTATTCTAATGTGAATCTGTTCCAAGTTCTCTATCAAACTTGGCTTGGGCTTTTAAGAGTGAGAGCAACTTGTTCCAACTCCTTGAACAGAAAAGGACTGGAAATCAGTCCATTTATTAAATGGTTGCTGCTGGTTGCATCTGCCTCAAATTCCTGTAGCTATATAAGCTCCAAGTTTCAGTGTTGAGTCTAAATCTATTTGACAAAAACTGAGTCATGGCTTTAGCATCAAGGATGCTTTGGAGATTAAAAAATAAAAATATATTGAGAAGGTGGTTAATCATGCTGCAAAAGTGAGCTGGTTTTGTTCAATGCTACATTAATCACTGACTCACGGAAGTTAAACTCTTGAAGGCATTGCAATGGGAAGCTTATGCTAGCTGGAAATTTTCTTGGCTGCAAGAATTACCCACAACAAAGAATTCCCAACCACAATTACCTAATCACATTCACTGTCCTATTGTTTATTTTGGCTTAATTCACAAAAATAACGACATATATATATATACACACACACAAGATCTTGCCATCGGAAGAGAAAGATGGACACCAAATTATAAATTTAGCTCCACAAATTGTGAACAAACTCCAATTTAAAATGTTTGTGTCTATCTTTCTTAACGTAACTCATTCACCTTAATTGGGTGCGAGCAAATTTCTTTTTTATCTTCCCCTCATTTTAAGTTTCTCTCTCTAGGCTGTATCATTCTTTTGGGCTATAGTTGAGCTTTCATTATTTCTCAAGAAATGGGCAGGTCTTGTAGACCTCTTCTGCAAATGAATAGACTAAAAGGCCCGGAAGAAAACATGACAATTGACAAGAAAAACACATCAACATCATTTGGATACAGGCCCAACTAAAAGTGAAGGTTTAATCGATTTTGGTTCTCAGACGAAAAAATAAACAAATCTATACCTTTTTTTTTAACATATTAGTCCTTGACAGATTCAACTCTTAATATATTAACCTTAGATGACATTTGATACACTACCTAAAAAGATTACCACTCAAAAAGATTATCACCTTTTAAATTATTGGTAATGTTACAATGTAATATCTGGTATGAATAAGTAATCTAAGTGGCAATTCACATTACACTATTTTGTATATCAAAAAGACTACTAGGTAATATATGCCTTTTACTAATAAATAATAATTATTATAATAATAATATTGCTAGTTGGTATCATTAATTGCTCCCTTCAGTGATTGTTCAATTTTCAAATTTCATTTTTGCATAAATAATTGTCCATTTAGAAATTTTAGACAACATTTATTATTTTCTGTGAGTTATACACTTTAATAGTGGAAGAACGAGAGTAAATGGGAAAAATAATTAAAGAAGAGAGGTAAATAGTAATGATAATTTAGTAGAATGAACCTAAATTGATAAGTATTTCAAAATAGAGGGAGTATTATAATAGTTATTTGTTATACTAATTAATTACTTATAATAATTATTGTTAATATAAATAATAATAATGGGAGGATTACCACCCAAGTGGTAATCCACAATAACACTACTCTTCTTCTAAGTTTTTTTTTCACATAATATTTTTTTCAGCAGTATATTTTCAAAGAAAGAACCCATGGATCGTCATGACCAAATAGCCCATAAAAATGTAAACCCAATCTGTTATAAAGTCCAATGTCATCTGTCACTATCCATAGAGAGGGCAAAAATATGTTGTTTCAATGAATTTCCTTGCTGGTCATGGGGGCTACCGCTGGGCTTGGATCTCTCTAGACTTTGGGCTGTTACAGTGCTTTTAGTTGACTGACTACAACATTGGTCCCACATATTCAAACTCTGAG
Source organism: Dalbergia oliveri (assembly GCA_030441495.1). Taxonomy (NCBI): domain Eukaryota; kingdom Viridiplantae; phylum Streptophyta; class Magnoliopsida; order Fabales; family Fabaceae; genus Dalbergia; species Dalbergia oliveri. The sequence goes on from JAMLFY010000007.1 coordinate 26,564,353, forward strand.
TCTCTGACCAAAAATAAGTAAATAAAAACCGGAGTATGGAGTAACCAGTATTACTTTTTGATATTGGAGTAACCAATATTATGAAAGGGGGCTTACCCCATATAAAATCTAAAACATTTGAACAAAATTGAATCAGTTCAGTTCATTCTTAATGAAAGGGCCGAAAGATCACGATGAATTAATTATATATTATTATACATGTAAATTTAAAAATACATTATAAAAATTCAGCTGAAAATTAATATTATAATAATATATAATGAAATGACAATAAAAATATTTTTATCCATGTTATCTAGGTGATGATTTAAATGGGTATTATATTGTCTGAAATTTCATTTGATAAAACAATATTGATGAGCAACAGTTTTTTTTTCATAAGGATTTAAATAAAAATATTTTTTCTTGATTACCATACACAATTTATGTTGACTCTGCCATGTAAAATTTATATAAACGCTTCAAAAATGAATAATATTCCAACTAGGAAATTAAATAAATAGCTTTACAGAAGAAAAAAAATTAACAAAACACAGGGTGTATGTCAACTGACAGCTCACAAGACATTGGTCTCAACCTTGAATATCAGGTTTTTTTTATTTGGTCAAATATCTTATACTTTCCCTGATTTAAAACTTTTCAATATAACCAGAAAAAAATAACTCCGGATAGCATATAACACTAAAATAAAAGAGAGTTTCATTACTTATACATAAAGATTGCACATAAAATATATATTTGTTTCATTTTGATATACTTTGATATTCATCTATTTTCACATTACTATACGATATCTTTAACATATTTGAAAATGATTAGTTTGAGAGAACGATTACTTTTTTAAAAAGATTTTTCGGAAATTTTTCTATACATGTGATTTTCATGTGAATTCTATTTAAAAGATAACAATTTTGATCTCTGTTAGTATAAAATACTTTTACATGATGATTTAATTATATTAATCACATTATAATAATCATCTTAAAGATCCCAAATAAAACAAAAAATTATCTTAATTAAGATCACATAAATAATGATATCTGACTAGATAATATTATATAAATTATTTAATACTGAATTTCTATATATATTTTATACAAATAAAACAGTCTATCAAAACCCTAACCTTGTTATATACAAATTGTATTATTCTTTAGAACAAAGTTTAGATTACATTACATACGCTATATCTTTGCAAGCTGAAGTAAAGGGTATTATTATATATGTATGATCCCTAGATGGGAAAATAAACCAAGTGGGCACTACTTAATTTAATTTGGTTTCCCGATCTGAAATTAAAGAAGAGCAGAGAAGCGATAGCGACGGCCACGGCCAACGGATGGATCGGCACTGCAGGAGCCTCCGGCAGCGTGTTACCACGTGCAAGCCTCATTGCCATTAATCAACACATTCTATTCTTAGCTTCCTCATAAAATATACTAATACTATGTGCCCATCAATGATAATATTATTGGCTATTCTCACCTCCACATTCTCATCACACCATTTTGTTAATCTATGCAAATATGCATACACTGCACACCATGGCTAGCTAAAACCATTACATGTCTATGTAATTAAAGACACATACTCCCTTCATTTTATGATTAGTGGAATTGACACTAGAATTAATTAAGAAAACATTTTAACATGCAGCCTTGAGTTAAAAAAATAATTAGACGTTGTTAAATTAAGAGATTGTAGATCAGGCTAAACAAATAATTAAGGAAAATGATAAATTGTTTTTTTTTTGGTTGAAATTTCAAAACCACATATAATATGGTATATTTCTTTCTTTAATTTCTTTTTTACAAGACACTATAAAATGGAATGAGCAATTTAAAACTTGGCTAAACCCCCCCCCCCCAAAAAAAAAACCAATCCTTAACTAGCATTGAAGAGTATAAATTTACAAAAAAAAAAATTGAAGAGTATAAAATTGGTCCTTTGGGATTCAAAAGTCTCATGTTTTTTATGAAAAGGGACATATTGGTCCTTTTGTTAAATAACTCATCATCCTCATACTTGAAAAAAAAAAAATACATGTGACTCATTGAACTGAGGATTTTGTTAAATTCCATGATAAGACTAAACAATATTGTTTTTGTTTGAGATGTGTGAAAATGAAGAATAAACTAGAGAATGGGTGAGGTTAGGGTTTGATGATGCATAAACAAAGTTGGTGAAAAAGAAAATCTAAACATAGATGTTTTGAAGAAAGAGGCCAGTGATACGTCATTTTAGATCTTAATGGATAGACAAATCAATAATAATCTAATATATGGACCACGAATGTGTATTTTTACATCAAGTATGATACAAACTATTTGCATAACAATGGCTATATCCATATACCCCTTTATGAATATGTCTTATTTGATAGTCTCACGAATACAAAGATGCTTAGACTTATTTTGGAATGAGACATACACTACAAGAAAAATACAAATTTCAAAGTGCAATTTTCCCTAGAAATGTGGGAAAATCTGCCGTGAAAATGTTTCGTGGGTCATGTCCACCGAGAGAGCCACCGAAAATTGCATGTTTTCTAGTAGTGGTAATATATTCTTAAGATATAACACTTATTGTATTGGTCTCTATTTTGAAAGATATTTTGACATTTATAGTTTTTGAGAAGCATAATTATAAATCGTTGCTTAGTCCAAAATGTAAAATATATTTATTTGTCATTCAATTTATTTTTAAAATATCTTCTTCTATTTATAAGTATTGCTAGACTTTTTTCATGAATAAATTAACTTTCATGTAAAAAGAAGAACAATACTATCTACCAAAATGACAGATATATATATGTATATATAATTTAATTGTCATGTATTGTTAGTATAAATTTTTTTATACTGGCATTATTATCATGTATTGATAATATAAATTTTTTTATATTGACACTATTTTATATCAATATATATAATATATATATATATATATATATATATATATTATGTGGCAACCGCAGTATACATATCCCATCACATTCAAGAAAAAGTTTTAACTCCAGCCCCACATACATATACAAGGTTGGTTGGATATAAACGCGCCTATAACCCCAATTCGCGCGTCACTTGCACAAAACCTTTTCACAACAACGTAATTAATATTCTCAGAATGCATCATAGCTTAACTTTTTTTTCTCTTCTTTAAACTTATGCTCTAGTGGTTCTTTCCTGTAACTTTGAGCAGATGGATCTGTTTTCCTTCTCTTACATTCTCTAGGAAGAAATCCTACCTTTAATGTTTTTGTTTTAAAAAGAAATATTGTATAAAATATCCTTTCATCAAATTGATCACATGTATATTACAAAAATCAGTAATTTTTTTTTACGTGAGCAAAAAAATCTACGATCACTACTTTACTAGCACATGCATGATTCTTTATATCTTTTCCAAACAAATTCACTGCCTATATTTCGCATAAGTTGAAAGGAGTGCGTATTTTATATTATAATAATAATAATAATACTCAACTAACGAGCATTTTTTCAAATTGAAATGCGTTACATTTTTCATTAATTTTTTCAACTAATTATATTTAATATATATAGTTTTTTTCCAAAATTTTTGTCATTACGCTACCACGATAATTTATATATTTGCTTATTCATTAATATCTTTATCCTATAATCAAATATGCCCTTATATTTTAGGAATGCCTATCTTAGTCATGACGTCTTTTACATTTCAAATATGTTCTCATCATTGGCTTGATAATAATCATGCCACTAGGTTCTCCTAATTTTGTCTTAACCTTAAACGGTATCATTTCAATGTTTCTTTCAAAGGAAAGGCAAAGGAAACTTTGTGAGGCAGCATTTGTCTCCTGTACTGGCACAGGAAATACATGGACAGTAAGGGAGAAAGATATTTGGTGGTAAAGATAAGGTACGGGGATAGAATTTTTGTATTTCTATCCTTAAAAAGTGAAAACAGGATATGGAGACATAAATTTGATATATTTTTTTTCAATAATACCCTTTAGGTAGCAACTTCTAGTAGTCAACGCTAACGTAGTTCAACAAAGGTATATATGTTTTTTACTATGTATTTGTCATATTATCCGTCTGTTCCTAAATAAAATACAAAGACAATCAGTTCTCTGGATGTTTCATGTTTTGAATCCCCCATCTATTAAAATTTTAATACATGCATGGAGTAGCCATGAACTCAAACTTTGGATTTCAACCATTTGTGCCAACCTAAGTTGGCTAGATATTTGCATTTTGCAGTTGAACTTATAGGCCTATGAAAAAATTGATGTTAAGTAGGAATGATGCGAAATTAGTTTTGCTCATTGCTTACAAATACAACCTCATGTAGAGAAATATTTAGGTGCTCTGAAAGTAAAAAAAAATATATTTACTCTGATCTATTTATTAATTGACATATCAATTTTGTAAGTCATTGTTATCTCATACTTTCTTTATATTTTTAATGTAATAGCTAATATGCCAATCAATAAATAGCAAAGTACATGCTTTATATTTCCAAGAGCACAAAAGAATTTTTCCCTTTTCACATGGAACACTTAAATTTTTAATTATTATTATAAATATATGAATTGTTTTTACGAGATTAGAAATATTGATCTTGATATCCTATCAATATAAAATTTTTACATCATTGACTAATTAATATTTTGAAGTATCTATTAGAAAGCTCTAGCATAACAATGTACATAATTGATAATGTTTGTTTTATATTGATAATGTATTTTAAAATTGAATCTTACAAAAACTTTATTCAATTTTATTACTAATGAAAACATTACTTAGAGCCTGCTGAAATTTTATGAATGAGGAAGCTTACAACAAAACATGATTATCTAAGAATAATTGTTTAATTTGGAGGATACATATCAGACAAAAACTTTAAAACAAGATCATGATCTGGAGGGCATATAGTGTGCCCATCGTCAGACCTCTAATTAGAAGACAATGAAAAGACTAAAGAAATTGTGCATTTCGCTTTCAGGACCCTACAGACATTGGTTAATGCCAATGGTTAGAGTGTTGGTCTGAAGATCGAAGACTTTGAAATGATATTAATTTATAATTGATTCCTGCCCTACCTACAGGCCCTGGGTTTTTCTGATGTATCTTGCAAGTTTTGTCGTTTATGAAGTTGGTGTCTATTTCATTACAACTAGTGTTGTTGATCTTTTCATCCACCAATTTTTTGGTTGTAATGATTTTTCTATCCGTCTTCTTCTATTGCTTGCAGTTTGACACACACATGAACACAAAATGGCAAAATTATATTTTGGGAACAATATTTATGTGCTTAATTATGTTTTAACCAACAAGAACACATACACATATATACCAACAAGAACATACACACACATATATATTTATTGAAATCAGGGTCTCCATTATTGACAGTAATGATTAATTTTCTCGTTGTAGAAGCTCTCAAAGAGACAAATGACTAATCACAAAATTCTCGTTATTCATGAGTAAGGATTGACTGACAATATGGTTAAGAAACAAGTGAGACGACATATTATGGTTACAAGAAAAACATATATAGTACGGCTTATATTTGTATAGTAATATAATTAAAGGGAAATAAGAAATGTGTTAATTGATTCGTTTGACTCCTTCATTGTCCCTTTGATCGACCCTTCGAATTATTAGATGTCTTTTATTGATGAATATATGACTTTCGGTCTTATAGAAAATGGAAATGGCAATTATTTTAGCCAAGTATTGGTTGGACATTTTTTTTAAAGAAAAATAAATGTTTTCTGGATCAGTTAATCAAGTTTCCCACAAAGATATAACAGTTCACATTTGAATAAATTAATTTATAGCATATTTCTTGTATGATTGCAGCCTTGCAGGCTATCAAATGCATAGATTTTGCAACATGTTTTCACACGCACACACACATGTTTTCATTATTAATATTGATGATTGTTGGTTGCAAAAACAATACATTTTGAAGCTCGTAAGATCTATTTTCAATAGCATTAGGAAACCTTATTAAATTTAATTTTCACTGTACTTTTTCAATAACGTCTTAACTTTCACAGTAATGATAATTATTAGTACGAAATCCGATTTGTGAATTTATATGAATGGTTTAAATGTTATAGTTTATTTTATTTTTTTATGTATCCATAATTCCATTGTATTATCATGGATTCGTCCAAAAAGAAAAGGAAAAATCACTATAGCTGCATTGTAACTTTCTAAGATACTATTTATGCTCTGATAGTTAACGCTGAAAATTAATTTTAAATGTATTTTTTATATTTTTTACAAAAATTCTCAAATTATTGAGAAAATTTTTAGTCATCCACGAATCCATTATACAATCTTTCTTCATTTTTAATAAATAATATAGATTAATTTTAATGTACTATTAGTATAAAATAATTCTACACTGTCATTTAAATATATATTTTTATTTATAAAACTTTAAAGATACTACATAATTGAGTCAAATATTTTTACTGATGTATTAATATATAATTTAATGTTTGTGTAAAATTTTTTTACATTATATGGTACCAAAAACAGTGTTTAATATATGTATAGATATTATTTTAATTTGATTATCTTGTTAGTCCAAATATGATAGAAATTTATTCTCTAATCAAAATGTTTGAACTGTGAAAATATATTACTAAATTCTTGTAAAATATTTGATCTCCATCCTGTAATTTAATTCGTTGCAATAAATATATATACTTTTTTCTTTGTAGAACACACATTATGACAAGCAATGACCAAATGCAATGTGTAAATTTTGCCGTACAAGTCATGGCAAATCATCACATGCATGGGTTGGTAAAATTCGGAGACATACATGCTTTGGTAAACATAGCATGCAACTTCTACCAACTACCGAACAAGCATAGCCTGTTACCCTTTTCCATGATATCTTAATTTATTAACAAGCAGAACTATTAAAAAAATAATTAAAAAAAAACACGGTCTTTCAAACGATAAAATTTAAAATAAAAAAAAAAGCATTATCTTTTTTTGTTTTTTCTTGTAGGGGCTTGGGTAAACAAACAGCATTGTTGTCTTTAAAATCAGACCCACTTGAGTAACTCACCGAATAGTTTGGCTTTTCCATGCAATTGTTATTGGTGTCTTATTATTAACCTTGTATTTCCGCTTTCAATGTATCAATGTCCTCTTACCCTACCTCAGAACTAGTAACCCCATTATGCAAATATCAAAATTAATTAGCATGTTCAATGCCTGCAATTCACCGAAAACGACCAAATATGTCTATTCATGGGATGTATTCACTCTTCGTTTTTACCCATTTTCATTTTATACTTACGGCACTAATTAACTTCTAAAAGTGATAGGAAAATGTTAAACGGCTAAATATTGTATTAGAATTTTGCATTCAAAATGGTTTGTAATAGTTGTTATTTTTTAAATGAATTGATGGGTTATATAACTTTATTTTATTCGACAATTATCATTATTTTTGTTAAAAATTTTGCATATATATTTCTAAATGTGTATCAGTATTGAAAATGATATTAGTAAACTTGCGTTAATTTATTGGTGAGAATATATAAAGCACATTAAATGAATGACCAAATTTAGAGTTAAATAAATCAAAAATTGGTAAATGATGTTTTTATATAACAGTTGAAAATATTATCAAATTATTTAATTATATGTGCTTACAACTTCATATATGTTTTGCACATTTATCGATTTTTTTAATAGAATGTAAATAATAAAGTTATTGAAAAGCTATATTTATCAAATATGTTAGAATTTGATTATAAGTCACTTCTCGATACCTTCCTCCAACTGCATCCAGATTGTAAGGTTTCTATTTCAATATATGAGTAGTATTATTTTAAACATCTTAAAAATGAGTGTCTAAATACTTATTTTATTATTATTGAATGTGATAGTAATTTTCACTCACCTTATCCATCTATCATATTTAATAATGATAAAATGAATGTTCCAATTGACACTCATTTTGGAATGTTAAAAGAATATTTTTATTCAATATTCAACATGCATGAAAGGTTAAAATGGAGGCTGAAGAAAGGAAAACAAAAGGGAGGTTGCATTTGTTTATATTTATTGCCATCTTCAAATCCCTACACAGATATTACTATAATGTAATCTTGTCTTGTACTAAAATAATGTGGACAGGTTATCCACAAAGCGCAACAATCTAGCAGCGGTGTTGACTATTCTCCAAATTAATTAAGATCCTCTCCCCATCTCATGGGTTTGGGGACACCAAAACCATGCTTAGGGCCTGGGACACCATGAAGTTGACTATGGTTAATGCATCGCTTTAATTTTGGTCTTGCTTTGATTTCAGCGCTTCATCACCACACTCAGGGTGTTACCATATATATGTTTAGATATTTGTTATCAGTAATATTAACTGTAATCACTTGCCATGCTAATATATTAATGTTAGTACGCTGAACCAAGGTAACTAGTACACAAATTCTTCGATGCTTCTGTTCTCTGATTTGTTGAAATAGAGATTTTAATATAGTTTTCTTGTGTGCCACTTGAGGAGCGGCTTCGCTTTTGACCCCATAAATAGTCATTATTACACACTGGAAGTTCCCCTTTTTCCTATTATTTGATCTGAACACATTGAAAGTTTCACTAATTGATTTGATTAGTGTTTGCATTAAGTAGTAGTGCTGGTAGATATCAATAGAAAAATGTTATTTTTACTCATAAGATGTGAAATATCATGTCAATTTGTACCTTATCTACTATTAAATATTGTAGATCCTATTTGAATGGTGTTAATTCAATAATAAATGAGATATAAGTTGGCATAATATTTCATCTTACATGAATATAAATAACACTATTTATAACTTACGAGATATAAGTAGTTAATTTGCATGTGGTTTCCTTTCGTGGCAGGGACAGTGTGAGACTTCCTTAACATGCACTCCTTTAGGTTTTTTTCAGATAGTTAGTCCTGCAGTTAAATGACTTACACTTTAAGAAAAATAAGCAATTACCATTATTCATTATGCAATCAAAATTATGTTTTGCATGTTATTATTACTTGTTTTGGTTATTATTTTGTGTGTAGATAATTTGATTTCTTAACATAAGCATAGTATTTTTCATACCAGGGTCAACTAATCTAAAAATTAAAAAAAAATTTAAAAAAATTATACCAATCCCCTTAATTTGTAAAATCAATACACCTTGCATAGTATATCTAGGGGAATAAACATTACCCAAAAATAAAAAATGAATGCCAATGTAGCTTTGATGAAATCTCAAGAAAAATTGATATTATTTATTTGATTTTATAAAAATATTATTTATATTTAATATAAATATATTTTTATTTATTTTTAGATAAAATATAAGCTCTAATTTAATTTACACTCAACTCTTATCTAATAATAAATATGGTTGCATGACACTGTTATCTGTAAAATGATGTGAGTTGTAAACTGTCATATTTGTTTGTCTGTAAAATTTCACATTTTGGTCGGCAACTCAGAACCTTAGACGCGTGAGACAGTGAGATAGAAAGCAGCGTATGTCCTTTTGCACTTAAAACTTGGAACTCTCTCTCTCTCTCTCTCACACACACACTCTCCACTCTTTATTTGTCTTCCACATCACTCTCTGATTCTCTCCATCCATCATTCAACACAGTACTATTCAGTTCTCTCTTCTCTTCACAACAACCTTCTCCTTCTACTCCTCCTCCTTCCTTGTGAAACCATCACACACTCAATACAGCCCTTTTCTCTTCTTTCATTTGAGAGATGTTTGTGGTTATGGATTCTTCAATGGAGAGAAGGAGGAGCTCCTCATCAGAGAGGTGCTTGGATCCTCAACTATGGCATGCCTGTGCTGGTGCCATGGTTCAAATGCCACCCCTCAACACAAAAGTCTTCTACTTCCCTCAGGGCCACGCAGACCACGCCCATGGCAAAGTCGATTTTCCCAAACCCGTGTTCCACCACTCATCCCTTGCAGGGTCTCATCCATGAAGTACATGGCAGAACCTGAAACCGATGAGGTCTATGTCAAAATGAAGCTGACCCCTCTCAGAGAACACGAATTGGATCACTTTGAAGATGATGATTGTTTCTTGGGGAACAATATTGAGGGTAATAATAACACTCATGATGAAAAGCCTGCTTCTTTTGCCAAGACACTGACACAATCTGATGCCAACAATGGTGGGGGGTTCTCGGTGCCACGCTACTGCGCTGAGACCATCTTTCCAAGGCTGGATTACTCAGCAGAACCACCTGTTCAGACCATCATTGCCAAGGATGTGCATGGACAGTGCTGGAAGTTCAGGCACATCTATAGAGGGACACCAAGGAGGCACCTTCTCACCACTGGTTGGAGCAACTTTGTGAACCAGAAGAAGCTTGTTGCTGGGGACTCCATTGTGTTCCTCAGGGCTGAACACGGTGACCTTTGTGTTGGGATAAGGAGGGCCAAGAAGGGTATTGGTGGTGGCACTGACTACCCTTCAGCTGGTTGGAACAACCCTCTATTTGGTGGTGGTGGTGGGAGTGGTGGCTTCTTGTGTGGTGGGAGTGAGGGCAATTTGGTCATGAGAAAGTGGTGGTGGTGATGAGTTTGTGGGGGAAGGGTGGCTGCTGAATCTGTTGTTGAGGCCGTGAGTTGTGCTGTTAATGGGAGGCCCTTTGAGGTTGTGTACTATCCAAGGGCTAGCACTCCTGAGTTTTGTGTGAAGGCTTCTTCTGTGAGGGCTGCAATGCAGATTCAGTGGTGTCCCGGGATGAGGTTCAAGATGCCCTTTGAGACTGAGGACTCTTCTAGGATCAGCTGGTTCATGGGAACCATTTCTTCTGTGCAGGTTGCAGATCCCATTCGTTGGCCTGATTCCCCTTGGCGCCTTCTGCAGGTACGTACTGCATTAATTTGGTTCCTCATTTATTCAATAACTTGGTGATTTCATTTCACTGTTATAGTTGTGTAAATATTCAGATCCCATTAATTCCTCAAACTCCTGTTTGCTGTATGGTACTGATTCTTAGTAAAAGTGACATTGCATCTTGTATTGTTATTTGTTAATTTCACCAAAGATCTACTTCTTGGATTTCTCCTTAGACTCTTTTTTATCCCCTGTAATTGTTTATCGTATAATGTTTCAAAGCTGCAAAAAGATGGAACAGAATTTACTGTTTGTCAGCTTGAGTTGATTTTTTTATTTTTTTTTCTGTTACAAAATCTTTGTTTATCTCCCTATCTAATAGTTACTGCATGGTATTGACTTCTTGTGTCAATTTTATAAACTGTTATAAGCAACATTTAAATTTACAGTATGTCTGTTTCTATAGATAGAATTTTTAATGTTTTGGGTCTCTTTGAATAAAAGAATAATGGCTAATAGTAGTATTAACAGTTAAACTACAGTAAAGTAGCAAAACACTCCAGAGCGTGTCTGTTTCAGTGCAGACAATTCTTCCTGGCTTCCTGCTAAGTACTATAGTTCTCTGAATTGGGTTTATTGCTGGTGACAGAAAATACCATTCTTGATTGAGTTTAACTAATGAAAGGTCTAGGAACTTATTTAAAAATTCCTATGGCTGCATATTTTTCTTGCATTTTAACTTCTAATTGGTACCTATTTTGCTTGAAGTTTGCTTCAAATAATCTATCTACATTGCTCTAAATTTCCTTCTTTGTGATGTCATGTTTCAGGTGGTGTGGGATGAACCAGATTTACTCCAAAATGTCAAGTGTGTGAACCCTTGGTTGGTTGAACTAGTCTCAAATGTGCCAACCTTCCATCTCTCTCCATTCTCGCCTCCAAGAAAGAAACAAAGGTTTCCACAGGAACCAGATTTTCACCTCATGAACCAGCTTCCAATGCCACCATTCCCCATCAACTTCCTCAACAACACTAACCCTCTACGTAACATTCAAGACCATAGTTCTGCGGGCATACAGGGAGCCAGGCATGCTCAATTTGGACTAGCTCCATCTGATTTCCCCTTCAGTAAGCAGCTTCAACCAGGCATGCTTCTTGGTGGTTTCCCAAGGCTTGACCATGCAGCACAAGCACAACCTGCCAGGCCTGCTTGTGGAATCTGCAAGAGCAGCACCAAGAACAATAATGTTGACATATCTTGCTTGTTGAGTGTGGGAAATCCTGGCCTGAGTTTTAAGGAATCCAATGAAGCAAAAGCACCTCACATCTTGTTGTTTGGAAAACTCATTCATACTGAGCAGAACAGTTCAAACAGTTCTTCTGCTAGCACAAATGGGAACAGTGTCTCTGAAGGGACTAATTCACACAAGACATCAAATGCTTCCGATGGCCTGCATCAAAATAGTCAAATTGAGAACTCTTCTGATGGCGGGTCTCCATGTACAAAGATCAGCACAAAAATGATCTTGGAGCTGAAAATGTCAACATATTATGCATGGCTTTATAACAAATCAAATTTTTTCTGTGGCTACGCCAGCGAGTTCTTGAAGACATCAATCAAGGAGGCTAACTGTTCTCACAATTTTCAGTTGGCCACATTAAGCAGTAGTATTATTTCCTTTGTTGTATAGTTGCTTATTTTCCCTTTGGCTTAATTGTACTTAGGTGCAAGTTAACAAAAATATTCCTCAATTGTTTCAGAAAAAATATTTTATAGCAAATTAAATAACAGTTATGTGTTACAAAATGAATAATAGCTTTGATGAACTAAAGGGGTAATATTTTGGTTAACTTGCACATAATTTAAGTTTTCTCTCCTGCTACATTTCTTTGTAATGAGGGAGAATCCCTCTTCCAATTATGGCATTATGTAACTCTTGAATTTCTATCAAGGAGTGCTACATCCTAGAGCTTGTCTTTCTTTCTTGATTCAATATTAAAGTTTTAATCTCTTGTTATCCTCAACTTTAACCAAAGATCATGCATTCATCTCCTTGTTCATTCTTTTAACATGTCCGAAGATGATTGTCTCAAACAAAGTAACAATGCTAATGTCACACGTCCCCCCAACAAAAAAAAAAACAAGCTAGTGTTACTGCATAACATTGCTACGGTCCACAACACTGACAACAGCATAAATGCCAGTATTTTAGTCTGACAAGTGAAAGTTCTAGTGAACCAAGATGCATCCAAACAAAGATATGCGGTTGTGAGTAATTACAACCACAAATATTGTGAAAAATGGCATCAATATCCAAGCATTTTTTATTTTTTTATTTTTCTTGTCTAGCTAGGTAAATACTAGTGTTGTCAATCCTATGTAAATAGCGGTGAGCTTGCCTTTTACCATGCAAGAACAAGAAATGGTCAATTACTCTCCTATTTGTACTTACTTTAGGGGACAAACAACTAATCAGGAACTGCTGTCCCAAATAAAAACAAAGAACTTCTTTCTAGCACTTCTTCTACTTTAAATTTCACTGTGGTATGGCCCCACATATTGGTGATCTCACTGCAAAAAGCCAAACAAAGGTTTCTGGGAATGTCAATTTCTCAATGTAAAATACCAATACTACAGAGATTGGATGAATTTAATAACTGAAAAAAAAATTATCCTATATATTAAGTTGATGATCACTAGGCAGGCAACATCAGCCAACAATTGAGTTATTAAGCATTTATAGCAAGTAGCAGGCTTTGAAGTGGGCAACACCACCACCTTGTTGTAGACTCCGTTGGCCGTTTTTTCCTTCCTTTTTAACACCACAATTGGACAAGACAATAGACCGTGTGGCTTGGTTGGAAGAGTATCTAGTTTAAGAAGATTCTCCAAAATTCATAAACCTCTGTCGTCCAAAAAACGGACTTAACAATGTTATTATATTATATAATACCAGCCTTCAGATATTGTGTTAGCATCAATTATGTTGAGTATAGGCACAAAGAAAGACATTTTGTTTCCTATAATGAAATATATTTAGTTGATTGCCTATTAACAAGGTAGAGAAGATAATGTAAAAATGTAGCAAAAAAAAAAAAAAAAGAAAATGCAAATAGTGTTGAGTTCTGCTGGTTAGTATAAAGTCTTTTTATGTCATCATAATTTAATAGGTAAATGATACTCATCTTTCCTGAGATTTATTAAAATTTAGTCCACCTTTCTCTAGTTATCCAACATACACTAACCTCCCCTAACTTACCTATTTTTAGGATGAATTAATAAAAATACCCTCATCTACAATCTCATCATCTCACTCCTCTTCTCCCTGCACTCTCCCTCGTTAGGTTACAATTCTAAGAATTAGAGTGTCATGATGAATCGTTCATTATTTTCCCAATAACATCGAGGGAAGAAAAATGAAAAATTAATATCGTTTTTGTTTGTTGAATAAATTTGGGTTTTTCGTGGTCACAATAAATAAATAATATTGGTACGTATGTTTTTGGAGGGCTCTAATTGAAGTGAACTATTCATTGTCCATACGAGACCAGATTCAGGTGCCTTTGATGAATAGAACAGATCTTTGCTAGGCGAAAGGAATATTTGAAGCCCAGATGCCATACCCTTATGTGGAATGAGGATTGTGTGAGTGAGAAAGGATGAGGTTGAGTATAAAAGTATATTTGGTAACATCTTAAAAATGAATAAGTTAGGGAGATTAGTATAGGTTGGACAGCTACAAGGAGATGACTTGAGTTTTGACAAATCTCAAGCAAATAAGTGTAATGTACTCTAATTTAATTGATGCCATAACTATTTGAATATACAATTGTGCTGTGAATAAATTAATTTTAACACATTGAAGTCTATAAGATCAATTCAACAGTAAAAATATAATCCCAAACAACATTAGTTAAACATTAAATTGTGATAAATATACAAAGTTGTTTTTTTTTCTTTTTACTTTGAAAATTATATTGGTTGTAATGAGATTTGAACCTAGAACCTCATACATACTACTTAAATCTTTCACTACTAAACCAATTCTAGTGAACATTTATGAAGTTATACTCACTTATGTTTATATAACTGGCACAAATATTATTGTAATAATAGTAATACAAAAAAAAAACTTTAAAAAGAAGACATGCATATTTTTAAATTGACTTGATCTGTGCTATAGGTGGTATCACCGTCATTTTGCTTTAGCGAGTCTGGAATTCACTTAATGAAATTTAAATTCACTTTAATCATTGATCAGTACAATTGAAAACGCTAAAACCATTAATGATTAATATAAGTAATAAAACAGTCTGTACTTTTCAATGTTGTTAATGTGACGATTACAATTTGTAGCTGCCAATAGCATTGACCAATTATACTGCAAAATTGCCCACATTTTATTCTTCTGTAAGAAAGTTGTTCTAAAATGGTGGAAAAAGAAGAAAAACAAAAAACAAAAACAAAAACAATAGCTTACACATGACAACACAAATATGAATGCTATGCAACTACATGCTACTCTCACGCCTAAGAAATGGCCGAAACGAATAGTTCTGTAATCCACATTCCAATCCCCGAGTACGCCGCAGTTACAGGAAAATAGTAAATGATCATCCATTGGGATCCCAGCTATGTGGTTTTTTTTAATTCTCACATGAGCTTTAGATTATGACTCACTCAACCTTGGTTCTGTTTCTATATATATAATGTGTGTATAGCGTTGTTGTTATTATAATATAGTTTTTCTCTTAAGTAAACAAAGATATGCAAAGGTCAAGGAACACAGCTCAATTCAACAACTTCATGCCCCCAACATCGGCACAAGTTGTGTTTTTTGTGTTGGACAAAGATTATGTACACTTGTTTAATACTTTAATGTGAAGATATATGAGGTTTGCATGTGGAATGTTAATGCTGGTTTATTATAAAGGGGCTGGAATTGGTTGGCTGAACTCTCCCATGTTATATGTATTTGGGATCAAGCACAGATCCCTAGAGGTCTCAAGAGGACATCTTCACAAGTCAACTAAAGATATCAGATTTCCCACATGGGGATTGTCAATTGTCAATTGCCAATTTCAACTGATTCCATATCTGCTTCAAGTATTCTTCATTTTCAGTTGTCAAAGGAGGCAAAAAAAAAAGTTGTAATAGAAACATGGAACATTGAAATGAAAGTAGCTGTTCATATTGTGTTGAGTCAAAGTTGGTACCCCAAAATTAAAAGTCAAAAGCACCATTCTCACATAGTATGGGGTGTGAATTTGCTCTAGGTTGTCATCTGTCTATATGCAGTTGACTGTTTCTAAGCAATTACTTTAGTGATAGAAATGTTAGTAGTATTCATCTGAATAGCTTCTTGCCTTCTTCGGTGATTGCAAAACTGACTTGATGCAATGACTTCTTAACCAAATAAGTTAATAATATAACATTTGTTTTGCCATTTTATTGAAGAATGCAAATTGAGTTTAAACTCACTTCAACACAATTTTTAACTTCAAACCATGGTTGAACCCAAAAAATAAAAAACTTTCTTGTTAGACGAAATCATAATTTGTCAAGTATAAAGCAAGCACACCCGAATCCAAAATGAAGTTCAATGAAGTTTAATTTTATCTTCTATGAGTTACATTATCAATTAAATGATAAATTAAATATTGAAAAAAAGTTATTTGCAATAAAGTAATAATTATATCTTTTAACCAAATGATCTTACATAATGATTAACAACAAATTGGTTCATAAAAAAAAAAAATAACAACAAATTGGTTGATTTTGGGGAAAGGGGCAGGGGCTGGAATTCTTTCCCTATGCAGTCGGAACGAGTGAACCTCAGCCTTTTTATTTTGTTAGCCTGACCTGAGCCCAACCGCAAGAATAGATATGCTTAAATCTATGACCCTAATGTTTATTGGATTTGGGGCTAATGACTGATCATTTTTATATTTTAGAGAATTTCATAAATTCGTTTTGGGCCCCCAAGCCCACCCATTGAACGAAAACAAGAAGAAAAGATGCTAACTCGCTGTCTAGGTTTTTTTTTCCGTGATTGTTTACTTTAATGGGTTTTATATCTTTAAAAATAGCGACTGTCGAATCGTCTTCTGTGGTTTTTGAGACCATGACTATCAGCCCAATGAAAAAAAAGGGTCCATGACTGGCATTATAAGTGCAGCTTTTTCCCTAGATAAAAAAAAAAAAAATTTAGAGAACACCCAAATTGATCCTTAAATTTCTTTGATGGAAAATTAATCCATAACAATTATAAATACCAAAATTGTCCCTCACAATTGTAAAAATAGAACACTATATAGGTTCCTAACTAGCCCGTAAGGCTAAAGGAGGTGAAGATGAAAAAGCTAAACTGGGAGAAAGTAAAGCCATCTAGAGGAAATAGAGCTAAAAGAGGAGACAGAGCTTGGTTGAGGAGGAGGATGGCAGGTGGTTGAACTTCGTCACATGTCTATCAGTCTTACCACCTATCAGAACTCGCCATCGTAGTCGAGCTCTGCATAATGTGAGTTTCTATTTTCTCTAAGACAAACTCACCTGCTTAGTTTTTTTTTTCTACCTCACCGAACGTTGAAGGGATAAAGTATAATGTCTTATTTTAACAATTGTGAGGGATTAATTTGAGTGTTTACAATTATTAGAAATCAATTTGTCCATGACCAATTAGGTATTTACTCTAAATTTTAACAAAAGATAAATAAAGAGTAATTTAAGGGTTGTTTGGAATTGTCTTATTTTTTAGTTTTTGAAAACAGTTTTTAAAAATTAGTTTAAATTCAATTTTTAAAGAGAAAAGAATAGAAAAATCTATTTGACAACCACACTTACAAAATAAGTTTTAAATGAATAAAAACAAAAAAAATCCTACTTGGGTGATTGTTTTTTAAAAACACAAGTGTTAAAGTAATAAAATCTACATGGGTGATTGCTTGTTGTACTACTTGCCACCGTGTGTACTACTTAGCTGACAAGTATTTGCCTAATTGCCTTGCCACTGCACTTGACAATCAATTTAAACCTTAAAGTAGAAGAGTGGAACTTTTTTAGCACACATGAGAATTGAAGTTCTTTTACAAAATCATGTATTTACCCTCTATGGCACCGTGTGTTTTTAAGAATTGACACTGAAAAATAACTTTGAACTGTTTTCAATTTTTAACTTTTAAACCTCGTATTCTGTTTTTTATTTTAAAAATCAATACAGAAAACACAATCTAACAAACAAGTTTTCTTGTTTTTTTATTTTTAAAAAATTAAAAACTATTTTACAAAACACTTTTTAAATAGGTCTAAATTTAACATCCCTCTATTTTGTAAAATTATTACTGATTTATCATAAAATTTATCAAAATTACATTGACCCTCTATAAATATTATTTTATTAATTTAATTGATAAAATAAAAATAACACGTAACATGTACATTATCATTAATAAAAAATTATAACATTTTTCTTTTAACAATATTTGACATATATATAAATTAAAATATCTCTTTTTTTTATCATAAGTCATTATAATTATAAGTGTTATTTTCAGATAAAAAAAATATTTTATTTAATATGTGAAATATTGTCAAAATATTATAATTTTATATTAATAACTATGTTATATGACCTATGATACATTTTTTTTATCACTTAAATTAATAAATTAATATATCACTTAAATTAATATATATATAAACAGATTAGTGTAATTTTATAAATATCATAAGAGTTTAGGGATAGTTTTACAAAATTCAACGAGCGAGGTGCATTACAGTTTACACTAAGCCTCGAGCAAGTCAGTGTAATTTTCGACGAAAAATATGTAAAGTGTTTTGCCAGTACTCTTGTTGAACACACACCTCAATGGCACTCATACGATCATCCAGAAGATCCACGTTTTCTTCTCTCAATCTTCTTCTTCCACTCCGACCAAGTTCAAATATTGACCACTGCCCTTCAATACCCACCATCCATGTCTTCCAATGCCCGTCTGGGTATCTTCAAAACCACACCTTTTCCTTCCCTCAACCCGACAACCCCCCCACCAACCCAGATGCCACCCTTAATGCCGCCGAAACCATCTGCAAAATCCTATCCAGCAATCGAAGCTCCTCCGTCGACGCCTCTCTCTTCAACTTTCCGGTGGAGGTTTCGCCGGAGCTGGTGGTTCAAGCCTTGAAGAAGCTCAGCAATGCCGGCGCCCTCGCCCTCTCGTTCTTCCGTTGGGCAGAGAAGCAAAAAGGGTTCAAGCACACCACTGAGAGCTTCCACGCCTTGATCGAGTCACTGGGCAAGATCAAACAGTTCAAGATGATTTGGATCTTGGTGGATGAAATGAAGCGAAAGAAGTTGCTTACTAAGGAAACGTTTGCATTGGTTGCTCGTAGATATGCTAGGGCCAGGAAGGTTCAGGAAGCAGTGGAAACATTCGAGAAGATGGAACAACGTTATGGGATGAAGCCCCAAGTGTCGGATTTCAACAGGTTGGTTGATGTTCTTTGCAAGTCCAAGTGTGTTGACAAGGCACAAGAGGTGTTTGATGAAATGAGGAAGAGAAGGTTGGACCCTGATTTGAAGTCTTATACTATTTTGTTGGAAGGTTGGGGACAAAGCCAGAACCTTTTGAGGGTGGATGAGGTGTGTAGGGAGATGAAGTGTGAGGGTATTGAGCCTGATGTTGTCACCTATGGCATTGTCATCAATGCGTATTGCAAGGCCAAGAAGTATGATGAGGCTGTTGGGTTCTATCATGAGATGGAAGCAAAGGGTGTGAGGCCTAGTCCTCATATATATTGTACTTTGATTAATGGTTTGGGTTCTGATAAGAAATTGGATGAAGCTCTGGTGTTCTTTGAAAAGTCCAAGGCCAACGGTTTTGCACCTGAGGCGCCCACTTACAATGCTGTTGTTGGGGCTTATTGTTGGTCAATGAAGATGGAGGATGCGTTCAGGGTGGTTGGTGAGATGAGAAGATGTGGGATTGGTCCAACATCTAGAACATATGACATAATACTGCATCACCTGATAAAGGCTCAGAGAACCCAAGAAGCTTACTCGGTTTTCCAGGGGATGAGTGGTGAGATGGGTTGTGAGCCATCTGTTAGTACATATGAGATCATGGTGAGGATGTTTTGTAATGAAGGGAGGTTGGATATGGCAATGGGAGTTTGGGACCAGATGAAAGCCAAGGGAATCCTTCCTGGTATGCATATGTTTTCGACTTGGATCAGTGCCTTGTGCCATGAAAGCAAGCTAGATGAAGCTTGCAAGTACTTTCAAGAAATGCTGGATGTGGGCATAAGACCTCCTGCCCAATTGTTTAGTACCTTCAAGCAAGCTCTGATTGATGAGGGGATGGAGAATACTGCCATACATTTTGCTCTGAAAATTGATAAACTGAGGAAAGCTCCATTAATTGCTTGACCACCGATGCTATAACCTAAGGGTAATTCAGATGTGATGGGATACCTTATGTCTATAGAGCCATATGTGGTGGGAATTATACCTTACTCAATCCATGCAATGTAAGAGGATGGAACAGGTCCATGGTCTATCCTAAATGTGAGAAGCCAGCAACATTGTCCTATATTGAAGAAAGGGACTTGCATGTTTGTGTAATTTGATAACTAATGAACATGGAGACAACACTTAGCCATGTTGTAGTTGGACCAATCCCCCAATGGTGACGCCAGTGATTCCAAAACTGGATGTGCACCCACAAGAACAAGCGAAGCAAAAGAATTAAACGATGCTGTCAAATTATTGCCATCTGCGGCTACAATTCCTAGCTATTTTAGATTGCGGAAATAAACCACAACATGCTAAAACTATATGGGAATCTTTAATCAAAACAAAACAAAGAAGATGATATGATTATGTCGATTATTTAGTCTGAACTTATTTTTTACTTGAAATGTTCAAAATGAGATCATGTTATTTCTTTTTACTTGTTCTTTTTTTCATCTAGTCTTATGTTTTTTAATTTAAGAAAGGAGGTTTGATGTTTTTCAATGTAACTCAGGATCAAGCCGTCGGAATTTGTCGAAGCTCTTTCTAATACTGTTCACTAATATCAGTGAAATATCTTATGGACAAAAATAATAATTTTGACACAGCAATTTTGTTATCTTGTTATTTAATTAAATTCTTCTCAAGTAATAATTATAAAAATTAAATATATTTACTAATATAATAATATATTACTATATATGTACTAGTGTAGAATTTGTTAGATTGTCTGGTTATCAAAATTAAAGAGATTGATTTTCATTTATTATCAATAGAAAAAATTTATCCAAAGACATCCAATCATATGTTATAACATTTTACACTCAACCACCCATTATCCTAAAAAGCTCAAATATTGAAATTCGTGATTCAATAACAATGTAGTAAAATCCTCTTAAACTGATAATACATTAAAATTAAAATTTAACTCTTCCATAAAAGAATTACAAACAAAAACACTATATAGAAAATAAACCCACACGTGAGTGTCACGTGCATGACACGTGCAAGGCTGGTAGTAAGGTTGGTGGAAGGTTACGGAAAAACATAGTAGTGAAGTACTCACACCTTCACCTACTTGTGCTTTTTCTTTTTCTGTTCTTCTTCTTCTTCTCCTACTCACCATTCTCCTATATAATATATCTATCGATTTCTCCGTCGACGCAATCCAATCCCAATCCTTTCAAGCATTCACTCACTCACAAGTCACAACCATGGCAGGTCAAATCCTTTCCTTTTCCTTTCTCCTTCCATCTTTATTCCATCCAGTTCAACTTTTTTTATTTATTTTTTTCCTTTTATTCTGGTTTGAATCGCTTAATCACGCCATTATTGTTATAAAAAAAGTGTTTTTTAATACCCTATGGAGCACTGGGCATTCCCTTTATTCTATAAAATCTCAACTACAAAAGGGTGATGACAGAATTCAGTTTGATTGAAAAATAGTTGAAATTGAAAGTGTTAGTGTTGGGTGTTGTTATCATAATAACGAGCTTCATCAAATTCCTTGTTGCGTTCTACGTATTATTTACAATTATTTAGGAGCAAGAGTGAGTGAGTGATTACCAACTTCACATGATGGTCGGAAAGCAGGGAAAAAAAAAAAGCTAACATTTGATGGGAAATTGTTAGATAGGAAATGATGAATGAGGAGGGAAGGACATTTTCTGGAATATATGGAATCTGATAAAAGGTGTGAATGTGTTTTTATTATGCAGCAACATCAGGGAAGATTGTCCAAAATGTTTGTGTGTCACACTCACAGTGCTACCAACAGAATAGGGAGTTCGGTTCACAGAGTCAGAGGGCCTATTTTGCCCCTTATATGCGCAACTCGCTTCCCTCTTCATTAGGGAAGTTGGCATGGAGGAATAGCATCTCTTCCATGCAATTGCGCAATTTGTCCGAACACCGGAATGATTTTATTGTCCAGAGAAATATTCACTGCAATGGTCTGTTCTAGACTCTCATTATACAGGTTGATATATAAATGAAAAATTATGTAGCTTGAACAAATTTAGTATTCTTAAGCTCTTTATATGAACAACATGTAATATCTGTATGTTGTGGGCATACTTTTCATTTGTGTTTCAATAGAGTTGTTTGCATTCTTTACCTTTTGGCAATTTTTCAAGTACTTCATTATCATTTCCTAATGGATGTTGTTTGTATCTTCCATTTGGACCTTTGTTGCAGCTTCTGCATCTGCTATTGCTGTGCCATATCTAGAGACTGATTTTCTTAGGCTTCAAAATGGCAGGTCAGGACTACTCCCATGAGAACAGATTAATAAGTTTCTTTGTCTTAGCTTCAATGACATGTTTCTCCTTTTTTCCCTCTATTGTTATCTTGTTTTAGCATGATTGGAAATTGCCTGCTCTGTTTTGATATTTTATATTTGCTTAGTCTCAACCTGTATGGTGTATGATAGCACTCTGGGAAAAGAGACCAAACAATAAATGCATCATATTCTATCTAGTTCTAGAGAGTGTACCTAAGCACTTAATACAAAACATTTAAATATTAACCATTTCATGGACTAGGCATTGATAAATAACAATTCAATCTTTTTATTTTGACTATAACTAAGTGTCCCCACATGCTAGGTCAAGGCTGGGTTGTTCTTGTTGTAACAAGTATATAGTAGAGTATTTCCGGGGAAGATTCCAGCTGTAGAAGCCCATCTTTTCTTCCTTTTTTTTTTTTAATTTTATGGTCTGCATTTATTGGGTTTTACTTTCTGCACACTAATGTGGTTATAATTATAACTCATAAATGATAATAATTTAAACAGTGATATACGTGGTGTGGCTGTTGATGGTGTTGAGGGGGAGCCAGTTAACCTCACCGAACCTGTTGCTGAAGCAATAGGAGCTGCTTTTGCTGCATGGTTATTGGAGAAGAAAGCAAATGCTTCTCAGCATTTGAGAGTTTTATTGGCCATGATTCCAGAATATCAGCCAAATTATTACGGGTCTAGATTGTTTCCTTATATCATTTGATCGAATTTTTTACTATCTACCTTTAATATATAGAATGCTTTGTTGATTGTGCTAAAATTTCATAACGATTTTGAAACCAAACTTAATTTAATTGAAGTCTATTGTTTTTATCAAATTTACTAGAAGTCTATTGTCTCAATTAAATGCATATGTTCAGATGGCGTGAAAGTTGGAATGAACGGTTCAAATTTGAAAATCTGTTGCTACATATTGTTGTTATCAATCTTTTGGGTTGAAAGAGATTTGGTGCATCATTTCAACTTTTATTTCCTTATTTGGGGATTCTCCATTATGCAGAAGTATAGTTACTGAAGAGTTATTTCTTTACAACCTACCTATTTCTAGAGCATGCATGTATCTAAATACATAGAACTGACTCAGCTGCCTACATGCTTATAAACTTACCAAATTTCAGAACGCAATTTCTCGAGGTCTTGCTAGTACTGGCCTAGAAGTTGTCCAATATGGGTGAGTGATATGTATATTTTTGTATTACTTTCTCTTTTTATGTTATTGATTTGCAAATGTGGACTGGTAAAGTCATTGGTTTTTTTTTCAAAAAAATTCTTAAACCCTAATGACAACAGTGACCTGCCTAGGAGATGTCTTCAAACTGGCCCTGACTATTTGGGTAGTATACATGTCTAATAATCTCTAAATGGAAACCAGCTTCAGTTTATAAGCCATAACTGTTAAATGGTTAGTGTTATTTCAATATGCGTAGGATGATTGATAATGCTGAAGTTATGCAGTCCCTTGGTTGGATCTATCATGGATAGCCATTTTCTTTATTATTATTAGTTCATTATATCAGACATGATAGTAATTGCTTGTGTGTCTGTTTTGCTAAATGTGACTAATTTGATTTAACCGTGGACAATGTCCTGTCTACATTTGATGGCCCAATCAATCAATACTATTGTTTTATTTGTAGATTAGCATCAACACCAGCCATGTTCAATAGCACACTCACAAAGGATGAAGCATTTTTGTGTCCTGTTGATGGGTCCATTATGATAACAGGTACATTGTGAAGTTTGTTGCTGAATGACATTATTCTAACCGTAAGACATCAATAGTTGTTGGAAATATTGGGTGAAACTCATCCTAGGAGCTTTAGGTTTTGTCTCTTACATGCCCTTTTATGCAAAATCCCTTTTGGATTGATCTGTGGAGACTGATATAGCACATGCTCCTTTTTACTGAAACTGTAACAAGTCCTGGAGAATGTGGTCAGTAGGGGTCAAACACGAAACCACTTGTACATGAAACCTGATATACTTTGTGAAGGAACTATTTATGCCTTGAGGTTGTGCTGTTATGTTGAGTGGTTTTCTCTACTAGCCATTTTATTTTATACGTAGTTCATGTATTATTTTTAGCTTTTTACTATTTCTTGTTTGTTAACGTCCACGAGTTGTGAGAGACAATCTAAAGTGAGTTTCAATTTGAATTTGTTAATCCAAACATTTATTTGTCATGGACAAAAGTTTTGAATATTAATTCCTCTACTAAGTTTGAAATGTCCCCATTCGTGAACAGCTAGTCATCTGCCATTCAACCGGAATGGATTCAAATTTTTCACAAATGCTGGTGGACTTGGAAAGGCTGACATCAAAGACATCTTAGAGCGAGCTGCAGACATATACAATCAATTTACAGCCGAAGGTTTAGCAAGTTCAGAGAGAAAGGCTTCGTTATCTATTAAGAAAGTTGATTACATGATTGTGTATACATCTGATCTAGTGAAGGCAGTTCGCAGGGCAGCTGGAAATATAGGTATAGCTTTGTTGAAGTATTGTTATGATAACCAATATATTCAGAGATATAACTAATTTGTTGTTCATTAAATCAAGTGGAGGAATAGTGGAACTCTAATTGAGAGACATGGTGCCTTTATTTTTATTCATTTTATTTTAGAATTTACAGTTCTTTCTTCTATCATTGATTTCTGAATGTTATGATCTTGTTTGTTTATTTTTGTATTGCATTGTGTACCCACAGAGAAGCCATTGGAGGGTTTCCATATAGTTGTTGATGCAGGCAATGGAGCAGGAGGATTTTTTGCTGTAAGTGATCGTTGTAATCTCCTTAACCTTTTATTGTTTTTCTAAAATAACTTATTAGTAAGAGGAATTTGACTTGAAAAATCCTTCAAAAGGATTATGCATACCAGAGGTTTAGAAATCATACAGAATTTTAGAACATGTTTTTTTTCTGGTTAAGGTTTTTGGCCCTTGCTTCCAACTTGACTTTGATGTTT
The DNA here is from genome assembly GCA_030441495.1 of Dalbergia oliveri. Classification (NCBI taxonomy): domain Eukaryota; kingdom Viridiplantae; phylum Streptophyta; class Magnoliopsida; order Fabales; family Fabaceae; genus Dalbergia; species Dalbergia oliveri. The sequence continues at coordinate 26,589,996 of JAMLFY010000007.1, forward strand.
CTCTTTGGTAAATAATTAGGCAAAAGTGCTGGAACCGCTGGGCGATAACTTCTGGTAGTCAATTTTTGGAGCCTGATGGTAATAACTTTTTTTAGAGCAATGATTTCAGTTGGGTATGGTACTTGGACTTTGAATAACAATTTTTCCTGTATTCAGGCTTATTTCCAAATCATATCCCCAATCCTGAGGACAAGACAGCTATGAAAGCGATAACCCAGGCAGTCCTTGATAACAAAGCTGATCTTGGAATCATTTTTGATACTGATGTGGACAGGTGAGGATCTTCTTACTAGTTGGTTTCACCACATGCATACTGTTTTTACAATTGTTAAAAATCAATTGCTTTCATCTAGATCTGCTGCTGTGGATTCCACTGGACGTGAATTCAATCGGAATCGTTTGATTGCCTTAATGGCAGCTATTGTTCTTGTGGAAGTAAGGCTCTTGATTTTTCGAGATATGAGGCCTAGTTTTTAATCCTTAAACTTTCCTGAATATTTTGTCTAATTCTTTTCATCTATCATTTTCCTTAGCATCCTGGAACAACTATTGTCACAGACAGTGTGACTTCTGATGGCCTTACCACGTTTATTGAGAAGAAACTTGGTGCGTAAGAATCTAAGCAGACATTATCTACAGTCTCCCCCTCCCACCTTCTCCCTTGAGGGGATTATCATAAGTTAATTCATTTCATTATTTCAATTTTAATTGCAAATTACTTGGACTTAGAAACATAGAGCTAATAACTTGCAAATGTTATTTTATCTCAGGTGGGAAACACCACCGGTTCAAAAGAGGCTATAAAAATGTGATAGATGAAGCTATTCGTTTGGTAAGATGAGTGCTTGACTGTACCATTATTTCTTATTGAATTTTGTTTTTTATTTAAACAGTTTAAGTTAGATATTTGACTTGTGGAAGCAATTTTGCTGACAGAACTCTATTGGCGAGGAGTCACATTTGGCAATTGAAACTAGTGGACATGGAGCTCTCAAGGAGAATCATTGGCTTGATGATGGTGCATACCTAATGGTATGCTTTTATCGTAATTATATTGGGCAAAACAACTCATTTCCAAATTAATCATTTTCTATTACTCAGTTCCCCTTACACTACCTTGTGTAGTTAATAGAGTGCCAAGATTAGTTTTAAGTTTAGAACTACCGTACCAACTCTGTATGTGACCATGTGCAGGTCAAGATCTTAAACAAACTTGCCTCAGCTAGAGCTTCTGGAGTGGGTGGTGGAAGCAAGGTTTTGACTAATCTAATAGAAGGACTTCAGGAACCAGCTTTTTCAGTAGAACTGAGATTAAAGATAAACCAGAACCACCCAGATCTTCAAGGAGGGTAAGTCGGTGTATGGAGTTTCTCTGTTTTCATGTATCCATATGTTAATGTTAATATTATGAATTCAATTCTTCTTCTATAAAAAAGTGTTGTGAATTTACTGACATGCCAGAGCTTTCAGATCTTTTCGGGAGTATGGAGAAACTGTGCTGAAACAATTGGAGAACTCAGTTGTCTCTGATCCAAACCTGCGAAAGGCTCCTGTAAACTATGAAGGGGTATGCTTATCCCTGCTTTTTGCTAGATTTTCAATCCTTTTTAATTAGTTGTATGGACCATAAATTTTTCAACGGTAAATTGTAAAAGCAACTCGGACTTATGCAATGATCCTGAATTGCTAATTGGATACCATACAAAACTAGGATGCAAATTTATTACTTGCAATGGTTGGATTACTGGGTTTTCATGTTTCCAAGATAATTTATAGCTTAGCTTATCTAATCTTCAATCAGGTTCGGGTTTCTGGCTATGGGGGATGGTTTCTTCTTAGATTATCACTCCATGATCCTGTACTTCCCCTCAACATCGAGGTAAAGCATGCTCATGGCTTATGCTGTAGCTTTTTTATGTGGCATATCAAAACATTGCAACTAACTCAAAATGAACGTAATTGTTATCATAGGCACCAAGCAACGACGATGCTGTGAAGCTTGGACTCGCTGTGCTAGCAGCGGTAAAGGATTTTGCGGGTTTGGACATATCAGCTTTGAACAAATTTGTAGGAGCATCATGATTCAATGCTTCATCCTAGAATTGAGTTGGGTGCTGGAAAAGCTTTTGCTTCTATTTTTGCATTATACAGAGCGTTCTCTTAAACTCTCATCAGCAGCAAGTGTGGGTGAATAAATATATCAGAGAGGGTTAGTTGTATGGATGTCAATATTATGTAGATGTCAAGAGTATGTTCAGCTGTTGAGGATTAGAAATAAGATATCTTTACCATAAAATTTGTAGTGACATCCTGTTTTGAGAATAGTGTCATCAGTATCCATCGTGTAATTTTTTGGTGCTTTGCATTGAATATTTGCGACTTTCTTCTGATATGTCTTTGGACTCAGGCTGGAACAAACATCTCATGATTATCAACTTCCTATGTTGTCAAGAAAAGAAAAGGTTGATAGAAAAAAAAAAAGAAAAGAATGACAGTCCTACGATGGAAGTTCAATTCAAAAACTGCATAATTCAAGACTTTGGTAGGGTATATTAGTGTTTAATTTGCTTCCTAAATTAACAAATTCAGGAAAGTTTATTCTAGAAAGACTTGGAAATGGCTTGGCAATTCTCAACAAATGAATACATGGCCTAAAGTACAATGCTAATAACTTTAAAAATGGTCGTGACTGATACAATCTAAAATGTTACAAGTGACCTTGATTTTTTGAATCGTCATCTATGGTTTAGTTATATACACACTCCAATAACAAGCCATCCACACATCCTAGCACTTTTCTTTCCCTCAAACAGAATGTTTTACAACATAAATATCCCCTCCCCCTCTGAAGTGTCTAATTAGACATAGCTGAGTTGCTGAGAAGCTTCATCATAAAATTGAACTCAATATCCGGTGATGTCTTCGGCTGAGGCCAGTTTGCTCCTTTTGGAATCTTGATACATTTGAAACCTTGGCCTTGGTATAACTTTGAGGCAACAGGATTTTTCAAATCACAGTGCAATGCAATAGCACGACAACCCCAACTTCTGGCCTTTGATTCAGCCTTTGCCACCAATTGTTTGGCTATTCCCTTCCGCCTAAATTTTTCCCTCACTGCCACATTTGATATGTATGCAATTCCAGTCCTGCAATGAAAGTTACTTATTTTACATTCATTAGGAAGGATTCAATGGTAAAATGAAATGTAAACAAAGACAAAAGATTAGAATGATCATAAATTAACCATCTTCAAGGGTAGTGGATGGTTCAAAAGTTTTCATATATTAGAAGACACAAGATTCTAGGTGTAAGGCATCAAAGACAGAAGAATTTCGGCACACCTAGTTTAAAGGCAACAAAAATCTTCATAGCGACTAATATGAAGAGATCTAAATTTCAATTTTAAACAAGTCAAAGGTTACAACAGAACCAAGAAGAAACTGTGTATGGGAAATGAAAGATTACATCAAAATGTAATGAATTATTTTTACAAGATAATACATAAATGAAAGACACGTTTTATGCTATATACAGGGATGTTATAGAGTTACTTATTCGAGACTCAAAACAAGACAAGCTAAATGCATTTAGGGTCTTGGTGTTCATACAGAAAATAACTTTCTGGACAATATTTTGAGCATTTCTTCTGGTATTTTGTATAGGAAAACATTTTCATCTGCTACACGCAGAAAAAGCATTTTCCAAATAACATTTCTTATATTTGGTGCAACAACAATAAATACATACACACAAATCTTCTCACACATTTTTTCCTCTTTTATCTAGGCTTGCGATGGCCACAAAAGTTTGACAAGATAGCAAAGTTGCCAAAGTGAAATTAAAACACACAGACATACACTTGGAAGCCACATTCTTAAGGATGATGGTGAAGCATGAAGATACAAGTCAAAAGTTGAATGCATTATATAGACCACATTTAATTGAAAAAATCCTAAAGACACATCCTAACTAATCCAAGTTCCAAAAGCCAAAAAGCTTTAACTTACCTTCTCTGTCTAAATGGCCCCTTTCTGGGTAGAAAGTCTGCAACAGTATCTACGGTTAATATACCAGCCACGTATCCCTTGTTGAGGCTGAATTTCCCATCAAAGCCACCAATCTTGAAATCCTCACTTCCAAACATGAAAGTTTCATCAAGTGAGCTGCCAATAACAGCAACCAAACAGGTCCTTTTGCAACCACTTGGTATAGAGAATCCTGCTAACATAGCCACTAATCTGTCCATCCTCAGCACAAAGTCTAAAGGGAAGGAATATTCAGGGAAGAACGAGCTGCAGTGAGTTTCTGCCACTTCCCAACAGTCCTCCAACCTTGCTTCCCGGACTATAATTTCGGGAGACACAGTTGGGAACAAATCAACAACTTGACTGGCCCTGCACAATCCTACCATCCAAACACTAGAGTTTTTATTCCACTAAATTTAACCTCTCTTTGTGCATAAGTAGGAATTGGAAACATTCCCCCACCCCACATATTCATCCCTTAACATTCACGAAAAAAATCAAAGAAGCCAAGAAATGAGTATGTTTTTAGTATTAGATGAAATCAAAACCTAAGTAGTGAAAATGGATAATAGGACTATGTAATATAGGATGCTGCATAATGTTGACTTAAGGTAAAAATTGCAAAAACTTGGAATCATATGAACTGAATTATGTATGTTTCAGTGTTCCAATAATTTTATGAATTCGTGTGATTTATGTAGTCGGCCCCACCTGGTGGAACAAGGTTGATGTTGGAATTACCATTCTACATGCTGAAACTGGGGTTAATGTAATGGCAGCAATTTTACTCTTTCAAAATTTCATTTTCTTAACAATCTTATTGGGGAAAAAAAAGAGTATAGTTAAATTCTCCACTATCAAATCATGTTTCCTTCATTTGCCCACATTTTTCTCGCTGCTCTTCCTAATAAGGCAAGTTGACCAACATCATCAGTATCCAAGAATTGGATAAATTTTGAATAGCCACCCATCAATCCAATTCATCTTGTTATCCAACAAAAAGGATCTGACACAGATGTGTCAATAATACACCACAAATTCAAGAACCCCATCAACTGATTTTCTTGAAAAGCAAATAACTTTAAACCAAAAACAGAGAAAAAACTTCAAATAGTCTTGAAGAAATTATGCAAGAAAAACTAAATGGTACCTGATTGGGAGAGAAGAAGAGAGAATTCATAAGGGGATGGTGAAGAAGACCAAGATGGGAAAGTGGTTGGTTTCTTAATAAGATGAATATTGAAAGGCGAGAATTTTGAGGTGTTGTTTATTATTATAGGAGTTCGAGAGAGTGAGGTTCCAAGAGGCATAGACCGCATTTCTTGGAGGGGTGTCTTGGTCTCTGCTCACTCAAAGAATCCAAGGATTCTCTCTAAGGAGAGTGAGTGTGAGTGAGTCATAACATAACATAACAAACAACATAAGAACGAATACGGGTAACAACTAAGAACTAAGAACTTTAGATTAGTTAGTTAAAATAAGCTGGCAAATTGGACTGCTTTAGAAAGAAGCTTGGTTAAGTTCCAATCTTTTCAAAGATGTGGGGTCCACTAACACTGATTGATTTGGAGACTTGAGATTGAAAAATGCCTTGCATCTTCATCCATGCCTTGAGATTTTTTCTTCTCTATACTCCTGTTACTAGCACTGTCACTAGATTTTGCAAGTTAAATCTTGTGTAAGGTTTGATGTTATAATCATACTTGATACTTCTGTTGAAGAGCGTGTTTGTAGAAGTGATTTATGTTAGAATCCTTTTTCTGAATTTTTTCTTTTATATGAAATAATGATATACTATCAAATCATGTTAGATTTTTGGATGTTACATCCAAATTGAGATTTTCCTATGCAAAATTGATCTTGCTCTAAACGAGATTTTAAACTTGAACTAGCTAAAATGAACACACCATAACCATATCATGTGATGAATTGGTTTTCATGGCGTCCAATTTTTTTTATTTTTTTTTAATTTGTTGCACATTAGGAAACAACCCATATGCAGCGTGGAAGCAGAACCACCGTGCATTTCTTACCTGATTTGAATGGTTACAAATCTTCTTTTGGTGGTTGTGTTAATGCAGTGCATGCGCATACTTAGATGCATAAGAATAAGAGATGATATTTATTCTAATTTATTTATTAATTGATATATAAGTTTTTTGAGCCATTATTGTTCTCACATCTCCTATATTTTTAATACAATAACCAATTTGTCAATAAATAGATCAGAATAAATATTTTATTTTACTCTAAAAATAACTAAAAATTTCTCAATAATTAATAAATAAATAACCTATACACTCAGTCTATCCATTCATCACTCCATCCATATATCTATCTTGCATTCAATGGGCCAAGTCCTCACAACCGAGAGATTAATGAATTGTATCATAAGACTTCATACTTGAGATATCTCGATACTCTTCTACTCGAACCAATACTTTCTTAGTGAAAAAAAAAAAGATTTTAAAGAGGGCGAATAGATATTAGTGTTCAATTTTTTAGGGTTTAGGGTTCAATTTTTAAGGAGTTATAGTTATGCAGTAAATTTTTAATAAATAAATAATTTTATATTCAAATAAGTATTTTAATAAATGAAGAGAAAATACTTTAAATTCCCCATGACTTAAATCAAAAGTTTTAAAATCCCTAAAAATTGGATACTAAACTCCTAATACAGTGCTCACAACCAGCTTTGCTGGAAAGAGGAAATTTTTTTAATACCCATTATATTACAAATCTCCAAAAAAAAAATCATTAATTCCCATAATGTTACTCATAAAAATAAAATTTGTTAGCATTGAATTGAAAAACAAAAGTTTTGACTTTTGGGACAAGCGAAGACTTTCCCGGGGCGTGAATTGGGTTTTATTTAGCGTGATCTCAAAGCAAATATTTTGATTTGGACATTATGTCCTTTTTTTTTCCTCCAAGTCTCAACCCAACTAATGATTAGATTAAGCTTGAGTCGAACCTAAAGGCAAGTCAAAATATGGTTAAAAAACTCAAAGTTTTATCTGAAAAAGGTTATATAAGTCTTTTTTTATTTTATTTTAATTTTTTGACGTGGTAATATAAGTATTCTCAGTGCTTAAGAAACCAAACAGACTAGCAAATAGCTTGCTCAATGCAAAATAGAAGGCCTTTTATCATAATTTTCCTCTGAATAAGTATTGTTTTATGAGTAGCTATTTGCAATTTTGCGTACCCATAATTATCATTTTATTAATTTAAATTACAACAAAAGAAGAAATCAAGGATAAAAAAGACATGGTCAAAAGGATTTCAGCATACGAAAGAAAAGTGGATTTCCGCGTCGAGGACAAAGAAAAAGACGAATAAAAGCCTAAAAGGTAATGTTGTGAGTTTTTTTTTTTTTTTTTTTTTCTCTGTGCCTTTTTGGTGACATCACCCAGTAAAGGGTAGTGTTACTATTTAACTAGTTACTTCGTATAAGATTAAGTAAATTTGAACTTAATTTTAGAATATGGCATGTATAATAATTTGGTTGGCATTTATCGTTTTCTTTTGAAAACAATGATAGCATAGACCTGAGTTTACATATGTCCTAACATGTCAATTAATCACTGATTTTTTATAGCATCCATATAATATATTTTTAATTTATATTTTAAACAGTTAAAATATTATCACACATAAAATACACCGTAAACCCCTAATTCTATATTAACATAACTCTTTTAAAGGCAAAGATATCAAGGAAATCCAATTGCAATGTTACAACCGATTTTGGTTAGAGTGATTTCCAAATGTCTTGAACTCCTTATTTTAATTGTTCACTGGTTCCCATCCTCAGTAAATAACACAAGTCCAAATTCAAGGGCCACAAAATAAATGGTCAGAAAATAAAGCTAGCTCCCTATTCCATTTTATTCCATAATAAATTAAAGGCATTGAAACACATGTTCATCAATAATTAATTCTAATTGGTTCTTTACAAGAAGCAGGACAAAAATTATCTGAAAAATTAGAACCCCTATGGTATGACTGCAACTATGAAGAAGCTAACATGTCTCACTTTTGGCCATAATAACTAGAAATCAAGGATACAACTAAAAATCAATTTCAAGTACCTAGAAATTAACATGAAGATCTCTCAAGAAAGCCAAGGTATGGGGAGAGGTAGACTTGCCAAACAAAGAACACCATCGTGGAAGCTTTGAAAGAACTCGATCGGTTATTGGCGTTATTCTGCTGACATCAGTCCTAAGTTTCAGAAGAGGACTGTCAGTGTTATTAGTTGAATGTGATTTCCAGTAAAGAATCAGATCAAACAATGTTGGTGCATTCTTTCCTCCAGAAAACTGAATAATGTGCCAACCATCCACACTACTCTTTTTGTCCACTGGAATTAGTTCTTCTGAATTCTCTGCATCTGAGGCTCAAGACACAGGACATTAATTGAAGAACATTACTTCAGACCTTGAATGTAATCAGAAATTCATAATAAGTAGTAATACTAGCAAGCCAGAAACAAGAACCATCATTCTCAGCAATGCATACTTGTGTTTCCACTATGCAACTTTCTGATACAAGATGATGGGTTTTCTTCACGAAACTTTGTTTCAGAAACATCAAAGAAAAGTACATTTTAATTTATATCAACAAAATATGGAAACACAGGAAAATAGTAACAACATACTACAACTTGATATATTTGGAACAACCAATACAAGTACGAGAACACAAAAGACTATAAAAGAGAACATGTTATGGATGAACACAGGTATAAATATAAACAAACTACAAATATGCTTGTTAACCAAAAGAAGACCGAGTACCTTTAAACTCGAAATCTTCTATTTCTTCAGTATTGATTGCAAGAACCCAACGGACAGAACCCTTTGTATCGATTGAAACTTGCGTAACTCTCCCATTCCCTTTAGAATCACTACCGACATGCATTGTGGGTATATCTGACTCACTCCAGCCACTATCAGCATCATGATAGGTCCGGCAACCATATTTGACTGAGAAAGTTACAAAATCAACAGTTTTGTCTCTGCCACATACAAAGCCTTCATCAATCTGTTCTACTTCCTTGTTCAATTTTCCAGGAGTAGTAGAAAAGAAAGATACATATGATACAGGATTCTGGCTTTCATCAGGTTTTGCTGTTGCATCCACAACATGTACAACCTGAAAGTACAGAATCAGAGGCCATATTATACTTGTTTCTGTTTAGGTAATCAACTTAGATCATCAACATAAGAAAATACAAAATAAATAATTACTAGTCCACAAATACTAAGGCCAAATGGTAAGCAGCTGCCCGACAATGGACCTACATATTAATCAATTATCCTACAGGAAAAAGATGATAACTAGGTATCATAATTACTTGAAACAATAAGTGTGTGAGAGAGAGAGGATGGGGAGATACTACATCATAGGAAGGAATTTCTAGTGGCACCTTCAACTTTGAACAGCCCAAAATACATAATCTGAAAGTACAATGTCATGAATGGAACCTAAATGCAACTTGATCATTTACCAAACCCAGTAATCAAACATGACATTTTCCCTTCTATTAGGCTGTGTTCCGCCCACTCCTGAAAGTGGGCGATGGGGTATGTGGCAGTATTTGTGATGCTGATCTCCTTTCCCAGTATTCTTTGGTATTGAAACACCACCATGAAATGATTATAAACTTGGAATTTCAACTAGAACACAGTAGCCGCCGTGTTCCTAAAATAGTGATTAGTGAAGCAATACTTATTCACATTGGAACAAGGAGTGGTGTTAAATTTTCCAAGGGTAGTAAAAGCAATTACACATGCACCAAGTGACAGGTTTCAACACACAGGAGACGCAACAATGATGGGAAATTGTAGTAACAAATGTGAGAGAAATTTTGGTACTAAAGACGTACAGGAAAATCAAGCAGCACAGCTACTACAATGAGGCAAGTGGGGGTTGGTAGATACGAGTTAGTGTGAGGGCTTTGAAAAACTATGGATCTCCACACGCGAACTTTAAGCTTAATTTCATAAAATTTGTCAAATATAAAATCTATCTTTTCTATTGTGTCTCAGAAAACTTGTTTCGGAAGCACATCATAATAAGAGAGAGCGAGTCAACAGCTACACTAACTATTCATTCACACAGATAAGGAATAACTTTAGACATCCACAATTGGATGCATAAATGAAAACTATGAATGTATATAGACATCCTAAATAGTACAGACCAGGGCAGTTCAGTTTGCATGTACAAGAAGTGATTGTCAACTCAGAAGCAAAGGGACAGAGGAAATATACATGTAGATGGGAACTTACATTCACAGCTCTGGCAGTGTCTTCAGAAAATGGTGGAACAACACCTGATAATACGATTGCAAGTGATGAACTAAACAGCACCAAAGTAGCTAGGATGATTGCCTTTTTAGCACCTGGACACCAATTGAATAAGAAGTAACGACAGGGAATAATAAATATTTGATGCTTTAAAGTATACATCCCTTTATTTGTTAAAAGAAGAAGCGCATCATTTAGATATATCGGTTAATCATACTTCCAAACTTACAAACTTAATAATTCGTAAATAAAAAGATAAAAAAATAAAATTAAAGCCCAAAGATACTTGATTACCAGCACTAGTTAAAACATTCTGAAAGTTGTTCCATTTTAATAAGTCTAAAAGTGAGTGTATTACTGCATTCAATTCAGTAGAAAGATTTGTTTTCGCAGTCATTCCAAAATTTATGATTTATTATAAATATGCATTTTAATTACTGGTGTATTCTTTGAAAGCTAATGGTTCTAAATTGAACAAGCATCTGGTGTAACAGAATTATTTCTTGGAAAAATCGGTGAGCTCAAAAGCCAATCAATTAGCCATCCTACCATCACTAATAAGATTTCATTGTTATTAAGACTATATAGTAAACAAAACCTGAAAGATGGACATATGAAAGGAGATACACCAAGGTCAGAGACAAGAGAGTAGCAATAAACGCAGCAATCACAAAATTTCCCAGCCATTCAGGAGTGCTACCAGGAATCCTGCAGAATAAAGAAAGTAAATTAGATGCTGATTGCAAAAATTGACCTTTACATGACAAAGTTCTAAGCAATAAACACGACTCATATACGAGTTGATTCATGCATACGGATTAGGAAAAAAAGAATAATCAACACAAGATTTACCTATCAAGTCGAACCATACTCCCTATGACAGTGGCAGTCAGCCGAATAAAAGTTCCAGCGGAAAATAAAACTGGTATGGCCATCCCTATAAGCAAGGTCGCCAGTTTGAGCGGCTTTGGTAACCTGGCTGGGGTTAAAGTTGCTTCAAAAAAGCCATCTGGGTATTTCAACCAAAATTTAGTAAGAGGCAACAAAAAGTTGTTCTAACAAGGACAAGGAAAAGGTTGTGATAGTTACATGCAAATGTCGGAGAAAGTAACCAAACAAGAGCCAAGTAAGAAGACCCAATTTTGAAATAGTTTCCCAAAGTGAGAAGAATAAGCCACTGAAAGGATCCAGCTTTATATAGCCATCTTTCAGCCTCCAACTTGGCAATATCTCCTTGAATAATGTCAGGCAGTTGTCTTCTCTTTGACTGTACCTTCAAAAGATAATTTTTAAGTAGAAGATAACCTATATGTTGACCAGTCAATGCTCCAAGAAAAGCTGGTGCACCAAACAATCCAACCACCAACCACGGGCTTGAAACATATGGCACTGGTGATGAAGATATCATAGGTAGAAGAAAGGCAACAAGGAAGGAGAAACTTATGGCGAATGCCCACATCAGGAGAACACTCAAACATGACAACGCCAATGAAGCTACAGCTGGTATACCACCCATAACCAATGATGTAGTCCATATTAGAAGTGACTGCATTATCACTGAATTGTGGAGCATATTTGCAAACTTTTGACGGTAAACAACCATATATGTTCCCTGAAAAGGTCACAACGTTAACATATATCAGAGCTGAATGATATGAAGGCAGCAAAGCAAGTCATCACCACCCTCTCATACAGAAAATAATTCATGACATATGTAATAAAGCAGAGAATGGAAATATGGTTGCCATGACCAAAATGATCAACAAAGTTTTTGCAGCTATATAGTACCAAAATGTCAAAATATATGGCATTGTTGTTGCTCATATCTTCCTCTGCTTCTGTTGTATTTCCTACTGGAAATTGAGAAGATGCACCAACATGAAGCAGGAAAGCAAGCATATTTTCTCCCAGATGTTGAAGAGACCCTTTCTTCAAAAGCTCTAATTTGTCATTCTGCACTCGCAAAAAGATACATGAGATATGCTGATAGAAATCTAGTATCTCAGCCAAAGAAATAGAAGAAAAATTTCTGTATTTTACTGAAAGGAGACTGAATTCCAGTGGGGAATCAGCTCCAAAAGCTTGTGTACGAGTAACAAAAGACAAAAGAAAAGTCCTGGACAATCATAGGAGCCCTTCTACCTACCAAATTCAATTCTCACATCTCAATATCTGCCTACCTTCTTTCCACACTCTCCCTTACAAGTATACAGCAGTATCCACCCGAAATCTTACAAAATCCTCTGCACATTCTCTGTTATACCACCTCAGCATAACTAACTCCCCTTTCTCTCATTTTCCTGCTCCATAACCAAACTTATGGGCAAAAACAGTTATGCTCACATTTGATGATACTGGCATATTACTACAAATCCAATCAAGCTGTGGCATTCAATTTGTTATTGCATGGATAGCCCTCTTGAAGTGTTGTTTTGTTAAATATAATTATTTCAACTAATATAATATGAATTTAAATGTTTGGCATAGAATACAGAATAAAAAGCAGATAAATTATTTGTAAAACAGCAAGGACAAAGGGATACCTTGGTGTGATATACAGCAGTGTTATCTACATATGCAAAATCAAGACCAGAAAGGCCAGCAGCTTCTTTGTACACTTGGAAATCGGTTGCAGATTTTATGGCTCCTGAAGAAAAAAGATCCTGCAGCATTAACCTTGGTTAATTGAAGGGGCAATTTAAAAAAGTACTGAAAATAAAAACCATTGATAAAAAAGTGGTTTATAACAGAAGTACAACGAAGGAAACCTACAAACCTGTGCGATAGTTTGGCCTGATGGGTACTTTGCTACCAAAGCAAAGTTCTCAATAGCCCATGGATGAGGACCAGCCTACTAAATGCAAAGCCAGAAACCATGAGAAATGGATGTTAAATAACTAAATAACATTTCTATTCTCAAAGTCACTGAATTGATTGGATTTTGTTAATGTGAAATACATTAGTCAAACTCCAGACACAAACATTTCTATTATCATATAAAACCTTGCAGCGAAATATTACTCTTCACTATAATCCAACAGACACAACTATGTCTATGACACCATTAACATATGATCTACATTCGGTTAATTTCAATTAGCAAAAGCACAGAAGCAACTTGCGAATAATGGAAACAAAAATACCACTATCATTAAAATGTGATCAATAACCAGACCTGAAAAATACTAGACTTCCCTCCAATGCCCATGGCCTCCAGATCAATTGCCATACGGACAGTATTACTCCAAGGATGCTGCATAAACAAATTTCTTTTACTGGTAAGGATTGTTTTATAATAATTGTGCTTTACATACCAAAAAGGAATCATTGTTTTGAAAAAAATTCAAAGTATGACTTTTTCTCATTAAGGGTATGTTTGGTTTGGAGGTAAAAATAAGGGGAAATTTTCCATGGATGAGCTCCATGAATAATTTTACATCTGGAGTTCATCCACCCCTTTTCACTCCCAACCGAACACATTCTAGGAATAAAAAATGCAATGAATTTCAAATATTAATATGGAGCTAATCAAAACAATAAATTTGTTATTAACTTCAGATATATCTTTCAGACAAGCATTACAAAAAAAAAAAAAAGAAAGAAAATAACAAGAAGTAATTAGATAAATAGATAGAATGTCATATAAAAAAATTTTGAAAAAAATGGTAGCATTCTTGATGTATGATCTCAGCATCACTCTTATATGAAGAAAGTAAAACAAAAATGTCTTCAAACCAGCTGAGAATCAAAATGAAAAAAAATTAACTACCTAATTCAAGGATACATTATAAATAATTCCAAACCTGTGTTATGAAGCTGTGAGCACCATTGAGACCCTCCTCCTCCCCAGTATTAAACAAGAATATAACACCTTTCTTCAATCCATGAGCCCACTGAGAAACTCCACGAGCTAGTTCCAGCATAACGCCTACACATGAACTGCAATCTCCAGCCCCTTCTCTGTCAAACAATGTTGTATCTTTAGTGGCAAATAATTCAGTTGGAAAACTTCAAATCATTAAATATCGCAAAAGTAAAAATATTCAAAGCTGTCCCTTCACATGCTTGTGTGGAATTTCAGAAACAGCATCAAGTAACATAAGGACGTGCTGTTGAAAAATATTCTAATAAAATGATCTTCCTAGAAAAGCTGCTTGATAAACTGGGTGACAATGATAAATACAACTGTAACCATCATATTAGAAAAATGGTAGAACATTGATTCCTTAAAACAGAAGTACAGGAGTAGATAAATGAAGAAAACCTACGTTGAGAAAACGGTATCAATATGAGAAGAGACCAGAACAGAATGCTGTCTTGCTTCAGATCCATATTTTGGCAAGATTCTTACTACGACATGACTCAGATCCGAATAAACAAGTGTTTTCCCAGCAAATAAGCCACTGACCAGACGATTTGCACCAGACTTTGCATGAAAAAGATCCACTTCAACATCCACCTCCCAGTGAGCTGTTTTCTTGACATTCTGACATGCTGTCAAAACATACTGCAGATGGAAGCATGTTAAACAAAATGTACAATTAACAGACAATGTTCTATCATGACCGCAATCGATTTGAATAGCTTCTTATTACTCCCATTCGTCACCAAGTGAAACCAGCAACTTAAGTAATGGAAGTAGATATTGTTCCCATTTAAAATAGTACACGTTTCAAGCATCTGACTCAAACAAACCCAGAATGACCATACAATTCAGGTCACTCTACACATCCATTTGCTATTAGGTAAACCAAGCATAACATAGCTTAAATTATTTTCTTATTCACATAATTTCACATATAATGAGCCAGGTGATCAATGAAAAACAAAAAGTAACATAACTATTTTTTTAAAACAAAGTTAAGGATCCAACCTGCAGGGCACGATGCAGAGCTTCAGAGCCAACCGGATGAGGGCCGACCTCAGTCAAGGCCTTGACATGCTTGAATGCCTCAATCTCTGAGAAACCCCTCTTGCCAGCCTGTTCTGCAGTAAGAGGCACAGGCATGTTTTGAAACTGGTATTGATATATGGCTGAACAACAATAAATGATGATTAGGAACAATGCCAGCCACACATATGAAGACCTCCTTGGGCTTATAACATGAACATTGGTGCGGGTTTCAGCACCATCACTACTAGACTTGTCCCTTGCTTCACCACCGCTGCTTGGCCCTTTAGATGATGCAGCTGAAGCAGTTTCATGCCTTCGCCGCATTTTGGAACAAATTCTAGCGAGCAATTATCTGCTTAGAGAATGCAAAACAATTAATAAATTATCAACGCAACGGTACAATACAGAAGCTTCCCAAAAAGAAAACTAGAATGGCTAGTAAGGAATACCAAATTACCAATTCATTGATCAATGGAAAAATGGAAAAATCTCAGATGGGGTTCAGAAATTTAGCAAAATTACACCAAAAAAAAATAAAATTGCAAACAATCCATATTGCAACTTTTATAGGAACAAGGCTGTCCAATTGAACGGCCCAAAACAAGTGCATAATTCTGAAACCCAGAGAGCAAAATCTGTATTTTTCTTTAAAACAAAACAAACTTGATTTCATACATATGTTTATATCCAAATTCAAATCAGACCCATTATTACGGAACAAATTAGGCAATTAAAGTCAACAGAAGAAACGTAATTTATAGTGTTGTATGAAGGTGAAGGAGAGAGAACCTGTGTGAGTGTAGGTGAGAAGTGAATTGGATGTAAGAAAAGTTGAATGATGATATGGTTGAATTGAAGAAGAAGAAGAAATAAGTGAGAGTGAGTTGGTGGTGTGTATTGATTAGGAGATTGGGGAACTCAGAAGGTGGTTGTTTGAGGTTGACCGAGACACAGCACTTAGTATGGAACCATAGATACGATGAAACTCAAAGATCATATTAAAACACCAAACGTGGTTTGATAAGTTGATCTTGTGCTAACCGAATCTGCAAAATTTAACTTTTTATTTATTTATCATCGTGATGACATGATAAATGATAAACTACTTTTTACTTATCCTGATCCATTTTGTTATTAACCGCCAATACTGTTACACATTCATATCAAATCAAATGAAATAGGAAAAACAAGATTTTGAACTTTGAATGATATTCTTTGCTAGCCATGATAATTTTCAGGTGATAATATCCATCATCACTTAGTGATTATTATTTAACTATTATTATCAATCTCTTTTTTTTTTGGGTGTACAAATTATCAATCTCATTACTTTTAAATATATTTTTTTATATTTTTTATTTTTTATAAAATTGTACACGTACGTGTGTGTGTGTGTTTGGATTTGTTTATTCTATGTTAAAATACTCAACTAAAATAATTCTTGAAGATTAATCAAAAAAGTTCTTTTTTTCAAAAAAAAATCCATCGGAAATTTCGGCTTACCTCCGAACAAAAGATAAAAAAGAATTGTGCACTGGAGTGAGTGATAATAATTTGATTATTTAGTGATAATAGGTTTTATTTAGTGATAACATGTTTGAAACATATTATTACTAAATAATCATTGATGTAATTAAATATACTAATAATTAAATGTAATTCAAACATGTTAAGAATTAATTTTGATACATTGACAATCATTTAATAAAATCATTCCATATGCATGACCTTTCAATTATTAAGTGTAAAAATCAGCTATGTATGATTTGTTAATATAATAGTATATGATTATATGACAATATATAAAAAAATTTCTACATTGTCAATGAATCAAAAATTATTTCTTTACAATAACAATGAAAAAAGTAAATTTATACACACGTATTATTATTTTTTTCTCCTTGAAATTTATACACACATATTAAACCATAGATTAATTAATTTTTATTTCTTTATATAATATAAGAGTTTGATTTCTATATATTAACATTGTAAAACCTTTATATATTGTTGTTCAATCATATATTGTAACATCAATGACAGTTTAAGTCCTACACCTACTACTTAAAAAGTCATACAAATGAGATGAATTTGTTGGATAACAAAATAAAAAAAAAATTTATATGTCAATATATCAAAATTAAACCCATAATATGATACAGTTGCTGATTTACTGAGAACACATAAGTATTCAAATGAATTTTGCCTCACAAAAATTTGAATTAATTATTTGTATCTTTTATCTAAATTATCCTTGTATGAACTCTGTTGAATCCCAACAAATTAGATTTAAATTAGACTTATTTTATAATAGGGTTAAATCTTTCTCAGTATTAATTTTCTTGATTCTTCGATAAGATATAGATTAATATAATTTTTTTTTCTGTCCTGGGATAAATATAGTTGGTTATATAGCATAATTTCTGTTTTGTTACTTGTATCTGGTAATGTTTAACAAAAAGAAAAATTGTTCTCTGTTTTTGTCCAGGACAAAAAAAGAGAGAGAAATCTGTATGTGTCGTGGAAAGTTGTATGTTTAGTGTTTAGTTTATTTTCCTGCTTGGGCTGATGTTGTCCGCTTTGGGTTTGTTATTGGGCCTCTGTTACTTTGTCGTGTAAATGGGAACTGTTCACTTGTATTATGTTGACATAACAAAAGTTTCGAGAGGAAAAAACATAGTATCACTGTATCAGTCAACAATATCGCAACTTATTCCTCTTCTTCTCCTCCTCCATGGAATTAGTTTAATCACACACTGTTTCTGCTACCTTTGTCCCATAAACCTTCCCAATCCCAATAGGAGATTTATTCAATGAAGAGAACTTCGAGATAGTAACATACTCACTCATGTCTATAACATAAGTTGTTTTTAAATTTTTTGTCTGGTTCAAAATATAAGTGATTTTCATATTTTAATAAAGCATTAATTATTTTTTATCCATTTATAATGACTACAAATGAATGAATGTGAGTATAATTATTTAATGGAGAAATAATTTATGATGAATGATAAATGTTATTTTTATCTTTTATTTTTATTTTTCTTAAGAGATTAATGAAATTCAATCATCATCTTAATTCTTCTGGCATAACCTTAAACAACTTATATTACAGACCATATGGAGTAAAATTGTAACAACCTTAATACTCCCTCCATTCCTGATAATTATCCATTTTAAAAATTTACTTTGTCTAGAAATAATTATCCATTTCAAAAGTTTTGATAGTATTAATTATTTTTATCAATAATATCTCTATTAAATATTATTGGCTCATTAGTGAAGGAGGAGAGAGAAAGTTGAAGTATTGAAAAGAAATAAAGACAATTTAGTAAATTGTTTCTAATTTTTACTAATATTAGTGTTTTACCAATCATTTCCTTAATTTCAATAAACATTTATAACTTCACAATTATTTAATCACGGAGAGGGTAATTAAATCTTCAATAATGTGACAACTTCGAGATTTAAACCTACAATATACGAGTAAAGTTTATTTTAAATGACACATCACTTCTATTTCAACCAACTATTCTCATGTGAAGAACCAGCACATTACTATTATTTGAAGACATGCGCTTTGCAATTACACATAGCTACACCATAATTTCATAACTAGAACCATCATAATAAGCTATGAAGGTATCTTATTGAAAGGCCCAAAACCATATTAAGTGCAGTTACAAATATATAATTAACTTCACACTGAATAGCCCATTGAGGTGTGGATCAACTGGCAAAGCAGTTTGCCTCGTTTGGAGTGCAGCCGGGTTTGACACCTACAGAGCTGGTGTGCGCTCACCACCGCCCTCATCCCTGACGGCCCAAAAAAAAAAAAAGAAAACCTTCACACTGAATACAATTCTCAAGCGATCCTAGCCACACTAGGTTTATTGAATATCCATACTTTAAAACGTCACTCATTCTTTCAGGAAAAAAAACATTTCCATCAAATTTTTATTTATTATCAATCCATCTTTATTTGTACTGTGGCGCTGCCTTATGAAGTGGATTAAACTATATTAATTTAGTTAATCTAAAGATACATGACATTATATTAGTTCTCTAAAGATTTTAAATAACATCAAATTAGTCTCGTCACAATGAAAATTAACATAACACAAACATCATAATAACAGATAAAAGTCGAGACGTGACGATAGAACTAATTTGGTGTCACTTAAAATCTCTAGAGAAGTTATATGATGTCACAAACTCTTATAGAAAACTAAACTAATATCACGTGTACTTGCAAGATCATTTCGGCAGGTCTGAGCTTGAAGCAGCTTGAATCAGAAAAGGAAGCATATTCTCCCCCAGATTTTGGAGAGATCCTGGCTTCAAAAGCTCAGATTTGTCATTCTGCACAAACAGAAACATATATTATATCCATATTAATATCATTAGAATTGCATATGCTTTAACAAAAGCCTCTTTTTCCCGGCCCCAGACATCTCACTTCCACCACAAAATTATGTTATTCAACGCTGCATCCCAGAATCAATGTGTTTTACCTTAATTGTCCCCAGCTACAAAGTCATATCAACTCACATTGACTTAGTGACCAATTATTTGTAATAAAATCAACAGCAACACATAATATACCCTTTACTTTTCAAGTGCTTGGTTACCTTTTCTTCGTGGTTTCATCTTTACCTAGTAACAAGTTAGTGTCTACAACAAACATGTTTTCCAAATGATTTGATTATTTCAGCACACGCATTGTTTGGCAATAAGATACAGCACAAAATGCAGGCCAATTATTTTGTAAAACAGTAAGGATAGAAGGAGAAACCTTGGTATGATACACAGCAGTACGCCCTTCTCCTGGTGCAAAATCAAGCCCAGAAAGACCTCCAACCTCTTTGTATACTTGGAAATCTGTTGCAGATTGTACGGTACCCTGATTGAAAAAATCCTGCAACAGTGTAGACTCTGTTAGTTTAAGTGATTTTTTCTATGTCCATTTTGTTTTTAATGAAATAAGGCATCAAACTAGTAACATTAACAAGTATGCATGTGAATGATTACCCTATTTCCTGTCAGAAAATCTGAGACCAACTTGTTTAGAATGCTACCTTTTAAGAGGATTGTTAGAAATAATCATTCATGAAACTCTACCCATTAGCTTAAGCTTTTGGAAGAAATGATTTCATGATGTAGTGTCAGAGCTACTATGATTAAATGCACACAAGTTTATTTACCTCATTCAATATCATCCCACAGCTTAAGCTAGAAATAACACACAATGACAACACCAAGTGGCCAAAATCATCCAAGTTTCAATGCTAATTAAAATTCAAAAAGTCAGACTTCAAATCTTCATCAGTTTGATATTTGTTAAAGATCTTCAAGCTAATGTCACCATGAAAGATTTAAAGTTCACCCTTTTGAAATTTGAAAACCTCCTCAATCATGTGAAGTACATGAATAAAATCCAATGAATGAAAATGCCAATATTACAGTAAGCATAGTTTCTCATGACCTGAGCCTTGTGTGCATTTCATTGAAATTTTATTTTAATCTCAGATTTGCAGGGAAAATGAAAATGCTACTCTTCCCTATGATCCAACTAAGAAACCATGACACCATTAACATGTGATCTTTAGCAACCTATATATAAGTTTCTAGGAACAAAAGCACAGAAGCAATTTGCAAATATTGAAAATCAAATGTTCACTATTATTAAAATTGTGATCATTAACCAGACCTGAGCTGCAATTGGCTTTCCTTTCATATCCATGGATTGGGCACCAAAAACACCTTGCTTTAGAGGCAGCTGCGTAGACAAATTTATTTTGCAGGTTAGATCAGGATTATTTAGTGATAATTGTGCTTCAGACACTAAAGCTTAGTTCAACATCTAGAACAGATAATGAAGCAAGAAAAAATAACATACTTAAGGCGTCGGAGTGCATAAATTTTTTGTTAGCATATATCCTTTATTTAATTAGATCTCTTGTGGTTTATACATCATTCTCATAATTTTTTTTTAGTACATATCATTCTCATAATTAAATCAAACTAGGTGAGAATCAAATAAAGAAACTAATTAATTAATTTAAGGATGCATTAACAAATAATTCCAGACCTGGTTGAGACCCTCCTCTCCAAATAAGACTATAACAGGATCCTTCAATCCACTTGCCTGTTCAGAGACAGAAGAAGATTGGGATGTCAAATAATTTAAAAAAAAAAAAAAACACTACGGGGAAAATACCAACAAGTTTCTAAAAATACCCATGTCAATGCAGAATATCAAAAAGCAGATGTGATCTCCTAGAAACCTAGGCTTGATATTTGTTAATGATGGTCAGGTTAAAGGCAGGGTGAAACATTTAGGATATGTTTGATTAAGGGATAAAAATGAGGTATAAATTTTTATGAATGAATTCTATGTGTAAAATTATTCATATATCTCAACCATAATAAATTTACCTCCATTTTTATTCTTTAACCCCACATACCTTAAAGTTTATTATTCACAAACGTAATCATGTTATGTATATGAATAATATTAGAAAAGATAATGTGAACAAGAATAAGCATAGTTGACTTTTACCTTCATTTCTGCAGTTCACTCATATTTTAGTAAGGGTGAGTTTGGTATGAGTACAAAATAGAGGTGGTAATTTTAGTAATTAGGATTTCATATAATTTTGCTCATAAATTTAAGAGTTAATTACATTCACCTCCTTTGAGGTTTGTGATGCAACTTACACCCCTTTGTCAAATTTTAAGTATTTATATTGTAGTCTTATTCAGATAATACTATTAATAAACTTACAAGAATGACATTTTTGTGATATTAATGGTTCCTGAATTCATAAAATTATAAAAATACCCTTGAACTCAATAAAGTGGGTAAATGTATTTTTATAATTTTATTAATTAGGAATAGTTAATATCACAAAAATATCATTCTGTTAAGCTTACTAACAGGATTTGTATAAGAAGGATGACTTAATATAAATACTTAAAATTTGACAGCTAACCTGCTGAGTAAGCTAAACAACTAGGTGCTTGAGTTATATTTTTACACACCTCAAGGGAGGATGAATGTAATTTGCTCATAAATTTAATCTATGAAATTTTTTTCATCCATTTTTATCTTGATACCAAATCTCTTTTTTTTTTTCAAAAAACAAAAAAATCATGTAAAGGCCTGCAGGGGAAATGTTACTCTCCACGATATATAACACTATTTATGATCCAAATGATACAAACTATGATATCAACAACACACTAACACGTTACCTACATCCTATTTGCTTCGCTGAGAACAAGCAAAGAAGCAATTTGCAAATAATGGAAATCAAATTGTCATCAAAATTAAATTGTGATACCAGACCTGAGAAACGACAGGCTTCCCTCCAATGCCCATGCCTTCAAGATCAATACCTATACGAATGGTGGCGCTCCAAGGATGCTGCATTAAGAAAATTTGTTTACTGGTCAGGTCATGATTATTTTATATTAATTGTGCTTCAGATACCAAAATTTACTCTAATACGGGGAACAGCTCGATAACGAATTCAAATTCCAACCAATTATGAAACAAAAAATCAAGAAGAATGTGTTCTAGGAAGTAAAAATTATTGTTGGTATATATCCTTTAATGCAGCAAGTGTCCAAATTAATCTTGATGCAATACATCTAGTTCATTGAAACTATAAATTGAGTGACAGCATGATTGTTTATGCCGTTGAATTAAATCTAATGTATCAAAGTGTATTCAATTAAAGTCATGTATTGAACCAAATGAGTTTTGCTGCACAAACTGAAAATTGGAAATTGCTTACAAATAGAAAAATTAAAAATTGAAAATAATTTTCTGCAATTAAATCGAGCCAATAATATTTTTTTATTTTTTAATAAATATCCATTTTTACTTGTAAACACAAAATAAAAAAATAATTGAATAAACTTAAATACTAAGAAAATTTGAATATATTTTACAATACTATGCTCATAACTTAATCCCTCTTTTTTTTGTCTTAATATTCTCTCATACTTAATTCATCCCTCTACTTACACTTTTTAATATTTTTTTGTTTAAAAATATCTGTTCATTCCTAATATCAAAATCGTATTATTTTTTTCTAATAATACCCTTAATCAAATTAATTGTATTATTAAATAGAATACTAATAGAGCGGTATATAAACATTAATGGAAGTGAACATGGGCAATTGTATCCAATTATATAATTTTTGTATTATTATCAAAATTAATTTATTGCTCTTCTTAATATGTGTTTTTTTTATATAAATAAACCGAAGTGGAAAGAGTATTTTAATAAGAATATAAAAAGTAAAAAATAAAATTTTTGAA
The DNA here is from genome assembly GCA_030441495.1 of Dalbergia oliveri. Classification (NCBI taxonomy): domain Eukaryota; kingdom Viridiplantae; phylum Streptophyta; class Magnoliopsida; order Fabales; family Fabaceae; genus Dalbergia; species Dalbergia oliveri. The sequence goes on from JAMLFY010000007.1 coordinate 26,613,566, forward strand.
GTGTACAAATTAGAGAACGAAGAGAGTATAGTAATTTAAGATGTATTAACAAATTAGCAAATAATCCCAAACCTGGGTCACGAAGCTGTGAGAACCATCAAGACCCTCCTCCTCGCCAGTATTAAAAAAGAATATAACAGAATGCTTAAAGTCGTGTGCCTGTTGGGAAAGCCCACGAGCAAGCTCCAGCATAACAGCTACATTTGAACTGTCGTCACCCCCCTCTCTGTTGGATCAATGCTATGTCATTAGCAGAAAAAAAATACAGTGTATTTAACCAATTATAAAAATTCAAATCATCGAATATGGGGCAAGCAAAAGAGTTTAATTTGGATGAAATGTAAGATGCTTTTGCCATCAATCAATTGCATATTGTTGATTGAATATTGAAATTTGAATTCAATTTTGATAAACTTAGTTATAAATAGTCAATGTAGTCTCTCAATAAAATTTCACAAGACAATTTAGTCACTCAAAAATTGAAACTAAACTTGATCGCTCAAAATTTTAATAATATAATACATTAATCCCTCTATGTTTATTTCATCTTTTAAACACTAACAGAATTACACAGGAATCCGTTAATAGGACATTAAGTGATGCATGCATCATCTGAAAATAGAAAAAAGTTTAAAATAGCTCATTTTGATAGTTGAAATTCAAAAAATAAGTCATTTAAATCTCCATTTTAAGTCATAAAATAAATAGTTTTGTGGACTTTTAGACACTAAAATAAATGTAATATATTTCAAAACAACATCATATTGCTTGGATTCAACATTTTAATGGTATTATCATTGGACTGTGCATATGTATAAGTTTACTAATGAGGAACTAACATAAGAATTAATGCGTCTATCATTTTAATCTTGAGAATCATAGATCAATTTCTTTTTTTGAGAGACAAAGTAGTCCAATACAAAAATTTTAAGGGAACAAATAGGTTTTCACTCTAAAAATGTTTTTTAGTTGATTGATCATTGGGAAATGCTTATGTAAGTGGTGGCGAATTCATGTTGAGTAATGGGTTATTGAAGGGACTGCGATATTAAACAATAATGTCGTTACTCAATTCCTCAATCACGCACACATAATCTTCGGTCATTTGCACATGATTTTCTATTTTCCAATCAAGTGGTGACATTATCACTTACCACACCATTTCCCTCTCTTCCCCAGTCAGCAACATGAATTCCCCGTTGTTAACCCGTGTGTTTCTCGGTGGCGGCCGTGCAATTCACTTATTTGAGTGGTTACAAATAACAAAACTCCTGAGTATTGATATTGTTGAAAGAGTGTAACTTTTTAATAGATATAATTTTTCAATAATATGAAATAAATGAATTAATATTATTTTTAGACTGGCAAGATTTTAAAACGTAGGCAACAATATAACTGAGCTCTTTATGAGGTATCAATATAAGATTAAATAATAAAAAATTACACTAATAATACTACATCAAAATTAATTAGTATTTAAAATTACTTTTTTTGCCGTCGATCAACTTTACTTGGGCAATTGCCATCAAGTGAATGTTCCTCTGTTCAGTTACAAGAATTGAAGGACATTTCAAACACTCAAACAGACGCAAGATTTGGAATCTTTGTCCGTGAAATTCAGGGCTCCAACAAATTTCTTACCATGAAACCATATCCCACTGCTTCATGCACAAAACATATATATATATAGACAACAACCACAGACACACACAATATTCATGCGAAGCCCAATATGTCTATGCCCTACAAAATGGATCACAATGATAAATGGATATCCCAATGGTCCGAAAACATCATTTTAATAAAAAATAATTGAGACCAAACAAGCGAAAACATACCCATCAAAAGCAGCACCAAGACCGGAAGAGACCAGAATAGCGTTCATGTCCGCATCAGGTGCATTTTTCGGCGACACTTTTAGTACGACATTCTTCAGATCCGAGCTACCAGGTACAACATCCACATCAACATCCACGTCCCCTGGAGTTGTTTCCTTGATGTTTTCAAATTCTTTCACAACATACTGCGCGCACCAGTTAGAAACAAATTAAGAGCCGCAATGATGTATGCACTGAAACTAAAGGCCGTAACCGAGGGTAAGCCGGTAAGGGTTGTAACCCAAGGAAGTACACACCATTCATCATTTGATACATATGTGATGTGCCAGGATTATTGGTTAGTGTATAAATTGCATAATATGGTTTGAAAAAATAAGATTATGTTTGGATGAGCCTTTTTGCCTTTAAAATCACTTTTTACCCCCAAAAAAAATATTTTTCATATATTCATATAATGTTAAAAAATAATCGGAATCTGAAAAAATTAAATTTTTTTTCAAGAAACTAAAAAGAATAACTTTTGAAAAAAAATTAATTTTTATATTTTTTAATTATATATAAAATTTCAGTTTCATAATATTTTTTTAAAAAATATAAAACAAAAACACCCAAAGTAAAACTGAAATTCGCCAGTGTTTCAAAATAAAAAGAGATTTAAGTTGGAATAATAATAATAATAATAATAATAATAATAATAATATGTGCATTCGTTTTATTTTACACAGTATATGTGTCGACTAAATATTTTGTAATTATTTTTAATGGTGAGAAATTAATGAGTCATCGGATGCAGTATCTCGAAATAATGAGTTCAAGTAACACAATAACACAGCAGCGAAAAATAAAAATAACACAACACGAATAATGCATCAAAATGGTATGGATTTTTTTTGTATTTTTTGGTTCTGAATTATATGGAAAAGTTGACAGGGTTCTTGAGCAGCAAATAAACCAACCTGTTGGGCAGCAGAACGAGAACCTAAGCCGGTTAAGGCCCTGATATGCTTCATTGCCTCATGCTCAGAGAAACTGATAGTGCCGGACACGGTGTTCGCTACGGTGCTTCCAGCTTTGTATGCTTCATGCTCTGCCAAACTTACCCCCCAGAGACGGCGTCTGCCACGGTGCCTCCCACTTTGTGTGCTTCATGCTCCGCCAAACTTGCAGTGCCAGACACCGTGTCTGAAGCCGCGCCTGCAACTTTGGAGGCAGCTGAAGCAAATTTAGATGCAGCTGAATGAAACATGATGATAATGATGATGATGCAAAGCGTGTGTATGTGTGTGTTAGTGTGATTAGTAGTGAATTATATTGGAGACAAGAAAACTGAATGATGATGATGATTTGCTTGAAGAAGAGTAGGCCTTTTATAGAACTCATAAGCACGGGGTTGATTGTATTGTATATAATTTAATTTATGTATAATATGCATTAAATTATAATTGATATGTCAGTTCGCAGAAAAAGACAAGGATCGACAGGTTGGTTTGTTGACAAAATGTTGAGAAAAATTATTTCAACTCACATTTTATGGAATATCATATCGACACACTCACATATAAGTTTGACCCACATCATCCAATAATAAATGTGAATATATTGAATAATTGTTCAACAAAGGATTAAATCAAAATAACATTACTAGAAAACAAAAGATTGATAAGGTAGTTTGGAGGGTAAAAAAAGGTAAATAAAAAAATACCTTCTGATCTGTTTAAATAACACTCAATTCTATTTTTTTAAATTAACACTTCATCCCATTTTTTAATTAAAAGAAAAGAAACAAATAAATAAAATAGAAAATAAAAGCTAATGAGAGATAATTGATTTTATAAATATAACTTTAACTCAATAAGTTTCTTAGTCCTTAAAATTCAAATTTTAAATTTCTTTTCCTCAAATCTATACATAGCTTAAAACAAAATTAAATTATTTATTTATTTGAGTTATTGCAAAAGAACAACACAAATATATTAAAAAAAGAAAAAAAGTAAATTTCTAAGTTGATCTTTCATAAAAATAGCGCAAATAAATTGGTTACTCAAAGAAAAAATACTTTGTGATCCCTCACAATTAAAAATGTAGGATAAGTTAATGATTTTTTTTTTATCAACAATAATTTAAATAGAAGTACGCGTCGATATCCCACCTAAATTAGTAAAGAGCCCCCAACATCTTCAAGAATTTATGAAAGAGATTAAGTATTATTCCATCAACTAGAATTCTTTCTTTTAAATTATTAAATATAGATATATAAATAAATAATGCTTATATTATTCTCTCCATACTTAAATAATTATTTATTTTAAAAAAATTATCTAGAAATAATTATTCATTTAAACAATCTAAATAGTATTAATTATTTTTTTAATAATACTCATATTAAATATTATTAACTTATTTAATGAAGAATGAGAGAGAAAGTTAGAATATTAAAAAGAAAAGAGATAATTTAATAAATTATTTTTAAATTTTGTTGATATTGATGATTTTTTAATAATTTTTTTTAATTTCAGTAAATATTTAAAAATAGATAATTATTTAATAATAAAGGTAATATAATATAAAATAATAATATAATGATGTTACTATCCGGATTTAAACCAGAATAGCTTCCAATAATGGAAGTATGGCCCAGAAATTGAAACTTACCTTATCGAGTCCTGGAGATGTCGGACAGCCAGCAAGGCAAAACTATCAATGCCATAAGGATCCAAGAAATTGAAAGCAGGCACAGTACATGTCTGTAGGACCCTAGCTGCTTGTTTGGTTTACAAAGATTTTCCTGTTGCGTTCCATAGAATTAAGTTGAATAGAAGTAATTGTGTTTGCATAATAATACTGCTGTGACTAGAAGTAATGGGATTCAAAACAACTAATTTCTTTCAAAACTGCTCATAGTAGCTTCTGGATGTTGAACTTTAGAGAAAAATTGGAAAAGTCATTTTATTCATTTCTTTATTATCTCCAATCACTACTCACAGCTATCTTAAAAAAAATGTCTATTTTAGTAACTACATATTCAAAACTATCATTTTTAAATAATTTTTTTTTCAAATTTATTTTCCTAACTTCATTCCCAAATATAAATTAATTTATTCAACATTAATTATTTTAAAAGTAATTCTATTAAAATCTGAACCAAATGGGTTCTAAACTTTTTGACCTTTTAAATGTTAGGATTTAATTTCTATCTATTTACAGTGTAAAATTTTGCACACAATTATCTAATAATGTATTTTCATATCAGTTATAATGGTTAACTTTTTTATCCATTACTTGGCAAAATAAATATTTTGATTAGATAACAATGTATTAATGTATATAAATTAAACTCTAAATATTATCAATACTTAAACTTATGTATGTCTATAAATATAATTAATATTTATGTTCGTATTTAAATATAAATTTATATATTTATTTACATATGTATATTAACTTATTTATATTTATACTATTTATATTTATTTATTTGAAATATATATATATATATATATATATATTATTTTAAAATGTATATCTCATTAAGTTAGATAAAAAGAACTAGGATGCAAATATATATATATTGAACAATAAAGAGTAATTTACACTCAACTTCCCTGAAATTTAATGTAATTATATTTGATACTTCTCTATTTTACAAAACTATCATATATATGTAACTATTAATAAAAAAATTATAATATTTTGACAATATTTGACATATATATGAACTAAAATACCTCTTTTTTATTATAAGTTTATTTTCATATGATTTAAAGTATTTTATTCAATTATTATATTAAAATATTATAATTTTATTATTAATTATTAATTATTATGTATATATATCATTTTATCTTTTTTGTTACTTAAATTAATGAATTATTATCTACAAGAGATCAATATAATTTTAATGAATCTTAGAGAAGATTGATAATAGTTTTTTAAAATAAAAAGGTGTTGAGTATAATTATACTAAATCTTAAAAGAAGGTAGTATAATTTTCTAAAACAAATAAATAAATTGAATTATAACTAAATAATAAAAATGTAGGATAATCATGAGCATCCTCCACCTGCTATTAGCCTATTAGTGTAGTAGGGACAAATCAATAGGCGCTTGGTTATGAGCCATATCACGTCACGCCTTTGTCGGTTTGCTCATTAAAACTGTATATAATATCTGTGGAAGTATCAATCAATAAAAATAAAAGAAAAAAAGAAAAAATAATCCGTGGAAGTTGAGTTAAATGATCACTATCTTGTAGCTACAAACGGGTACAGGATAAGGCGATAACAAATTTAAATTTCGTAAGATAAAAAAGAAGTTTGAATGTTTAAAAAGTAATTATTTTTGTAAAATAGTAAATAACTCTCACATTGATGGAATGAAAAATGATTCTATAAATTCGCATAAAAATAAAAATGATTTCATATATTAAATTTACAAAATTAACTCATATTTTCCTTAAAAATCATTTTCTTTTGTATATGCATGTATGAGAAACTATATATTTAGATATTCCCGTAAAAAAAAATATTAAAATATGTGTTTAATTTTTAATGACATAAATATAATTTTATTAATAAATATTATACACACACACACACACACACATATATATATATATATATTATGTGTAATTATGAAACAGTGATTTTAAACATTAATCAATTCCAGTAACATGTTACTTCATAATTAAATAAATAGATATATAGAGAAATAAAAAATAATTAATATGAAAAAGTTTAATCTTGATAATATGTTAAATTGAATTGTAAAATATTTTCATTCCCGATCACATAAATAACTAATATAAATATTTACAATCAAAAGATTTTCATTCCCGATCACATAAATAACTAATATAAATATTTACAATCAAAAGATAAGTCATCATGAACATAAAATTTATTTTTTTAATATCCAAATCATATACACACACAGATATATATATATATATATATCTTTTAAATTTAAAAAAAAATTTAAATTCTTACATGCTTTAAATTCTAATATGCTTTAAATTTTTTAAAATTCTAACACACAGATATAGTAAATTTTTTAAAATTTTAAATTCTAACATGCTTTAGAAGTTGGCAAATAACATAAGTTTCCTATTAATGGTTTTTAAATGTTAATAATATAAATTAGAGACAATTCTACTCTAAGTCATGTAAGATTTTTAGGATAACAAAGCGAGTTTAAAACCGATTGATTATATTAGGAGTAGATGGTGATTCAAATAAAATTTACGTATAATAGTATCAATAGCTCAATTCATAGAGTTGTTATTTTAAGGCAAAATTTGTCCATCACTTTTACCTTAAAATTATAGTTAATAATTATTAACACAAAAAATAATAAGTCAATGATAGACAATGCCCAATGGTAAGGCAATATGAGCTATCAACACCCAAAAAACAAAAAGCAATATGAGCCTTTTTTTCTTTTTGTCTTTTTGAATCACAGGTTTCTTATGTACTATTAATATATATAATTTTGAATTGCGGGTTTAATTTCCATTAGAGTATGTTAAAGTCTTTTGTATTTATAAAAGCTACTTAGAGTTATGAATTATTTATTTTTAGAAAATTTAAAGATAAGTGTAAATGAAAATATAGTGTTGACGGAAAATTGAATCATTATAAATATTATTCATTAGTAAATTTATAAGAGTTACAATTTTTCATATTCTAATGTACATAATTATTTACTTGCAACATGTCCTCTGTGTGACATTTACAATCAATCATATGATCCCCCATGTGTCGTGGAGTAATACGAGCCACAGCAATTTTTGGGTACGGACATAATTTATATATATTTTGAGTGCAAGTTTGCAACGTGCATTGTGCCTGAGGTGTCATTCATCATGTTATCATGTTATGGAATATTACATATTAATTAATTAGAGTTTTTCTAATCAGCATGTAAACTTACCGATTGTGGAAACAAAATAAAAAAGTGCTCAAAACTTTCAGGTGGGTCTCATCATATGTCATATCACTTATCTTATTCTAAAAAGGTTTAATGATTTAATGAAATTAATATGGTGTTTTTATAAGTTTTGTTTTCCTCCATTTTTCTAAGGACACGTGCTAGTAATAATTTTTATTCTTTTCATTTGTGTGGTCTTCAAATTAGTCAATATGATTGTTCTTTTTAATTTTTTTAATTCAAATGTATATTAGTTGCATTAAATCATTATTTATTTTATTTATATTTAATGGATAAATTAATTATGCTTACATCTATTGAATAATATCATATATATTAAAAGAGAGTTTATGATTTAGTGAAATTGTTCATTTCATTTCCGTCCATTTTTATTGAGAAATGTATAACCATTCATTTCTATCCTTTCCATTTATGTGGGTTTTCATATCAACCAATAAGACCATTTCTATTCTTATTTTTTATTCAAACCATATATCTTTTTTTATTCAAATTGGACTAATCGGTCAATATTTTAATATTCTAAGAGAGAAATAAATAAATATATTGATAAATATATAAAATTATATGAGTTAATAAAACTATCATTCTATAGTTATTATTATTTATCTTGATAAATGTATTGGTTACTTAACTAATATATTTATATTAAGGGTATAAGTGAAAGAAAAAAATTAATCCTACTTAAATATTATAAATAAACAAATATTTTGAAATATGAAAAAATTAAAAACTGACAATTATTGTGAAACGGATGGAGTATATATTTAATTCATTCCATTTATGTCTTTATCATTTTTACATATTTATGTTTTAATTTTTTTCTATTTTTATATCACACTTTAAATGCATAGTCATCTCATACAGTATTTTAGATTGAATAAATTGCTTCTAGTAATTTTTAAATTTTCATTATTCTAATGTAGACCGAATAAATATTGTTGATATAGTGATAATGTATACTTAAATATGTTTAATTCTTTCCACTTATGTCATTACTATATTTACATATTTCTAATTTTATATATCATATTTTAATTTTCAAATATTTTTCTAGGTATAGTGAATCTCAATGATGGGGATCCATAGGGACTGGGAATAGGGAGAATTTTCTTCTATCATGAAAAATGAGAAGGAGAATAGGAAAAAATTTGAAAATGTGGGGAAAAAATTATATAATACACATAACATATTATCTATTATAATATTTAAATATCTAATTATTACGTAAAAAGATTTATTAATTTTTTTATGATGGAGTAAAAAGATTTGTAAGAATTACCCTGTATTTGAATTGCATCGTTTTGATTCAAATAAAAACAAACAATCGAAAAATAAAACAACACAACACAGAACTTCAAACACTTCATCAATGTATCCCCTGTAAAATACTCTTTTGTCCTTCTATGTGCCGGAGGAATTATACGATGAAGCCATTAGTGGAGGGTTAGTTGCGAACAATTTAGATCGTTTGCATAGGAAAAGGTATTATAAGACCTTAAAAAACTAAAAGATATTAGTATAGGAAAAGGTTTGGATTAAGTTTGCTATTTTTTATATAAACAAGAAAAAAAGGTTTGTTATATTTATTTTATCTAATCTAATTCTTAAATTAAGAAAAATATGAGAATATTTTTCTTGACATAAGTATATATTTTAAATATTAAGTTACTCGTTGTAAAAAAATATTCGCATATCTTTATTCATTTTTAAAACTCAATAAAATAAATATAAATATAAAAACATAATATAAATCATGTGTAAATATTACATCTAGTCTGTCTTACGCTGTTCACCACCACGTGCTGCACGCGAGGGACAAAATCTATATATTTTTTTGGGTGGTGAGGGACAAAATGTGTAGGCAATTGGTTGTGAGCCATATATCACATCATTGTGTTAAAAAAATCCAAATTAATACCACGTAAGGCATTTTTAAAATTTGAGAAATTCTACAAAACCTACATCCTAACGCAGGTTTAGAGGCTCATAGTTATTTATGTGTATTAATAACAAATAAGTAAGTGAAACAAAATGGGGTCAAATGAATTTCTTTTAATAGTTAATTTTGTTAAACAATCATTTAAAAATTAAATTTATAATGGTTAACCTTTTTTTTCGGGGATAAAGGACAGGACAACTTGCTTTGTGAAAGAATTGGAAGTCCCCGGGAATTGGCGCAAATTTGCAATTTGTCTTTGTTGAAAAATTTTCATCATATCTAAAAATGGGGTCAAACTTAAATGAGTTTGTCAAAACTCATGTTCCACTAGATAGTAATACGGATAATGTTATTTGGACTACAAATTGTGAAATATTATGATGACACACTCTCATTTATTATTTGGATGAAATATATTCCTCACCTAATATGGTCTTACACCTCATCTAATGATATGAGAATATATTGATATTAATATCATACAATTTGTAAGTATAAATAACATTAAGTTAATTCATTTTAATCCACCACTTTACATTTGTGAGTCATTTTAGTCTCTAACTTTTAAAATAAATCAAATTAGTTCCTAACATTACCCAATATGAGTTATGTTAGTCCTTCAATTAAATTTTATTAAATATTTCATCAATTAAATGATAATAGGTAACCTTAAATAATACGTTGACATACCATTTATTTTTTGAAGTAGAATGAACTTTAAAATAATTTATTTTGGTTTATAACATTATATAAAATGAGTCATTTTGTGATTTGGAAATAGAAATTTAAATGACTCATTTTGTATAATTTTATACACCAAAATGAGTTATTTTAAACTCCATTATGCTTTAAATGACATAAGATATGTCAATATATCATTTAAGACTACCTATCATCATTTAATTGTGGAATGTTAAATAAAAGTGAGTTAAAAAACTAAAATGATTCATATTTTACAATGTCAGGACTAAATTGACTCATTTTAAAAATTAGAGAAAAATGACCCACAAGTATAAAGTTATAAATTAAAATGAGTATTAACTCAATAAGATTACTCTAGTAATACACCCCGCGTAAGTTATTCTTACATGGGCATGGACCTTGATGGTCCTTCAACTACAACCTTTAAAGCTTGTATAGTTGTATATCATCAAGCCATTGACAAATTTTTGGGAATTACATAAGTGACCCAAAATAAAATAAATGAAAATGATACATGGAATTACATTTAACTCCAAATTTAGTTTCTCAATTAGTGTGTGTCACAATTATTATCGTTTAATTATTTTAGTAAAATGGTAATATTAACAAGAAAAATTTAGGGCCTGTTTGGTTTTAGTTTTCAATTTCAATTTTTATTTTCAGTTTTAGAATTTGTGAAAAAATCTAAAATTCTAAAACTGAAATTTGTAGTTTTAGAATTTTAGTTTTTCCTTCACAAATTCTGAAAATTGAAAAATTAAAAATGAAAAATAAAAACTGAAAACTCAAATCAAAGAAACCCTTAAACTCACGTTTTCTAAGATTTAGTGTAATAACACTTGATACCTTTCTATTTTATAAATTTACACTTTTCCTTTATAAATGTTAATTCATCAACTTAAATGATAAAAAAAGATAACATTTAACATATACAAGATTATTAGTGATGAAATTATAATATTTTCATAATATTTGATATATATATTAACTAAATATCCTTTATTGTAAGTGATAATTATAAGTTTTATCACCTTTTGATAAAAAATTATTCAATTAGAATTTTAAATATCACTAAATTATTATAATTTTATCATTAATAATTATATATGTGTGTGTGTCTCGTGTTTTTTTTTCACTTAAATTAATAAATTACTATTTACAGGAGGTCGATGTAATTTTAGTAAATCTCAAAGAAGATCAGTGGTAATTTAATAAAATAGAGGAGTGTCAAATTTAATTACACTAAATCTCAAAAGAGATTACTGTAATTTCCTTTATTAGCAATTGTGACATCAGTTAGGCTTAGTTTAGTAATACTCTTTAGGTGCTCCTACCTATAAAAAGTATAAATCAATTTTTTTGGTTTAATAAACAGAAAAACTAAGATAGTTTGACTCCTAACTTTTAAAATTCAATAGTATTTTTTATAGCACATCATATAATACTTTTTAGAGCTTGTTTGTACACTCTATTTAATGGCAATAAAAATTTAAATTACTCTCTGATATTTATATCCATCATAGCCATTTTATTTTTTAATATATTTACCTTACATTACAATAGTGTTTGATTGATATAATTTTTTAAAAAATTAGGAAATAGCATTCTAATGACATATTAATTAGAGTTAATGCTCATTTTAGTTCCTAACTTTACACTCTAAGTCATTTTAGTCTCTACCTTCATAATTCGACTTTTCGTGAAGGCACATGAGGAATCTCATCCTACATAAGTCTCGTGATCGTTGAGCCGTTTTATATGCATATTGTATTCATAAAATTAATTTAAATCATAATTAATTCTTATAGTAAACTCATAATAAATCTGAATAATTCCTTTCATAGATGAAATATGAAACTAGCTGATGTAAATTATGCTGAGTTGCTCCTTTATAAAATAAACCATGAATGCTAAACTATTTTAATACAAAAAAATCATGGTAAACAAAATACAAAACATGAACATATATCTATGCATGTGGTCTAGGACCCTATCCGTCATATCACTAGCACTCTACAAAAGAATCTAACACCTTGGCTCTACGCCAATGTGAAGCTCGTCCGCTATGAAGAAATCAACTGCGAAGGGGAGGAAGAGAAAGATCCTGAGCTACACCTATATTGTGGAAAAAGGAGAAGAGAGGGTGAGTTTTTGTTACAAAACTCAATGAATGGATCCTCATAATTATACATGAGACAAAAAGGGAATATACATAAATAATAATAAAATAAAAAAGAATAATTTCTATACAAATTGTATCATAGCTAAATATCATAATTTGCAGGAAACATAAAAATCATCTTTATTTTCTACGAAATTACTAAAAGAACAAATTATCCATAAATTGAAAGGTGGGTACTCGTTTCGTGAACAAAATCCCCTAACTAAGATCTTAACTATCCCTCGTGAACCGCATCCCTTGTGGACTGATCTAACGTGTGGATAAATACTCTTCGCTGCCTTGGTATGCCAAGGTTAATAGAATAACTAAGTTAAATCACATTTCGTTCCTCTCTAGGAATCCCTTAATCTAAATTCAATTGAAGTCATGAAACGGGGTTCTATCAATTCTAAGTTCAACATGTCTCATTTTTTACAATAACCATAAAACCTAGAGGTTTGTTTCATCAATCATAAATAATTCAAGTCATGAATTAAATTATACTAAACTTTTATGGAGCAAATATGGTCCCATGCATTTTGATAAACATAGATTTTCATGCTAAGTTTCGAAAACATATTCTCTAATCTTTGCTAAAACACAATTAAATAATTTTGTTCATGATAAAACTCAAGCAAATATTCTCTAATCATTTTATGATGCTAGAAATGATTTATAGGATGACAAAAGTAAGACCATGAGATCAAACTCATTCACCTGGAAGGATAGACTTGTAGAACCAACTACGATAGAGCTTCTGGAGGAGGAATGACACCAACGTCTGCCATTGAAATAACAAAACTCATAAACAACCTATGGGAAGCTCTAAATTACTCTAAACATACTAAAACAACATTGGGGAAACACCCCCATTTGACAATAATGAGATAAATAACAAAGTCTAACCTAAGATTATGGAAGAATAAAGAGAATAGAGATATAATCTAACAACATACACTTATCTTGATGATTTTAAGGGAGCTAGGTTGGAGTGGGATTGGAGAAAATGAGAGAAAAAATGAGTGTTTGGGGGTGTGTGTGTTTCGATTTCTATTTTGAGGAGGAGGGAGCCCGAAATCGGGTTTAAAAGAGGGGTTTGGGGTATAAGTGGAACGATGTCGTTTTACTCATACTATGTTGACACGGGGTGCTCACTTGGAATCAGTCATGCTCGCTGCAACGAACATGTTCTGCATAGTTCTGGAAACTTGGGGCTGCAACTTCTTTCCTTCGGCACCAAAACAGCTACTCAGGTGGGTCCAGGGAACCCTAAGACCGTACGAAATTTGTCTACAGATACATGTACACCTGGTATTACACTAACTTTTAAAATGAGTCAAATTAGTCCCTTACATTGCAAAACGTGAGTCATTTTAGTTCTTCAACTCACTTTTATTTAACATTCCATCAATTAAATGATAATAGGTAATCTTAAATAATACCTTCACATACCTTATGTCATTTAAAGTATAATAGAGTTTAAAATAAATTATTTTGGTGTCTAGAATTACACAAAATGAGTCATTTAAATTTCATTTCCGAATCATAAAATGACTCATTTTGTACAATATTAGGCACCAAAATGAATTATTTTAAATTTCATTATACTTCAAAAGACAAATGGTACGTTAACGTATCACTTAAGGTTATTTATTATCATTTAATTGATGAAATGTTAAATAAAAATGAATTGAGGGACTAACATGACTCACATTTTGTAATATCAGTGACTAATTTGACTCATTTTAAAAGCAAAAACTAAAATGACTCACGAATATAAAGTGAGGGACTAAAATGAGCATTAACTCAATTTTGCATAGTTTACGGTTTACATTTTCTAAATTAATGGTTTGTGAATATTCTGCATCAAGGAGGCTAGTATGCTTTGAGACTCGAATGAGATTATGAAAAGGAACCATGGCAAGGTAAAAATTTAGACATTTTAAATAATAACACTGTGACAATTGTCTTCTATAAGATTTCCATCTTGCATTATGACACTCATTAAGAGTATAATTCATTTATCACCTAATCCTTGCTGATTTTTAATATATATAGTTTAATATATAGATTTTACTATACTTTTTAATTCAAGTTAAATGTTATATTTAAGTTATAAATTTTTTGTGTTATCCTAGAAGTTTAATTATAATTAATTTTTATGTTCAACATCAATTAGTATAATTATTACATATAAATTTTAAACATCACAGTAGCAATATATTATAAATTTAAAATAAGTTTTGAATTAAAGATATTTTGAAATATTATCACAAATAAAAAATAACAAATAAGAAGTAAATAGTTGAGATTCTAATACATTATTCTTAATTTAATTTTACAAGTAAAAAGGTTTTATCTAAGGTGTACTAGATGAAGCGTGGTGTACCATACATTAAAAATTTAGCATCACTTTAAAGTGTGGCTAAATTCATTCAATATAGTTTGAATGTATTTAACCATTCTTTGTAAATGTGACTAAATGTCTAATGGTACACCACACTTTATTTGATGTACGTAGCCTTCACCATGTGAAAAATGCTAACTATTAAAATAAGTTTAAGGACATTTTAGGAATAGTATAAATAAAGATATTTAATATGGAGTCACAATAGATAAATAGAATGACTATTGACGTGTCATGACTTTCTTTGGTATATAGCAAGGTAATCCTGTAAAACTCGATTTCTCACACTTCTTTTTTTTCACTTCTCTCCTCATAAATGCCAACAAATGTTTGTTTTATTTTCTTTTTTGAGAGACTTCAACTTGATCCTAATGATCCAATTTGGAGTGATGATATCTCTCTTAGGTAGCATTTGTTTAATGTCTCTGGGATAAAAATAGTGACACTTGGAAACAGTGACACCTAAACACAAGCCTATTTGGTGGTGGAGACAGGAATAGAGACAGAAAATTTTCGTTTCCTAATAAAAAAACATAAAATTTCTATTCTCAAAATATGAAGATAGTGGGGACATGATACGAAAACAACAATTTAATATTTTTATCTTCTAATAATATCCCTATACATATTTATTATTTATGTCTTCATCTCCACTGCTCTTCACCGTCTCCATTGTCTCTGGATTTCCGCTTTTGTCCCTATTTTCCGCCCAATAATAAAAACGCTACCTTAGAAATTAAAATTAACGCATTGGCCATATAATTCACGAGTCATCAATGGAGGACATATTGGTAATGTTTCACATACTAGTACTAGTTAATATTTGGCGTTTTTACACAAATAAAATAAAGAAAATATGATATTACGTGCATCTCTCTATTTCAATTCGTTTACATATATGTCCTAATTTGTATATAATGGAAGTCGACTAAAATCGACTCATGTGTAAAAAAAATCGATTATACTCGACTTCAATTTACCCAACACTTGCAACTCTCCATGTGTCAGATGCCCCTATATAGTCGACTATAATCGACTTTGGTTCAGTGTTGTAGTCGATTACAATCGACTTTTCCTATGCGAAGTCGACAATAGTCGATTTTTTAATTGTGTCAGTTAGTCGACTTTAGTCGACTTTTTCTCCATGCAAAAATCGACTTTAGTCGTTTGCTATAAAAGTGAACCGCGGAAGCAAGCTGAGCACTATCCTTTGAGCAAGCACAAATTGTTCCATCCCTGGATGTCTTCATGCGTTCCTTACGAGAGCAAAAAAATAGAGTAGTGGGTGGACTTGAAGAAAGACGAGGTGGAAGGCAAGTTGACAAAGGGCGGACTTCAGTTTTAATTTTTCCATGGATTATCTATATCGTCTTAATTTTGTGGACCATATTGCAGGCAAGCTGACAATACATGTAATTTATTTACTTTTAAATTTTCATTGTATTTTATAAATCTGATATGATATGTCAATAAATTTTGGGTTGTCTATTTAGAAAGATTTATATACATTAATTTAATTTTTATTATGCATTTATTTTTTATTATAATATATTTTCAGATTTATTATAGTTTTGTAATTAGGTAGCTATGTTAGTTGATTTGTGAAAAGTAAGCTGAAGTTTCTTTAATTTTATATTTTATTTGATTTCAGTGCATTTTTATAGAATGGTGTAATTTTAATTTTAGTCTTTGTTAAATTTATTTTGTGAGTATTTAAATAATAAATTGTAATAGATAATATAGTCTTAGAGCTTAGCAAACAATTTTTTATAATTGGCAAAATTTAATAAATTTAATTTTAGTTTAAATCTTTGTAAAAATTGGGATTTAGTTTTAGTCTTTGTAAAGAAACTCTAGGATATTGGGTATTTAGTTTTAGTCTTTGTTAATCTTAGTTTTAATCTTAGTTTATAACTTTAATAAATTTAATTTTAGTTTAAATCTCTTAACCTTAATAAATTGGTATTTAGTTTTAGTCTTTGTAAAGAAACTCTAGGATATTGGGTATTTAGTTTTAGTCTTTGTTAATTTTAGTTTTAATCTTAGTTTATAACTTTGATAAATTTAATTTTAGTTTAAATCTCTGTAACCTTAATAAATTGGTATTTAGTTTTAGTCTTTGTAAAGAAACTCTAGGATATTGGGTATTTAGTTTTAGTCTTTGTTAATTTTAGTTTTAATCTTAGTTTATAACTTTAATAAATTTAATTTTAGTTTAAATCTCTGTAACCTTAATAAATTGGTATTTAGTTTTAGTCTTTGTAAAGAACTCTAGGATATTGGGTATTTAGTTTTAGTCTTTGTTCATTTTACTTTTAATCTTAGTTTATAACTTTAATAAATTTAATTTTAGTTTAAATCTCTGTAACCTTAATAAATTGGTCTTTAGTTTTAATCTTTGTAAAGAAACTCTAAGATATTGGGACTTTAGTTTTAGTCTTTGTTAATCTTACTTTATAACTTTAATAAATTTAATTTTAGTTTTTGTTAAGTAATATTTTAGTGTGAATTATATTTTTATATTTAGTTTGTAGGATGTAACAATGTCTTTTATATATATATATATATATATATATATATATATGATATAGGATATATATATATTTTAAAAGCTAGGCGCTATAATATGATGGCTGCACCAGACCGAGGATGGAACCTTTTCTCAGGAGACTGGGTTTTGGTATGTTGCGCTAGTCCCAGCATTTGATTATGATAGGGCGCTCATTAGTGCACTTGTGGAGCGTTGGAAACCTGAGTCACACACTTTCCATTTTCCATATGGAGAATGTACAATAACATTGGAGAACGTTGTGTTTCAATTGGGCCTCGTGTTGATGGGCTTCCTGTGAGTGGCTGCATAGGAGCATGGGAGAAATTTTATAATCAGGATATATGGGCTTTGTGTGTAGATTTACTTGGAGCAGTTTGAACGAGAAAGACATAAAAGGAATCTCCATAAATCTACATTGGTTCACAAATACATTTCAGACATTGCCACATAATGCTGATGAGCAGATGATTATCCGATACACCAGAGCGTACATAATGGTTCTATTTGGTGGGGTCTTGTTCCCAGATAAATCAGGATTTAGGGTGCATTTGAAGTGGTTCCCTCTTCAGAGATTTTAATGGAACTACAAACTTTAGTTGGGGTTGGAGTTAGGATCCCTTTATCGTGAGTTGTGCGTGCGGTGAAATACAATGTCACCGAGATTAGGCGTTTACCTCTTCTACAATCTTGGGCATGGTATAGAATACCTCAATTGGCCCCTAGACAACACCATCCACTCACTTTTCCACTAGCATTGAGGTACATATTTATATGAATATTTTAGATTTGTTAATTATTTGTATATGGCCATATTGTAATAAGGAAAACCAATTATGTACATTTCAGGTGGAGACGTTTCAGGTATTCGACAAGTGCAGACACAAATAAGCTACTACGATATAGGCAGACCATTGATTCAATTGGCATTACTGGGGTAAGTTACATATAATGAATATGTTATTAACTCTTCAATTAAGTTGTTTTAGTTGTGAGTCTAACATTTCTTATTCAATATTTCAGTTAGATGACGCCTTACAGATGCATGAGGTTAGGGATGTTACACCTCCTTTTGTTTATAAGGAGGCTGATGTTTGGGCATCTGACGTCAAGGATTTGTTGGGTTTGATCGAATGTTACCGAAAGCTTTTATACACTTTGCTATGATTGAATGGCACGCGACCGTGTGGTTCGACAGGTGGAGGGAGCACATACCGACCGTCCGATAAACATTGATCGGTTGCACGCCAAGGATGGTCGAGGGATCTACATATATGGTGGCTTGAGTATCATGTCACATGGCATCAAGCATGGGAGGCACGTAGGGAGCGGCGAGTTCAATATCCGCTATCTGATGATGATAGGCCATCTGCGAATACTTCCAGTGGTACTTGTCAGTGGCTAATAGATTTTTGTCGCTGGATGGAGCCCCAGGATCCAGAGCTTAGAACTTGCCAGATGGTGTACCAGACCAAGCCCCACCACCACCAGATATCTACACCCGCTTGACGTCCCAGATCGACAATCTTTTATGCGTCGCGTGCGTGCCGGACGCGTGCTAGCGGATGCCAGGACCTAGATGATGAAGGTGGGCTAGATGACGATGATGGTCATCATGCCAATGTACAGCCCAAGCCCCAGCCCGCCACGCCCTCGCCCCACCCTCGACCCCAGCCCGCCCAGAGAGGGTAGGCATCAGCCCAGCCAGATCCGAGCCACCACCTTGAGTCTCAGTCATTCTGTGTGTACCAGCCGACACCTACATACCCCAGCCAGCATGTTTGACCCTAGCCACCAGCATGTCAGGCCCTAGCCACCAGTTCATGGGGCCCAGCCGCCTCATGGCTGGCCCCTCCCAACAGCATTACATGGTTGATCCTTTTAGGAGGACATGACTAGCGCATCCCCAGTTCATGGCGGGCCGATGTTCATGACCCGAGCCAGGTCTCATGGCCCTCATCAATTCATTTCAGATTCTTTTGTTCACCCCAATCCACGCATCAGCGTGAGATGTCTGGCCCAAGGTGACATAGCACGACATATATCTTTCAGCCGTTCATGTCAGCTTGACATGATGGCATTCTTGCAGCCATCCGGTAGGGAGATCTGTCTCAGTGCTTCAGCCAGGAGATCATTACTATCGACCATCAATTGAGCATATCCCAACTCCCTCTCATCAAGGCTCTCATCAGGAGGAGGGCACAGGCTGGAGATGAAGATGATGATCAGGAAGGGATGGGGATCAGGAGGACGAGGCCGAGCAGGAAGGGGATGAGGAAGGAGGAGGAAGACGAGCAGGAAGATGAACAGGATGATGACCATGAGCAGGAGGAGGAGGTACATCGAGGCTGGACGACAGATTATATATCGCCGTTGTGTCACAGGAGTCACATTGCTGGCCCAGACGCAAGGGCGTGGCGGGTAGTGCTTATGATGGTTACGTAATTTAGATTTCTATTATATATATAAGATTTTTAATGGTTATATAGTGGTTATGTACTATGGACTTTTATATTATGTACTTGGCATTAGTGCTAATCATGTTGTGGTTATGTACTATGGACTTTTATATTATGTACTTGACATTAGTGCTAATTATGTTGTGATTATGTACTATGGACTTTTATATTTTATGCACTTGAGCTTATCATGGTTGCATGTGTCCCACAAATAGACAAAAAGTAAACAACATATATTGATTACAAAAGATTTCTATAAACATACATTCACTGTTACATCTTAACAGATTTACGGAGCAAATATACCATTACAAATTGAACCTAACAATAATACTCTGAGTACAACACATATAATGAGCAATAGCAGCAAACTAACTTAAAAAAACCAATAAGTTCACAGTGAATCAGTGACGCTGGCTAGAAGATGGAGCGTGGGCATGTCCGTCGGTGTGACCCGTACCTCTACACAATCCACAACGTTTTCCCTGGCTTGGACAGGCTCATCCATTTCATTGTGAATCCTTGTGGAAACTGGACGGCCTCAAGAGTTCGCTTAAGTGCAGGATTTGGGCGTATAGGAAGCCCAGTGTATGGCGGCCACATTTCTTCATTAGCAATTGCAGAAAATTCTGCTTTGTACTCTTTGAACACGACTCCATGGTGTAAACTTCATGAACAAAAGAAGTCCACTCTCGTCGAGCATCAAACACGCGGCGAGTGCATGACGGCATGGATAGTGCAATTTTTGGAATTCCCCATAGTCACACCATTGCTCGTTAAATGCACTCTAAATTCCGTTGACCCGACTTCCTATGTCGTCTCGTTCAAACACCAAATAATCTAAAGCCTCCTGGGTCACTCGTGTGGTACTCATGATGCCAAGGTGTCGCCTGTCTCCTTAATTGCATTCAACAGGGTCTTGAATATCTCCGACCACTTGCAAGTTGCGTTTTACCTCTGTGCCTTTCGAACGAACAACTCAATAAGGCGATAATATGTTGACTTTACTATGGCTGTAATGGGAGATTGCGAGTGCCTTTCATGACAGCATTCATACACTCTGATAAATTTGTTGTCATATGCCCAAAGCGACGGCCCTCATCAGCAGTGAGCCCACTTATCGCGCGGTATGTTGCTAGTCCATGCACACATCGCGGGATCCACATGGCTCAATGCCCTAAACCAGGACAGAAAATTATGCTCAAGTCTTTGCATATGCTGCATTCATTAGCAATCGCTTCGCATCCTTGTTCTTGAACTTTACAGCAAAATTTGACGCAATGTGTCGTGCACAGTATGCATGATAAGCTGAAGGGGATGCCATCCACTCCCTTCCGCTTCTAAAGCTACTTTGATAGCATGATGCCTATCAGATATAACAAGAATGCCCTCTTGTGGTGTCACATACTGTCGAAGATTTCTCAAGAAAAAAGACCATCCTTCTTTTGTCTCTCCCTCCACCACGGCAAATGCAACCGGCAAAATATTTGAGTTGCCATCTTGGGCAATTGCCATCAACAGTGTTCCAGCATACTTGCCATACAGGTGTGTTCCATCAATCGAAATAAGCCTTTTGCAATATTTGAATGCCTCTATACATGGTGGATAGGTCCAGAAAGTCCTGGAACATATAGCAACCCTGATCTATAACATCACCAACATAGTATGGTCCAGTTTGACCTGGACAATAGTACCTGGCATGTAAGACTTTAGGCCACCCAACCATCTAGGGAGCTCATTATAGGATTCTTCCAGTCACCATAAATCATAGCAATAGCTTTCTGCTTTGCCAACCATACCTTTCTATACGTTGTCTTGAACCTCAACTCTGACTCTACTGATGCTTGAAGAGATTTGATGGCGATCGTCAAGCTTGAACAAGGGGGAATATGTGGGCACATATAATATGATAATCCATCTGAGCATGCTGGTTCATAAACTCTGAAATACACATGTGTGAAGTCCCGTGAGCTTTCGCACCTCCCACAACTGCAATTTTTGCCGAAGAGTGACACGTATACTCCAATTACAGTCAATGCCAAACTTCACACACTTGCAATGAAATTTTATGTGGTCAGACTTATAAACTTTATATTGAACACCTCTTCGAATGCTTAATGTTTAACAGCAAACAAAACTTCATCTTTGTTGCGAAACACTTGGCCGAGTGCCAAATCATTCTCCCTCCAATGCTCGAACTTGAACCAGACCCACCACTAACATCAGACCGCATTGCATCTAAATCCACTGCGAGTAATGACTAGGATGCTGTCGAGATTGAGATTGGGATTGAGAATGGGACATTAGATGCTCACCCAAGTTCTGCACATGAAACAACTGCGATCTTCTTCATCATAGTTTGCTGCATGATCTGGGTCCTCCTCTTCATCATCATTTTGATCATCGTAGTGTTGCACAAAAAATCAAAATCCCTAACGGACTAGCTTCTGATTGGCTGTGGATTTAGAGGTAATGGCTCTTCATTCTGTCTAGCAAAGTGTTCAAAACTTGGAGAAGCTACCTCATCATATGAGTTGTGTACGTCATGGCGGGACACTTCAAACGATGGGCTGCATTAGATGCAGGAAGTGATGGATCCAAGTCAAACCTCAGAGCTGAAAGGACCACCTTGGAGTTCGACAAATAGCTATATTGTGCGAGCTTCAGCAAATGAGTTAAAATAACTGAACATGTGATCAATATGCTCGTCTTTCTGAATTCGCCACCTTCTATATCGGATTCCATTTGGTCCAATATCAACCGGCATTCTATAAAAGATTTTTGATACTTGCATGTTGCTTCCCTCGTACTCTTCCAATATTAGGCTCTGCAATTGTAGTATACTAATTGGTGGTCCTACAACCAACCAAACTTGATTATCACTACAAAACATCTCTCCCTCAACTGTGTTTATTATCTCACCATTATAATGTATAAGAACATGAACATAACTCTTTGCCATTTCTCTATGAAAAGCATTCAATCTGAAAATTTTTGTAGTGGCAAAGACGATCTGAAGCTCTATTTATAAGGGAGGTGGAGATAAAATCATTTCAAAAGTCGATTATACTCGACTTCAAAAACGTAGAGTTAGATTATTACTGAAGTTTTATAATAGACTTCCATAGGATAGTCGATTATAATAACTTTAGAAGTCTATTATAATCAACTTCTATGTATGAGGCGACCAATCAGCTATGGAAGTCGACTTTAATCGACTTCTGTGCTTGTTTATGCAATTTGAGTGGAAATTGACTAAAATCGACTTCTATTTAATAAAATTAGGACATATCTGCAACGACTTTTATTTGGGAGAGTCATGTAATAACCCTTATTAATCAATTTATTCATGTAAAAAACCCTTAATATTTTGGGTGTATTTGATTTGGGAGTAAAAGAAGAGATAAAATTGAAAATATTTACCCTCATGTTTACTCTTCAACAAAACATACTTTTAATGTTAACTATAATTATGCTAAAATTTAGTCCACATGTTCACCATTTCAATGATATTATGTACAAGGTCCCATTGGGCCACATATGGCATTAACAATGATTTTAGAGACAAAGATTAAATTGAATCTTGGAAAGAACATTATCCGCCTGCTTAGTGTCACGGTTGTACTCAGGCACAGCATAGCACTTCACTTTTGGATCATGACGATTAAACTGGGCTTCTTATAACATGTCATATCCAAAGATTGGCACGAGGTAATCATAGTTGGACTCCAGGTACCATGCTAATTAAAAGAGCCCGACCAATATTATAGTACATGGGCTTATGTTATGCTAATCCGGTCTATTCAAGGCTAGCCCTCAAACATAAAAGGAGTAGTTTATGTTACTCTAATTTGTTTTTTCATTTTTTGAATTAAAATTCCTAAATATTATTACACTCTTAAGTTATTAAAAAACTAAAAATGAAAAAGCCCAAGCATCACAGTTTAACATATTACACAATTAAACTTAAGCCCAAATTTTAAGATTAAGTTCAACAGATTGCAAATCGAATAACACAAATTCAAAATAAACTTTACATCAAAATTCAATTTAAAGTCCAAAGTGTCAAGGTTCAACATATTACATAATAATAAAACTCATGTCTCAATCATATTAACCAACTCGTTTAACCCGGCAGATTAATCCGTTTAACATTGAGCGAAAAATGAATTAATTATTTATGAGTTAAATATTTTGAAACTTAACCCAGCCACCCTTGCATGTCATGTGCAATTTCAATAAGATCAACCCTGATGCAGAGAAATGTCCTTTCTGGATGCTGGTAATTGAATTTATAGATCACTTGTTTTACTCGTGACATTAACCGGTGGACTTGGCCCAATTGGCTATTCTGGTGGAATTAATTAATGTGTTGGGTAGAGCACAAAAAAAAAAAAAGTGTAGGGTGAGTCTAAAACAATCATTTGCTTTCTTTGATTCTTGGCTAGGTGTAGACCTAATGAATTTCTTTAAAGGGGAAAAGTGTGAATTGCTATGTTTAATAATTTGATTTGGGAAACTCAAGTGAGAGGAGTGATTATTTGTATAGTCAAAATTAAAAGTTATTTAATAATCACATAATTAATTAAAAAACTCAAATAACTTTATATTTTATTCTTAATTATTTATATAAGATTCAATGGTCAAAATTTACCTTTTTTCAATCTCACAATAAATTAAATCACTCTTCTTACTTGAGTGAGTGATTTGGTCTATTTAACAAGTAAGAAACTATGTAGTCTTTGAGAATTATAGCTCGGATTGAAAGTTAGATGCTGCAATTTAAGCCTAGACTAGAGTTGGCTGTTGGACTAAGGTGGAATACTGAAATCATAAGTTTCCTTTTCCTCAGAAGTTTTGCTATCAAATTTGCCAACAGCAAGGAACTGGAATGGCAGGTAATTGGGATTAAAGGTGGCTATGCAGTCAGGTGCTGGTTCTGGAAGTATTATGCTGGTGTGTTGCCAAGTACTCCTTTGTGTTGTGTGTGCACCTATTTGGGTTTTTTTGTTTTTGCTTCTTATTGGAATTTCCTTCACAATCTTATATGTTTGGGCTGGCATGAGTGTATCGTCTGGCTCCTTCCTCACTGGAAGTTTTTTTAGCCCATCATATTTTCAAAAATAAAAAAATACATACACATCTAAATAAATAATAAATTGTACATTATATAAGTCAACTCATTTAACTAAATTAAATGAATATTTAGTCAATATTCTTATAATATACTCCCTCCATTTTAGAATGAATATCTATTTTACTTTTTTAAGTATATTGATGAATTAATATATTTGAATGCGAAATTTGCCTATTTTAACGCCAAAATAGGTGAGTCGGAGTAATAAAAATTGTAATTGTAATGAAATAGTTTTAAAAAAATTGTATTATTTATACTCATAGATATTTGACATTATATTAACTTACATCTCCTTTACAATTATATAAAACATAGACAAATAACATTTTTCTTTCAAAATTGAGAGAGTCAACGAGGGGCAGCGACCGACTAAGCAAGGAGTGGTGAATACTCCACCAAACAGTACAGTGACAGCGTAGCGTATACTTCTAAAAGGCAGTGAATGTGATGGGACGTGGCGGCATCGTTGTGGTGTTTAGGCCAATCAACGGTAGACTTCATTGACTTCAGGCTACACTCGTGTTGGGCTTGGTTCTTAATTCTACACTTCATTGACTGCCGCAATGTCACCGCTATAGTCAATGTACATAATTTGTTTCTTTATATTTATTTGGAAATTAAGAGAAGAAAATAATGAAATAAAATAGAAAGGAAATATTTTTCCTCTTTAGATTTGGATTAAATCCCCTTGCGTACTAGTGTTTGATTAATTTGTCCTGGGAGATGAATTGGTTCGTTAGCATATATTCACCTTAATTATTCCTCATTTTTCATAAAAATAGATACATTTATTGATTTTTTTTCGCTGCTTATTAATTTGTTAACTCATCATTTTTTATTTCAGTTACAATTAAAAAAATACATATAATTCATTATGGTTAATTTGACTCTATTAAGATAAAAAATGACATATTATTAATATCTTTCATAAAGTGTCTACAATTAATTTTTTTTTATAGGGATTGCTTGCGTATAGTTGAGGGTTGTGGTCGTTTATGGTTGCTTTTAACAACATTTATTAAATGTGGTTAAATGCAAGTAAAAGTGTTGCAAAAAACAAATGCAGGCTTCCACTCAAGATCGCATACACAATCCCATCCTCCCCACACAGACCACTCAAGATCTCACTGTTCTCTTCGATTGCCAGCACAATGTCCTTGAACAAATTGGTCAAACACCCAACAAAATTGACAGGGGGGTTTTGATTCACACCCACATTATTGCTCCTTTGCTCCATCAACTCCACCAACTACTCAAACTTGAGCCTAGACCTCATCCCAATGACCTTCTTTAGGTACGAAACATAGACCTATAAACCACCCTCTTCCAAAGCTAAAGGGGAGTAAAGGCAAATGAACCTGAGAATGGGAGGGTGGTGACGTTGATCCACGGCGACAGAGAGCTTCTTGTGGATGATACCTTCGAGCTGTTTCTTGGTGGCAATCAAGCGGTCACGCTGATCGGAGGCGGAGTCCTTGTACTAAACTTCGATCCAGAGGAGGTTTGGACGTACCCAGTGTAGGACTCATAGTCCCCGCCATCAAGGCAGTTGGCGCACTCCACGATGGCGTCGATGTGGAGGAGTGTAGAGTGAACACACAACTGGGCAAGCTCGAGCTTGTGGACCTTGCAGCTAACGTTGTCGGTGAGGTCACAGGTGAACGAGACGTTGGAGAGCATGTGGTTGGAGTCGGACTTCACAATGTCAAGAACCTCCTCTGAGCATTGTGTTTGGCCACAATTTTATTTGTATTTAACTACATTTAAGAAATGTGGTTAAAAGCAATTATTTCGTCAATTATACGTGAGCAACCCCCTTTCTTTTTTACTAACTATGTTTGTGTATCCAAAATCCTTTCTTAACTCATTCTCTAGTTTCTTCTTTGACTTTACATATTTCAAGCCAAAAGGACTTTTTTTTAACGATATAATTAGTTTAACATCATAGACCTTATATTCATATGGCTTAGAGGATTTCTAAGTTAATGTTTTTAGCATATCATTTCATTTGCCTT
Organism: Dalbergia oliveri; assembly: GCA_030441495.1. Taxonomy (NCBI): domain Eukaryota; kingdom Viridiplantae; phylum Streptophyta; class Magnoliopsida; order Fabales; family Fabaceae; genus Dalbergia; species Dalbergia oliveri. The sequence goes on from JAMLFY010000007.1 coordinate 26,640,718, forward strand.
AATTTTTTTTAATAGAAAATAAGTATATGCTTAATCTGCCAACAATAACTTTACTTTTACAAAATCAAATTAAATACTTCAATTATTTGTTGGTGACTTTATATTTTACGGAAATTTTTTTAAGAAACTAAGAGCAAGAGAAACTAAAACTAATTCTATGGCTAAGACTAAAAGCTATGACTAATAGTTTTTTTTCTTGCATTTATAAATGACTACATTTATAATAGTAAAAATTATTTTATAATATTATAAAACTATGACACCTCACTCTAAACTATAGAATATTTATACTAAATATTCTTTTCTATCTTTAATAACTCTTATTCTAATTCTAGAATATCTCTACTGGATATTTCCCCTAATATTCTGCTGTAACAATATATTATCTTATATATACATCAACTGATTGAGAATAACATCAACTTGTTCTCAAAATGTATATTTTGCAAAAAAACAAAAAAAGCTCATTGCATTCTTCTCAACCAGGTACATCACTTGAATTCTTTTTTAATTATTAGTGAATGATCCGTTGTCGACATAATGACTAGAAAACTATTGTGCTGATCCTCATTGTTTGGCGCTAAATAATCCCTTCCTATACAAGCAATACCAGGATTGCTATCCCTTAGCTCCTAAGTGGTTCAACATTTTCTTGTTGCAGGCTTGCAGCGTCATTTAAGGAAATTTTTCTTTTGCACAAACTACAATTTTTATATTGTTTTTGGGAAAAAAATAAAGAATGTTTAAAATCTAGTTTTAGTTCATGAATTTTATAAACTGAAGGCAAAAAAAAAAAAAAAAACAAAATGTACAAGTTTAATCGTTATTTATGATTAGGCCCAATTTCAAAGTTCAAACCATGGTTTAAGATTGCCTTGACCATAATTTGGGTCTACTTCGTTAAAGTAGTTTCCCTGCCACGAAAATCATCGTGTACTAATTGATGACTAGTGACAAAACCATAATAACAGTCTTAAGTCTCAACATCTCTGTTCATAAGAGATTGTGATCATAAATGTTCCAATATTGAAACACAAGTTTTTTTTTTTTTGTTGTCATAAACAAAAGTATTTGTCCATTTGTTATATTCGACCCAAAAATTTCATGTAATCATAAGTTGACCCAAAAAAAAAAAAAACAAACAAACACAACTTTTGACCTTGTAGATATAGGCATAAATTAAAAGGTTTGATTCGAAAATAATACATTTTTTTCATAATATCATGCATGTAGACATAATTTTAAATAAGTTTATAAAAATGTCAAAAATTTAATTGTAATACCCTGATTAAAAGTATTTTAAGTGTATCATATTTATCACACTAACACAAAATAATAGATTTTTACAATCATCATTTCAAAAGTCCCACACATTTAATAACATATGATTATATAATTGTATAGAATTATTTTCACCGACCGTGTTCTAAAATTAATCTCACACATAGAATAACAAACTTATTTAATGATTTGATAGTGTATATATCATTAAATATAAATAAAGTTTAATTTTTACATTAAAATTAAATTCATGAATACGTTTTAGGGGTTCAACATTGCACTACCCAAGGCTGGATGATGAGGGAATAGGGAAGAAGGTTAAGTGGAAGTGTGAAACCCAACATTGTGTGAGTGTAGGGGAAAGGTGGATTCGAACCATGAATCTTATTGAAGTGGAGGAGTCTGTGAGCTAGACGTGCTGGACCCTTTTTCGTATGCTTCTTCACTAGCTATTTATAAGCAAAATTTGGGGAGACAGTCACATCACAATGCTACGTGTCATCTATGTATTGGTTGAATGAGGCGGTTTTATCTTGCGGATAATGAGATAACTGATGTGATAAGAGGTGATGAAATGAGACTTTACATTCTCAACATACATCCTCTGGGCTCCGCTCACCAATTCCGCCTAGGAATCTTCGCGAGGGGTCCTCGCTAAGGTCTCGTGCAGGAGTCCCGCACTCCCTGGGTCCCTGCGAGGGTCACCACCATGTCCCACACAGGAGTCCCGCTTGGGATTTCTCACCTAGGGGTCACTGTCGATGGGTCACCACCTAGGATAAGTCATCACCGCCAGGGTCTCAACATAAGAGTCCTGCCTAGGGTCACTGCCCGAGGTGAGTCATCACTGCCAAGGTCTCCACAGGAGTCCCGCCTAGGGGTCACCACCGAGGGGTCAAATCCTAGAAGTGAGTCAGCACTGTCTGGGTCTTTACCTAGGAGTTCTCCCTAGGGGGTTTACTTTCAAAACAAATACCAAACTATTAACAAAGAAACATGTCTTTCTAACAATTTTCAATCACTCCATTGTGTCACTATCAATCGACTAAAGAATCACCGTTTAATCGTATAGTTTTTGGAGGGGAATACTATAATCTACACTAGCATAAACATGCTTCACACATCATAAGTGTACACACAAATTCAGCCATGTTGACAGCACTGATTAACATGTCTATAAATTTTATTGAGCGGGCTGATCCATAATTCCTGGAGTTTCTATTAACTAAAGACTTAAAAATTAACTAATTAAAATATTGTTCTTTTAAATAATTCACACTCCATGTCAATTAATAGTCAGTTTAATTATTTAATTAACATGCGAATAAGCTCCGCACATTAGGAAAAAATATAAACTAAATTTATACTACATATCAAATTATTAAATTCAGGTCACTTTTTCGAACTTAAAAGATATATGGCTACAGCATTTGTTGAGCCATGCACCTTGATTATAAATTATTTTATAAGTCAAGGAAACTCACGAACATTGTCATAAGATTAAATATATGGCTGAGGACAAACCGTCCAATGTAGGTCAAAGAAAAATGGGTTTCTCCGTGGCAATGCTTATGGTAAAGGTTCAAGTGCTTTGCTGGCTCACCGCCTACTGGCCAATCAATATGGGTTGTCTGTGATTTTTTTAAATATAAAAATGGACATTATATATGATAATATATCTGTGTGCATAATGCCAAGGGCCAAATTAAACGAAATGTGTCCTTGGACGGCTTATCCATTATTATTATTATTTTCTTTCAAGTGAGAGTTTTGTGGCTACAATTGTCAGCCAAAATTCACTTTCGACAGCAATACATATATGTGTGAGGCCTAGCTAGGGAATACTTTTAAACTGCATAATAAATAATCAATTAGAGAACAAAAACATAAAGAATTAGCTATAGCGATGTTGATATATAAAGGATGAACAAGATCAAGACATATGTAATTTTGGAATCTATTGGATCAAATGATATGTTATTTTGTGTTAATAAAGTTGTGGTTTTCCATCTACTATAGCTACTTGTTAATACTACTAGAAAATACTTATATACATCGAAAGTAAGAGATAATATTTATTTTGATTCATTTATTAATTGATACATAAATTAAGCATTCATGTTGAGTGGGTCCACAAACCATCCGTGACAAATTTGATATGATATTTTGGAGCAAATGATTCTGGAGGTTATTATGGCACATCCTATATATTTCTTATTATATTAATACTCTCATGTAGTCAATAGTAAATATTAAATTATATGTTTAATTATTGAAAATAAAATTATAGAAGATATATTTTAAGTTAATAAAATCATAATTAAATTACATTTACTAATTATGAAAGGGCCAAGGTTTGGTACACCATGCCCCGTATATCGCATACTAAATATTTAGCTATATTAACAAAATATGGCTAAATACTTTCAAAATATAATGAATAAATTTATCCACATTTTTCAATATTTAGCCACAACATTTAGCCATACTTCACCTGCTTTGTCGCAGATAAAATCATATAAACGAATATGATAACATCAAATAATAAATATTTACACGTTTTGTCTGTATATGATACACTTGCTAAAGTGATATGTGCCACATACAACAGTTATCTAGCGACATTAATGTTGTCAACAATTGAAAAATATGGCTGAATTCATTCAATATCATATATATTTAGTCAAACTTAGTGGCTAAATGTCTCCATGTGGTACACCAAACTGCCAGGTGTACCCTACCCTTAATCCCTATATATGTATTTATATGTGCAACAACTAGCTAGCTAGAGGCTTTCCGCATGAACAACTATTGGTTTGCTTGTAAAAATATTATTTATATATCTAAAAGTAGGTATCACAATTTTATTATTATTAAATATGATAAATAAATAAGAATAAAAAAAAATTATTATTATATTTAATAATAATAAAATATATACTCCCTCTCATCCATTAGGACATTCGATTGTGACTGTATAAATAGCATTGTTGGTTTTCTCAATTATCTATAAAACTTTATTCGTTTTGTACCGACAAAGATGCCTTAATTATGCGCTAAACAAGAATATATACAGGTACTTTCTTACCCCAGTTTTCCTTTGATTCGGATAATATTTCTCAAAACAGTCTCTACGCACAAGTCTACAGTTGCATTCGGCGATGTGACATATCAGTATATCACTATGAGTCTAGTTACCTCGATTCAGTGGCCAAATTCTTTTGTGTTGAGCTAAATAGAGAATCTTTGGCACGTTTAGATTCTTGTGGCTATATAACGACATCAATCACTATCATGGAAAACAAAGCATAGAGATGCCAGTGTCTGTAATAACTTCATAGCTTTGAGGGTTTCTGCGTTGTAATCTTGTTGGTTTGAGCTGTTGAGTGTATGGTTTGCATATCTTATCAAATAGATTTGCACATGGGTATAATATTGAATATCCCATTGTTCATTTGGAATATATTATATATTTACGAAATCTGAGTATTAGGAAATTAACCATTTGACATTATATATGTACTTTGCTAGCTCCAAATTAACTTGAGATTTTATCCATATGATGATCAAGTTAAAAGCTTTTTTTTTTACAAAAAAAAAACTAAGATATTAAGGATAGGAGATTAGATGACGTGAATGAAAATCAAACTCACAACCTCTTATAGATTATTGAGATATTAGTAGTTTATCACTAGACTTAAACTTACTTACTAAAACTTTAGGTTTTCTATAAGAATTTAATTTTTATGCATGAGCTAAAAGTTTTACATTATCATCTAATTAAATATTTAGTTTGGATGATTTTTTAGATAATGTATAAAAGTCAACTATCATGATTTATGTGATAACACATAATTGGATGGCTATATAAACAAATTCTATATTTTCAGTGCATGACAATTAAATCCTTTCTATAATTTATAAATTTCGATTTTTTTTATCATGAATATAATATTATTCTAATTTCCATGTTCTTTCTCATATATAGTAACGACAAATGTATAACTGATACAATTATACAAAAACAACACTCTGTTTAGAGCTACTAAAAGTTTAAAATAAAAGACGACGAAGATGGAGAACCCTCTCAACTAGTCCAATTTTATGCACGTGACTAAATTTAGCAACAAATACCCCACCTTCTACAAATTAGTGTAGGAACTCTTGTTTAGTCTGAGACCTGGACAGATTTGTATTTTAACCAAGTTTATCAGCTTATAAATTTTAAAGTCCACGTTTTTCTGATTTTTAAATTTACAGAATAAATAGCTACAAAATACTTAAGAAACTATGTATATACTATAGGCCTATAACTAGTTGTCTTTTCTAATTAAAGGACGTGATGAACATCACCAGTGCAATTAGTTGTCTTTATTCTTATGAAAAATACTAAATAGTCAAGAGTTCTTTTTGTTGATTCATGGCTACTAGATAATTATATTTTCGCGTGCCACAAATAGTAAATGAACCCTTCATCAACATTCAAATCACGACATTGTTTGTGTGATAAGAGAAACGATCGAGCGCATTCGAGCCGATGCTTGCACTTTCCAAAATTTGGAAAGCTTTGAAACGAATCAATATCTTTTTCATGTGCGAGTGTGACTGCTGCTCCTATATATATATATATATATATATATATATATATATATATATATATATATATATATATATATATATATATATATATATATTCCAGCGAGCGATACGTATTAAAATATAACAAAATGTATCGCTCACAATTTATTAAATCGATGTTATTATAATTTAACTTATCCCTCCAAAAAATATAAGATTATATTCGTTATTAACTTATTATACACCCAAAACAATTATTTAATTAACGGACTCTAATTCATGAAAGTAAATAACAAAATAAGGAGGAGGAATAATACATTAAATTATTTGCGGTACAACTTGAAGGATAGTATCATATCTAATAATGATTAATTATAAATTTCTTCCCGCATCACCTAGCCATATAAAACAGGTTATGATTGGCGCACAGCCTTTAATTTTATTTTTCTTTTGTTTTAGGCAATCATATGTCGTGCGAATGTTCTGTTTCAATGTAACAATCTCACCTCATAAACCCTGTTAATTATTCGCTGAACATAATCTTCTAATTATTTTTATGTGTTTTTTTTATTAATGCTTATGATAAGAATGTTGCTGTGCCAAAGAAAATTGATAAGAATACTGCTGGCACGGTAATCATCTCATCCCAATGATTAAACAGTATTTGATCATACGCTTTGTCCCAGCCAGCTTTTTCTCTTCACCAATAATATAATGATTTGTCATGTCTCAACCTCCAAGCAATTTTTTTTATCGTTTACATTAATTATTTTGCAAAAGATAGAAGCTTTTAAAATAAGCCAAAAAAATTCTCTGAACTCTACAAATAACAAAAAGAAAAACAGAGTTAGCTTAATTTTGGAAAGATCGAAAAAGGAAAGTTTCATAGGTATAAAGGCTGAACACAATCTTCTTATAATATATAGTTAAGTTTACGCTGAGTGAGCTAGATTGATAGGCTAATTACTATTCGTTATTCATGTTTCAAACTTTTTTTTTTTTTGGATCGATTCATGTTTCAATTATAGATTATTATTGTTTTTATTGTGTCACATTAATCATATAAGTTATTGTGAGTTTTATGGTGAACCTATTATATTTGAGTTCATTATGAACCTCATACTATTAAACATTAGATCAGATCATCCAATAAAAATAATAATCATCCAATGACTAATAATAGGGGGTTAATGGTGAACCAAACATAAGAGATCCAACTTATAATTTGCCTATAAGTTATTATTGTTTTCAATTTCATAAAATATATAATTTCTATATTAGTAATTAATAACATAAATTTGTAATTTACTAACATAAAACTTTATAGGGTTTGCGGTTTACGGCATTATTTAACGATTTATAACAAATATGTTGTAATTCGAGTGATGACACATATTAACACACGATGTCATAATAGTTAACTACCCTCTTAACAATATCCCATATAATTGTAAAATTTAATCTTTTAAAATTATACTTAATTAGTCAATTAGATTGATTACATGATAAATTGTTTATATATTCGGTTTGAATATTTGTTAGTTTGGCTATAGTTTAATTATAATGTAATTTTAAATTTAATTATTTGAACTATAAAATTACACATCCAATTTTGATGCACCTATACAATATAAAACTTTTTGGATTTAATTGAAAAGACTGTAGTAATTTGTGCGAGACACAGGATTAACTTTTCTAAGTAAAGTATGGAAAAGCTATTTTATTAAGTAATTGACTTTTTCAAGATATATGATATTTATATCCTAGAGATGTATTCAAAAAATCTATTATATTAATAATGGTAATTAACGTTGTTTTCAAATTTCTTTGCAAAATTTTTGTTTGATTCGTATTTTAATGTTTACGGATTTTAGTCACATTAGATGTGTTATGTCCAAAAACTTCATAAATCATCCTTTGATTTTTTTTTCTAATTACAATATAATTATAAAATTATTGATAATTAATGTTTGTTTTCAGATTCCAGATTCTTGTGCAAATTTTTTTGTTTGATTCGTTATTCTAATATTTAAAGTTGAAGAGATGATTTTGGCTAATATTACATTGTGTAACACATAATATATCTATATTAATATATTCTCTTATTATATAATTTGATTGATTTTATCGAATTATATCATTCATATATACGAAGATACTTTAATAAATACAAACATTGTCACACTGCATCAAATCTTAGCTTCTATGGTCTTTATCTTTGCAGTGCCAATACTTCGCTCATCTACATGTGAAGAATTGGATTGAGAAGAAATTTGAATTATTTTTTTACTTGAATGGTTAGAACCTGTCAACAAAATGTGCACAACAACGTTGATATTTTTTAGGAATTTCACTAATGACCACTTGAATTACGTTGTATATATACACGATAATACTTTTTATAGCTTTTTGATTTTATTTTATTTAATCTATTATATTGTTGATTGAAAAGGTAAGTTTGACTGCTAATTACAATTTGTATCATAAGATCTATATGATTCAAAAATTGATTTAAAGTTAGAATATTTATATGTAATATCAGTTTATTGTATCATCCTAATTAAAGAACATATTTTAAAAAATATTACATTCTAATTAATCTATTATATCAGTGTATTATATTCTTTTAATTTAATTTTTTTAATCTATTATATCGTTAATTGAAGAGTTAATTTTGATTGATAATCACAATTTATGTCGTAATATCTACATGATTCAGAAATTTATTTGAAGTTAGAATATTCTAATTATGTCAAATATCAGCTTAATATCAATTAATTATACAGTCCTATTAAGTATCAATTATCAATTAATTATATAGACCAATTAATTATCATTTACCAATAATTATATGCATATGTCATTGAAAATAGGCGGGAATAATTTTTAAAGCCACTATTATCTTATTATAAATTATATATTATATAATATATAATATATAATAGATGTATTGATATTGTAAAAAAAATTTATACATTTATCCATTCATGTAATGATACATTAGCAAATATGATTACTTTAATAACCCCACTACTTGAAAAGTTATATAAAAGAAGAGATTTGATTGGATGACTCTATGTTATCAAAATTAAACTCAAAATTTTTTTTATAATATTATCCAATCAAATCCTTTTATTTGTATGGCTTTTTAAGTAATGAGTGTAAGACTCAATCACCTTTAATTATGAGGGAGTGCATGATTGGATGACATTATAATTGTGTATAGAAATTAAACTCGTATTATTTTACTAATATCATAAGAGTTTAATTTTTATACACATTGTCATCTAATAAATTATCTCATTTATATGATTTTTCAAGTTGTGAGCTATATGTTTGGGAGCATCTAATAGTTCGCATGTGATTGCCATTGGATTCAGCCTTGCTGATAATTTGGCCATTACTTCTTGCACATCACATGATCCAAGAAAAAAATTACAAATTAACCTCCACTCACACTAACTCCAATTTAAATTTTTTTTTATTTGATCCTTTCATACCTCTCACTCCAACCCTCCATCAAGCCCCTGGACAATGGAAAATAGGAAAATAACCACTCCAACCTCCCAAAAATCTTGTAAAGCAATAGTAGCACACACGGCAAGATATATGATTAAACATAACAATCAGAATAAGCATTCTTCATTTTTTGGTAACTAACTGTAGCTTATCAATTTCTCTATGACTAAATCAATATATATATATGTATAAAATTCAAACCAAACGTAGTATTTGAATGTAGAATGTAGAAAGATGATTACCTAACAGTAGAACCAACATATTGATATTAAGAGTAAAATGGATGAAGATTGTAGAAGGTACGCGAACCTCTGTTTAAAATGCACACAAACCAAAGTGGTGGCAAAGAGGGCGACACGTCCTTGGTGTGGTTGACAGAGCGACGACCAAACTTGTTGTCCATGGAGGAAGCGTTTGAGTTTTGTAATTTATCATTGCCCTTGATCTCCATTCCAAAAGAGTAAAAGGGTTTCTTAGTAAAAATAAAATTTTTCTGAAGTAATTGTCAATCTTAAAATTTGAAAGAGTTTAGCTATATATCAGCCATTGGATCTCATTAAAACCCAATCCAACAGCTCAAAATACCAGATCATGTAATAGTCCAAAGCTGGGCTTAATTATCCCCACCTTCGGCTCACTAAAATCCAACGGATGAGAATAAACCTGCTTTACATTGTTTTGAAATTAAACAAAAGCATCGGTGCTCTTCTGATTTGCATATCAAACCACTTTATTTTTCAACCAATGCAATGCTAGTGTAATCGGCAGCAGATGCCCATATAGATGACTACTCAGCAGTCGGCAACAACGTAACAGCATCACTATGGTTCACTTACTGATGTGGTGATTGACATCAACATGCCCAGAATCATCACCGGCAGTAACCATGCATGTCGACCTGATGTGAACTTCATAGATTGCCCAAATAGGTTGCTTGGATTATAATGTTAGAAGTTACTTCTATAAAAAAAACTCTTAAATCCAGGTTTTGCATCGTTATGTTAAAAAACTAAAAAGAAAGCGAAGGAATATGTGTAAGTAGTTTTCGAAGTGGACTTTTTTATTGTTAGTTACTGAGAGATTTAAAATTGGTATTGTTTCAAGAAGAATGACACCAAAATCGACCATGATCTCAAAGGTTCTGTATATTTAATTAAAACGAAGTGAGGCGTGCGCCACGTGCTTGGTTGCAATCGAGGACGACCCCTTTGATAAAGAACAATCTCCTCTCCAATCATACTTGGCCATCGTAGGATTGAAATTCGGCCAGTTGTGATTGATAATAACAGTGAAAAATGAATTGATTATGGAATAAGAAGAGCGAGAAAATGGAGAGTGTATGAGGTGGGTTGGGGCCTTGGGGATTCCCTGCTTTGACGGATATTTTCATGCCGGTGTCACCTTCACCCCAGTCCAGTCTTCACTTGCAAAACAAAAACACAAAGTCCCTGAATGCAATATTAAAAAGATGGAAGGGGGTACATTTTTTAATTATCTTATGGGACCATGCAGACACATGCGAGACCAGTCTAGATACCACCAGTAGTGTATTAATTATTTTTATTAATGTGACAAGACAACATTCAATGGTATTATAAATTTTTTTTACACTAATTAAACTCATATAATAATATTTATAGAAAAAATTTATATTCACAACGCAGATAAATTAAGTCATAAATAAGTTGAATAATGCGTGTACCGACGACGAAGCAGCTAAGATAATGCAGTGAAGGTGATGTTTCTGGAAATTTCGGGGATGATGCTGATGATGTCACTCGCCGTTTTGTATCCGTTGCCGGAACCGAAAAGAAACCGTTACTCTTGAATGGAATGACGGGTCGTGGCAGAGGGTGGGGCCCACGCTCCCCAACGTTCACGGCGGAACCGCCAACTCGTTTCGGACCACAACTTTTGTTGTTTGTTCCGCCGATTTCCGTGTTCTTCTCCTACCCCTTTATCACGAAACGCTCCAAAAACACGTGTCGTGTTCCAGAACCACCACGTGTCAGAACATCCTTCTCGAGGTTCCAGCTACTAAAAAAGGCTCGTAGCTTATCTGTGACGTCCAACAGAGGCACGCCACGTGTGTATGTCTCATTAACTCTTAGCTGTATCTCAGCTCAACGGTTCCACGCTCAAGCCCTTGCAACACGTTTTTTTTTTTTGCCCTTTTTTTCTCCTTTTGTAATTTGGAACAGCATGATCCCCCCTTTGACCAGTGCTCCCATGGGCAAAACCCATTATGACCCCAGAGCAATCCAGTCACATACTGCCTAATTATGATGCTGCTACTATAGTTTGTATTTTTTCTTCTTATTGTAATATAAATTTAATTTCAGACTAAATAACTAAAATGGTTCCAAATAAAATATATGGGGGCAAATTAGTTTTACAGAATTTAAAAATCTTGTATTGATCTCTTGTAATTTTTTAAAAAATAAAAAAACAAGTTAATCATTTCATATAGATTTATATAGTATTTTTATAATTATATAGAGGAATTTTTTTTAAAATTGTAAGAAATCAACATAAAATTTTTAAATTTTAAATAATTAATTTACCATCCAATATATTTCCAAATACTAAATAGTACATGTAGTGTTAATTTTAATACGGTATATGTAAGAAATTTTATATAATCGTCTGATTTTATGATTGGACAGACATTGTGTAACCTGATTACGACCAGTGGTGTGTGTAATTATGGTTCTGTGGAGAATGAATTGTTTTTTGCGAAGCGCTTTTGAATTGTAGCCCCTCCATTAATGCAAACGTGCTACTTGGGGGTCTCAAAATCCAAAATCTTTGCTTGGTTTGTAAAAGACAAGGACAGGGGCCTGCCAATTTTTTTCATTTACAAACGAATCCACATGATGTGTTCTGTTGCCATGCCGACAACGAAACGAAATAGTAGAGTTGCTAGTACGGTGCTTTGTTCTCCTTGTTTCGTAACTTACAATTAATTTAGTGGATGAAAATGGATATTACTTGCGCAATGGTAAATCTCTCTATGTCTTTTTTTTTTTTCATTTTGGGGTTTTAATTCAAAGCAAAACTAAAATGGGTCATTGGTTGATCTATCGCAATACAACAGGACGAGGTGTCTACACTCAAGGGCCAAGGGATAGGGATAGGAAATTAGGAATTAGGCATAGGATACAAAAAAATCCAAGAATGCTTCCTCAACTGCAGCAAGAAGTCCTTCAAGTCCACATTTAATTCACCAAACAAGTCTTTGAACACATTCAAAAATGACTTCAACGAATTAACTAATAAACAAATGAATATAGCTTATGTCAAAGCATTGGGTAGGAATTTGAGTACAAGTTTCGGATTCGCCCATTACTTTCACTGCCCAAAAAGGAATTGGTTTTCTATTTTAAGTGTTTATTAACTTTTTTCTTATTAATAACCAATTATTTATAATTCAGTCAGCTATGGTTAATTTTGGTTAATGTAAATGAGCATCAACGTCTCCAAAGTGTATACTCAATTAATCACTTCCCATTTTCTTATATTCCAAGTTCTTAATTTTTGCCTTAAACGGTACTTAAGTTCTCACAACCGTTTGTTTTCTTTCCTCCAAGCTCTTTACTTGAACATGTTGAGAAGCAAAAAGGGGCAAGTTTAATTTCCTTAGGTGAGATTCCATCCACATGGGAGGAAAAAAGAAAAAACAAACATTGAGCATAGATAGAAGGTTAATTTAATTACAAACCTTTTAATTCCATGAGAATTTTAATTACAAAAAAAAAATCAGAGCATTTTTGTTTTCAATTGTTCCTTTCATAATAATAAATTCGTCTTGACAAAATGATGTTTGGGATGGGTTACGATTTTTCTGAATCAATTTAAAAATTTGTATTCCATGTCATTTTTTTAATACAAACACTCTCCAACAACTCTTTTAAAATTATATTTAATTTTTAATCGAAACTCATTATTCAAAATAAATTACTTTGCTTTCAAACGAAATATAAAAGGTTATTATAATTTTTTTCACGGGAAAGAAGAGCCCATTCTTATGATGGATAGAAGTCATATCATAAAACATGGTATCTCCATACTTGGATACTTAATGTGAAGCTTTTTTTTTTTGTGTGGAATATTATTGGTATCCACTTTGAATTCAATTTTCTTTTTCCAAACACTTTTGAATTAGTTCAATTAGTAGTGGTTCTAGACTCAGTCAATTTTAGTAAACGTAAAACATATGCCTAGAAAAAACCTTAAATTGTGCATTATTGAAATAATTAACTTCTTAAAATACTCTTTAAAAATAGTATAATTTTTTCATATAAATCATTTATAAATAAGACCAGGTAACTGATATAGAAAAACGAAAATTGTTTTGAAATGGTACTTGTAGCAAAATGATTGATTGAATCTATTATTTTGAAATCAACATTTGTGAATTGTGATGATTTAACCTTTAAACTTTAAAACTACAAGTTCAGTTTTGATGCACTACATCCAATTAAAATTTTTTATTTGTTTATTTTTTAAACAGTGATGAAAGACTTAAATATTATAGCTGATGTAACAATTCATGATTAAATGATGTCAATAGATGGAAATTAACATTTGATGTCCAAAATTTATGCTGTGCATCTTAAGTTACTTTTATATGAAGATTCTAAGCAACTTGAAGGCATACATCTTGCCAGTCACAAGTTTGATTTTCTTCGGAACAACATCTCTTCTACACATGACTGTCAAACAGGCCAGTACAAATTAAAACACAAAAAATACCCTGAAACCCAAAGGATAAAAGTGGTAGAATATTCCACAAGTTGTAGAACTTTGAACAGGAAGGTTTGAAAACTAACCCGTGAGTGCAAAGGCAAAGTAGCCAACCTACTCGCATAAGATTAGATTCTGAAGACACAATAAAATGACAAAACAGAGGGAAATAAAAATAGACGGATGAAAATGAAGGAAGTGGGAGGATGGTGGTGGGGTGCTAATGTAGTGAGGTGAAGGGTCGGTGAAAGCAAAAACCAAACCAAACCAAACCCAAAGAAAATTAAGATAAAAAATTAGTTCTATATGCTGTTTAGTTCCAAATTGCACTAATCAAATTGAAAAACAACATGGATACACAATTTTCACTTAGCTTTTTTTTCTTATAAATTATAATCACATAATTTAATACTAGAATAATTATTTAAGGGTGTGTTTGGCAAAAAAGTGAAAGCATGGAAATTTTTTTTATAAATTAACCTTATATAAAATTTTACAAATAAAACTCATTCATAAAAAACTTCTTCTTGTTTTTACTTCTTTGTCAAGCATACTCTAACTGAAAACTCCATAATTTGAATCAGTATTTTGTTTTTTAAATCACAACCAACAATTTTGAGTTATATTGAGTACATGAGGGGCTAGATTTGTGCAATCAAATTATCAAAAACAAGATAGATTACTTGGGAAATAATAAAAGAAAGAGAAAATAGCTATTTTCAATTGGGGTAGTAGTCCGTAGTCACCAGGCCACCAGCATATATACCCCTTCTCTGCACACTCTTTTCCCACACTTGCCCATCACCTTCCTTATCCCAAAGCTTCTTCCTTTTACCCCCTGCTCTCTGCATTCTCTTAGAGAGAGAGAGAGAACTTTTGGCTCTTTCTTCTTCTTCTTCTTCTTCACTACTTTGTTGTGTGTGAGTCAAAAGACAGACCCTAATGGCAAAGGACGTTGAGGTTGCTGAGCGAGGGTCGTTCTCAGGGAAGGACTACCAGGACCCTCCACCTGCGGCTCTCATTGATGCGGAGGAGCTCACAAAGTGGTCCTTCTACAGGGCACTCATTGCTGAGTTCATTGCCACACTGCTCTTCCTCTACATCACTGTGCTCACTGTGATCGGTTACAAGAGCCAGAGTGATGTCAAAGCTGGTGGTGATATCTGTGGTGGTGTTGGCATTCTTGGTATTGCATGGGCCTTTGGTGGCATGATCTTCATCCTTGTTTACTGCACTGCCGGCATCTCTGGTCAGTAGTGCTTCCTTTTCTTCTTCTTCAGATCCCTTTCAAGTCTTGTCCTTGTCATTTGTTTCATTTTTTGCTTCATGTTTTGCAAGTTCTCTCACGGTTTGTACTTTACTGTTTTTGGGTGTCTGAGAATAAGTTAGAGAAACCTTATTTGTGTTGGACATCTTTCAAGGAACAACTTGAACTTTAAACATTATCAGTTAAGAGAAGGTCTCTGAAAACAACTTTTTTCATGACAAATATTTAAAGGACAAGTCAAGGTTTTAGACAAAATGCTACAAATAATATTACTTAAAATATTAGCTTGAGGGGATTTCTTTCTTAATTGTGTGTGTGTGTTTAGTTTCTTAGCATAGAAACAGATAAACTTGCTTTGTTTGAAGTTTGAACCCGATTCGCCAGTGAATGTTTCTGAAATAGTATTCAGCAATGTTCTTCAAATTGAAAAGGCTTTCTTCCTCCGTTTTTTTGTCTCTTTTCCCTAAAGTTTCTCAGCCAGAGAAGGGGAAAAAAGAAAAGAAAAGGTTTCTGCTTTGTAGTTTATTGACTTTGTTCTCTTACTGGAAACCAAACTTACATGATTTCTCAAGCAAGTGTTTTGTTCTTCATAGTTGGTACAATAATAGGAAGGTCTAAAACTCATTTAACTCTGCAATTTTTATTTTTTTTCTTCTGGGGTTTGAACTTTGAACTTGAATCTATTTGCAGGTGGTCACATCAACCCAGCAGTTACATTTGGGCTGTTCTTGGCACGCAAGGTGTCTCTGATAAGGGCCATCTTGTACATGGTGGCTCAATGCTTGGGTGCTATCTGTGGAGTTGGTTTGGTGAAGGCATTCCAGAAGTCCCTCTATGACAGATATGGTGGTGGGGCCAACTCCCTCAGCGCTGGCTACAGCAAAGGCACTGGTTTGGGTGCGGAGATAATTGGAACCTTTGTTTTGGTCTACACTGTCTTCTCTGCCACTGATCCCAAGAGGAATGCTAGAGATTCCCATGTCCCGGTACATATCTCAATCATTTTATCTCATTATTAGTTTTTGTTTGTGCCTTTGATCATGTTTCATGTGGATAAGTAAATTATGTATGAACTGTGAAAGATGGTGTAGCTTGTTAAGTATATAAAGCTATTCGTATGCCTCTATCAAACAGTTTAAGCTTTTGGGTGAGATATGGTTTATAGTGTGGAATCAGAGCTCCTATGATCAACAGGTCTATAGTTTAGTCCTTGTTATCTCTTATTGCATGTTAGAGTATAAAACCATTCATATGCTTCTATCCAGGAGTTTAAGCCTTTCGGAGAGATGGTTCATGTTTAAAAGGAATAATATATGTGGGAGGAGAAACTAAGTGTTTGGCTGGCTTGAAGCTTTTCTAAATAAATTAGCACTTTTGATATGGTTAAATGTTGATTGGCTTGTACTTTTTGTTGGTTTAAGATGATAATAATTGGTTATCAAGACAATGATCTCAAATTGCTTATTGGTAAAGTAAAAAAATATTATGCTGCAATGATAGCCACAGGTGGAAAATTTTGGATTGAAGCGACTGAGCTAGCATCTTTTTTTTAAATTATTATTTTGGAAAAAAAAAAAGAAAGTTGGTTGAGATAGCATCTTCTCTGTTTTCATGGATAATATGATTGAATGTCTCTTAAAATGATCTTGCCTTGTTAACAATCTTCACATGCACATTAATAGGATTTTCAATGTGCTTCTCAATTATTTGAAATTTACTTACCACTCAATTATTTACCTTTGAGATGATGAAGTGCAGCTTATCTGCTTATGTCATCCCATAGTTTTCATTTCCTAAAAAATTGTTGGGACAACCACTAGATGTTTACTTATTATTTGTTAATAGTATGGATAATGCAATTACTTTTAATAATATTATTAACTTTATATGATCTGAACCTGTCCAACCTTTTGTACATTAATTCAAGTTTCATCCTCAAGAAAATAATTAGTTAGTGTTCCATTTCATCATTATTTTTCCCTGCTTTTGTTGCTTGGCTCCTTCAAGTCAACATCTTTGTCTGTTAGTTTTTGCTTAAACGAAAGTGCTATAATTCATTCCTTGGTGGATACAACTTTGATTCATCTAGGCATGGTAGTAGGGTGTTAAACATTTCCCATTCCTTCACCATAATTTCCAAATGAAATGATGGTGTTAGTGAAGTGCAACAGTAGCATGCGCTTGTGGAAACATGGGGCCCCATTACCTTCCATGACAATGAATTTGTGGTGGTTGAATCTCATGGCCCAACATGTGAATAACATCATATAGTAGTTTCTCACTTTCTCTTCCAGTCTTGGGAAAAGTTTATTCTACTTTGTCCCTTGAAAGCAAACCGCATCTTTGTTATCTAATGGTAAATAACTTTCTTATGAATCTAAGAAGATCAATGTGTTACATAATTGTCTATGATGCCTAAGTCATTTTCCCTAAGCTGGCAAATTCTAGTGGGGGTGTTTGCAGTTTCATCCTCATTTTTCAATATCAGCTTGGGTTCCTGTATTCACCTTCAAAAACTTTATCAGATTCTCTAACAATAAATAAAGAAGAAATCATGGGCTTCACATGTAGGCATGGTCCATCTGTCCCCAACTCAATTGTTTATTACTTTTTTCACTTCCAATCCTTTTTTTAAATAATTTGGATTCATGTGTTTGGAATACCAATCACTTCAGTTTCTTATTTTGCTTTTTGTTTGCGTACTCGAAAGGTTTTGGCTCCACTTCCCATTGGATTTGCTGTGTTCATGGTTCACTTGGCCACCATCCCAGTCACTGGCACTGGCATCAACCCTGCTAGGAGTCTTGGGGCTGCTGTTATCTACAACAAAGATAAGCCCTGGGATGACCATGTGAGTATCCTTTTCCATATTTTAAACATATATATACAAACTGGCTATTTTATGTAAAGTTGTCATTGAAAAATGAAAAGAAAAAGGTGGCTACTTTGTCTGATGTTTTGTTCCTTTCTGTTGTGGACAGTGGATCTTTTGGGTTGGACCATTTGTTGGGGCAGCCATTGCAGCCTTCTACCACCAGTTCATCTTGAGAGCAGGTGCAGTCAAGGCTCTTGGATCATTCAGGAGCAACCCTACTGTTTGAGTTAATTTAATCATAACCCCTTCATGGATTTAATGGGAAAGAGAAGAAGATAATTGAAGGAGTTGGTATCCCAAGTATAATAATGGGATGTTCTTGTGCTTTTTTTATTTGCAAGGTTTTGTTTAACCCCTCTCAAATTGTGTCTTCAAGATTTGTGGATAAGTGTAGATTTTTAAAGTCTCTTTCAAGACACAGGGGAGCCTTTTGCACTTTCCTCTGTATTCTCCCTTTAGTGTGTCATCCATCTATCTTTTTTAAGTTATTCTCGTGTGTAATCTTTGTACTCATTATATATTTATGGAAAAACTATTTTCAAATTTTTTAATTTTGAATTCCTGCCTTTTAAATAAAGTCTCTCAACTACATTGTAAGTTAAACTATCATCAATGCGAGAGGATCAAACAATGCATGAATAAACCCAAAAAAACAACAAAAACTACAAATAGAAAACCTCCTCTAATGAAAGGAAAGAGATGAACAATGTACATTAGTTTAAAATATGCACACATTAACATTGTTTAAGCAAAGGCATGACGAGTCACATGTGATTAGTGGCATTACTACTAGTTTGGTGGCACTTGGCTTTATATGCTTAATATACTAATTTAACTAACTATAATCTCGAAACTTGCTTCATTTAATGTTATCCTATTAAAAATTCAGACACCAAGACTTTCCATTCTCTGCTATTAAGCCGCGTTTATCCAACGTATTCTACTACCAATCCTAGTATATTACTGTACTATAGGGGCAAATACACTATTTCCTGAAAAGTAAGAACATTATGTGCATAATCTAGTCATCGGCATCTAGGTGGTCACCAATCTCTTCCCATCCGTTACTTGAAAAATCTAAAGTTCTGAAATCCATTGCTACGTCTATAATGTCCACTAATACATTTATTGTTCAAGACTTTAAGCAACTATAAAATATTAGGCTCATGCGGTTACAGTGATTCCTTGGAACACTTTTTTCAATGGGCAGTTGGAAACTACTATTTCTTCTTTTTTTTTTTTTGCGTGAAAACTACTATTTCGGTTCTCAATAATTAGGGCAGTGTGTCATAATTTGGTAAAACTTTTTTCTCCGTGTAACATGTTTCTAGGTCAATTGGATGATCATGGAATAACGCCTAATTTTACTATTGCAACTATTTTCCATGTTACATCATGGCCTATTTATTTGGGAAGCGGTTGATTTTCACTTTCAAAGCATGGCTTGCATATAAGTCAATGCATATTGATTACAACTTAGAACTGAAAGGCTTGCCATAAAGTACAAGGCACGCATTAGG
Source organism: Dalbergia oliveri (assembly GCA_030441495.1). Classification (NCBI taxonomy): domain Eukaryota; kingdom Viridiplantae; phylum Streptophyta; class Magnoliopsida; order Fabales; family Fabaceae; genus Dalbergia; species Dalbergia oliveri. Next base: position 26,660,504 of record JAMLFY010000007.1, read on the forward strand.
TCGATTTTCATGCCATATTTGCAAGGAATATAACTTTCATTTTCACTTAATTAATTCTTTGGTAATCTGACCTTCTAAGGTCAAGTCCTCGGCTGCATTTATGGGGCGGAAATTAAAAATTGAAAAAAAAAATTTGTCTTCTGGAAAATGACCTTTCTTTTTCTTGGGTAGTTTACACTGTGGCTCTTCTGTTTAATAAAAAGTGAAGTATAGCTAAAGTTGAATATTATTTGTTTTATGATTAAAATTGGCTGAGACAATTAGACAAAGCTACAAGTCTGGTCTACATTTTAAAGAAAGAAAAGTCCAGTTTTCATTGAAAAGAGTGTTCAAATTTTAAAAGTTTAAGCATTCGCTGCCCTAATAAAAATAAAGTTTAGGCTTTCTGTTGTAGGTTTGTTTCCTTTATCAAGCCAAACCTATGTGACTAGTGACAAGACATAACTCGTTATGTTACATTATTATTGTTTCATTTTTAACTTTATTTAATTCGATTATTGCTGCATATTCATAAGTGTTTGTAGACAGCAAATGATATTTGAAACAAAACAAAAAAATGATGGAAATGACGAGATAAAGTATGGCTTTTCTTTTCCTTAGCTGATTCTTACAAATTAATTGAATTAAAAGAGGTAGAAGTAGAACGTACAACATAATTCAAAAGAACTAAAAAGCTATGAAGGTTTGAAGGGATTTGGACAATAACTTAATCGACAATCTTTACTTCCCATCCTTATTAAAAATTCCATCCAAACTCCTAAGGGTGTATTTGGTTAAGGGTAAAAATGAAGTAGAAATTTTCATAGATAAACTTTATTAGTGAAATTACACATGAGACTCGTTCATGATAATTTCCATCTCATTTTACCCTCCAAACCAAACATATCCTAAATAAAATATTCTTCAATAGAGATATAAAAAATCTTCCGTTTGCTGTAGAGTTTTTCCAAGAAAAAATCAATCTTGAATTACAGCCCTTTCCTAAGATAAAATTCTTGACTTTACCTAATTCTGACTTTTTTTTTGTCGTGGCCCTAATAGATTTTTTTTAACAGACCCTAAGTCTGACTTAGTACAAGAGTTCATGTTTAGGGCCTTCTCTTTTTTTTTTTTTGGTCAACTGATTAGAAGGGCCTTTCTTTTGCTTTTGGTCGAACGATTCTTCACCTTTCGACAAAATAAAGACAGCTTCCAAGGAAACAAACCATAAGGCAATGCGGCTAAAGTGTGTTGTGGGCTTGGAAAACATGAATGAGCCAGCCTAAAATATACCACAAAAAAAAGAACAAAAAAAAAGCAAATCCATCGCAAATTCTCCCTCCTCTTGTCTATCCTACATTAAAAGTCTGATAGTCCCACTCCCAAGACCAAAATATTTTCCTGCATAAATTTTTTTTGACAAGTGTCACACCAATTATTAACCTCTAACTAATCATCATCCCTCATGCATATAAATAATACTCCCTCCTTTTTACTTCATCTATCCAAAAATGAAAATAAAAACATATCGATTAAGAAAATAATCAATATATTTTAATACTAGTAAAAAGATGCATACATATATCATATTATTCCTATTAAAATATAAATTTACATGATTATAATATTTTTGAAAAATAAACATAATTAATTATATTATAGATAGTGTTGGAAATAAAAATTTTAATACTTCTTGATATAAGAAATGTACAAATGTTTTACAGTAAAAAAAATAAAAAAAAATGGATAGATGAAATGAAAAGCAGAAAATAATTTTTTAACAAATTTCTGAACAAATAATAAAAGCACCAAAGGCAAAAATTGTGTACAGGAGCAATATTGAAAAGGGCAATGGGCATGCTTCTCACTAATTTCCCATGTCAATTTTCGAAAATTGCTTTTCAATGGGATGTAATCAAGATTGGTTGAAAAGTGTAACAACCAATTTACTAAGATTGAGTAGCCCAAGAACAATCACATGAGTTAAGCCAATGGGGGTTTTGCAGAACTCAGTCTCAGGCATGGATCATTGCAATTATGTCTTGAACAAGTGCCTCTCAAATCAAGGCCAAAACAAAGAAAAAGGAAAAATAATATTTTGACATCCAAAAAGTAGATGTTTTATTTGATATCCATTGTACTACCATTAGATGAGATTGTGATTTCCATTACAATAAACTCATCCAATGATAATAATGTGCTTCTCAATATTGTTCACAAGTAGCATTATATGAATTTTATTTTATTTTTCTTTGCCTTTGAATTTTAATTCATGAAATACCAAGCAATTCTTAATATATATTATCATAAAGTCATATTGTTAGTGGTTGCCCAATAACAATATTTGTGAACAACCATCTATATAGAGTTATGAAAGAAGGGCTTAATGCTAATAACCCCAATTTTTTTTTAAGGACACGATTCATCATTAGGTCAAACATAAGATTATTGAGGTTCTGTATTATTTTATAAGTCAAAATAAAATATTATTTTTTTTATTTTTTATGTCAAAATATCATTTTGAATGGTTGAATAGTCTTACTCTCTAGGCATGTCATTTGCCACTTAATGATTTAAGTTTTTCCCTTCAAAACTTGCACGAAAAAATGGATTTTCATATCTGTCAAGTGTCATCCAAATATTATTTTACATTAAATATTAATCACTCACATTAATCATTCTCTGATAAATTTAATTATTTTTTCGTATGGGATACCACCACTTCAATAATTTATTCTTTTCTATAAATCATTATTAAAAAATTATTTTATATATATATAAATTCTTATATATCAAAATACATGATTAAATTTCTAATGCATCACACGGGTTTCACACTAGAGAAAGTGCTGGTTGATTTTGAAAAACCCTATTTTTAGTCATGGACAATTTTATGTTGCGATTTCTAGAGTTACGAATCGAAGATGATTAGAGATTTTTATATGTTATGATGATTTGAAAAACACTAATGAAACTGATAATATTGTGTATAAGAACGTGTTTAAAAATGTAGGTTTAATACTCTCATAAGTTGATCAATGATTTATATATAATTTATGATTAATTTATTACACTACCTAAACTATTTATTGATCATACATATATAATTTAAAATTATATATCCATTTAATTTAATTGTCCACATAATTGCACGGGTCACATTCTAGTTTTAGGTTAATTTATATCAAGCATAGTTTATAATAAAAACTTCTTAAGAGATCTTTCGAGAAGATAATATTTTGTTTTTCAAAATAGCCAAATTCAAGCCTCCTATTCTATTACTAAAGCCAGATAGTTTCTTTTTCCTCTTTTTGATATGATGAAAAATTATTAGAATAAACATTTTTATTTAATTTTTACTAATGAAACAAGTTCAACTTGGAGAATTTTAAACTGTAAACATTGCGATACCTACATAATACCTAGCTAGCTACATATATACTAAGCTGCATTGTAGAGTCAAGTACCTCTCTTGAGCAATTTGGCCATGAGAGTGTAAAACCCATCCACGGGGCTGTACATTGCAAGGCGTGATTGGCTTGCATACGCGATTGCTGCATTGAACAAGCAATAACATGACAAAGGATGTCACCCCCAACTTTGATCAAAGTCCGCTATTCATTCATTATACCTCATGATTGTTTCCCTTCTCCAACATAATTCACGAGTAGACACGATAATAATAATTTCCCTGTAGAATTAAAGGGATCGACCATTTTGGGTGACATGCAATATGATAAGTGCAACTTCTCATCAAATTCTTCAAGAAGCTAAAATCCATCATGTGTGTGGGCCAGGCCTGCTTGGTCCTCAGGTCACTTCGAGACATATACATCTCATATGGTTCAAGCCTTCAAGCAAAGTGAAATATTTGGCATGCGGTCTTTCTAGCCTTTACCTTTCTTTTCCTTCTTGTCTTTCTTTTTGACCGGTTTGGGAGGGTTTTGGGTACCCTTCTTTTTTGCACCTCTAACCGAAATTTCCCTCCTTGTCCTCTTGCTTAGCGTCCTTTACCCACCAAAGTCACTTCCGTTTCTTTGAAGTGTGCGTGACACTCACATAATGACATAAATATATATATATAGAGTGCTTCACATTCACACTCACCACACCTGCATTATACCTCACATACATACATAATCAATCAAAGTTCAAAGCTAGCTTTTGAGGGTCAGAGAGAACGAAATATGGTGCCAATTACGAGATGCTTCTTGATGCTGATCTCGTCAGTGTTCTATGTTTTCTGGGATGCACACAGCGTGCTTGAAGATTTCAATCCTCACAGTCATCTTGGTTTTCCATTTGTAACAATGGGTTACGGCATCTCCCACCATGACCTTCCAATGCTTCTTTGAATCTCCATACATAGCACCTCTCTCTCTCTCTCTGCATATCAAGGTCACAGCTTTTCAGGTTGATTGAGGAGTATGTGTGTGGCATGTAATATTTTCTCTGTGCTCATATGGCTTCATGGTTTCACCTGTATGTAGTTACTAGTAGTTACAGATACTATGTATGTTATATATTTGAGTGAGTGGCTATGTACTCTTGCAGAAATTGTATAATCGTTGAAGAAAAGTAATTACGAGACAATATTTTGTTGTGACTTGTTTGTGGATCCTTAAGTGTATCTTGATTTTTTTTTTACTATTATTAATTATGGTTTAATTATCTGAGTATATCTGCAACACTACTTGCTTTGCTTTTGCTTTAAGTTATGGTATCTTACTGACTTTTTCTTTTTCTTTTTAAATGAAGCATGGCTTTTAATGATTGTCAGTTTGTCACCAACTCAATAATGTTTGTTTCTGGATGACACAAGTGCCGTTAAGGTGTGAATTGTGAAAGAATCATGCAACCGCTGCGGCAATTCGGTTTTCTAAACTCGCAAACGTTTGCATAAACGTTTGTGCAAATATTGCTGGCCGATATTATAAAGTGATTTAAAATTATGCACAAGAATTAAGATAATAATTAAATTTTATTAATTTTTAAAAAAAATAAATTAAAAGATGAAAATGATTTTTTTTTCTTTGCTATAACTTATCTCTTCATTAAATAATCACATTTATATTTATTCATTCTCACTTATCATAAATATAAGAGTAAAATAAGTAAAAAGTAATTAATACTTTCTTGAAATTTAAAAATAACTTATATTTTAAACTAAACAAAAATTAAAAAAATGACTTACATTTTGACCTAGAGAGAGTATTAAAAATGTGACTTAAGGAATACAAAGGTAATGTGTATATATATATATATATATATATATATATATACAAAAGAAATGATTGGTGTAAATTTCTTTATAATATAACTTTACACATCTAGTGTATAGAAACACATGAGCTCCACACTTATTTTGTTTTTATATGTCTCTATACATTAGAAATGTAAAGTTATTATAAAGAAATATTATACATTAATTTTTTTATATATATTTATAGGTTTTTTTAACTAGTGTCCTAAGGATATTGGCTAAGAATTCTATCAAAAACAAGATTAAAACATTTTAGTGGTTTCATACTATGAAAACATCAAAACTGATCTTCCCAATACATGAATTTTCTTTTTTAACTCCTTAGTTAGATAAATCCTATATATTTATAACGGTTAGCGATGTAATATTGGTATCAAATGAAGAGTTTCTTCTTTTTATTTTTTGGTCGGGAATACATACTTTCTTCTTTTTTTTTTTGGTCTGAATACTTTCTTCTGTAAAAGCTTAATAAGTAAGATGAGAGTGAGCTAGCCTAGCCCAAATCTACAACAAGTTTTAGGTCCAACGGACCTGTCTTCTGATGACCAAAAATAGGACTGGCCTATTTTTTCAATAAAGAAAATGTTGGGTTTGATTTGTCAAATCAAGTTATGCCTCTTTCCTGACCAAAAATCAGAAAAGTTTAAGCCTCTTTTGCACAACAAAGATAAAAGTCAGCCATAATGAGATGCAAAAACCCTTTAGATTTTTTTTTTGGCAACAGATAGCCTTTAGTTTGGGTCAACATCGGGCCGCTTTGACAAATTAAAAAATTGATAATGATATTTTGATAAATTTATAATTATACGCATATACTCTTTTTATAGGTTAAATTCATATCACCTTGATCACATTGTAACTTGCTAAATTATTAATATCATACATATATATATGTCATTTCATTTGTAAAATGAATTTCTCCATGAAAAAAATTCAAGAAGCAGATTACTGAATGACTACCTCGCTATTTCATTATTAGTGATTTTCTCAACATGCAGATAATTTGAGTGCAACTTCTAATTTTGTTGAGCCAGGTTACGAGGGAAGCATCCAAGCAGTATGATATAGAAACAATTCCAATGACGAAAGAAACGCATAGTACACACGACGATATTTTCGTACCCAAGACATATTTTCCCATTGCCCAAGCAATTTTCACATGAATGCATCACTTCTGCCTGTTCCAACCACTTTCTTTTGCCTCATTAAATTGCAAGACGTAAAAACTTCAACTCCCACCCCCCTTGCGGCACTTTAATGTGGTCTTCCTGTACTAATGAGTTGGTTGTAAGTAGATGCTCTTGTTCATTCATTGCGATCGCTGTTTCTAGAACTATTATTTTTTTTTCAATTTATTAGTAATTAATTTTAGGATTTATCTCATCAATGCCATTAGCGACTCAAAAAAGACAATATTTATATTGGAAATATGAGATTGTGTGTTTTTAAATCATTGCATTCATAAAATTTTGAAACTTAACCTTACCATTTTTTCCTCATGCATACTAAGGTATTCGTTGAGTGTTAGTCTCATCAAATATCATATACATCATACCTAATTTACATATAGTAACTATAATATGTTTATGTGATCCATATATATACATGTGTAATACCTCATTATTGATGATTTGAAAGGTGAACTTCATATATGATACATGACACAAGAGGATCAAGTTAGAGATCAAATATGATAGGGTCATTTCATATGATCCATTTCCAATATATATTAATAGAAAAAGTAGACAGGACATCAATTGCATTGTCCAAAAGCCATCGTTATTTGAAATATGGTCGCGTTTACAGTGTACCGATTTTAATCGGAACATTCTATGTGCCCAAGCATTGTAACCGTACATTTAAAAGTGCAACAAATCTAAATGGTCAATAAACAAGGAAATACTCTATTATAAACTACCACTTATTTGCAGTTCTAATACTTCCATAAGTAGTCAGTTTATAGTTTGATAGAAAGAGAAAATGAAAAGAAAAAGGGTGCACGTGATTTTACATTTAGGGGCAAATCTAATGCAACCCCTCAAGCTGGCTGTGTTCATATGTTGGGTTCCATCCTAGGTCTTGTTCTTAGGCGACAAAACCAAAGGAGAATTGACATGGGAGCAAGGTCTTGTTGGACCCAAGTTTGATTTGGACGAGGATGACGCTAACAAGTTTTAGAGGATCGAAATTCTGCATAAAACCGATGAATGGTTATACACTTATATAATCGATAAAAGAATCTACTTTAATAAACTAGAGTCATTCTGTAATGACATTTTTGCGCTTTGTACAATGATCTTGAGGTTATTGTACTGCTAGTTTATGAAGGTTCATATTAAAGCTTCCATTTTGAACCACTAAACTTAATAAAGCTGCAAACTTTACACAGAACCAAAAGAGTAGGATTAAGGTGAAAGGTTTCATTTGGCGATTTGGGAAAATGGAGGGGTTTTTATTTTTATCCGAATCTAAATCGAAACAAAGGTTACCTTCATATCCTTGTCTTTAAATTTGCCAATTTACCATTCTTGAGACGAAATTCTAGTATTTTTATGTTGTTTTGTTATTGATCTTGCTGTTGAAGTTGGAATTGAAACATATCCCTTGGCCCTTCCCCCTCTCGAGCAGTGGTTTGTGATAGTTCTATTTACGTTAGCTAGGAAGAGATGAACGTGTGACTTGAACTACATATACCTTGCTTTCAATATTCTCTTGTGTGTTTTTGTTTTAAGGATGGAGAGAGGAAGGGGTCACAAATAGTTTTCTCAAGATAGAGCAATTCCATGGCCGTGAAAAACGTTGTGATGAGTGGTGAAAGCTGGGTTCAAGCCAAGCTTGCAATGTTCCAGCCTTTTGTATGTTGAGGTGTGAATGGAAAATTTGATATAGAGCTAAGGATAAATTAGTCTTTTTGAATTACAAAACTAAAAAACAAAAATTGAAAAACATCCTACTCGAGGAGGTCTTCAGATCGGAACATTGAATGTGCCATTTTTTATGGAAATCACGCTAATCACGAAATGTGCTAATTTTTATGAGTGACGATCAAATTTCTAACTACATAATTAAAGAATAAAATAAGTTGGTATAGTAACACACCTCGTGGTTATTGAATGTGGCATTTTACGTAGGTACACTGTAAACGCAACCTTCAAATATCACTCATTTTGAACCGTCATGTCAATAGAAGTTACCGTATTTATTTCGTAAAATATACTTACGCGTTCATGGGAGTATTTGTATAGGCTTCTAACTGTCAAGAAGGCAAAAAAAAAAGGTTTCATAGTGTCATCCAACAATTTAGCGGTCGCATAATTAGCGAGACAATCCAAACTTAGGAATCTACACTATGTATCTCTCCGTCCCTTTCACAAAGCAGGATATTTTTTTGCCATCGTATTAAATAACTATTTTTTGGGGAGAGAAAATAAATTTAACATTAAATATTAGAAGAGTGATACACAACCATCATTACACTTACACCATATACTTATATTAAGTCAAAAGTTATAAATCACTATATAAAAAATTATAAACCATATATCAAAAATTATAAACTAAAATATAAAAGTTGTAACCAGGATCAAAAATATTTTACATATTAATTTATAAATTTTTACATCTTAATTTATAACTTTTTACATATTAATTTACAATTTTTAACTTATTACAAATATATATTATAAGTGTGATGATGGTCATTTATCATTTCTCTAAACATTATGAGAAAATATTGGTTATCAAGATAAATTTATATTGCTCAAACATATTAAGTCTATCATAAAAAATTAGGGTTAATTATATTGATTTTCTTTTGGTAAAATTTATTCTGCCTTTTATCTATTTGTCCAAGTAACACTAAATTTTCTTAAATATATTGTTTATTATATAATAAAAAAGAGGTTAATGTAATAATTTTATAAACTTAAAAATATTCTGAGTAAATGTTACAAATAAAAAAAAATTGGATAAATTTCATCAAATTTCAATAGTTGCATGTAAAATAAAAATCACATAGAGGAAACAAAACAGTACTACGTCAAGAATAAATAGTGAAGGAAGCATGGGATAGGAAGCAGCCCAAGTCTCATACCCACCACGTTATCGTAATCTCTCTTACCTTTCGTGCGCACTCGCTAACTCAGTGCAAACCGGAGAGGGCGCAGGGGTGCACACTGTTCCAGCGACGGCGCAATTTAGCCAGAATGGTGCACCCAATAGCGGAAGCGAACGAGCGCAGCCCCTTCGGCGATCTAACAGCGGACGAGTTCTACGCCCGTCACTCAGTGAGTCACGGCTCCGAGTTCATCACAAACCCTAGGGACTCAAGCTCTTCACGCAGTGGTGGCTCCCTCAGCCACCAACCAACCTCGCCGGGACCCTCGCCGTCGTGCACGGCTTCACCGGCGAGTCCAGCTGGCTCCTCCAGCTCACCGCCGTCCACTTCGCCAAGGCCGGATTCGCCACCTGCGCCATCGACCACCAAGGCCACGGCTTCTCCGACGGCCTCATCGCCCACATCCCCGACATCAACCCCGTCATCGACGACTGCATCGCCTTCTTCGACGAATTCCGATCGCGATTCGATCCTTCTCTCCCTTCCTTCCTCTACTCCGAATCCCTAGGCGGCGCTATCGCGCTCCTGATCACTCTCCGCCCCCGTGATTCGCCGGGAAAGGCCGCCGTCTCCGGCAAGCGGTGGAACGGTTTGATCCTCAACGGCGCAATGTGCGGGATCAGCGCGAAGTTCAAGCCGCCGTGGCCGTTAGAGCATTTCCTGTCGTTCGTGGCGGCCATAATACCCACGTGGCGCGTGGTCCCCACTCGCGGCTCGATCCCGGAGGTTTCGTTCAAGGTGGAATGGAAGCGGAGGCTGGCGCTGGCGAGCCCGAGGAGGACGGTGGCGCCACCGCGCGCGTCGACGGCGCTGGAGCTTTTGAGGATATGCAGGGAGCTGCAAGGGAGGTACGAGGAGGTGGAGGTGCCGTTGCTGGTGGTGCACGGCGGGGACGACGTGGTTTGCGACCCGGCTTGCGTGGAGGAGCTACACGCGCGCGCCGCGAGTAAGGATAAGACGCTGAAGGTTTACCCTGGGATGTGGCACCAGCTTGTTGGGGAGCCCGAGGAGAACGTGGAGCTCGTGTTTGGGGATATGTTGGAGTGGCTTCGTACTTGCGCTCAACGCGCCGCCGTGGAGGGCGGTGGCGCGTAGGTGCATGAGTTGTGGTTGCTAGTCGTTTAGTAGTTATGTCATATGCTGATAATGCAAATGTTAGTTGGGTCATGCGTAGATATTTTGGAGTCAATAAGATGTTATGGGTTCAACCATTCAATAGATGCAGTTCTAATGTCATCAATAATTTTTTAATGTTTAAATCTGAAAACATGGAGTCCAATGGGGTTAAGATCAACAATTGAATTTTGGGCCGGGGCTTAGGCTAATACAAATGTCTTTTCAACACCCATTGCCTTATTCCTCTACCCTTAAATTTGGATACACGTCAGTGTCAAAATAGCAAGCTCAAGTAGGCAAACTCCAGAAGGGTATGGGTACATTGAACTCTGATGCAGAATATAAACAATTGATCTTACTTACATTCAGTGTGTTTGAATTATTAGATTGTTTCTAATGCCAACTGGTATTTGAAGAAAGAAATAGAACACTCTCTTTGGCCAAAAGTGAATTGAAAATGGGGACTCCCTCATTAGAAATTTTTGGTCAGCCTAGAGGTAGTTTCCAATTGAAAACACTACAGGTATTTTTTATTTTTTTTTGTGTCAGCCCAGAGGTAGTTTCCAATTGGACTTGATTCCACCAATTGTAGGTCCAATTAGATATATTGCATTTCAAAATCCATTAACGGTAATGACCAAAATAGTCCATGAAGGTCTGACTAAAGGAGGAGACGTTGAGGAATCCATCGCCAGGGGAACATAGATATGAGGTTCTTCCCTTTTGTATTCCCCTTTTGCGTTTTTTGATCGTGAAACTGATTTCATTGAAAGCCCAACTAATCGTGGGACGAAGATAACACCACAAACACAAAAGGCCCGTGACCAAAAACTTTTAGGAAAAGGCCCACTGGTTGGGAGAGCCTAAGACTAAGAAGTAAAAAATTGTAAAACGAGCTTACTTGCAGAGTTGGGCTCATTTTTTCATGGGTTTAGTGCCTTTTTAGGTCCAATTAGTTAGTTCAGCTGTCTATTTTGGGCCTGTTCGATTCTGACCTTAGCACTGATTAACAAAAAAGTATAGTATGGTCTTTATCCAACTTCAGAAATCCTAGAAACTTCCGGTATATGATATGTTTAGTGTTACCGACCAAAAATATTGAGCAGTGTTATTATAATATCTAAAAGTAGGTGTCACTATTGGATATAATGGATAAACAAGAATAGGTACTACCATCACATCCAATAGTGATAGAATGTAGATGTCTCAATTGACACTCACTTTTAGGTATTGAAATAATATTTTTAAAAAAATTATAAATGAAGTAAAGTGAAGAAATGAAGTTTAGTTTTTTAATTAGGTTGTCACCTAAGAAGCACGGACACATGGACAGGCACATCGACTTGGTGTTGTGTCCGTGTGTTGGACAAGTGTTGGACACCGACACTCACACAACATCCACATGACACGTGTTGGACACACGTCCGTATGAGTCCAATTAAAAAATAATTTTTTTGAGCTCTACACGCACCAAACATGGCTGGATACTGCTCTAATTCAATGTGGACATGGCTTGGACGCACCAGTTTTTTTTTTTTCAAATTTTCAATACCAACATGAGCCCAAAATCAACCATAGTTATTTAATTGGACATGTGTTGTTGAGTCATTTTATTTTGAAAAAAAAAAACAAAAATAAAAACTAATTATATAATAAAATTATATAAACACGATAAAAAAAAAATTCAAACCAAAAAAAGATAAAAAAAATCATACAATATATATATATATATATATATATATATATATATATATATGCCCGTGCCTGGAATTTTTGAGTTTGCCGTCTCCACGTCCGCGTTCGTGTCTATGTGCGCTTTTGACCAAAAAAACAAAAGAAATTTTAAATTGTATTCAAATAGTTTTGAATAAGACAAGTTATCAGATATAGGCTAGTAGGATTGGATTTGATTAGCTTTCTGTTTTAGTCAATATTATGTTTGTAACAATCCCCCTTTTTTTATAAACTTTGTAACAATCCCTTGAGTTTAGGCCTCCAATACTCTATTTATGTACTATATAATCCATTATGTAAATGAAGCAATTCAATTCAATACCTTATCCTTTTATCTTATCAAGAGCTGCTTTTGCTTCACAGCAACTTTTCGATCCTCATCTCACCTTGTCTTCTGCTTCATCTATCCCTTATAATGCCTCCACCATCCCAAATGACACCTCCACTCTTCTTGCCCTCCATACACAAAACTCCATTTGATCCAAGATGCAAATTTTCAAACTCATTGGTGATATGGTGACTAGCACCAGAGTCAATGATCCAATCATTGAACTCTGAGTAAACGAGACTGAACTATTGCAAAGTGAGCTTGAGTTTTTCCCCAGTGATCCAGTCTCGCTCACTCATGTTCCAATGACTGGATCTATAGGTTCTAGTCATCATGTCACCAATGAACTTGAAAAGCATCTTAATCCTTGTGAGAAGTTGCAGCAAAAGTGTTGGTGCCATCAACATGAACCACCGAGTAGGGCCTTCATTTCAACTTACCAGGCAAGGTATTTTTTCACACTGGTGCATCATTGGGGCCGCGCCCCGCACACATTTGTTAGCTTGCCTTATCTTTAACTGTTCATATAGATTAATGGATAGTTCTAGTGTGTGTCTTGGTACATACTTACTACATTTTTAAGGCAAAGTCACATCTGCTGTATGTGAAAATAATACAATTTTGTGCAAGTGCAGCACAGTGTATTAAAGACCTTTTGTTTGGGGTCAATATGAAGGCCTTTGAATCGTGTCACTGTCCAGTACATCAATTGACCTTGCATGGTTCCACTATTCGTAATGAAGCCTATAAAGTTTTGGGCCATAGAATGTGCTTTTTAATGGGGATGGCCGGGCAGTATCCGTGAATTGTTGTACTGCAACAGCCCAGCTATCTCCTATTCTATTATAGGTATTTTTGTAGGGGTGAAAAATGTTGTGTTATTATCCACATTTGTGACAAAAAATTCTTGTGCTTGATAAAGGGCAAGGCCACTAATTCCAAAATGTGGAGAGTGAGGGCCAAAAATGATTCCCAAATGTGGGTATCAGAAGACCCTCCGTGCCTCCATCTAAGCTTCAGCATTGAAGATCTGTGTTCTCTTATTTGGTCTTAATTCAAACTTCAAATGTTTGATTGGGCTCATAAAATGACAGGAACATTTTGATCTTTATCCATCAATTGAATTTCCTTGTGTTATTTTAAGCAAGTATTTAAGTTGCATTTTTGGATATCAGATTTAGTAGATGACAAAGTGAATGAGATTTTAATTCGCAAGGTAAAAAACACAAATCCTTGTGCATCACTTTTGTATTTATTAGCATTAAGATTCGGAATAGAAAGATGATTAACCACAATTTTTATGAGCTTCATCAATAGGAATGGGACCAAACGCTATAATTAATATTGTCAGATACAGGACGGACTCCTATAACAGGTGATGTTAGATCCTGGACGAAATCATATAGTGAAAAAATGGAGTGACGTAAGACTATTTATTTAGTGTCATAATTCGTAAGAGGAGGTACTCATGCTTTTAACACTAGTGTCCAATTTTCATTAATTTTTTGCTATTTGCAATAGAGCTAACGGGGATGAATGAACTTTCGATACAAAGGAATTAAAATTGAGAAGGGTACGGTGTTCTCAAGGGCTAATCCTTAGATGTACGTATTGGCGTATTGCATTGAATTCATTACCAATCAAAACAAAGTAAAACACGCCAGGCAAGTCACTGTCTGGAGGAATCCTGAGGTCATTTATGGAGACAAATTAATTGACTCATAACAAATGGACATGGACTAGGAGAAGAATGGGGCATGAGTCCAAGAGGTTAATTTGAAAATGATCTGGGAGTTATGGAGATGAGGACGCCATTAGAGGCATGCTTGTGAAAAATACAAACATTTGGCAAAGGGAGACGAGATTTATATTGTGATTTCTCACAAAAACTTAGATATTATGAGAGTAAAAAAATATATTTGCTCTTTATAGATCATTGTTATCTTTTATTTTTTATATATATTTAATACAATAGCTAATGTGTTATTTATTAAGTAAAATAGAATAAATGCATTCTCCTATTCTCAAAGCACCTAAAAATTTCTTGTGATTTCTTTTCCCAAAACTGATAAATTAATACATCACATTACATGCATTTCTGTATGGGAGCCATATACTACAATATAGCATATATAATCTAGGGATGTTAAAAGCTACCGTCTAAGAGAAATATATTAGCACATCCGGAAATATTGTTAACTTTCAAACTCAACAATTTACATAACGGTATGGTTGCAAAAATAAAAATGGAGGGATTGGCAAGGAGCAGTGTGACTAAAATTAAATGACCATTATTTTAAAATAGTTTTAGGGAGAAAGGAATATGACTAGTAAAGAATAATATGTCTTTCAATTACTACTCAAAGTTATAAATTTTTACTCTCCAAATTAGAGATTAAAAAGAGAATAATGAGTATAATTTCTCATCCATTCTCTCATCAAAGTAGTTAAACATGCAAACAATAGGGCATGACGTATATTATTCTCTCTCATTCCAGCTTCTCGCATTTCTTCTTCATTTCATTAATAATCATTTTCTTTTATCGTTTATAAAACTCTCAAACACACTCTAATTAAGTTACCAACAAAGATATATCTAATGTGGTTCACTCAAAAAATAATATTTAATGTGGTTAATATAGTAGTCTTACACTTCGTCCCTGCGGCTAGCGTTTGTAAAAGATTCTCACAAGACTGTATTAATCACAATTCACAACCATGAATGATAAGATTAAGCTTGGTTAACAGGTTGTTTGCCACATTCACCAATTTACAGCCAGTGGCCGAACTGGAATAAAAGAATTAAAAGTGTGATACTCATGGTGTTTTTTTTTATTTATCTTGAAAAAATTGTTTCAGACATGCACCTGGTTACCCCCATGCCCATAGCAAAATTTATAGCCAATTCAGATGGTAACAAGATTAAACAAATCATGATCTTTTAACATCAAGATGTAGCATGTTGGGATTAGAATCAAGAGGGGCAACATGTTTGGATTATGGGATGGAGACTCTAAACGCTAATTTAGGATGTGTTCATCAATTAAGTTTTATTAGCAAATGGTATATTTTAAAAATTATAATTGAATTATACATAATTTTCAAATTGGACCTGATTGACTTAACCAAGATCCTGTGTTCTGGTTCAACCAGTTAACTGAATTTAATTAAATAAAATTATAAAAAATACAATATACTAATATAGTCCAGATAAATATATAATATATATTTGGATTTGCAGACTATTACACAATAGTATTAACACTGGTGGTAGTGGAGTCTTTTTCAATACTCATGGGAAGCATTTTTGACATAATAAAATTTCAAAACCAAAACCAGTCCGGTTTAGCCCCAATTCAAAGCGAACTTGTCGGTTCACTTTGAATCTTATGAGGTTTAACCAGTTCTATGCACATTCGGTCTAGAGGAAAATTCAGCCAGTAGTGACTGTTCACCAGCTTCTAGTCCAGTTTGATTTTGAAAATTATGAAATTATATATATTTATATGCTTTTTAAAATCTTGGGAAATGCTTTTTTTACAACTTAATGGGCGTAGATACCTATTATCTTGTGAGGAAAGTAATGGAGAGAGAAAAAGATGAGAGAAAAGATAAATGGTTGATCTAATGTGTTTTGTGAATGGATTGAAATAGATGGGGATTGAAATAAGATTATTATAAAATCTCCAATGATTATTTAACTAAAAACGAAAAAAAAACTATTTTCTATTGGAAATAAAACTAAAGTATGTCAGTATTTTAGCAAACAATTCCAGAATGTTGATCCGTCATAGAAAACAAACAGATTTGGTTTGGGTATGTAAGCCGAAGTCACAGTGCTAGCTATTTGAATATCATACGATGCTTATAAGATAATTGTGAACATGTATAAAGTCTCCTTAAAAGAGTTACCAAGCCATGTGGGCCTTGTTCTTTAGCTAAAATACACTGAGATCCATAAATATACGGCATTTTCATTAATTCAAATCATCGTTTACCAATCATAATTCAAAGAAATTGGTAATCAAGTAACCGGGGTGAAAAAATTTAAATCAAATCATTCATCGATTGCTTAGGTGCCCTGCCACCCTGCCATGGCAGACACGCATGCAGAAAATTGCTTATTAGTGACAAGCACAAACACAGATGATGGAAAGGACTCCATTAGCATAATATTATTATGATGCATTCGAATATATCAATATAAATGAGTGGTTTTATCAACAACCTAGGAGGGGAAAGACAGATGTTGGGTGTATGACTAGTCATTCAGATGTCTTTCAATCTATTCACACTCAATTTGGGCTTCTTCATTTTCTAAATCAAATTGACTAACTGCACTAATTCCATCAAGCAGTGTTTTGATGATGAAAAATTATTTTATTACGAAGATAAGATAATTAAATAGCAATAATATGAGATTTGGAAGAAAATTATATTCTCTGTAATATCTTAAATCTCACATTATGTGAAATTATATATATTACTTTTGTACTATAAATTATACACAACAAAAAAAATTTGAATATTATTTTATTATTTTTCTTTAAATCTTACATCATGTGAAATTAATTACAATTATTTTTTTTATTTTTTATCTAAAATCTCGCGCTATGTGAATTTTTTTAAATTAAAAAGTTATTTTGCTAAATTTCTCACACTATGTGAGATTTGTAACCCATATTTCCGTATTTATGTTTTCAATTCCATATTGTTGTACAATTAGCACTCACAATCCATATTAAAAAGCTGACCCTTTTGATCATCACTAATTTAAGCGTGTGATTCAGATTTAATTTATCAAACTCCACTTCTCCCTCAGAATTTCATCTTTGTGGTTAATGACTAAACTTTTGATTGAGCTTGTTTGCCACAGTGGTCTATTGGAATGGACCACCACTTAAATGGCATGGAAATGGATTTTGCACTCACAATTAGGCAACTCTAAAGTATTAATAATAATAATTGTGTAATGTCACGGACGCACGCGGTCCCGCACAACTTCTCGCAGCCATATAGTGTATTGATAGTCTATGATATTTTATGAATAATGTTATTTGGACTATAGATGAAAATATGGATTGACTACATCCCATCTATTATTGATTACCTAAATCCCATTTAAATATAGTTCATACTTCATTCAATAATAAATCTGTGGTTTACAAATATACTTCATTAGTACAATTATTATTTTTCATATTTTATATTATCAATATCAATTCATTATATTTTATTTTTATTAAATATTTTTAATGAAGTAGTTATATATAATTAAATAATTGCATAAAAATATTTTATATTGACGTACAACATGATACAATTAAATCCTACACGAAACCTTAATTGTACTTTTAGAAGTTCATACAGAATTAATAATCAATCGTGTTAAATGCCTCTGTGAAAATATGCAAACTTTTTATTCTTAAGCGTATACATTCTAGGCAATCAGGTGCTCCTGTTCTGGGATCGATGTAACTATTAATACTTTATGCGAATGAAAAACTCAGCGAAAAAATTGTCCAAGTAAAATCACATTTTCTTCTTATTCTCACAAGTTTAAAGTTGCACAAAAGATCATATAAGCGATGCTATTTCAGTAATTGAAGAAAGGAAAAGAAAATCATGCATAAAGCCAAGGGGTTGTAAACAAATATTGTATAAGTGTGAGACTTGAATACAAAAATAAAATATTTTAAATGCTTTGATAATATATAATTAAATGAATTTGTAAAATTTGTATGCTGAACAATGTACTGAAATTAAATCTAGACTTAAATATAGTTTTAGTCTTTGAAAATACAGTGAATTTGAATTTTGGTTCCTACATTTATTTTTGGTTTTGAACCAATTTTTTTTCCTGAAGTTTTGGTTTTGATGATTGCTATATATATTTATTTTAATCCCTATAAATATTTCATATATGCATTCAATATTTACAAATATTGAAATTTTAGATTTGATTCTTATAATTAAATGTTTTAATAATTTTCTTTTATCCCTAATAAATCTCATCAATTAATGACTATACTAACGCAATTGGGACCAAAGCTAAACATTTGATGAAAAATAAATGGTTTAAAACAGAAAAAATAATAGAACCAAAACCAAATTTCACTATATTCATAAGGACTAAAACATGAATTTAATTTATATAGATTGTCAATGTAAAACAAATTATACAAATATCCAACTATATATTATCATATCAACAAAAAATATTTATTTAACTACTTACTACTTTGAAAACCTTAAAATAGAAACATATGATTCACTGAAAAATGAGTATTTTCAATAGTTCAAATATTAAAAGCACCAACAAAAGCTTATAAGTATTTTCTACTATCACTTTAAATATTTTTAACAATTCAAATATTGAAAGAGACAATAGAAAATACTTATAATTTTTTATTGACAATTTTTTTCAATAAAAGCTTATAAGTATTTTTTACAATCACTTTATGTTAAAATTATTTTTTTATAATACTTTTATTGATACTTTCAATATTAAAAATACCTATTTTTTTATAGTAATTGAATGATAGTATAAAATTTTTTTATATATCTTTAATCAAATTAAAAATATAAATTAATCAAGATACGTGTGAACTAGAAAAACTACCACTTATAATCATAAAAGTAAAAATACAAAAAGACTATGAAGTATCACTTTCATTTAAAATATGAATTTCAACGTGAACTAGTAACAATATGGTACAAAACATTATAAATTATTTTTTAAGATAACAAATATATTATTGTTAAAACTTAAAAACAAATCATACATGCAACGATTATATTCTAATCATGACTCCGAAAAGGCAAACGCTATATATGAAAAACTCAAGCATAACTTTCCCACTGTACACATTTTCTTTTAACTTGAAAAGCTTGTTCAATGATTCACAAAAACTTAACATGTTAGTCAATCAAAGGCTTGAGCGTTTCTTGCCACCCCATGAATATATCCAAAAGGATCAAACAAACAAAAGAAAGAAAGAAAAATTGCTGGGAGTTGATGCTTGCATTACAAAAAGGAAATAATAAGGCCTTTTAAAAGAGGGACTAACGTCCATGGTTAAACAACCACTTACATAGATGACATGACACCATTATTAGAATGAGCACGACACGAGACGAGTGGTTACTTCGTTGTCGTATCTTGTCGCAGGTATATATGTTTTTCTGATGTCCTCTGTTAGGGTTGAAAGAAGAATCTTAGTTCATCTTTAGGTTGAGCAAATTTCATTGTAAAATTGACTGAAATATAATAGTTTATTCAGACTTGACTAAGACAGAAAAGACACCAAACTATTACAGGCACGTTTCTTATATATTCCTTCGTAAGTAGGTATACTGTTTTGCTTTTCTTTTAAGGCGTAAAGTTTAGGTTGAGGATCAAAACTTGCTTTCGGATTAATTATGCACTTATAAAAATATTTATAGGTCACTTATTAATTGAAAAAACTTAAAAATTAAATCCAAATATATATGTAGAAGATTCATCAGATGAACTAATCCGTACAATTTTTTGTGTTAAGATATTTAAAAAGAAGTATAAAGTTTGCCTGGCAAAGAGAAAAAGAAAAAGAAAATATGAAGATGACGTGCTACGATGATAAAAATTTGGAAAATTTGTTGTATAGTGTCAAATCGGATATATATCATATGCTTTTGTACCGACAAAATCTGATAACTTGTACGAAAACAAAAAAACCATATAACACGTGTCTATTTGGTGCAATGGATGGGCGAAAGTTATTACAAAATGAGCATAAAATTGCGTAACAGTGATTTCTCTCAATTCGATAATGTAGCGGAATGACAACAAAATTCCCAATCTCATAGTTTAGGGCTCATGAAAATTGAGAAAATAATAATCATTCATAGATAATCATAAATTTCACAATAATACTCTAATACCACATATTAGTTATAGTTTTTAAAGTTCTTAATTCAGAAATTATTATTATATCAAAATAAAATGATCTTGAAATTTATAATTTTCATAAATAATAATTTATGAAATCTAAGAAATATTTTGATCCATAATGAAGATAAAGAAATAGCAGATTGAGAAGAGTAGAAATTGTTCAGAAATTGAGTTTCTATTCCTTGATTTTCTCCTTACTCTCCTCTTTCATTAGTAATGTTAAAAAATGAGAAGAAACTTAATTAGTAAGAATAGGATCAATTAATGAAATATAATACCTTTAGAAAACCAACTTCTATAAAGTTGACAACCACCCTAAATAACTTTCCTCCTATTAATTTTATTATTTATTTACTAAACCAATAAAATAAGAGGGATTTCTCCATTCCTATAAAATTTATAGATACTAATATTTTATAAATAACTTGTAATTAAAATTTATCACATATCTCACTAATTAAATTTATTAATATTTTAAATATCTATGATTAAATCACAATCTTTGAATTTAAAAGGATACTAGACCGTTAAGTGCCAAAACAAAAACCTAAAATAAGACACATATTTAATATCATACTAGACATGTTTTCTTACAAATTATTCCTTTTTTTCCCAAAATTTATCCTTTTGTTTTTGGTCGACGTTTTCTGAATTATTCTTTTCTCTTTTTTGGTCCGATAAATTATTCTAAAAAATTATGATAATTGGATTGTTTGGGTCCTTTTTGGCACCAGCCCACCATTAGTCCGGATCATACTCAATAACACCAGGCCCATATTTATCACCTTTGTCCATCATCAGAAAATCAATTCAAAAAGTAGTGATAAGTGACACATATTACGCTTCTTTGTATTAAAAGAACAATTCAAATTTATTAAAAAAAGAACATTTCAAATTTAGGCGGATTGTGCAATACTCCTTAGAAAGTATAGAGTACTACACACTATATTATCTCATGGTGAGGATTTAATTATATATTAATAGGCAAATTCTATATAATACTCATCAGTAAAATCAGTGCACAAAAATTTATAAATCAGTATATAAAAATTTATAAAACTTTTTCAAAATACCCTAAACCAATTATATCTATAAAAGAAAAAGTATGTTTTCTATAGTATATTGACATTATATTAATGTATGAAAAATCACTCATATCCTTACTATTAAATAACTTGGTATGTGGTATGTCAGAGCCTTCACCTTCAATTTATCAATAAGTTCTCTCCACAAGGTAATCGTAAGTATCTTTAATCTCACATGAAAAAGAAGCAGCCCTGAATATTTTACTACCATATCCTAAGAGCAAAGCTAGGCATTTGGCTCAATTACTAGGCCCCTGTTTTGTATTCGGAGCCATACCTCAACATTGCTTGAATGGGTCGTGTGCCCATTTGAAAGATTCTTGCGTTTGTTTTTCTCTGTGTCCATGCCATATGTCGTGTATTATGTCAATGGCCCTATTTTATAAAGAGTGCCGATCCATTAAAAGTGATGCACGTTAGTCACCTCTCTAAAGTCTAAACAAAGAATGACATGACGGGCGATAACAAGCCGCGCCCACCAGTGGCAAGTTTATAAAGACTTGTGAGTCAATTTATTTATAACTATGAAAATAAGAAAAGGAGTAAAATCGTAGGCAACAAATATATAATACAAACTCAACTTTAGATTAATGTGACCTCCATATGGGAACTCCATGTTAAATCAATTAATTATTTGATAATAACCCATACAGAGGGCAGCGGCGGAACCATAATACAATAATGTTAAATCAATTAAATATCTACTATTTGATAATAGTTGATGATATTGCTAACAATAATTAATATGATAATATCCTAATATCTATTCACTTTTAAATAAAATTATCTTTCAAAATCTCTATCAATTTTATATTCCAATAAAATATAATTTTTTTATTAATTAATGACTATTAGTGTAACACTGTAACTTTTCATTTCCAATCTTTTGATATGCTCTACAATTAATGATTATCAAGATATATTAGTTCAAATACCATAATTTTACATATGAGTACTCTATTATCATGTTATTTTTTTAGATGAACCTAGAGTATATAGCGTCAGAAGCGTGTCTAATCCTCTCAAAGTATAGAGCTCATAGACGTGAGTTTTGTCTCAACTACAAGACCCTTATACAGGGAGGAATCAAATGCCTAATTAGATGCTTAAGGAATTTAGCTAACTACTAAATGTGTTAGGCCTCATGGTTTATTACTATATTATTTATTATCCTTTTTAATATCTATATTTGTCCAAATTTGACAAATATTTTAGAATGGAGTGAGTAATAAATAAGGGCATTAGTTAAGGAATAAAAAAAATGTTTGCATTGAAAAAATAAGATTGTGTATTTTTAAAGTATTGCATTCATGACATAGTTTTAAAACTTAACTTTTTCAAGTAATCTTAACCATTATCCTAATGGCATTAGTTAGTAACATCCTAATAATAATTATTTTTTGTTTTTTATTACTAAAAATGATATACAAGTAATTAATAGTACATTAAAATATCAATCAATACTAATATAAATTTCTTCTACAGCACAAGTAACATTATTTAGGAATTTATTTTTAATCACTCTCGAGAATACAATTTTTTAGAAACGTTTTTTCTGCCCACAAAGTAAACGGTGGAATCTCCCATTCCTATCTTTAGATTTTCAAGAATATTAAAACATTCCGCAAATGCACTCCCACATGTTAAGGAAAAAAAATCAAAAGTTTTTAACGAGACCCATATATTGGAAGTTAGAGACAAAAACTTATCTTCTCAATACAAAATATGTCTTTTTAAAGTCATCAACCAATGCCCAAACAAATGTGAAAGCAATTAATTATTCCCTTTATCTTTAAATGATTATTCATTTTAAAAATTTTTTTTATCTAAAAATAATTATTCATTTTAAAAATTTAAATAGCATTAACTATTTCTTTTCAATACTTTTAGAGGGTGAGAGAGATTTAGTGGAGCATGGGAGATAAAGTTAAAATATTAAAAAGGAATAAAGATAATTAAATAAAATTATTTTTAATTTTTTTAACTTTGATATTTTTTAAATTATTTTCTTAATTCTAGTATAAATTTATAACTGAATAATTATTCAAAGATAAAATGACTATAATTTTATATAACAATATATGATTATATAATCATATAAGATTGCTAACTTTTACACTTTCATGTTAAAGTTAAGATCCTCCAGGTTACAACTTGGACATAAAAACCACTTCCTTCATTAATTTCTTTCATTAACTAATATTTTTGGATAAATTTGTAATTTTATTTTATCTTAATTAATTATTCAATTAATATTTTCTTTCTCCTTATTAATATTCACTCTCCATTATTTTACTCTACTTGATTAATATTAATCTTTTTCTCCATTTTTCTCTTACCTAAATATAATTATTTACTGAAATATTTATGTAAATATAATATTATTGATATACATGCGTGATTATTTGCTTGTTCAGTAAAATAGTATAAATTACTATATAATTTAAAATTAAACATTATATACAGACCTATTTCCTCCCAATATAAGTTTTTTTTCCCAAAAGTATTATTGAATAGTAAAAAAATAATGCTAAATTTTAATTTAAGCGTTTCTAACATTTCAATTGTAAATAAATGAATTAGTTATATTACTTGGAACTGACGTTTATTACAAGTTTTTTTTTATTTAACTATATTTTTTTTATTTGAAATACGACGTGAGTTTTCATATATTAAATACCATTCTGAAACATTGTGCTTGTGTATTATAACGGTTTAGATGACTGAAATGAAATTACAAACGTACCATTAATTATAAGTTAATTAGAAATATAAATGAGTGAATTTTATATTTAAAATAAAATATGGATGATATTAACCTCCTCATTTAGCAATTTCCGTTATGTAAAACTCTTTTATACGATTAGCATTTAACAAATACTATACTAGTGTTTTTTTATATTTAATAAAATTCACCTCAATTTTTTGTTAATTAAGATGATATTAATCTTTCTTCTCATGTACAAGCAAAGGATGAGTAGCATAATAATTTTGTAAATATAAGAGAAAATAATGTAATAATTTCATAATTTTTTTTTAAAAATAGTAAACTCATAAATTTCTTAAATAAATTTCACCCACAAAAAATGATCAAGGTAAAATTTAGCAAATCTTAATCTTAATATAAGACACTGTAATCTCGCATGCAATATATGAAGAAAATAAAGAAAAATTTGAGAAAGAAATTGACAGAAAAAGAAAGGATTCATTCACATATTTCCAGGTTCATTTTTTGTGCACCTGATGACCAGAAACTGTCCCCTGTCTGGCTGCCATTTCTTCGTTGTCCTTCCTCTCCACCACCTTTGCACAAGACAAAACAACCTGGTCCCCACTCCTCCCCTCCCCTTATCTGATTTATTTCCAAAGCCCAAACTCGTCAATTCCCACCACCCCCTCCCAAATTCCTCCTAACACTGGCAAGTGGCACCTATTTACAAGAAACAACCATTTTGTAACAGCAAGCAAATACTGTGTTGTGCAGTGCTGCACCTGCATTGATAGTGCGTACTCCTTGAATGAAGAAGACTAGAAGTGGTCGTACTGTCGTGGTGCTTTCCCTCTTTTCCTCTCTAATCTCTTCTCTCCCTCGCCGACTCATTCTTAACCCTTTGGCCCCACACGCAAACTAGGCCTCAAGCTTATAAGCTAGTATGTTAATGCTAACAATATAGTATCAAAGGATATAAGCTAGGTCAATGAACATTGATATTGTTTATACTGAATAATTACATCGATTTATATGTCATATAATATTTATATTTTAGGTAACAAATACTATATGGTTTAGTTGTTTGTTTAAGAGATTGGATAGTTATAATCAGCTCGTAAAGAATTTTATATATTTGTAAGATATGGATCACAGGAATTAAAAAATTTTAATAGCACATTAATATATAATTAAAGAGATGAAAACCATAAAGGGATTTTTTCCTGTACGCTATAAAATTCATAGATATTTATAACTTTTAGAAAATTTGTGACTAAAATTTATCATGTTTTACTAACTAAATTTATTAATATTTTAAATATTTATAATTAAATCTTAATTTTTTAAATTTAAAAAGATACTTATACCTAAGTAGCGTAACAAAAACCATAAATAATTTAAACAATGAATTAAAATTATATTATTGATTTGAAATTAATGTACACGCAGCGTTTGTGAATTGAGCAAGCAAAAGAAGGAAATTTCTGGTCCACCCACCCAACCTACAAGCTCGAAAAACTGCAACGTTGATCACGGAGGGAATAGTAGTGGGGCAATCTGGGCCGTGGAACAGGGCCACCAAGATTGACGGTGTACAAGTGTCGGTGACCCATTGGTGATGCTCAGGCTCAGCTCAATTGTTACAGAATAAACACAATTCCTATTCCTATGTGTGGGACTCTCTACTTGTCCCCCTCTACGTAGTTGAGGAGCCCACAACACCAAGCACTCATTACATTACGAGCCTGAATAAAGTTTTTTAGATTTAAAATTTTTTATATAAGTCTTTTAAATTCTATAAAAAGAGATAAATTAGTTCCTTCTTTAAATTATTATTTGAATTGTTGCAGAAATAACTATTATTTTGTTAACTGCTACATGTACTATTAATTTTCAATGAATCATAACTTGACTCATTTTTCTGTTTTGTGCAGAATAAATGTCAAATTAAAGTTAAATTTTTCTTCTCATTAGAGATAACATGAAAAAGGTTTAATGACTTCATTTAAAAGTGAGAAATTAAGATCTACCATGAAAATTAACAGGACATGTAATAAGTTAACAGTATGTATAAGTAAGTTAACATGATACAATTTATATGACGATTTTATAGGTTATAACTTGTCTCATTTTATAAAATTTGAAAACTAATATAAGATTTTCTAAATATAAGAAACTAATTTGTTTCCTATTATAAATATGAGGGATTAACTAAGATTTTAGTTTAATAATAAAAAGTAATTGGTGGTAATTTTTTTTTTATTAAGGTAGTAAAAATTGAAAAGGAAAAAAAATAACAACAATGAGCATGCATATTCTGCTTTATATAAAATAAAATGTGTATTTAGATAAATAGATATAGTAGATATGGAGGTGATTTGGCATTTTCTGGTTTTTGTTCGGTGCTTGTTGGTTGGTCTGTTGGCCTGCCTTTTGATGTTTACATAGAGCGGATAGACGAGCTGGCTAGCTACCTAGGTTTGCATTTCAGCAAAAGAAAAGAAAAGAAAAGAAGAGAAACGCATAGAGAGACTCAGAGAGAAAGCACTTAGGACCTTAGAGAAGAGAGAGAGAGAGCAAAAGGGCAACTTTTGACTCGGTATTTTTTCGTTATCTTATTTTTTGCTCTGAAGGGAATGAATGAATGAATGATTGGGTCCGAGCCTCTCAGTTACGATTGTGCTGAACTTAGTAGGAGGGAGGGGTGAAAGCGAGTGTTCTCTTCTTTGCCCCTTTGGTTGTGAGCTCTCACTCTCACTCTCACTCTCATCAGAACAAATATTTAAAACTCGGCGAATGCCAAGCAGGGGAGTGGAGTGGAGTGGGGTTTCTTCTTCTCATCAACTCTCTATCCTGGGGTTGGTCCAGCATTCACGTCCAATCAGGTAACGTGTTTTCCATTTGGAATGTTCTATTTCACGCCGTTCAAACCTCCATCCCCCAAACGCCAAAAATAAATAATAGTAATAATATTAATAAGGAAAGAAAAAGAAATCCCCGAGATCTTTTTTTCATTTTGTTTTCACATTTTTTTCTCTCTCTGTTTCTTCTGTATAGGTGAATTTTCTCAATCGATGCAACAACAAGAGACGCTAACTTCACGTTGATTCGGTTCGAAAGCGTGCAATCAGAAGAAGAAGCAGAAGAAAGAAAGGAGCCACTGTCAGAGGAGGAATTTTCTCGGAAAAACATGGATTCTAGCAATGAGGTGGAAATGCAAGAGCCGAGCATTGAGACCGATAAGCTGAGCTACGAAATCTTCTCCATTCTGGAGAGCAAGTTCCTCTTCGGCTACGACGACCAGAAGCTCTGGTTCCCAAGCAAATACCTACCTCCAACATCGATCCCAAGCCCGACCTCTCACAACCGCCGACCCTCTCCGCCCCCGCGGACGCCGTCAAAAACCAGCGCGGCAAGATATGCATCCTCTCCATCGACGGCGGCGCCGGCATGCGCGGGATCCTCGCCGGAAAGGCCCTAGCCTACCTCGAAACCGCGCTCAAGAAGAAATCCGGCGACACCTCCGCCACAATCGCCGATTACTTCGACGTGGCCGCCGGCGCCGGCGTCGGCGGCATCTTCACGGCGATGCTCTTCGCCACAAAGGACCACAAGCGCCCGATCTTCTCCGCCGACGACACGTGGCGGTTGCTAGCCGACCAAGGCCGGAAGTTCTACCGCCATAACTCCGGAACCACCTCCGGCAGCTTCCTCCGCCGTATGTTCGGCGGTTCCAGCTCCGGTTCAATCGGTTACGCAACTTCCGGTTTGGAGAAAACCGTTAAGGAAGCGTTTTCGGCTGAGAACGGTCGAAGCTTGACGCTGAAGGACACGCTGAAACCGGTTCTGATTCCGTGCTACGACTTGTCGAGTACGGCGCCGTTTTTGTTCTCACGTGCGGACGCGTTGGAGACCGACGGTTACGATTTCCGGCTCTGGGAGGTGTGCCGTGCGACTTCGGCCGAACCGGGTTTGTTCGAGCCGGTTCAGATGCGGTCCGTCGATGGCCAGACCAGTTGCGTGGCGGTTGATGGTGGTTTGGCCATGAGTAACCCCACGGGCGCCGCAATCACGCACGTGCTCCACAACAAGCAGGAGTTCCCCTTCGTGCGTGGCGTGGAGGACCTCCTCGTGCTGTCCCTTGGAACGGGCCAGCTCTTGGAGCCCAGCTATGACTACGACAAGGTTAAGAAGTGGAAGCCCAAGGATTGGGCTCGGCCCGTGGCCAGAATATCTGGCGACGGCTCAGCCGACCTCGTCGACCAGGCCGTCGCCATGGCTTTCGGCCACTCCCGGAGCAATAATTATGTTCGCATTCAGGTATCTCTTGTTTTTATTATTATCATTATTATTCTTTTGTTTAATGATTATGTTTTTAAAATGTTGAATAAATAAATTAAAAAAAAAATTTGTTTGTTTTGTGGTTGTCTTGGGGTTATGGTGCGGGAGTATGGGTCAATTTTGTTGTTGGTCAGTGTGTGTGAATTGAAGTGTGTCTTAATAGAAAAGGGAAACTGCTACGGGTGAATGGATTCTTCAAGGGAAAGTGGATGGTAAGCTGAGGAACAGGTGATGGTGATCTCATAAGCGTTAAAAGGAAAGGGGGGAGGGGGGTATTAAATTGAGTCAATTTCCCACCAGCAGGAAGGTAGGGAGTGTGGGGTTTCTATTTTGGGAGGGGGGGCGGGGCGGGGATTCTCTTGGCTTGTCTGTAAGTAGCAACTTGATGGGTATGGGGTAGGATAGCTGGAATTGGACTTATTAGGAGGAGAATGGAATGGGCTATCTGTTGATGGCAATTAATGTTGTGCATTTTGTCCGGTTAAAATCTGTATCATTATTAGGAAACCTTGCCATCCTTGATCCACCTTGGGTGTTGTTATTAGGCTCATTATAGCATGGAATGCCATGTGTTCAGACTCTGCAAGTGGGAGTGGAATGGATACAATTGCTTTTCCCTTCCCTGACCCTGTGTAGGATGGATCAAAGGGTAGTGTTGAAGTTTGTCTGTTGTATTGTTGTATTGAAGGGATGCCCAATTGCGGCATCTCCCTTAACTAGGGCCGTGTGAGCTGGTTCATACCTTTTTAGGTAAACGGATAAAGCCTATTCTAAATTGGTTCAGATTCTGATGACCAGAAGTAGTTGTCATTTTTAATTGTGATTAGTAATGTGCGCATCTCATCCCTCAATTTCCTTTATGGTTTTAATATTTTCTTTTTGTTTATTTCGTTTATTTATTTTTCTTACCCTTCCTCATCAAATTAACAAAAATATTGATGATGATACTTAAACTCATGAATTCTAGTGCTTGTAGAATATCTGCTAGAATATTTCATTTCAAGTTAGAAGGATGTTGTTCTTAGCAATTCTGACCTGACAGGCAAATGGGTCAAGGATGGGGCGATGTGGACCCAATGTGGATACAGATTCAAGTCCCGGCAATGTAAAGATGCTGATTGGGATAGCAGAGGAGATGTTGAAGCAGGAGAACGTAGAGTCTGTGCTGTTTGGAGGGAAGAGGGTTGGGGAGCAGACTAATTTCGAGAAACTAGACTGGTTTGCTGGAGAACTTGTTCAAGAGCATCAGAGGAGGAGCTGCAGAATAGCTCCCACTGTTGCTTTCAAGCAAGCTACCCCAAAAGCGACCTAGACGATGGCCAACAACAGTTCAAGAATTGACCAAAAGGAAGAAAAAAAGGTAAGCATTAAGCAATCTTTGTTGTTTTGTTTTGTGTTTGTTTTACCTCAATCATTTGTGGACATCCTTTCAAAGAAAGCGTTTTAGTGGACCCGCTAAATAAATTACTGAGGTAAAAGGCATCTTAATTAGAACAATGATACATAAAACGATGATGGATGGACATTGAATTCTATTCAGATGTCTCTGATAAATCAAACATGGCCCAACATTGCTTGACTAAAGCCCATTTTCTAATTTGGCTAGTTTGAAAATTAAGATTTATTTTCGTATAGTAATTCCATGTAATCAGAGATCATAAGCATTTTTTCTTATGTGACATCGCTGTTTAGCCATTTCATCAGTTACTAGGAAACGGTTTTCGTAAATTTAATAGGATTGCTGTTGTCTCCTAAATTGAAATTTCATGCAAGAAAAAATTCCCGATAATTCTGCTACTATTGAATTTTATTGACTAGCAAAGAATTGTTATCAGGAACAAACACGTGCTGAATTTGTCAGTTTCTGTGTGTACGCATGGACGATGACTCGTCCAAGTCGTGTCCTCCTCTATTTGTTCAATATAGATGATCAAATCCCTTAACAAACAATATTAGTTATATGTCATATAGGAAGAAAGATGAAAGAACATAGGTGATGTCGGCCCACCGACACTCATTGTTAGTATTGGGATAGGGCATTCTGGTCAATTTATATCAAAAGGGGCAAGGCATGAGGGAACTTGGAAGACGGTTAAGTGGGTATTCTGATCATAAAACAATGAGATCATTGCGGGTACCCCTTAAAGTCTTTCCGTAGTCCTGAAAAGGTGCTCTCATGTAATAATAATAATGTAAGAAAGGAATTATGTGGTCGTTGACTGTGAAGTTATTCATCCTTTGCTCTTCGGTGTAAAACAAATTGTGACACTTAACTGCTTATTCAGAGTGCATTCAAGTAATTCGATTTAAATTCTGATATTCACTAGTTGTAGGTCCTATCTCTTTTTAATTAGGTTCATTTTGGAGGTATCTTGTCTTGTTTCTTTCCTTGAGTGTATTTTACTGTGTTGCACTTGCATGTCACTCTCTTACCTCTGCCACAGTCAAAGGGGGCAACCCTTTTAGGCCCTTCTATAGATGACTAAGCCTAATCCATTATTTAATTTGTAGATTATTATTCAGACAGCATGCATTTTCTGCGGGATTCCATATAAATAAATTTTTATGCTTTAATCGATTAGCTTTGCAGCTCTTTTCATAATTCTGTTTCTGTTGTACCATATGTGAAATTAACTTTATTACATAATTTTGACTAAATAAAGAAAATTTGGGCATATTTTCAAAAAGAAAAGGGTCTCTTCTAGATTCGAAACTCTGACTAATTATTAGTGGAACAATGAAACGGGGACAACATCACAAGACACAAGGCAAGTGGGCAGAGATTTTTTTTCCAATATATATATATATATATATATTAGACCAAAAAGTATCAAGTCACTGCTAACGTGTCTCAAGGAGTGATCACATTTTTCATTTTTCTTCTAAGCTCTTGAATAGTTTATACGGCCCAACTGCAATGCAGTTTTACTATAAGATTCTTTTCATTTCTCATTAATTTGAAGTATAAATAATTTCTTCATATGAATTGTAGCATACTTGTTATATCTAATGCAAATTGCTTGTAAAAGTTTTTATGAAAGTTCTATTTCTTGCAGGGGAAAATGGAAACCTGATATAGGGGGAAAAACAAGGAGTAAGGGGGAAAAAAACGAAAAGAAGGGAAAAAAAAAAAAGGGAAAGAGGTTGACGATGGTATAGCAGCTTTACTTTTCAAGATAGACAAAGAAGTTAGGGAGTTGAGTGAAAAGGACAAGTAGTGTAAAAAGGGTGGAAAATCTCTGTGGGATACTTTGTTCACCAGAGGACAGACATGTGGTGTCCACTCCACCTTTCTACAAGGGTAACAAACCCAAGAAAGAAAAGCATTGAGTTGAAGCTTTTTAGGGTCAAACTCAAGCATGAATCAAGTGTGAATTTTTCATATTAAAAAACAAGAGAGTATTCAGGGTGGAATATTGGATTACATTCTTCCATTCTAGCTTTTTATTTTTTTTTCCAATTTCTTCTTTTTCTCTTTAAGTATATCTTGTAAATCTCTCTCTTTTTTTAAATATTAAAAAGTTTCATCCCTGCTCCAGAGAAACTTTGTAGATGGCGTTGGGCTACCACATTATGAAGTTCCGGAAATGTGCCAAACTTGTGTCTGACCTCAGATTGATTTTTATTTCTATTTTTAAATCTCATAGACCGGTGAAAAGATTCATGTTGGGTGGCTATCTTTATATTTTTTGTCTGGCTCTTTTTTTCTATTATTTTATCTCAGTTTGTGGTACAAAGTAATTGGTTTTGTTCTTGGGGATTTACTGATAGTTAAATCTGTTACAGGCGTGTATTAGTTCATTTTGATTATAGTGTCAATTTTAGTTTTTTATTAGTCTCTGATGAAAGTTTTTCAATCGAACTTCGAAGAATGAAATGCCTAATATTGTTTAGAGAAAATCTACACTGTATTAATTATATATATTTGAGTTCTTCAAAGATTTGTAGACAAAAAAAATAAGGTCCTTGCATATACTTTAATCTTTTAAAGATTTGATGTTATAAAACTTAAATCCAGAGGACTGAACTCTAAAGTGTTTAATGTATTTACTTTATTCCTCCTTTGGACTAGAGTGTATGTACTGAGTTTTTTCAGATCAAATGTTATAATTTCAAATCTTTGAAGAACTCAAGTGTTAAAATAAAAATATTTCATAGATCAAAGTGTAGTTTTACTCTATTGTCAGTGCACAATGCTGACTGTTTCCAGTGGTACAATGGTAGTTAATTAGACTAGTGTCCATTACTCTCAGTGCTCCTTTCCTTATGCGTCCTGTGGACGAGGGTTATAATTCATTTTTGTTGCACCTAAACCAGCAATTTGGCTGTTAGCAAATGAAATGAGTGAGTAGTGCTGCACCTAAATGGTTGGTAGGAATGCAAAATTCAACGTGGTCCATGCGCATGGCCTAAAGAATGAGACCTTCGCCTTCATGCGGTGCTGTTCTATCAGTTTCTTTACGAATCAACAAAAATCATCTTTTGATATTTAACTTTTACCAAATACTAATAGCTTCTTTGTGAATTGAAGTGTGTTAAATAAAATACGCAAATGTAGTTTCATCATAAGTATTTAAAGGGGTAGCCACGCTTAAATTGACGGTTGAACTTGAAGGACCTATTACCTATGCTGTGTTAGGGATTAAGCAGAAGCGAAAGGACTAGTAGTCAAGTTGAGGCGGTGCGCAAACTTGTGGTGCCACGCCCTCCCATACATTTATTATATAATTATACATATCTCATTATCTTGAACTTCCTAAAATATTAATCATCTCTATATATATAATAAATAATAATTTTTTTGATATAGTAACACATTTGATATAAAGAATATAAAACATATAAATACTTTTAGAATATATTTTTAAAGATTTTTTTTTTAACTCATTATCCACTTAGTGACTTAGAGGGTTATTCGAATACTCTATTTTGATATTAAATGAGACATTGATATGCATTTTTTTTTTATGTTGAGAAGATGTTTAAAAAAAAATTATTAACTTCTTTGTTAAGAGAAAAAGAGAATGAATGATTAAATAAATTCTAATTTATCAATAATTTATATGAAAATACTATATAATTCATTTTATATTTTATATGATAATTTATTTTACTTATATTATTTATGTTAATTAATTTGAGCTTCTCCTCCAAAATTTTTAGCTCCGTCACAGGATTAGTAGAAACAACTGCAACGTCTTAAGGTAAATTTTATAGTTAGGATACATTTGGATATTTTATGGTGAATGAAATGGAATAGATAGAATAGTAGAGAATTTTTTGGAAAAAAAGTTCCCGATATTAGTTGCTACAGGTAGCAACCAAATTATCGGTTGCGAAAAATTTAGTAACCAAGGGTTTAGTGACGACACATTTCTGTTACTAATTCAGTTGTTGGTTGTGGCTATCTATTTGTTAAAAATGCCATGTGTTCATGGGAGTCAGCAACATAGAAAAGGATTAACTCATTAAAGAAGAATAAAAATCTTAAAAAATAAATAAAAATTTGATAAAAGAATACACAAGTTAGGAAAGCCAGGGTAAGATTTTAAAAAGAAAACATTTAATCAATCGGAGGGTTTTTTCTTCTTTTTGGTTTCTATTTGGGTTTTGCACTCAATATTTTGGATGGGAAATTTTCTGACTTTAAATAGCTGTTCCGTTTTGTTTTACAAATAATTTGTTGATACGTAAAGAGGTTGTATTATATATTTGATAACTTATTAATTTTTAAATTGTGCTTAATTTTTATCTTCCAATGTGAATGGAAAATCAACAAGGGTAAGAGACAGAAGATATCCATCAAATATTACCACCATATGGTCTTTTATGACAATTTCTTTACAATGGGATGGGATTCAAAAATCGCCAAGTGCAATTTTAATAAAATAATAAGAAATGTGACACAAACTACAAGAGGTGTTTGATATGTCGGAATTTTTTATTCTTGACAATGTAATTATGGAAATATAAAATTGGTCATGCTTGGTATGACAATTTGCAAAAATAATTAGGGAGTAACTTACCTTCAGAGGAATAAAAAGCATCCCAGTTTTCATTCTCACTCATGACGGAAATGAATGTTTTTGTAAAAAGTGAAAAATTAAATTGTTCAAAATCCTAAATCCATCACCACCATCATGGGACCACCATTGTTGTCTTTAATCCACTGTTGTAGTTGTTGGATCATCGTTGCTGTTGTTGGAATCACTACCATCGGCCATTGTCATCAATCGCCAGACCTTCACCAACACCAAATCACCACCATCACCATCATTGGACTAGCACCGCTACTACCATTTGTTAGGGGTTGTGCTTGAAATAATACCTCCCAAGAACATAAATGCTTCATTCCCATGTATAGTTTACAAGATTATTGAGATTTCATCTATGTATCAAACGTGTCTAAACATCATGATGAGATAATTCTTTGAGAATAGATTCAGTCATGAGGAATAGGATCCGGAAATGAAAAATCAATTTGCACATCCAACATTCTCTAAATGGAATCAAAGCACCACCCAAGACTCATGATGAAGACATAAAATTCACACCCAAATAAAAAAATTGTATAGAAATCAATAATATATTGTGATATGACAAAAGAGTTAGATTTAATAGTTTACTTTATGAAAGATTTACAAATAGAAGTATATGACTAAATGACTTTATAAAGTTTTTTTATGATTTCATTAGTTTTAAATACTCATGGTAGCAACTAAAATCTTAATTAGTTAAGTTTATTGAGTTGTTAATCATTTATTTATTTAAATCAATTAAATGAATGATAAGGAATTTAAGTAAATGAATACTATTTGAATATTTGAAATAAACTCAATTTAAAATAAGTTTGTTATTTAGTATTTTATACAAATGAGTCATTTTATGATTTGTTAAATGAAAAATTTAAATAACTCATTTTAATTTTAACAATAAATAATTTATTTTAAATTATATTATATTTAATTAACATAAAATTTAGTAAGGTAGTCATTTAAGATTATCTATACATATTTAATGAAATGGAAATATAGAAAGTAAGAAATTGTTGATAGAGTTGACAATAAACCAACGTTTTTACAATTTTGAGACAACTAAATTATTCATTTTAAAAATCATAAAAACTCATAATACTTAAATAGAAAAAAAAATAAGTATTAACTCATTTTTATTATTAAAATTAAATTTATAATGTAAATTAGAAAACGTATTAATAATTTAATCATGGCAACTTCCAATTGCATTGGAAAATAAGATTTTATAATATTTAATTTTTAAAGAATTAATTAAAAATATGTTGTATACAAAAATAAAATTTCGAGTGAATTTTTTCAAAGGGTATCCACTCGTTGTTGGATCCGTGTTGTTGGTCAAGGCCAAGACCAACACCAACACCACTTTGGATTGCATTTGTTATTTCTAATTCAAATATTAAGATTAGGATAAGATTTTAAGTACAAATTAAAAATTATGAAAAGAAAAATGGATTCCCGGAAAAAAATCAATTTGGACAACAAATTATAAACAAACATAAATAAATACAAATAAATTAACTGAAATTTTTACATAGAATCTCATTTTGACCAAAAAATATTGTTCATTAGAGAATTCAAAATTCTAAATGAATGTTCATTACAAAGGGTTGTAAGTTATGGGAACAAAAATAAAATTATACTACAAATTTATTTTTATTTAACCAAATTTATTTAAATTCTATTAATTCAATTGCCATCCAATTTAAAAAACAACTGTTTTTTCATCTAATAAATTTAAAATGCATAAATTAGGCTCATTTTTTTATTATCTGTTTAAAATTTATGAAATGTAAATTAAAAAACGTATTAATAATAATCAATGCGCACCAACAACTTCCCAATTAGGACAGTTGTCAAGATTAATAAGATAGTAAATCAAACAAATTTTCACAAAAAAAAAAAGAAAAATGGAACCACCAAGGGCCACCAAGAGACTCAATTTGGACTAATATTAATCAGCATAATCAGGCTGTAAAAGTTAAATCATTACCCTGCCAATGTTTAACATGCAAGAGCAGACAACAAATATGTTCCACTATATTCCAGTGAAAAAGTCAAGGTTAATATAGTGTTTATATAATGACAACTATCCAATCCCCTTTGCAATTTTGAGTAATCACATTAATAAAGTCCTAAACTATTTGTTGATTCTTTCGGTCCTATATATCTTGCGGAAAGACACTTTTTCCTTGATCCTTTTCCCACCTAATTAATATATATAGAACTTTACCCTCTACTAATCAAACAGCCATAAAGACGAATTGATTTCTTGTCATATTGTTGTTGCTTTTTGACATCTTTGTCTTGCTTTGATCACATTTAGTATCTGATAATAGGTAGCTTTTCCATCTTTTTT
The DNA here is from genome assembly GCA_030441495.1 of Dalbergia oliveri. Classification (NCBI taxonomy): domain Eukaryota; kingdom Viridiplantae; phylum Streptophyta; class Magnoliopsida; order Fabales; family Fabaceae; genus Dalbergia; species Dalbergia oliveri. The sequence goes on from JAMLFY010000007.1 coordinate 26,697,501, forward strand.
TACTATTCAATTCGAAAAGACACCATGTGAGTTTAGAGGTGAAACATCATAGAGTCTTTACTAATTTCAGGTTAACTAAGCCATGGTAACTTTAAAGAAAGGGAGCCTCAAGAAAATTGTTCATACAATATGAAACAAAAATGTCACCATCTGATTAGTCGGTGGAGACAGCTATGTGTGAAAGATGAGTCACAATGCTAGAAAAGAAACTATAGCTATTGTTGGAGGTCCTTACTTTCCTGTTCCATTGCTTGGGAAAGTGGAAAATTTTTCTCTGTTTATTTTGGGAAAATTAGGGAAGGATATATATCCTATTAACGAGATAATGAAGCTAATATGGACCTTTAATTTTAGGTGATAAAGTAGGTCAATCTGTTCATAGTCACTTCTAAAGTCATTGTAGCTGGTGCCAAGTCCTTATTTGAACAACACTAATAGTGGGTGAGATCCTTTTTGTCATATTCTTTGATGAGGCTATTCATCATCTCTTTCAATGTAATATGTGTCCATTGTCCAGATAACCTACAAATCGTTATATTAATTTGGTGTTTAATTATTTGTTTGGTACTGCCTACATCCTTACCACCCTTTAATTTCCCTCCGTTTTCATGCAAACTATTTAAAATACTGTTCTAGTCTTAATGGGTGACCAAACTTTATAAATGGAATCTCCCTTTTCTTAATCAAAATTATTAGCTTATCCTTCAACCACTTGTGCAATTTTGCTGTCTTCAATACCAATGAGTGATCATCCATTACCACTCCCTTATATCATTATTAATGAGATTGAAATGCTCGTAGGGCCCCCAAAACATGACTTCCTACGAAACTCAAATTAAATTATAGATTATACTAAGAGCGACAATGATGATAATGAGAATGACAAAAGGTGCTCTTTAAGGGTTCCCTCTCTCCCTCCTCAAAAGAAATGTTCCACTTAATGATTCTATTTTACATCACTAATTGTCCAATCTCTCTTTTTCTGTCTTCAATCATCATCTATGAGATGAAATGAAAGGCAATCAATCATATATGGTTCAAGTTGTTATGGGGCTAGAAGGATGGCTAATTAACTGAAAAATGATGACACCAAAAATTGAAAATAATTAATGTCAAGTCCCTATTATAAGGTGCCGTGCTCGCAAAAAGCTTCTTGTTGATGGGTTTGATTAGAGAGTTCAACTTCAACAGGAATTTCATCTCTGTTCACTTTTATCATTTTTCGTACACCTTTGAAAAATATTTGGTATAGTGATACTTCGCCTTCACAAGCCACTATTAAAACATTAGCGGGCATGAAACGTGGACTCCTCGGTTGGCAATAAAGTAATTATAAATTTCTAGAAATTTTTGGAAGACAAGGACTGAACAATGGTGCAATTGGGAATATGCATGGGATGGAAACGCATGCGGAATTGTATATGATGATTGGATTTAATTTTGATGCTCGAATAGTATTAAAAAAATATACAATCATTGTCATTGTATTACAACATTAATAAATAATGTTAACTTTCATATCCGCTACAAAAAAATTCATCCAAATAAAGAGATTTGTTTTTGTTACAAAATAAAGAGTTTGATTAGATAATAGTTATATATCATAATTAAACTCTCAATAATTATTCAAAGATTTGTATGCATATGATCTAAGAAATGTGCTCGTCAATTAACTTGGATTTATGTGCTAATAAGGGAAGATGTGCATCTAATTTGAATTTGAATCAAGACATCATGTCTTCCAAATTTTGCAGGTGATTTGATGAGGGAAAAAATTGACACACGTGATCGCGCTTCTTTTATTTGTTGTCATACTATTCAACCCAAAACTTTTTACTCCAATTAATTAACATAATGATATCTGTGAGGAAATTATGATAAGAATTTTTTTTTTTTGGCTGAGAATGACCTATCATAGTATCATTAGGCGTGATCAATGCATACATTGCCATTCGTAACTCTAGTTTGTGATGACACGTGACTCAAGTGAATGCCAAATTTGATAAGCGTTCAATTTAAAGGTCATATGGTGAACGTAACTAAACAAACGGGCCACAAGTTAGTAATCGCATTAATAAAAAATTATTATAAAGAAAATATAGCTACCTATATATATTTAATTTCAAGAAAACAAAGGTGCCTATTAATTTGTTTTTAAGTCAATTCTTACTGTACGACATTGCAGAACATACAAATGTTGTTGTCTCACTGAGTCATTATGGATAACTATATGCATAAAAACTTCGAAATTGAATAGTGAATACCATTATGCCCACAAACGACATTTTGCATATTTATTTGTACATTCCTTCTGCTAAACATTATTGGTCATTGTCTTGAATATGGTAGAAAGAAAGAAACTGAGACGTAGACTAACTGTAATAAACTAATTTCTTGAAGTGAAGGATATACATAATAGATTTCACTTTATGAAAAAGGCTTCAGATATTACGTAACCTAATCCGAGATAAAACCAACTTTAATTTTAAACTTCAACAACCTAGGCTAATATTAGATTAGCTGACTTTTCCAGAGTTGACGATGGTTGAATTTGAGTTATATAGCCTTACTTAAAGTTTAGCCAATATGACTTTTATCTATGAATCCTGTTTAACATTTGACTAATTAATATAGATGAACATTTGACTAATACTATGGCTTCTACATATGCTCTTATAGTCCGAAACAGCTAGCATCGTACAGTTTTAGTTTCTTGTACATGTACCGTTAAATGTTTGGCTTTATTTAGGAATTCGTATTGCATGAGAGTTTTTGCTTGGATAATATAATTTATGATTTTTTTTAACTTTTAAAAAGTTAAAAGTCATATTTTTACTTTTTATTCAATTTGACTAAATAGCTTATTACTTTTCTAAAAGTTATTTTTAGTATTTTTTGAAAATTTAAAATATCTAACTGCTTAAAAAGTATTTCTTAAACACTAAACATAAGTACCTTTATTATTATGTATTTGAATATAAAGTAACTTACTTAAAGTTATTTTTAAAAAATTATTTCTCTATAAACGTTTAAATAACATGTTTACCAAACAAGACCTAAATTTGATAAATGTAACACTTTTTGAAGACTTTTCTTGTTAGTAAAAACAGTTGCATACAATCACTGTTTGATTGATTTAAGTGGTTTACCATTTATTTTTCCAAAAAAAAATCGAATTAGAGTATAATGAATAAAAGAAACAAATGTGAGTTCTACACGTTATCAGAGTCAAATTAATTAAGATTCAAATTTAATAGATTCTAAATGTTAGGCGCAAGAAAAAAAAACTATACTACCATCCAGGCGACATACTTGAGGGAGATTTAACTGCATTAGTTTCAAAAATTACGAGGATATTGTACTCTACCTATAATAATTATTATTATTATTTTATTTTGTCTGCCTACCTGCACTATATATACACACTGGGCTGGGCCAAGGCTTGATCACTATTTCATTCCAGGTTTTAACCCGGTTCACAATATGCAAAACTCAAAATTGATAACGAATCTTGACCTAAAAAATAATAGTAATAGAAAATAGAGCGGGCAAGGTAACAGCCTCGCGCCAGATGATCTTTGGTGCTTTGTGTGCTGACTGATACTGTATGGATGCATATTGTGCTCAGATTCATATCAGATTTGCACAGGCAGCAGTATTCTTCGGGGATGTAGTTTATCTTTATTGCTTTGTTTACAATTAGGCATTTCGCTTCCTTTTATTTTGCATACAATGTTATCGGGTATATGGTTTACATTGTTTCTCCTCATGATCTTTTTTGTGGGTTGAGTTTGAATAGATTACCGAAGATGCTTAGACTACATTTTATCAGTATTGTTTAGCTCGAATTAGATCTAACTGTTGAACCGTGAACTAGGTAGCCAAGAAATTATAAAAGTCACCTAAATACTTACATCATTTTATTGCGCAATGAGGTATATACGCATATGAGTAAGTAGCATATATCACTACAAAATTGTCTTCATAGTCATAATGCACAGTATGAACATCCATATTTGCCAAAGCTTCATTTATTGAAATCGAGAGCAGCATTGATTTGATACAAGGCCTTCAAAATCTGTTACAATTCTTACAGGGAAGTCATACCAATTCACTACAAGAATATATCTATGTAGCTGCTTTTGCAGCAAGGCATTCTAGAAACAATGGTCACAGGCAAAATGAAATGAGAAAAACAAAAAGCAATATATATTTGAACATTATAATAGTACAGGACAATACATAGCACCCTCCCAAAAACACATATGCCAGACCAGGAAAAAGGCAATTACTAAGTTATGCACCCCCTTCATCTTTCAGAAGTGCACTTCTTCTGGCTCTAATGCGGGCAACAAAGGCTCTTGCAAATCTAAGTTTACGGGGAACAGATTACACTGTGCATATTGTGCCATCAATTGGTCCACGAGAACCAAAGCTACCATGGCCTCTACCATGGGTACAGCTGCAAGAACAGTCCAAAAAATTTCAGATATTTTCTTTTTTAACTGATGGAAATGCAGGCAAACAAAAGCAGTTGAAATTTTTGTCATGTTCGAAAATCACAGAGACACAGACAATTCTCGTTCTTCCAATATTAGATCAGATGTCCTTATGGATAAGTTGTCATCATCTCACCCTTTCAGGTCAAACAGTAACTCAATTATAAATTATAATAGAGTGCCTCAGCAACTTAAATAAATTACTATCAGATATTTATAAAATAAAAACTAAATAAAAAGAAAGAAGAATGAGGTGAAGGCAAAGAAAAGGCTTTAACCTCTTGGGACAACACAAGGGTCATGGCGACCGCGGGCTATCAGCTCAGTTTCTTTTTTATCTCGAGTCACCGTATGTTGCTTCTTCTGCACAAGTGTAACACCATGTTTAATTCAGATCAAATATTTAGTGAAATGCAAAGTCAAAGTGTCACGTGTGATGAAATATGCAACAGGCACCTAACAGCTAAAAATGTGGTTAACATGTACATGTCAAGGAATTGGTGGCGAGGGGACCCTTTTTTAATTTGTTACATTTAACTTTGCGATGAAATTCGCACAAAAACTGGTTTTCATTGTTTAATGCCAATAATTCTACAATCCAGAATTGAAAATGCACGTTTGACCAAGAAGATAAACACCTTAGCCTCCCTCGACTGCCATGCCAAAACAAAAGGATTTTTGTTTTGAACAACGAAGATTAAACATACATCATCTAATCCTCATGTAAACTGATTATGTTAACTATTTCATTTACCAATTCATTTTTCCCACTCAAATAAGGAAAAAGGAAATGAAGAAAGTAGCAGCTTTAGCAGTAGAAATCCTATTTCCTAAGAAGTCATACTTAAGTTTTTGTAATCGCAAAGGATATTCCTTTTGACTCATTCAACAGGGATAGGTAGAACCATCCTCTTCAGAAATATGAGCGAGCAACTGCTATCACCTTATGTACAGGGCAGTAAGTAAATAACCTTGTTGATCATAATATTTTCAATTTGACACCAATTTTGTCCTAACAAATTTTTTTACATCAATTTAATTCTAACGTTTTAAATTTTGATATTAATTTAATCATTTTGTTGGATCTTCACTTTGATGTAATGAGTAAATTGATGTCAAAACTAAGGATGTAAAAAATTTTGTTCGATCAAATTGATGTCAAATTGAAAATGTTAGGACTATAAAGGTTGTTTACTCTAATAGTGTTTCGACAATATAAACAAGTATCAATGCACTACTTCAGACACACCACACTAGAAGAGGAGTAAAAAGTGGTGGCAGTATTTGTAAGAAGAAGAAGATGATTACAAAAAGTAAGGAGGATAAGGGATTAGGGTGTGCAAAAAAACCGTTTGAAGCAAACCAAAACTGTAACAGAATCAAACTTTATAGCAAAAACCGGTTTTATCTTTAAAGTTTTCAAGTCTTGAACTGGATTATTAATTCAATTATGGTTCAGTAAACCAAACCTAAATTAAGTGCGGTGCACCATAAATCACCGAACCAAACCGTACTTTCAAAATAAGGATACGTGGAAGTGACACGTTTAAAATGCACTGTCATCCACTTGCTACAAAGTACAAAACACAGCAATGGTTTTTAGCATTGGCTTTTGTAATCCATGGGCCACCAAATCACAAGTTGGAGTTCTCAAATTTTCTTCTCAATTCACTTTCCGATTTAGGTGATATTCTTCTTTCTCTCATTCATCCAATCCAATGAAAAACATCTAAACTTTCCAGGAAAATCAGTTTCTAGGGGGAAAATGCACAAGAGGAGTGATACACGGCCATCACCACACTTACACCATGTCAAAAGTTGTAAACCAGTGTGTAAAAAGTTGTAAACCATATGCAAAATATTGTAAACCAAAATGCAAAAAGTTGTAAACCAATACGTAAAAACTTCTTGCACTTTAGTTTACAACTTTTTGCATCTTGGTTTACAACTTTTTGCATGTTAATATACAACTTTTACCTTGGTGTAAATGTGGTGGTGGTCATTTATCATTTCTCAATGCACAATCTCTATTTACATTTTCTTAAGAAGTTTTCGTTGGTTGCTGGTAGAAAGGGTTTTTCTGAGTACATTAACAAAAGGAACACAGCTTCTCTAGATGGAAGCATCGGGGTTGACAACCAATACAAGTAACGGAAGAGCCAAGAAAAAAAAAAAAGTTGTGTTTGAACTGGTTCAAAATTGGTTAACTTTGATTAAGAACTGGTTCATCAAGTTTTGAGCTGATTCACAACTGGTTTGGTCCGAATTTTGAACCTATAACTAGTTCTAAAACAGGATTTGGAATTCAAAACTGATATAAAACCAGTTTAGAAATCAGTTCACCAGTTCTGAACTAGTTTCAAACTGGTTTTTTAAATATAAACCAGTTCATAATATATAAACCGGTTCAAAACCGGTTTCAATCTCAAAACCGGTTTAAAACCAGTTCACCGGTTCGAACCGGTTCTCCTCATTTTGAACTGGTTCAGAACCAGTTTTCCTAATCCTAAAATGGTTTGGTTTAGTTTTGTAACCAACAAACTAGTTCAAAATGGTTTTGGTTTGGTTTTTCTTATAATCCAAACCATAAACAGCCCTATAAGAGATCTGCCTTAACATAAAAAAAAAATCACCAAAAAACAAAATGAATAAAGAGAAACATCACTGGAAGACTGTATTCTAAATATATTAGTAACAATTTGGCATGAATATAAAATATCATATCATTAATGAATTGATAAAGAATTACAAACTCAGTTAATTTTGCAAATCCTCAGTGTTAGTCAAATGCATAGTGCTACCATTGAGTAATTAAAATAGAATCATGCAATGTGAAAGATATCAATAAACATATATGAGTGCACCTGTGTTTGCAAGCATTTGTGCTGCTATCTGTGCGTGATGGGTGAGAGAGAGAGAGAGAGAGAGAGAGAGAAGAGAATGGTCTTACTCCAATAGTTGATGTTGGCTTGAAAGCTATTCTCATGTTTATGATTTCCCCATTGGAAATTCCACCCTGATTATAGATATAGATAATATAAGTTAAGCAAATATAGACACATGACCATCATACTGCACATCCAGACACAGCTAATTAGTAATTATAGAACATAATCCATACCTGTATCCCACCAGAACGATTTGTTCTTGTCCTTGTCCTTCCATGATCATCTATATAAAATTCATCATTGTGCTCACTCCCAGTCAAAAAGGTACCTGTAATGATTTCATTAAGTCATCAGAGCACACCTCAGGTGCAAGTAATTGAAGAAAATAGCTTTGTTTAATCAATTCCAGTTTAGTCAGATCAGATCATGACAAGGCAATCAGAGTCATAACATACACAAGTTCCAATACCTGCAAACCCACTACCAAATTGAAAGCCCTTAGTTGCAGGCAATGACATAGCAGCTTTAGCCAGCTCAGCTTCAAGTTTGTCAAATACTGGTGAACCAAGCCCCTGAGAAATAATAATTTCATTTCTACTCTTTAAGTGGAAAAATGAATGAAAAAATCTGAATAATACAACACAGAAATAACTTGGTGTATAAGGATGAGAATTGGAAAATGCCTTGTAAGATATCAGGCATGCAAGTAACATAAAAATGGATATTCAAGGTTTCAAAACAAGTATGTGCGACTCAAAGCAGTTTTCTTTTCTTCCTTCTTGTTCCGCATGCTAAATTATTAAAGTACCAAAAACCTCTTAAACTCCTAAGGATGACTAAAGAGGACAGCTTGTATGAGTTTTGTCACGGTCTGATTTCCACTGTTTCTAGAGTTTCCAGAAGATTTACGTCACATATCTTCACCAGATTAATTTCAGGATCAATCATGAAGCAAGGAATTCAGTTTTTAATTTACTTCCTTTTTGGTTTTCCATAGAGTTTCTTAGATATATTTCAATTCAAAGCCAACAAACCAAGTACTAAGCTTCTCAAGAAACCCTTGTGTTAGTTTATCACTTTTACAAGCTTATTTGTACTCCAAACCCTACCTGCTAACTTGGTCAACTACTTTTTGCTGCAGTAAAAGCTAGAGAGACTTACTCGTGGACAGTTTCTCACAATGCATGTCACAACACCACCAACAGAATCACCCTTCACTCGAACAGCATCAATAGCAGATATCATCTTCTCTGCATATTCAGGGTCAGGACATCGAACAATGTTGCTCTCAATCTGGAAAGTTTCCAAAGAGGAAGTGGCCAATCAGGAATTTGGCTTCGGAATTGCAATAATAAATAAAGGTAATAACCAACAATAAAGTATTATCAACATAAGATCAACTAATCAGCCAATTTGGCAAACTGCATTTAACAAATGTCTAAAGAGAACATGGTGGCATCTGCTTTATGAATGCCAAATTTCTTCCGACAAAATAGAAAAGAGATTCAGAAACATGATTTGCAAAATTCATTCCAATAAATGGGGTTGAAAATAGTCCTGCTTCCAGTTTCCAACAAGTGGCTTGATCACAATCTTTGTAAGTTTGTACCATCCAAAAATCCAAAAAATATTAGAAATATAAAGCATATACTGATCTCCATGTTTAGGATACATGAAATCCACTTGAAAAAGCTGTTTTTTTTGGGTGAATACTTCAAAAAGTTTTATAAAAGGCATCAATGAGCATATGTAAATATGAATATCAACTTTAATACCTGATCAAGCGTCACAAAGTCATGATCAATTAGATCCTCAGGAAGAACTACCTTGTGAACTTGAGAGACATATGCAAGAATCTGAAAAATAAGAGACCTTCAGCCAGGGATCTTCCTAAAGGAATTGGCAAAAAATAAATAAATCATGATACATGCACATAAGTCTACACCAACTATGTTTGGACATAGAGAGAGTAGATATTGGAAAACTTTGCTCATGCTTTTATCCTTTAAGTTCCATGCTTCGTTTCTGTTTTGGATTATGTCTTATTCTCTCCCTAGTTGTAATTTCCTCTTTTTTCTTTAAAATTTTTTGTGCTGTTGAGAAGAAGAAAATATGCACTAGAGCATGTAGCAGAGCAACAATAATAGAAGAGCAACAAACATGTAGCGTACATGATAAAAAAGGGGAGTAATATACTTTTTGGAAAGGTTTTTCTTTCCGTATTAATACAGCTTTACAGTTTCTTCCCAGTATAAGCAATAAAACCCAAAAAGAAATGACAAAATTATAAATATGAAGATTGAAAAAGAGCTAAAGCATTTGTAAAACAATCTATTCTTCTTGAACTTTAATTAGTTATAACAACTACAACAACTAATTAATTATAACGAAAAAAAAAAGCACAAGAATTCTGGCCTAAACACATGAGACAACTAGCATACCTCGGTTCCTGCAAATTTCTTAAGGATTTTCTTAGCAACAGCACCAGAAGCAACCCTTCCAATGGTTTCTCTTGCGGATGATCTACCACCTCCCTTAAACATATAAGCTCAGATGTATAAGCTTCAAGCATATCTCATTGAAAGAAAATACTGAACTTTTTTAAATTATAAAAGTTGGTACCTGAACTGATCTAACACCGTACTTCATGTCATAGGTTGCATCTGCATGGGAAGGCCTATAAGCTAATGACATCTCGCTATAGTCCTGAAACCCAAACAAAGTAATGATTGGAAAACCTATGATCACAACAGAATCAACTAAATGATTCCGAACATGAACTCGTGAGTCAGTCATAAACCGTAATTTAGTAATTAATTATTGTCACAGGTTATTGACAACAATTATACACATGACATCGGGTCCTGAATCCTGATACATATTTTCCATAATTTATTTTTCACTTCGTTTAATCAGTTGTCAAATGAGCACCTGGGGATTTCAAAGGAAACCAATTCATCTAGCATGTTCTTCCAGCATATCAGAACTTTTTTTTTCCATATAATGAAATGTTTCAATCAGTGTACCACAAACCATCATATCTCAGAAAATAGAATTAGAGAAGTACATCCTCAAATATCCCAAAAACAAATGATGGAAAGAATATATCAATCTATCCCAAATAGTTTACACAAAAGGATACAACCTTCTAGGCAATTAATAATCAAATGTCTCGTCCAAGAAAACAGTTGCTTGTCTTTATTTAATGATTCTGAACACAAATATAAAGAAGCTGTAGCATTAGATACTCACATGTCCTCTTTGATCAGTATTGGGTACAAATACATGGATTGGAGTTCCAGTAGTGACTCCTGCAAATAACAAAATTATACTTCAAACCTCTTTTCCAAGAAACATATAACCTCCCAGTAAATGATAGCTGGAAGAAATAATGACCTTCAGAGACTCCTGAAAATATTTTACACGTATCAGTCTCCTTTCTAGGTGTTGTAATCCGGCTCTGACCAGGCCTCCTACACACACAAGAAACTCAACAATGTTATTCTTTAAAGACATTTAGCATTGCATCACAAGCAATCATTACTTATCATATAAGATATAAAACTATTCATCTGCCTTCTCTACCCATCAGCTAAAGCTTTTGGGAGAGATACTTTCAGACATCGTATCAGAGCCTCCATGACCAAAGTGGTCAGGGGTTTGGTCTGTGATATCCCCTTTTGATAAATTGTTCACGCTTCAAGCCCAAGAAGAGGCATTCACGTGAGAGGGCAAAGGTTAGATATAAACCCATTCATGTGCCTCTAGCCATCAGCTTAAGCTTTTGGTAGAGATGGTTTCATGACAATGCATAGTTACGATAACGAAAAACTATCTTAAAAAGTACTGATTCTTAGTCTTCAAAGCACTTTCCACAGCACAAAGTAATTGATTCAGTGAAGAAAGAAACAATGAGATGATTTTAGACGCAGGTACCTTCTGTCAAGATCCACTTGCATGTCAGCCTCAGAGAGAGGGATGCGAGGAGGGCATCCATCAATGACGCAACCAACACCTCCTCCATGAGATTCTCCATATGTTGTCACACGGAAGTGAGTTCCATAGGTACTTCCAGCCGCCCGTACCTCTGCAATTATTCATCAATGGTTTTCAGAAAACTCAAAACAAAACCACGGCCATCTCATTACCACTCATTTTTTAACACTAACTACACATAAAGTTCATCCATGAAAATTTACGCCCCACTATTACCTCCCAACCAAACATACCCTTAAACACATAACTGGCAATAAGATTAAGAACTCATTTGCATCTTAACACAGACACAGTTCCACTAAGTTGAAAAAACAGAGCGAAAAATTTCACGTCGCAACCAAAAAAGCAACAGAAAATCAGAAGTCAACAATTTAAAATACTGAGCTGAAAAATCGCATTCAGGGAAGCAAAGAAATAAAGACGAAAGATAACATGGAGAAGATCCAAGACAGAGCGGATTGCAGCAGCTAACATTTCTGAAATTCAGTTAATAATAATAATGACAATAATGAATGATTATTGGAAGAGAAACACAAACAGTGCAATGAACAAGAAAAGAAAAAAAAACATGAAAACGAAGTAGAAAGAACTGACGGAGTCCGTTGGGAATGCGAGGGCGGCGTGCGACTTGGAGGTAGACGGAGGAGAGAGATCGGAGATTTGGATTCAGAGAGAAAGAATCGGCTCTGGAAGCGGTGAGGAATGGCTTCGAGGATAAAGAAGAAGCCATTATTGGGATATACCACAGCACTCAGTCACACACACCGCAACAAGAAGAAGAACAAGAGAGAAGAATGGTGGAATTGAAATGAATTTGGTGGTACTTGAGAGCGAGAGAGAGGGAGAGAGAGAGAGAGGGGTGTTGTTTTGGTTGGTAATGGTGGCAATTTCTGTAATTATGAACAAATGAGTGCCCACCTTCCACCCAGTTCCACACCTACCCACCCTCTGTCCTTCCTGGGTTACGTTATGTCATTTCGTTTCTCTCTTTTTTTTCATTTTTTCGCTTTAGTAAAGTAGCACATATCAAACAAAATGTTGATGGGAAATAAAAGAGCAAAGCTTTAATATATTTTTTAAGGGAATTTCTTGACATCTTAAAAAATTTATGGATACTAATATTTTTTACATAATTTATAGTTAAAAATTTATCATATATCTCATTAATTAAATTTATTATTATTTTAAATATTTATGATTAAATTATAATCATTAAATTTTAAAAGTTATTGATAGCTTTCGAGTACCATAACACAACAAAAAAAACTATTTTTGAATTATATGAATATAGGTTATTTTAATTGTAGTTTTTTTTAACCCAAACAAAAAAAAGGTTTTTCGTTCTTCTCTTTTTTAATATTACTAGTATTTATTATCACCGTAATGCATGGAAAATAAATTTTTAAATTATTTTTAATTTTAAAAAAATAAATTATCAGAGCAATATAAAAATTAATATAAAATTTATCATACAATGGTTGATAATTATTGACGGTTAATTTTGATTATTTATATTTTCTTATTCAAAATAAAAAAATCATTCTAATATAGAAATATATAAACAAAATTTTATTAATTTTAATTGATAATAATTATGATGAAGGTAAAATATCATACATATAATATAATATATGTGTTACGTAATAATTTGATATAACTTACAATTAGTTTATTTTTCGTGTGAATATTTAACTTATTAATATAAAAATGAAATATCAATACATTAAAAATATACGTATATATAATTTATTACATTATATTTAGCTTAAACTACTAATTAATCATATCATATATTAATTATTATCCCATAACTTATATGTTTGTGTCACCTGTGCAATATACGTTAGATATCACCCATTTGAGATATCATTATTAGCATGCAAATTGTTTTATTGTTAATTTATTTTGTTATGTAAGTGTTATTGTCTTAAATAAGGTATTAGTATAAATTTATAGTAAAATCGGTAAAAACCTTATAAATTTCTTATTTGATACTTTTTGAAGTATTAAATCCATTTCTTATTTCGTTCCCTATATATACTTCTATTTTTCAACTGATAATCAATTGATCTAAGAATTGTCAATTTTTATTCCCTCCCTTTTATGTAGAATACTACAAAACTAATTTAAATTAAACTTAATTTAATCATTTTGTGTACTAACATTTTATTGAAAGTGTGATTTGTTTTATGAGAATGCACATTTTTAATCATTTCATGCACACGGCCTCTAATTTAAAGGATAAATTAACTTGTTTAGAAAGAACTAATATATAACTTCTAAATTTAAAAAATAACTATTTTTATCTATAAAAATATAATAACAATTAAACAGGTGCATAAATTTATATTTCATATAATAATTCATTATTAAAAGTGTACAAATTATTTTATATGTTATTTTTAATTTTCAAGTAAAGATTGAATAGTTGAATTTTCAGAAAAAAAATACCAAAGAAAATTTTTTATAACAAGTTTAAAATAAAATTTTAGAGTTTTAACATGATTACTTTTTAATGTTTTCAAAAAGTAGTAAGAATTCTAGAGTATGTTGGAGAAGTTGGCACTTGATATAACTTTGTATATAATAGTTCTCAAATAATAAATGTATGGATAATAAAAATTAAATTATATTACTAAATTATACCAACCAATAATAATTTCATTATGGAAAAAGAAAAATGTATAAATCATGAAGACGACACACTTAAAGGCATGGGGAGTCCAAATGCTCCTTTAATAACGTTCCAAAATAAATTTGCTTTAAAATTAATCAAAAAAATAAATCTCCTCTAAAATAATTAAATTTTATTTGAAAATAATTTCAATTAATGTCAGCAAGTCAACAAAGAAAGGGGCAAGTGAACATGGTTAAAAAGTTGGAATCATTCAAAGCGAGGGATAAATGTATTAAGTAAAAACTGTAAAGGTAAATGTAATTTTTTAATACAAAATTTGAAAAGTTTCTATTAGAGGAAACATTCTCAAGATAATCGATAGTCAAATAAATAAATAAAAATACAGTTGTAAAACTTTTCTTTAAATGAGCTCTGAAACATTAATAACATAGATAGATAGATAGGTGTTTTAGTCATTACATTTTATATTTAGATTGCTTCAAATAGTTAAGAATATGCATATCATCCATATAGATATTGAAATTTTTCTTTTTTTCACATGCATAAGTATTTCAAAATATTATCTTCATCGTTATAAATATCATCATTTAAAAGTATAATGGTAAGGACAAAAAATAATATAAGAAAAAAGAGAGACTAAAAACTAATAAAATTTTTTAGAAGAGCTAAAATTAAAATGTTATATATTTATAAGAATAAAAAATATATTTAAGCCACCAAAAGAAAAAATATATAACAAAAAAGATATTAATTTTGATTTATTGATAATATAAGGGGTTTTATATTATTATCCAATTACATGTTTTTATTTATAGGATTTTCAAAGCAATTGGTGATTGAGTCAAATATTTTTATAAATAAAAATATTATTTTAGTATCTAAAAGTGAATGTCACATCTCATTATCTCAATATCATTATATGTTATGGTGGCTCCACTCATCTCACTTATCCATCAGGGGTGGAACGGGCCGTCCAACCTACAACGGGTTGGTTATAAAACGGGTTGGGTGTGTTGATTCATTTTAGTTATTTAGATTAAAACTATCAACCCACCTTGTAAAAAAATAGTGAGTTGGTGGGCTAACCGATTTTAGTCAGTTTTAGCTATTTTTGCCAACTTGCCTAAACCCGTTATAGGTTGGTTATAAAAGGGTGTGGTGTGGCGGTTGAAAAATCTAACTCATCCCATAAAAAAGTGGCAGTTGGGGCCAATCCCGAACTCAACCCTTTGCTATCCATATCCATCACATATAATAGTGATAAAGTGTGTGTCTCATAACCACGAGGTGTATCACAATTGGTAGATAGTTCGACGCCTTTTACACCTAACAATGTGTATAGAAAGGGTTTCGTGGAGAGGCAATACCTACGTCCGTGAGCTCTATGTTTCAAGCGGATTAGTCACCATTTTTAATGGTGAATACCCTTAGTTCATAAAAAAAAGAGTATTCACTTTTTTAACTAATGTGATAATATATGATTAAATGTCTAAGTAATAATTTTTTATACTAATAGTGTATATAAATTAAATCTATTAAAAAATATATTTTTATGTATTTTAATCATGATATATTGATAATATATTCTATTGATAAAATAATATATGATTAAATTATATTATAAAACATTTATATTGTTAATATGCTTAACTTATATTTATATTTATTTTATATTTTAAAAATACAATATGTGAACGACATTAAAAAAAAAAAAGGCATCCTATTATATGTTTTGTTTCTTCTTTATCTCTTTCTGGCACTAATTCTGATTTTTTTTTCACATTTTTATGTTAGATTTTTTTGTCTGACATATATCAATCAATATAATTATGTCTTCCTCAGATGTAAGAGTCACCGCTCTTGTAGTAATTTTCATCAAGTCATCAACCCATTACCCATATATTTGGTGCATACGTACCAAGAGAGTCCATGTTTCTTTCTGGTGTGGCCGAGTGGGTTTATTTAACATTATCCATGGTTGGTAGCATATGACACAGCACGTGTTTCCGCCGTGCTAATTCCAACTCTCAGGGGTTGGTGGCTGGTACTAACAACTGCCAGGTGCGGAACAGAGATGCTATGTGCTACGCGAGATTATTAGATTTATGCAAGAACGAGAAAACTGAACCGGAAATTGAATTGATCAAGGTATTGATTTAAAGATTTAGAAGTCTAATTGGTTTGATTGATATTCAATTGGAATATAATAAAAATATATATATAATTAATTAAAATATAAATAAATATATTAAATTATTATTATTAACATAACTAACAAAAAATATTTATAGGTCTATAAAAATAAATATAATGTATATAAAATTTCTTTAGTCTTATCCTCATAACATGGTTACAAAACATTTGAAAACAATATTTGTTAGTGACAAATGAGATTTATGGTGCACTTGATGACGAAGAGAAAAAATAACAAGCTAACAATTTTTATTAGTGTCGTTCTTTGGTTCTATTTTTTTTTTTTTTGCCTTGTAGCTGTCATAATATATCAGTATTTAAGCTTTGAAAAAATATTAAAAAAAAAATCAACCTATACCAATCTGGTTCGTAAATTTTCCCATTTTCCCTTGATTTTGAATTTTGACTTTTCCCAATTTTTGGCTTCACACCAGGTACTAATTCGAATTCTGGCTCCAATCAATTTTCTTCCATGGATTTATGGTTGACACATCCATACATAGCAGACTCATGTATATCATTGCACTTTATCACTCTAACTAGAGGTCTTTTGAATTTTACCCCAAACTTCAAAAAATATGCAAATTAACCCCCTAAAACCTATCAACTGTGCAAATTGTCCATTAGAGCAACTCCAATGGGGTCCTAAGCTACGTCCTAGCCATTGTATGTGTCCCTTCTCCAACCATTGGAAGGAAAACTTGAGATGCGGAGAGAAAGGCGGAGTCCCATTTCAAAGGAACGTCCCACTTCTTTCTTTTTCAGCTTTTAATCAATTTTTTACCATTTAGAAAACGGTTATATTTTTAAAAGTATTATTTTATTTCATATTTCACTTTACAAATATCAATCATTTTCAACTTCATTTTTCACATATCTTCCCAATCCTTCCTAATATTATTTTTCACATCCCTTCTTAATCATTTCAAGCACTTTCTAAATTTATTTTTCACAATTCTACTCTTTTATTCTCTCACAAATAATGGATCCAAATCAATTTAATTTGAATCATTTTTTCAATTATTTGCAGAATTCTAACCTCCCTCAAAACTCAAATATCCAAATCAATTATTTGCACCATTCACTTTTTTTTCAATTACTTTGAGCTTAAAAAAAATCCAAATCCAAATTTTAGTTTTCCAATTTTAAACTTTGACTTTTCCCAATTTTAATCTCTCAAACTTTCAAAATTCTAATTTTCAATTTCTCTTCCATGGATTTATGGTTGACACATCCATGCATAGCACTCATGTATATCATTTTTATCACTCTAACTAGAGGTCTTTTGAATTTTACCCCAAACTTCAAAAAATATGCAAATTAACCCCTATTGCAAATTGTCCATTATTTCCTCATCCTAGCCATTGTATGTGTCCCTTCTCCAACCATTGGAAGGAAAACTTGAGATGCGGAGAGAAGGCAGAGTCCCATTTCAAAGGGTCCATTTCTTTTTCAGAATCAATTTTTTACCATTTAGAAAATAGTTATATTTTTAAAAGTATTATTTTATTTCATATTTCACTTTATAAATATCAATCATTTTTAACTTCATTTTTCACATATCTTCCCAATCCTTCCTAATATTATTTTTCACATCCCTTCTTAATCATTTCAAGCACTTTCTAATTTTGTTTTTCGCAATTCTAACTTTTATTCTCTCACAAATAATGGATCCAAATCAGTTTAATTTGAATCATTTTTTCAATTATTTACAGAATTCTAACCTCCCTCAAAATTCAAATATCCAAAATTCACGTTTCAAACTCTCTAAATCCAAATCCAAATTTTAATTTTCAAATACTAAACTTCTTCCCAAATCATAATCTCTCAAACTTTCAAAATTCTAATTTTCAAGTCCCTTCTAATTTTCAAATTCCTTCAAATTTTCAAGCTTCTTTTTTACCAATTGTCAAAATTCACCAACATTTCAATTTCTATTTTCATTACCATTTAAAGCCCAAATTGGAGGATTGGGAAAAAATTGGTGGGTTATTTGATCCAAAAAAAAATTTTATATTTTTATTCAAATTGAAAATTTTATACATAATACAAGATATTAGAATAAAATATTTCATAAATATATTGATTTATTTTTAATTTAAAAAAATCATGTGGAGCCATAGTAGGGACCAAAGTTAGTCCTTCCATTGGAGCAAAGAGGGACACTCTTGGGCAGTTTTCCTTTTTATGACAAATTGATTATGCAGTGATGATGTTGTAATAAGTAGGGTCACAAGTGGGATAAGAGAGGGACACCATTGGATATGCTCTTATATTGACTCTTTTGTCTATGGTGATCAGCGTCCTATTACTATTGTTGAGATATGGGGATTTATTACGGAGTGAAGTGTTACTTTAATCCTTAAAATTGTAAGTGTGCTTCACTTTAATTCTTAAAATTTCAAAATTAGCTATGTAATCCCTGAAATTTCATTAGGACACTTTAATCCCTAGTCAAATAAATGTTAGTTAACCATTATTTTTTACTAATGTGACACGTTAAGTGACACATGATATGTTGACGTGACACTAAATTAAAATAGATTCAGATTAATCCTTGAAATTTTCAAATGTGTTAAAACATTCCCTAAAATTTTCTAAAATATGTAAAAAAGTTCTGAATCCCAAAATTTCTCCTATTTTATTTCAATAAAATCTAAATCCTTAACATTCCTTAAAATAATTTATTTCTCTCTTATTTTTTCACCCTACTTAAATAAAGATCTCTCTCACATAGAATGACAATGAAAAGAGAATGTATCACCAACAATAAGGTTTTAAATAAGCCCTTGATGAACCCTGTCAATGCTTGATAATATATTGTTTCCCCTTGTATCCTATTTTTCATATTTTAAAACCCAATTTATTTCAAAAAATGTAATATAATAGCTAATAAATTAATTATATTAGCTAAATATGGAGGGTCTCAAATTTGGACTAATCAAGCTCTTAATTGTGTTCAAGATATTTAAAATTTTGGGCTATATAAATAGGGTATGAAAATGAGAGAGAAATAAGTGGATTCAAGCGTTATTGATAATTTAATTAGATTGTATCTATAAAGCATAAACACTGACACGGACATAAGACATGACATGCACACGAATAGAGACACACCAAACTCAAAAAATTCCAGACACAGACACAACATATATATATATATATATAATTTTTTTATTTTGTTTTATGATTTTTTTGGTCTGAATTTTTTTCGTGTTTGTATAATTTTTTATATAATTTATTTTTCTTTTTGTTTTTTTGTGATCGGTAGAAGAATTTTCAAAATAAAATGATCCAAGCACAGGTCCAACTAAATAACTAGGGTTGATTTTGGGCTCATATTGGTATTAAAAACTTAAAAACAAAAATAAACCAATTGTGGTGCGTCCAAACCATGTCCACAGGAAAGAGGGTATTAGTGTCTGGTGCATGTCAGAGCTTAAAAAATTATTTTTTTAATTAGACGTGTACAAATGCATGTCCAACACGTGTCATGCAAGTGTCGTATGGGTGTAAGTCTCCAACACATGTCAACACAGACACACCACCAAGTCAGTGTGTGCTTTTAGGATTGTATGAACCAAAAGAGGATAAGTTTGAGATTCAGGATTTATTTGATACATATTATAAAATTTCAAGGACTATTTTGAAACATTTGAAAATTTCAAGAACTAATCTAGCCTATTTGTTTTGGTGCCACATAAACATACCACATATCACTTAACGTGCCATGTCAGTAAAATGTAATAGTTGACTAACGTTTATTTAACCAGCGACTAAATTGACTTATAGAATAAAATTTCATGAACTAGAGAATTAATTTCAAAATTTCAAAGACTAAAGTAAAACACATTTATAATTTCAAAGATTAAAGTGACACTTTACTCCTTTATTATGTCCTTCGATTGGCATGGGATCTTCATTGTCCATGTGTTTGGGTAGAAAATGTTTCTCCGAGTGCTCTCTCTCTAGAAAACCTCAAGACAAGCTACATCTTTATGCCTCTTTGATTTCGAGAGTTCAAGAGCTATTAAACATGAAGTAGAGTGTTACTTGCTCGTGTATCGTAAGGCAAATAATGCGATGGATTTCTTGGCAGATCGTGGCCATTCTCTTCAGCTTGGAATAATGTGTTATTTACTGGTTCCTCATGATCTTGGTGGATCCTTAGGGATTATATTTCTGGCATAACTTTTCATATATTGATCGTATAATTTTCTCAGTCTTGGGTTTAAGAATCGTTTTCTCAATAATATATATATATATATGTATATTCACATTTTTTTTTGCTTCTCTTCTTCGACAATAACCAAATATGATTCAAAATTTGTATTAAATAAAATAAAACAATCATAGTACACATGTATGAATTTATAATAAGCTTGCAAATTATTTAAGATAATAATTTTTTGATATATTCAAGATAACAAATTAATTTATAATAAATACATTTTAATTTATTATTTTTATTTTTGTTAATATTTTCTGTTGACACATTTAAATATAAATAGTTTTAACGTAAATAATTAGTTTGTGTTTGGGAAACCTGTAAAATTAAGGGTATGTTTGGATGTGATTTTTTGGGCTAAAATCATGTTTTTTACACTGTAAAAAAAATTTCATAATATGAAATTTTTTTTAAATAATCATATTCTAAAAAAATATATCTTTGACTTTTTTGTACCAACTAAAAAGAGTTACTTCTGAAAAAAAAAAGTTTTCAACCTTTTCAATTATATATAAAATTTGTGTTTCATAATCATTCTTTTAAATTTTGAAACAAATACACCCTAAATTTATTTAATAATTGATTATTAATTTGAAATCAAGTTCTTATATTATACAAAATTTTTTAATCAAGTCTCTATAATTTAACAATTCATAATCAAATCTCTATACTATACAATTTTTTTAATTAAATCCCTATAACTTAAAAATATTTGTGATCAAGTTCTTATAGTTTTGTACAATATAGAGACTTGATTTAATTTTTTTGCATAATACAAGGATTTAATTATAAATTATTAAACTATTGGGACTTAATTAAAAATTAAGTAAAACTATAAGAATTTGATTGAAAATTTTTATATAATATAGATATTTGATTATAAATTTTTAAATTACATGGACTTAATTAAAACTTGGGTGAACCTATAGGAACCTCTACAATAATTAAATTTATTATATAATATTGATACTTGTTATATAATTATATTTGATACTTGAGGTTAATTTTGTAAAAATATCAGAATTTTAAAATAATCAATTTCTGCTTCCAATCAAAAGCTTCAAAATATTGCTTATGATTATAAGTTGTTTCTATCATCAACATTTTTATTAGCCACTTTATTACGACATATAGAAATAAATTGAGCCTTGAAATTGCTTAAAAAAAAACATGAGCCTTAATTTAAAATTCTCAAAACCAGGGATGGATCTACGTTATGCCCCCATAAAAATTTTAATTTTTTTAAAAATTATGTAGATATAATATATTTGCGTCCCTATAATTTGATTAAGTTTGACCCATATTAATTTTAAATAAGACAAATAATAAAATATAATATATTTTATTCATTTTTATACTAATATATTATTTTTACCTCAAATATTAATTTTTTTTGGATTCATATCACTAGTCAAAGAATAATAACACAAATCTCTTGAACGATGGTCCCACACTCCATCAACAGGTTTTTAATGTGCCTTCTAGTAAAAGTTTTCAAAATAAGTCGATTTTTTCAGATTTTTAAACTCAAATTATTGGCGAATAGATAATAAAACTTCTCCGTTAAAGGAGTTTTTGTTAACTATCACAGTAATAACTCATGTCATCAACCAAAAAAAAAAAATCTCTCTTTGATAACAAGAGAATAAATTATTATATTTATAAATTTAACTTACATGAAAATGTTAGTATATTTAAATTATTACATTTCTTTTTTCATTCTCTTCAACTAGATTAAATTTAAGGTAAATTACACTTATCTTTCACAAAATTTATCAAAATTCAATTCAGATCCCTTTTAATTGTCCACTCTATATTATTCTTCCCTCAACTAAAGAAGTTGTCCCTAGATCTCACTTGCAGCTTCTGCAACCAATTTTGTGTTGACAATTTTAAGTCAGTTTGGTTTAATTTTCAATTTTCATTTTTAGTTTTTAGTTTTTTAGATTTTGTTAAAAAAATACTAAAAATTTTAAAAATTATAAATTTCAGTTTCAATTTTTTCTTTATAAAATTCTAAAATTGAAAATAAAAGTTAAAACTAAACTAAAACAAACATACCCTTAAAGTTGCATAATGTTGAAAAGCACCCAATTCCACTGGCTCGAATTATGGGCAACAATAGTGCGAGCCCTTTGGTAGCTTTTGAAAGGAGAAGAGGGAGGTTGATTTTAAAGTGATGAACTATGTAGGGTGACAGAATTTGGGTTTGTGGGGTTCAAGTACTTTGCATTGAACAATTAAATAGAGGTTAATGTAGGTTGAATAATTAATAGGAGCCTGGATTGAATTTCAACAAAACCTTATCGGAGGTAACTATAATTTGTCCTAATTTTTAGTATTAACATTTTTTTTGGGTAGATTTTTCGTATTCACTTGGTTCTCAACTTTTTGCAAGTGAAACATGACACATGAAAATCACAACAATATTCCATATAATAACTTGCGGTACCTTTATGTAACTAATTGACAGTTTCAATTTGAATTTGAACCCTACATTATGCATGTATTCGTAAATAACAACATATGCAATCTCCACCAAACCGCTGCTTTAAAATAATTTGGTGTTAGATTCATCTTGTTGGTTATGGTTCCACGTCTTACTAGACAAGACAAGAACCATTTCCAAGCGGTTCGATTTTCAGAAAAAGTTACAAACTGCTAGACCTGAATGTTGAGAGGGAAATTACTGGTTACAAGCTCATCCTTAGGTGAGAATATTTAATTTGGATCAAAGTTAATTCAAAACTGTGATACTACTATTTGTTAATGGACTTTGAAAACAAAATAGTAGTACCGCAAGTAAAATAATGGTAGCTTTTTCGTGCAACCATAGAGGCTAGTTGGATCCAACGACGTATTAAATGGCTGTCCATAAAATGATTGATAGGGCATGAGGAGTAGTGTTGGACCGGATTTGGTGGTGGTGGCGGCCAGCAGACGATTGCGTAGCATATTGGCTGGCCACTGGGGAATGTATGGTCTACATTTGGAGTCTTATTCTATAATAAATAATAATAACTGTCCCTATCTAAATATGTGCCACCAACCACTACCACCGAAACAAACGATTCAAATCAAAATCATTTGCCTATTCCCCAACAATAGGAATGGCTCTTGCACTTTACATTATGTACATTTATTTTGAACAATAATATTTATTTTTGGTTAAAATTTACTTTTATAATGATAATGATATATCATCGTCGTTAACTTTTATATAAACAAATAAGTTGTATTGTTTTATTTTATTTATATTTTTCAGAAAATATTAATAATTTGTTAGGGTTTAATTAATTTCAACAATTCGATATTTAATCTAAATTTCACATTGGTACTTTCCACTATTTGTGATTAAAAATTAACTATTTATTTGATTTACTTAAATTATTAAGGTTTATAATTTTTTAATTAAATCATAGTCTTTGAATTTTAGAGACTTCCGATATGGAAAGAATTATATCAAATAAATTTATCTCACAATGAACAAATTCAACTCAAATTAAAATCATAAAGGGTAGTAGTTAAGGAGTTGAAAAAAATGAAATTTTTACGTTGAAAAGAGGAGTTTTTATGTTTTTAAAATGAGGACCCATTCAAAAGTTTTTAAATTTATTCTTCTGAGTATCCTTAACTATTCAGTAAAACCCATATTTATCTTAATACTTTGTTTTTCTAAGATATAGTATACTTCACCTGTTACTATTTTATTATTATTTTATTCTTATGTACAAATAACATAAAAATTTTACACACTATTATACGATTATGTATTATATTTTATATTTATTATTTAAAAAATTATGTAAATAACATATTTTAATAGAATAACAGTGTAAATTTATCATTTTACACATTGAATTGATCCATGGAAAAAAGTATCTACCACTTCAATCTGACCATGTCCTGTGTTTAAACTCTTTTATCGTTATTTGCATCCCTTTATGAGAAAATTTACTCATTCAATATATCCAATAAAAAATATTATTTATAATGATAATGTGTGGTGACGTCATAGTCTCCTCCAATGTTTTCATATTCCATTCAATTATGGAGGAGACACACTGTAACTACAAACACCAGCATTCTTTTGGAATTGGCATTAGTAGTGACATGTGTATTGTGGCTTTCCTTAACCGAGTTGATTCAGTTGCTGTCGTGTCGTGTCCTGTGCACCGCCCGCTCCGTATCCTCACCGCCTTCACCACCATCTCTTTCAGCCATGCTATGATTCGATAAGGGTATCTCTCTCTCTCTCTCTCTCTCTCTCTCTGTAATCTATATAACGCTTTATTTGATATGCATACTTTCCCCTTCCCTTGTTTCTTTGATATGCATACTTTCTCCATGTAATCTATATAACGCTTTATTACTACTACTCTCAGCTCCTTGTTCTGTTCCTTTCTTTCTCTATTTGCATCCCCTTATGATCTTTTGGATCAGCTGCAACTTCTATTCCAGTTCCACACAGAATTATAAAAAACAATGTTTTATGTTATTAACAACTGTAAAACTGTCTCTGTTTCTTTGTACATCATTTTTTTTTTTCACTTTTCCATGTTAAGCTGCATTCTGGGGTGTTTTTAAATTTTATTTCTTTTTCTTAATCTTGAATTTGTTTCTCCGTGTGTTATCACTTTCTAATTTATATACATGTCCACATGGATCTGTTATAGAGTGCAAAAAGTTGGTGTGTTTGCATATAATTGCTAGCTAAAAGTAAAACCCTGACAGCTTTAGTTAAATTGATTGGTGTACTCTAACATGAGCTTAACAAGTAATTTATGCAAGTGTGGAAGGCATAGATAGAGTATAGACTGAAGTGATGATAATTAATTATATGCATTATTTGATTTGATCTGCAGAAGGGTGGTGTGGCAGTAGTGGAGGCTGCTGCTTGCTCATATCAGATTTTGTCAGTCGCTTGCTTGGCTTGGCTTGGACCCTTTTTTCCTACAAAAGAAAATGAACTTGTATTTGGGGTCCTTGTCTTCTGAGCTCATCTGTCCCACAAGTGAAGCCATGCAATATGCAAATGCAAAGTTTCTTTTGTCCAGGCCGTCAGTGAGGTTTTCTTGTTGTTTCATTAAGAAGGACAATGCACGAGTGTCCTTTTGTGATGGAAGAAACGCGATGATATCTTGCCAATCGATGGACAGCCACTTAGAAGAGTCATATAGAAGAAAGAAAAGGCTACTGGTGCCTTTGCAGAAGCCAGATTTTGTGAGGACATTGTTGATTGACAACTATGACAGTTACACATATAATATATACCAGGAGTTATCTGTTGTTAATGGTGGTAAGTTATCTCTCCCTCTCTCTAATTTGAAGGTGGATGTGGGGTAGAAACAATTGGAAACTGCTGATTTGTAAGAGGTTATTTACAGAGATACAAATAAAACTCAATATCGATCTTCAAAATGCACAGAATTAAAACATCACTACATGTTGAAAATTTAGTAAGCACACTTATTTTTGACAGTTTATATTAATGTGATGATCAAATTTTTTGTTATTGAGACTTATATTTTGCTATTAATAAAAAAGAATGAAATCTTTTGGGGTCTATGAAGAGTCAGAACAATCATGTTGGACCTTTTGGTAGACTTTGTTTGGGTAGTTTTATGATGTCAACATCCTGTCCATTTTTTTTTATACTTTCTTTTACATACATGCTATCAGACATCTAGAGTTAGCACATCTCCTTTCCATAAATCTCTCTCTTCATTCTAATGTGATTCGAATTGGAGACGTCCAAAACAGAGCTGTAATGGTCAGCTATTGGGTTAAAAAGTTGATATGTAGATTCCAATTGTGCTGTTCTAGATGTAGATGATAGAATACTGTTGGCAAATATATATGCAGTGAATAATCTTCCCCACTTTCAAAATGAATTAGATTGTAACTTAGGATCAAAATGACACTATATTCTAAAAGTATTAGACACCTGTTCTGAATGTTCTAAAATTCCATACAAAATACTCCATGCTTGGAGGGTTTAAGAAGTTAATGTAAGGAGTTGATTTCTTTTAACAGCTGGTTTGGTTTTTTATTTTCCAGTCCCTCCTGTGGTGATAAAAAATGATGATTGGACATGGGAAGAACTTAGCCATTATTTGTATGAAGAAAATGCATTTGATAACATTGTAATATCACCCGGACCTGGTTCTCCAGCATGCCCGGAAGATATAGGTGAGAACATAGACTGTCCTTAGGGAGTTTTTTTCCATTACATTTATTCACTGCTCTAGAAGCTGCAACATGAAATTAAGTTGCTGCATATGTAGATTTGTTGTGAATGGATATGTCGACCATGTTTTTGTTACATTAAAAGACCTTTATATCCTTGTATGGCATATTAATGGTAAAAACTAAACTTGCTACCATTTTGGGTTTGGGATGTTTCACTTATAACTTTGCAGAGTTTTGCTATACAGAAGATTCACATAAAAATTACATGACAATCTCTGTTACTTCTTTAGATCAAACTTGACCTTCAACAGCATTTGTAGTTACCCAGATGCAATTTATATGAGATTTAGCTCTATCAACAACCAAAATTTTCAATAGAGTAAGGTTGTTTTTAATGGTTTCTCTTAACGTCTTTCTCTACCCTTTTTTATTGGACTGTTTTCCATTTGATTCTATTTTCTCACTAGAGCCTGAATTGATGGTGTTGTATGACTAAGTCATTCTAGGCGAGTATTTGTCTTCCTCTTGTCCGTAGGCGCTACTACAAATTTTTCCTATACATTTTCCTCATTGTTTATCTTCTTTTATGTCCACTCGTGCACCTCAAGTCCTCAACATTCTCTGTTACACTCGAAGGAGATGTAACCATATAGGTGAAATACCTTCATAAGTCATAACACATGGATTGTGGATACAACTATGCCTATAAGTGTTTTAAAAGGACACCGAATATAGCTGTCAATCTTATGGTTTTAATTTAACATGTTGTCCTGATCTTTGGCTTACGAGGTGTGGAAGATTCTTTATTTTAAATCTTTTTGGAAATGATTTTGTATCCTTCAGGTATTTGTCTTCAGCTATTGCTTAATTGCTGCGATATTCCTGTTCTGGGTGTTTGCCTTGGACACCAGGTATTTCCTGCTATTTTATGCTATGTTGTTGCCCTATTTTTCCTATCTATTCTCAACACTTTCTGCTGTCTGAGCAAACCTTCAATGTATTATACTTTCTTCCCTTTTAAGGCATTAAACAATGTACAAAGTGTGTTGGTCTATGAATTTGTCACCAATGCCTCTTGTCATCTTGTGTTTTCATGCTCCGCGGTCATTTATAAATTTTCACCATTGGTTAGACCTCTCATATGTTCTTTTTTGGGCCCCACCATCTTGGTCAATTCTGCTTTTTTTTCAGCCCATAATCACTTTTTTCACTCCAAAGAATCACTTTTCGTATATTTGAATAATTTTTAAAACATAACCAGAATATATAAAAAAAAAATCAGTTTTCAGCTTTTTTGTAGAAGCTAAAAGGAGTAGTTTTTGAAAAGAATCAGTTTTCAGCTATTTCAACTAAATATAAAATTTAAGTTTCATAATCACTTTTTTGAAATTGGAAACAAATGTACCCTAATTCATCTTTTTGACTCATTATATCAGATTTCATACTTCTGCCTTTCATAACTATAGTCTGCTCATGCTCTTTTCGCGGTTTAATTGCTTAATCCATGATTTGACAGGCATTGGGTTATGTGCATGGAGCTCAAGTTGTACATGCATCAGAACCAATCCATGGACGTTTGAGGTATGGTTAAACATTTTAAAAACTTTTTTGTTGTTTTTTCAGTAATTACTATGTAATTGCTACAGTTAGGAAGATGAATTCACCTAAAACAAAATTGTCATTTAAAAGTCTCATATTATTATTATTTTGTTTAAAAGGTCTCATGTTTATTCCTTACTTCTTTTACGTTTTAACTCATTCTTTCTACTGTGCAGCGAAGTTGAGCACAATGGCTGCCAGCTTTTTCATGACATACCTTCTGGTAGAGATTCAGGTTTCAAGGTGTGTTTGCCACTATATTCTAAAGTATATAATTTGAATCATTCAAACCTTTTGCAGAATTTCAATCTTCGCATAGAATTCAATTTCAAGCTTCTTATATTCATACTTGACACATTAAAGTCATTCAGACAATAGGAAAAATTAAATTGTCTTAATTGTTCTGAATTGCTGATATTGTTTAGCAAGTTAGCACTAGCAGTTATGGACTAAACTGTTAGGGATTTTTGGTTAATGACTTGTAATTTATAAGACTTTTATCTCTTACTGTTGTTTAGGAGGTGGAATAGGTATTGAGGTGTTGTACTCATTTTAGGGTAAGCATGTGGATATATGATTAAAGAGAAATGTCTTTTGATTCTATGCTAGTTTCTTCTCCTGGTTTCTTTAAGGGACTTATTTATCAAATATGCAGGAGGATTGGAGTGTTGTTTCAGCCAATGTTTTCATCTTTATATGTCTTGTTTCTTTTTCTTCGTTTTTTTTATTTTATTTTTATGAGGATTGCTGTTTCTTTTGGCCTGTATTATTCTCTCTTAGGTCTTAATACAATATTTTGTTTTCCTTATTCAAGCCAATATAAAGATTTGCAGGTAAGGAAGATGTCTTAAATCTGGTTTAGCAGCGGACAATTTACCTTTTTATATTTCTTATTTTTTCCGGGGGAGAGGGAGATGTTAGGTGGGTGGGTGGGTGAGTGAGTGAGTGAGGAAGGGATACAATAAATAGTTGGTGTTTGTTTCATGCATCAGAACCAATCCATGGACGTTTGAGGTATGGTGTTTGTTTCATGGAAGGTTGCCAGAAGTATTTTGTTTCGCTTGGAACGTTCTCAAGAATGTTTGTGGAAACTCCTGGGAATGCTTGATTAATGTGTTTGGCTGAATTGCACATTCATATTAATCTTTGCCATTTTTCCAAAATCACCCTTCAATCCAATATTAACCAAAATAGAGACATTCCCTGGAATTCTAAAACATTTTGCAAACCAAATGCGCCTAAACTCAACCCAAACCCAGCGTGACTTCTAGCAGTCCATTACCATATATTTTGGATTTCAGTAAAAATGGCTGTGTAAGTTGAATACTAGTGGATAATATTTGAGAAGATTACATATGATGCAGAATTGCAGCAATGGAATTCTCCATCTGAAAAGTGGAGTATGTTCGGATGTAAACTGCTTCCTTGCAATTTCCTGCACATTTGTTCTTTTCTTGTTAAAAGTTAAACGAGCTATCTGATCCACCACCACCCACCATAATTGTTGTTTGTTGCATATTTCAGGTGGTTCGATATCATTCCTTGGTTATAGATTCTGAATCACTTCCTGAAGTTCTCATTCCAACAGCATGGACTTCTTCCACAAGCACACTTCCCTTTATTGGTTCCAAGGATTATGACAAGTCGTACGCTCATGAAACTCGGACAAAGCAAAGCATCTTTGTTGATCGTTTATTAGCTAAAGTAGGAAATGGGACAAGAAGAAGTAAAAGGGTACTAATGGGGATCAAGCATTCTACTAGACCACACTATGGTGTGCAGGTGTTATGTACAGAAATTATCCGACTATAATCTTAGCTTTGTGTTTTTGTTGATTTATTTTTGTGAACTATGTTCAACTCAACAATTTTGACCTTCAGTTTCATCCAGAGAGTGTTGCAACGTGCCATGGAAGTCAAATATTCAAGAATTTTAGAGAGATTACAGATGATTATTGGCTGAGATTTAGGTCATCACGCAACAAAGAAAAACGTGCTCATTCTCATGGTAAACTGAAGAACTTTGTTAATACAAATTCACTCTGTTATATGTGCTTATCAAATTATTCGTCTGGCTACTAATTTGGGGATTAATGTTTGCCTTACCTATTTATATGTCAGTCTTTCTTTGGGTCTAGTAAATATCTACAACTTCTATGTTAGGATCCATTAGTTAGTAGTTGGTCAGGGAAGTTAGTTGGTTAGTGGATTAGTTGGCTATAAATAAAGGAATTAGAGATTAGTTAGAGTGTCTTTGATCATTTTGTAATTGAGTTTTAGAAGGGTTCATACTTGTATCATTACTCAGGGATTCTTGGGTATTACCAAAGGTTCTCAGCAATAAAGAGTGTCATTTAGTATTAGTGTCTAACATTCTAACATTGTTTACATGCTCCATATTTTATTCTTGATTTCATAACCCTTCAAATTTACATTTAAGTTCCTTGTAATTTTCCTGAGCAGTAAACTTTCTTTAGCATGCATGCAGGTTTCAAGTGCTAGTGGACATTGTAGAGACGTGCACAGAAGTATCAGTTCAGAGAATAATACAGTGGATCAGCTAAAGAAAGTAGTTCATCAAGATAGACATATGGTATACAATAATGCTGAGATGAATCATTTAGAAATGTTCAACGTGGTAAGTGCTCATCATTCAAGCATTGGTTATAAATGGTTGAAGTTGGAATGGAGGAAGTTAGGTCACTTGGCTGGTCAAGTTGGTGGTGCAAAAGGTATATTTTGTCTTGTTTGGACATGAAACTGAGAACACATTTTGGTTGGATAGTTCCTCTACAGAGAAGGTATTTTTATGAATTCATGTTTAATTTATTTTTGGCTTTTAGACATGAGGCTGAAAACTCCTTTTGTTATCACCTACCTCACTGTTGATGTTAGAAATGAGGAATTGAATAAGGGTACAAATGGGAATTTAAAAGTGTATTGTAGAAAAAGGAAAGAAAACCTATTAATTAGGATTTCTGTTATTAGTAAGTTAGTTTTCTGTTTTAGGGGATAAGGGTGTATGAAAGCTTTGTAACAGAAGTTGGTTATTCCAATCTTCTTTAAATAGGATCTCTGTTTTGTAATGAGAGGACACCCTATCCATTCTATTAGACCAAACTGGACAGATCCCAGTGATAGGCTCCTTTGTGTAATTGTTCTTTCTAAAAAAATCAATAAAGTTAGGGATGAATAAAGCCTTTTTTCCCTTCTGTTACATCAAGAATCCTAACAATTTGGTCCGACCTGCATCTTAGTCATGGAGCAACAACCGTGGAGAAAACAACCAGTGATCATGCAGTCAAATTGGCAGAATTGCAAAAAGATGTGGCTTACATCAAAGAGAACCTGCCAGACTTGGATCAATGCGGGGGCTGATTATGGAGTGTAACCAAGAAACCCACCAACAACGATGATGGGAATTCCAGCACCAAGAAGACGGGCTCTAGT
Source organism: Dalbergia oliveri (assembly GCA_030441495.1). Lineage (NCBI taxonomy): Eukaryota > Viridiplantae > Streptophyta > Magnoliopsida > Fabales > Fabaceae > Dalbergia > Dalbergia oliveri. The sequence continues at coordinate 26,729,183 of JAMLFY010000007.1, forward strand.
GAGGAAGAGGGGATGAAGATGACGCCCCACGCGTTCTTGGTTAAAGAAAGTGGTTTTGCCTACGTTTGAAGGCAGCGATCCCCTTGGTTGGCTTGCCCGTGCAGAAAAATTTTTCGAAGCACACCAAGTTAAATCAGAGAACGGCTGCGCGTCGCGTTTATCAGCATGGAGGGAAACGCATGGGTTCCAATTCTGCGTGATAAAGCCAAGAATCCTTCTTGGGAAGATTTTGCAGAGGCCTTAATGAAGAGATATGGAGAAAATGGGCGTGGTACTGTTTATGAAAGGCTGGCATCCCTGAGACAAATAGGCAGCGTGGAAGATTATGTCCAAGAATTCGAATTACTGGTGGCCCAGGCCAAACCCAGTTGAAGAGCAAGTCTTGGGCTATTTCTTGGTTGGACTGCTGATACCAGGTCCGCCCTCATGACCCGAAGACTTTGTATCGCGCCATGGAGGTTGCATATAGAGGAGGCCATGAAAGAGATTCGAAATTATGGGAATTTTCAGGGAAGGAATCCCGATACCAAGGCAATACCGTTTCACGAGTAGAATCCACTGGCAGCACTGACAACTGGGAATGACAATTTTCAGAATGGAAATCGGGACCAATGGAGGAAACAACAATTTCCAGCCAACCAGAAATCGTGGACTAGGAGCCTACCCTACAGTGAATACATAAGGCGAAGGGAAGAAAACAAATGTTTTCATTGTGGGTTAGCCTTTGCTCTAGAAGATCTGTGGGTGATAATCTTGGCTGATGAAGAGGGTGTTGATTCGGACAGCCTAAGTGTAGAGGGAGAAGAGACCTCACAACCACAGATTGCAATTGGCTTGATTTGTTGGTTTGTTCAGCAGGAGGATTAACAACCCCACAAACCATGAAACTCAAGGGCAAGCTGCAAAACCAAGAGGTTGTGGTGTTAATTGATAGCGGCGCTAGTCATAACTTTATCTCATATAGACTAGCTGAAAGGTTAGACCTCAAGATTGATCGAGCAAAGCCTTCTTATGTGAGGCTAGGAGACGGGAATCGCAAACAAACTCAAGGAAGTTGCAGGAATCTGGAAATCTGCATGGGAGAATATTCAATGATTGGCGAATTCTTCCTGTTTGATCTCGGAGGAGTGGATGTAATCCTAGGGGTAGCTTGGCTGATGACCCTGGGAGAGGTGAAGGTAAATTGGAGAAATCTGAAAATGGATTTTGTGTACCAAGGACAGCATGTGACCATCCAAGGAGACCCAAGCCTTTCCAAGGAAATGATCACTGCTAAAGCCTTGAGAAAACTGAACCAAAAGGAAGTGGAGGCCATGGCTATGTTGTGGTTGGGAGTAGAGACACACCTCAGAAGCTTGCAATAGAACAAGAAGTCCAGCTGCAACAAGTTTTGAAAGAATTTACCCAAGTTTTCTCCAACCCAAAGGGGCTGCCACCTCAACGGGAAGTTGACCATAGGATTCCCCTCAAAGCAGGAGTGGACCCGATCAATGTGCGGCCTTATAGGTACCCATACTTGAAGAAAAATGAGATTGAAACCCAGGTGAATGACATGCTGTCTGCGGGGCTGATCAGACCAAGTAACAGCCCATATTCGAGTCCCGTTATTTTGGTAAAGAAAAAGGATGGCAGCTGGAGGTTTTGTGTAGATTATCGTGCTCTAAACAAGGCCACAATACCTGATAAATTTCCCATCCCATGATAGAAGAATTATTGGATGAACTCAAGGGAGCTACTTTTCTCCAAGATTGACTTGCGGGCCGGGTACCATCAAATAAGAATGTATGAACCTGACATCCTAAAGACAGCTTTCAAACTCACCAAGGACACACTGAGTTCTTGGTAATGCCATTTGGTTTGACTAACGCACCAGCTACATTCCAATGTGTGATGAACTCCACATTCAAACCGTTCCTGTTCGTGTTAGTATTTTTTGATGACATTTTGATATATAGTAGCAGCTGGGAAGCTCATTTGCTACACCTGAGGGCTGTTTTGGCTAAGTTACAAGAGCATTGCTTATTTGCTAATAAAAAAAATGTTGTTGGGCAAACTGAGGTGGCACACTTGGGACACATCATATCAAAAGATGGGGTTTCTATGGACCCACAAAAGATTGAATCCATCATTCAATGGCCACTCCCTAAAAGTGTCAAAGCACTCAGGGGTTTCTTGGGTCTTGGGATATTATAGACGGTTCATTGCAACTATGGCAAGATTGCTAGGCCTTTGACCGATCTATTGAAGAAAGGGAATTTTGGGTGGAATGAAGACAGCACTGCTGCTTTCAGACAGCTACAGCAAGCAGTCACAACAGCCCCAGTGTTATCAATGCCTGATTTTTCCAAGCCCTTTGAAATTGAATGTGATGCGTCCGGAAAGGGAATAGGAGCAGTTCTGACTCAAAACAAGAAGCCCATTGCTTTTTTCAGCAAAGGATTAGCTGATTCAAGCCTCACAAAATCCATTTACGAGAAGGAGCTGATGGCATTAGTCTTGGCTATTCAACATTGGCGAACCTTTTGGGTCGGAAATTTATAGTTTTTACCGATCAAAAGAGCCTGAAATATCTTTTGGAACAGAGGATTACCACTCAAAACCAACAAAACTGGCTAGCCAAGCTTCTTGGTTACAAATTTGATATTGTTTATAAAATTGGAGCCTCGAACAAGGTGGCGGATGCCCTATCTAGAATTGAAGAGGACAAGGAACTACAAGCAATTTCCAGACCCTTTTGGCAAGACTTAACAGAAATTGATGAGGAGGTGGCAAGACCCAGAGTTAGCAAAAATCAGAACTGACTTGCTGAATAATCCCAACTCGCATCAGCATTATACACTGGAAAACACTGCGCTACAAGGGGAGGTTAGTTTTATCAGCCACATCAGCATGGATTCCCAAATTATTACAGGAGTTTCATGCCTCACCAATGGGAGGACATTCAGGTGTCTATAGAACCTATAGAAGGGTGGCTCAATCCCTTTACTGGATCAGTATGAAAGGCACGGTTACTAGCCATGTTGCAGCATGTCACGTATGTCAAAGAAGCAAATATCAAGCCGCATCCCGGCCGGCCTATTACAGCCATTACCTATTCCTAATGCTGTTTGGGAAGAAATCAGCTTGGATTTTATCGTGGGATTGCCAAAATCCAAGGGGTTTGATGCTATAATGGTTGTAGTGGATAGGTTGAGTAAGTATGGGCATTTTATTTTGATAAAACATCCCTATTCAGCTAGAAGTATTGCTGATGTTTTTGCTAAAGAGATCATCAGACTACATGGAATTCCTATGTCTATTGTTAGTGATAGGGATCCTACTTTTATGAGTCATTTTTGGCAAGAGTTGTTCCGATTACAAGGTACCCAATTCAAGATGTCTATACCATCAGAGACCGACGGACAAACGGAGGTGTTGAATAGGACGCTTGAAACTTCTCAGGTGCTTTACTTCAGAACAACCTAAGGTTTGGGCAGACTTCATTCCATGGGCAGAATATTGGTATAATACCAGTTTTCAAGTGTCAGCTCAATGTACCCCTTTTGAAGTGGTCTACGGAAGGCCGCCCTCTTTGGCTCGATTTATTCCAGGAGAAACGCTTGTAGAGGCAGTAGCTCAAGACCTTATGGATAGGGATGAAGCTCTAACACAATTAAAGTTCCATTTGACAGGATCAAATGACGCAATATGCAAATGCACATAGAAGGGCTGTTCAGTTTCAGCAGCATGTCTATCTGAAAATCAGGCCGCATAGACAAACCTCCATGCCAACCAAATTGCACCCCAAGTTGTCATACTATGGGCCATATCAAATTATAAAAAAAATTGGGGCGGTAGCATACAAATTGCAGTTACCAGAGGAAGCTAGAATACACCCGGTATTCCATGTCTCACAACTTAAAAAGGCAATAGGAAACCACACAATGGAAACTAGTTTACCTTTCAGGCTACAGATGAGCACTACCAGCCCATTGATGTCCTGGGCACTAGAGTGGTCACACAGGACGGCCATTATCTCATTTTGATTCAGTGGCAGGGAAAAAGACTTGAAGATGCAACGTGGGAGGAGGCTGACACAATTCAGGCTCAATTTCCAGAATTCAACCTTGGGGACAAGGTTATTTCAGAGAGGGGAGGTATTGTTAGAAATGAGGAATTGAATAAGGGTACAAATGGGAATTTAAAAGTGTATTATAGAAAAGGGAAAGAAAACCTATTAATTAGGATTTCTGTTATTAGTAAGTTAGTTTTATGTTTTAGGGGATAAGGGTGTATGAAAGCTTTGTAACAGAAGTTGGTTATTCCAATCTTCTTTAAATAGGATCTTTGTTTTGTAATGAATATCCATTCTATTAGACCAAACTGAGATCCCAGTGAGAAAGGAGTAGGCTCCTTTGTGTAATTGTTCTTTCTAAAAAAATCAATAAAGTTAGGGACGAATAAAGCCCTTTATTCCTATGATCTCTTTCCACCTGGATCTTTATGATAATCTCTGAACAACATAGCATCTCTTCATTTGTGCTTGCATACTTCATAATATACCATATTTTTCCATCACAACTTACTGTATCTATCAATATTCTTCCATCCTAATTAGGAAGGCGCGCTTCTCATTCATGGGAGGAAAAGGTGGATCGCTTTGGAAGCAGTTGACATTCAGATTGTCTGATCGAAGGTTTGAAATTAATCCTCTAAACTGTAAAATTAATTTTAAATTATTTCTTTCCTTTCTTTTATTATCTTCCATATTTTAGATTCTCTTTTTTTGTTATTTTATTTTATTGGTGACATTGGTGAATGGGCTTCTTCAAAATAGTTGGTCTGCTTGTGTTCCAGCATTATGCCTTATTCCTAGTTATCTTGATTGATCCATTGACATGAAAATTATGCCTATCACAATAGTCAACCCTTTTGACCCTATTCTGTGTAATGTAGATAATAGTATACAATGTTAAATAATATAATATATTTCATTATTTTTCCAGTGATGGATGTTTGAAAGGTGGTGGCTATCTCTCAATGGAAGGTTGTCGAGGCTCTACTGAAACAATATTCTTGGAAGAAGGTTTTCTTGATTTTTTGAACAAGGTATGGCTGTTTTATGCTTTATTCTTTGTTAACACACTCCTTAACTTGGATATACCTTATTGTTAGAGATATAAGATCATGCTTTTGTTTCTTCCTAATTGCTTAAGCTTTAGGAGCATTGGATCAGAATATTTACTAGGAGCTCTATCCTTGTCACCTCCATTCATCATAATTAAGTTGAATTTTAGCACAGGGTAAAAATGGGCCAATGTTTTGTCCATGCCTCAAGTCCAAAGGATTCTAGTCTGAAGGAGAGTGCTAGAAACTATATATAAAATCATAATTGGCTCCTATCCAACACCTTAAGCCTTTGAGAGAGTTGGTCCTTTACACTTGTCATATCTAGTTTTTAAGGTTTGGAGGATATTCCATCCCTCCCTAGTAATGTGGCCCTCTTTTTTCTCTGATCAAAATTCTCTTTTCCTGTTAAAAAGTAATTATCCTTAACAGGAAGACAAATATCATGAAATGCATAATAAAGATCCTTATTGTGCACCTCTCTGTGATTTATAAGAATAAAATCCCATGTATTGCTTTGGATGTTTTTCTTCTGATCAGAAATGAAGAAAGGGGTGGGTAGGTTACAGGTAAAGTAAACTGAGTTAAGACATCAGAAAAGTCAAGTTTTGTGTATCGAGTGAGCCTCCATCATGTGTGTACTTTGTTTCTTCCTGCATATTTAAATTATTTTCTAATATACTTGGATCTTCCCAACTATTGATAGGCCTTAATTCATTTCTCTAACAAGCATAGTTAAATATTATCCTTTGCTCCTTTAATTCCTCTCTCCCATATAAATAGGTTGCCTTCATAATGTTGCAGGAACTTCAATCATATCGTTATGATGAAAATGATTATGAAGGTCTGCCATTTGACTTTCACGGTGGATATATCGGTTACATTGGGTAGGTGGTAAAGTCAAGCTATTATATGTCTACACTGAGTCCGCCTAAATGCTCATCCAAATGTACCTTTTTATGTTGTGATGTGATTACTTTCTGCTTTATGGGCACAACAAATTTCTCTTTCTCACGGTCTCACCCTTTCTCGCATTTTATGTTGGTATTTGAAGTCTCTGTTTTTTTTTCCCCTTAAAGTACTATAATCATCACAAATTGTCATAGTAACCCTACATTTATTTTCTGTTTTAATATATTGTGAAACTTCATGTTGATTTTTCGGATGTTGGTCTATTGCTAAGCATATGTTTAGATAAAACTTTGATATCTTCAGTGAACCAGTAGTAGGCAAGTAATTGATCTCTCGTGTTGCAGGTATAACCTCAAAGTTGAATGTGGTGCCACATCTAACCGTCACAAATCTAAAACTCCAGATGCATGTTTTTTCTTTTCCGATAAGCTTGTAGCTATTGACCACAAAAATGATGATGTTTATTTATTGGCTATACATGAAGGAAGTTCAGGTATGACACAGTGGTTGGATGATACCGAGGAGAAACTTCTGGGCTTAAATGTTTCCAAAACAATGGGGTTGGAAAGACGGTATTCTCATTCTTCAACCTTCTCCTTACAAAAGGCTGGTTTTGCGGCTGAAAAATCTAGAGAGCAGTACATTGAGGATGTTGAGAAGTGTCTGGACTACATTAAAGATGGAGAAAGCTATGAGTTGTGCCTCACAACTCAGATAAGGAAACCAGTTGAGAATTTAAATTCCCTTGGACTTTATCTACATTTGAGAGAAAGGAATCCAGCACCTTATGCTGCCTGGCTTAATTTTTCGAAAGAAGGCCTGTGTATTTGCTGTTCTTCCCCTGAGAGGTTCCTGCAGTTGGATAGGAATGGTATACTAGAAGCTAAGCCCATTAAGGGTACAATAGCTCGTGGTGCGACCAAAGAGGAAGATGAGCAACTCAAATTGAAATTACAATTCAGGTGCTATATTTTTCCAGGCACTCTCAAGTCCATCCATTGTCATGTTAAAAAATATTGCTAGTTTGTTAAGTATTTTAGATTAAATTTTGGGATTTCCCTTTTTCTTCTAGGAGCTTGTTTGTCATGTGATTGATTGATTTTCCAATTATATTTGATGCATGAGTAATTTGGAAACAACCAAGACTGATTGAAATGTGTGATACCATGTTTGTTTGCAAATGAAACTGTGTATTTAATCATGAATACTTTATCTATAGAGTTTAAATGTTGGCTGATGCAAACATCCAAAATTGTAACATGTTGATATAGTGAAGCATTCTAAATAGGATTCAGTTGGACGAATCTGTCATGAGCTAACTTGCTTTCTCTCTTTCAGCGAAAAGGATCAAGCTGAAAATCTGATGATTGTCGACCTTCTAAGGAATGACCTTGGTCGTGTCTGTGATCCTGGATCTGTTCATGTGCCGCGTCTCATGGATGTGGAGTCATATGCAACTGTTCATACAATGGTGAGTACGATTCGAGGGACGAAGCGGTCAGATGCCAGTGCAGTAGAGTGTGTCAAAGCTGCATTTCCTGGCGGTTCGATGACTGGTGCACCAAAGTTGAGATCAATGGAACTTCTTGATTCCATTGAAAGTTGTTCTCGAGGTATCTACTCGGGGTGTATTGGATTTTTTTCATATAACCAGACATTTGATCTAAATATTGTCATAAGAACAGTCATTATACATGAGGGTGAAGCTTCAATAGGAGCTGGAGGGGCCATTGTTGCATTGTCAAACCCTGAAGATGAATATGAAGAGATGATGTTGAAAGCAAAAGCCCCAGCAAAAGCCGTGACACATTTTGAGTAGAGTTCAACAAGTCAAACAGTAGCCCCTTCTTTATTCTTTAGAGAAGCAGGCATGATTACAATCTTAATTTTGTTGTAGCAAGCTGTACAAATAATGTATTTATGTACTAATTCTACGTTCATTTTAAAATAGCTCCATTCGCTTTGGGCAAGGTGATTTGTATCCAGTTGCATTGACATTTTTAATATACCACTTTGTCCAAAGAAACGTAAGTTATGTAACGGTACTGTTATTGTCTTGTGACTTGGAGATCCGGTTTAAATTCTGAAACAGCTTTGTAAAGCGGAGTAAAGATGCGTATATTTACCCTCCCCAAACCTCGTTAGGTGGGATTCTTGTGCACTGGACCGCCTTTACTTTGTCCGAGGCAACCTTGAAATAGACGAATATTTATACATAGATGAACCCGACCGCAATTAAGGCTTGTTGGCTCATACTATAGGTCTTAGGTTTCATTTGAGTAAATAGCTTATTTAAGAGTTTATATAAAAGTAACTTTTAAAAATAACTAATGGATATGTTATTTTATTTTTAAATACATAATAATAAAAGTGTGTGGTCATGTTTTAGAAAGTGGTTTTTAAAGAGTTATATATTTTAACTTCTCTAAAAGTATTAAGAAAATGAGTTATTTAATCAAATAGGACAAAAACAAAAAAAATATAACTTTTGACCTTTAGAAAATTAAAAAAAGATATAAGTTGTATTATTCAAACGAATACTTAATATGTTGTATGTAACGCTAGTGTACTAGTGGTCCTCAAAGAATCAACAAATAGCTGTTCAAATTAATGAATTTAACTAATGAAGGATAAGACTATAGGTATGTATATGATGACTTATATGAATTGATTAGTCCTATCTATCAACAAAGATGCATTTTCTTTTTTCAGAAAATTAATGTTAATTTGGAATTTGGGACAAATCATCCATCTATAAAGCAACAGGGATGTTACTGTAGATTTGCGTTGAACGAATTTCCAAAGCTTTCGGTGTATTCATTCATTTCTTTGTGAGGACCCTTTGTTCATTGATCCTCAATTTTTCCGCATGCTTTCTGCTATTTTGTTTCTGCTTGATGAATAACAATGTTATTAATTATTGTCATTAGATGCCTATTCGTGTTTAGACAGCTGTGTATTTGAAATGAAAATGTTCTTTTTGTTGCATGGAAGCATAGATGTTTTGTAACAAGCTTCATTGGCGTGTTTGGCTGTATTCATTGTGGATCCTTATCTTGGCTTTTTAAAAATAAAAAATTGGAAGTTAAACATGATATTTTTAATTTTTTATCCTGTTTATCTATATAACTTATTATTTTTCAAAAAATTATTTTTAGCACTTTTTAAACAATTAAATATTATATATGTATACAAGTTTATGACTTAAATATGTTTTTAATCCCTATAAATATAAATTATTTTGGTTTTGACTTTTGATCCCTCTAAAATTTTTGCTTCGGTTTTACTTCATTTTTTTGTTTTAAATTTTGGTCTCAATAAATATTTTTAAATATGAATTTAGTTACAAACATTTTAATTTTAATTTTAATTTTTTCCTTTAAATATTTCAAGAATATTCTTTTAATTCTTATAAATATCATGATTTAACATCAAATTTATACAAAAGAGACAAAACACAATGATAAAAAAAGAGGGACTAAAATCAAAATAAAAGTTTTTGAGAGATCAAAACCAAATAATTTATATTTACGATAATTAAAAACATATTTAAACCAATGTTTGAAACACCCATTGACACTGCTCAGAATTGTGTTCACTCCATTCACAGCGTGATATTTCGGTTAGGTTCGTGATAGAGTTTATTATTAACTTATATATTTATCACTTAATTTCAGATAATAAATATACACCTTAAGATGGATCTCATAATGAATTGTGGCTGAAATGTTATGGTGAGTGGAGTAAACAAAGTGTTGAACATGCAATAATTTCTTAAAAACATTCTGTGTGAAATAAACTAATAAACTAACTAAAGCATGTGTGGTACAATATGCATGTTAGGGATTTAAAATGCATGGATATTTGGCAGGTAAAAAGTGAATAATAAATAAATAAATGTGATGATAAATCATTTGATATGGAATTATAGCTTCTTGTGGTGCATTCAATATCATCAAGAGCTTTATTTTGTCTCATGTTTTGAGTCTGCATCTAGAAAGAAAAAATAAATAATGTTCTTGAATATATAAAGTATCCAGCGAAAATTTAAAGTTAAATCACGCACAATATTCATCAATTAAAATATTTCACAATGATTATTTGGTAAGTTTTGAATTTAGGTTCTCAACTATTCGGCAACAGTAAAATCGTATACATGTTTGTTAGGAAAAATTGCTGTAATCGAATGAGTAAATGGATCCTCATAGTGTGCGTGTTATAATTAAGTAATATTGATGTAACTTTAAGTATTATAATTTTTATTAATTTAATTGTTAAATTACTATTACATATCATAATGATTATCTGTGTTAAATTTTATAAAAGTTGATCATTAATAAAAATATAATCATATAACTATTATTTTTATTTATTTTAAACATATATATTATGTTGAATTTGATATGCATAAACAAATTATGTAAGGGATTGTTAGCTTGCTGCTGCGTCGGTTTGCTGTGCTGATTAGTCTGGGCTATCCATGTTGTAACCACTTTTGACTCCTCTGAACTAGACAATATGAGCATTTTCGTTTCATTAAAAATAAAATATAAAAAAATATGTTAAATGATTGTAAATTAATTTAAAATTTTATAAACATAATAATAATCTATATAAAATAAACTTTTAATTCAACAGTAAGTTTTATTAAAAATTAATCAAATAAAAAGTTATGACCACCCCCACTAAATAATATTGTAGAATTTCTCATAAATATAAATAACTAAAGTCATGAAAAATCTGAGTACAAATATATTAGTAAAGTGCATGTACCTAAAAGATTTTGATAGAACTATTATTAAAGTATAAACATGTGCAACAGATGACAACTAAGAATGAAGTGACACTTGCCCATAAGGGTTCCCTTGTGCATCTGATCGATGTCTCTTCCTAAAACAAGACAAATAACATATAGCAGAGATACCTTACGATCATAATGAATTTTTTCAAAAAGAAAAATGGGGGAAAAAGTCACCTTGTGACTCTCAAGTCGCCATCCAATTAACTACAGTGTGTATTGTTTTTACCTTTTGTTTTTACTTATTTGTTAAAAATAATTTTAAAACACGGTTTTTTATTTTTATTATCTGAAAATATTGTGTAAAAATTAATGAAAATAATGTTCAAACAAAGAAACCACGTGACTCTTTGAGATGGTACTTTTCTCTATCATATATATATTTTTTAATCAGAATACATTTTGTGCAAGGTCGATTTATCTGTTTGATATATATATATATATATATATATATATATATATATATATATATATATATATACCGAAAAAATAGAAAAAGGAAACCCATAAAAGACGAAACCTGCATGAGGGAAGGGAAAGGTCATGAAATATGATGTGAGAACTAAACATGTTGTCGTTGCATCAATCAAGAAGGCATGTCGAAATTTCTCACTATAAATCTTGCATCAATGTCATGTGGTCTCACGTTAACTCTTGCATAACATCTTTCTACGTCTTCAAGCATAACAAGCATATATGTGTGTGTGATCATTTCAAATTCTCAATTGACATAGGTATATATGATTATCAAATTCTTGACTCAAACTCTTAAGCATACAAACTCTTTTCATAAATTCCTATGAAATTAAATAAATTTTAACAAAATCAGTGAACTCTAAATTTTACACAAGAGTTTATGAGTTTAGATTTATACTTTGTTTCAAATCAATTTAATTTGTAGATGACTAATTTAAAAAAAAAATTGACCAGAAATTCTTAAACAATAATTGTATAATTTCTCATATTTCATTTATAATTTGGTTCTCACTCGCATTGTATGATTAGAAGTTTAAAGTAATTTTCATTCATGCAAAAAAAAAAAATCTCATTCACATGTAAAGTTTATTTTTAAATTATTATTCAGCTCAAGAATAACATCATGAATATACTATTAAAACGTTACTTCATTGAAAGTAAAAAAGAGTTGATTGCAATTAGACTAATTTCATTATTATAACACATCAATATTTAATAAATTTCCAAACAAAATATTACAAATTTAAGTAGTAAAATATTTTTTTTAACACTTGTAAGTGGACATTACTATCTTTTTAATTGCTATATTTTTTGAGTTTGGTTTTTATGTATTAATAATATAAAACTAATAAAATTTAAAAAAAGTGTCAAATCATCATGTCAGATAAGTAACTATAAGCTCATTTGGATAAGCTCTTTAGAAGGAAAAAAGTTTTTTTTAAAAAAGTTTTTCAAAACGAGTTTCTCCTAGATTTTAATTGCATAGTTATTTGTGCTTTTAGAAAAAAGATGGAAGTAGAAAATAATTAGTTATTCTACTTTTTTAAGAAATAGTCAGGACTTGCGTCTAGTAAAAGTAGAAGAAAGAGAGAATATTATTAGTTATTTGTGGAAATTATTTAAATTATAAATTTATCATCACCAATTTTAATTTTTGAAAAGACAAAAAAAATCTTATACTAAATCACTCTTACCCTTTTCTTAATTGTAATTTTATTAAAAAAAAATACTTCTATATATATATTCTATCTAGGTAGTTCAAAAACTTCTTATTCTAAAAATGTGCTTCTATAATAACATCCAAAATATAAAAATTTTCTACTTATGCTTCTACTTCTAAAGAAGTACTTTGTCCAAAATTTTAATTAAACAAGCCCTACATATTGTAACAACTATTGACTAAGATTTGATACTTTATTGAATTTCTATTGGTTAATAATATAAAATTATTTTAAAAATTAAACTCATTTTTTTTTACTATTCTACCAATAGTATATTTGATTAATCCCTATATATTGTTACAACTATTGACTAAGATTTGATACTTTATTGAATTTCTATTGGTTGACAATATAAAATTATTTTAAAAATTAAACTCATTTTTCTTTACTATTCTACCAATAGTATGTTTGATTTTGTGTCAATTGATTATAGGTTGAATTGACTTTAAAATAAAGTGATTTATATTTAGTTATCATTGTTTCTCTAAAAAATGATTTTAATTAATAGAAAGTAATAAATTTTCATTTTTCCCATAAACAAATTGTAGAGGCAAAAATTGATTTTAATATCCAAAAACTAAACATAAAAAATTGGCACAATCAATTGTGGGGATCAAAATCAATTCTATGCCACGCAAACAAAAATCCAAACACATTTTAAAATTATTTTTTAACGTATAAAATCTTGCACATCAAAGAGTCAAACTTACTAGAGTTTAATGAGATTTTACTAATCTACCTAAATTGTCGGGCATAGCAATTAACATAACACAGTTTAAAGCATTATATGTTGGATGAATTAAATTAATGCAAACGACTGTGCTACAGAACAGAACACAGTGTCTCCCGGGTTTCTTTCATCTGATCTGCTTGCTTGAAAGAAGGAAGAGAGAGAGAATCTCGAAGAGTCTTATACCATTTAGCTAGTAACAAACACAATGGTACTTCTACACACAACTAGACAAAATTAAAGGACACCGCAGTTTGCATATGGCAGCGAAGAATCTTACAGATTTTTTGCCATATATCTCGAGAGCTTTGAGCATCTGCATCATAAATATTAAATACATGACGCAAATTTGGTTTTCTAAATTTGTTTCTCTGCACACAGTAGTCATCAAACCCATTTAAAAGGACAACAAGCAGCATGCATGCTTCATCAAACTTTTTAATACATAAGCAATAATAAAGGAAAAACATATATGTCAAATATAGAGTTATAAAAGCACAAGTGTTGTTTAATTTAGTGCATCATTATATTTTTAACCACATAAACTTCAACACAAAAACTGCTACCACTAGATAGAAAAAGAGCGTTGGAATAGATGGTTTAGAGTATAAAAATTATTCATATGTCTATAATCATAAACTCAAGGGTTTGGGAGAGATGGTCTTATAATATACATGGTATAAAGTCTCTATGATACATGATGAATGCAATTGAATTGATGGGCCCGGATGATAAAAATATGAACAAAAGATCTTACAGTTTTCACCATAAGGGAAAGAAAGAAAACTAGGAGGAGTTGTAGAGAATGATAGGGGGTGGATTTCATCCTTAGATATCAAAAAAGCACATGATATTCCCATCACGAAAGTGAGACAGGAATAGTATAGAATCTACTTTCTCAGACTCGAAGAGTACAATTAATCTGCCAACAGAGCCATCAAACACTGAGGAAGCGGGCCTAGCCTGCACCTTACATCATATGATTACTCTAATAATTCTATTATTCTCTCTCTCTCTCTCTCCGCCCCTCCATCTCTTTCCTTCTCCTATATGAACTGCAGGTTACTTTGCATCAGCGAGTACCTTGCACAGTTGCCTTGATGAAACTGCTTGCAGACTATAATATAATGGAGAGAGTCGTTGCTTGCTACAAATACATAATAATATTTAATTTATGAGCTGTTAATTAACTAGTTAACTAAAATGACCTATGTAAAACCATGAGGAATAAAGTTATGCATGTCAAATGAAATGATGGTATCCTTTCTTTATTTTTCATTTCTCTTAAGATTTAGCATTGCATTTCAAGTATATGTCAATAGTCATGTGTATGTGAAATGAAATAATATCATTTTTGTTTTTCTTCTGGTTCAAGGAATAAAAAGCAGCAATTTATATTGAATAATGAGTTTTTAAAATTTTCAAGACAGCAGATGTGGTAAAAATGCTTAAAACTGTTACTTTTGATTTCTTAACAACTGACCTAAAATACTTGTTACATTTTTGTTTTTTTAATGCTGAATTGATCGATTATGTTATGTCGATTGCAATAACACAACAACTTTGCAATTGCGGTGGATTGAAGAGGAGAAAACACAACACAAAATCCCAGGATTGATTTGCCCAGGAGGTGTTAGGGGGGTGGGGTGGTCCCACTTTGTAGCCTGACCAATAATGTCCTTTTGTAAGCTTTTGACCTGCTTTGACCGTACACCATATTCCCTGCAAGCCAATTGAAACTAGAGAGAGAAGAGTGGTCCATTCCTTTTGTATGAGATTCCCCAGTGGCCATAATGATAATCCTCCAGCCTGCTACAATCATGCTTTTGCTTTTCCCAGGATCCTTGCCTTTTTTCACTTTGTTCAAGCCCTGGCCAGACATGCGTGTGTGTCTCAGAGGCACATTGCTAGAAAAAGTGATTGAGTGAGTGTGAGGAGAAACAAGGAATAAGCTAGCTACTTGCAAGCTCAGTGCTACTTATTACTACTAGTACTTATAATAATAAGTGCATAGGCCCATAACTATGTCTATGGCTTGGCTACTATTATTACCCAGATAAGCCCAAGCAAGTTGAATAATAGCATTCACTTAGTAGCTTTGTTCAGTTAATTATTTTGATATATATAAACCTTGTATAAACATCATAAGCATCACTAAAATGGCCACCTGGGTATAGTGAGTTATCTGGACTTTTGGGTGGCAGGAACAGATTGATGGCTCTTCATTTCCATCTTAAGATTCAAATCAAGCCTCCCAGATAAATTAAATTTGATTGTGTTTCCTTCAAGTTGTGCAAATGTGTTATGAACATTTTATTGCATATTATGTCTAGAATATACCTGGCAGCTAGAGCTTAGCACCCTCTTCATCAATATATAAATTAATTAACATCCACATTCCACCACCATGTATAGTATTCCTATGTACTATGATGTGTGAAAGCTTATGAGAAACAACTCCAACCCCCGGAGGCCCGGAGGGTTCATTAGCCACCAATGTGTTGAGCGGGTAAACTGTTCCAAGATAACATTGATCATATATATATATATATATATATATATGTATGTATGTATGTATGTATGTATGACTAATTAGCCATTAAATATTCTCTTTCTCAGTAGATGCATCAGAGAAAGTTTGTTACTATATGTTTTGATGACACTGTTTTACTTCATTTCAGGCTGTTAGTGTTAGTTATCGTAAGTAAATGGATGAAATTTCCATGTGGCAATAACCGATGAAAAAAAGCTGATTGTGTCAATAAGAAAAACATTGATCTTGCTTATAGGACCAATTGCGCAAACATTAAATACACTCCCAAACGGGCCTTCAGATTAAAAGAAGAAAAAAAATAAGGAACTTAATTAACCAGAGAAAAAAAGGAATTGCTCTTCCACTGTATAATGATCACAATATTATAGACACAACATTGCTTATTTTTATTATAACAATCATATTTCACATGGAAATGCCATGAGAAAAAGCATTTTAAAATATCATTTTATAGGATCGATATTGTCCATAAGAGAGGAAAAAAAAATTGAATTTGCTCTCTTCCAAACTAACTAACAGTAATGGTCATGTGGTCAATATTCTCCCTATATTAATATAGACACCGACGACTATAGAATAAAATAATGATAAGAAGAAGAAATGCCTTTAACTGCATAGACACAGTATCCCTTCTTTTTAGGCCATTGTTGGTATAATCAGAGGTCATATGAAATGTCCATGAGACAGACAAGCATGGTAACGAGAAGAAGGGGAAGCAAGTAATTTTTACAACTTCCATGTTAATTGTCAGGAAACTGTTGTAACTTGGGCTTCTTGCGGTTTTCCCATGCCTGCCCTCGTTTATTTCAAGTGTGGTGAAATCATTATTTCAAACATAAGTTCAAAAAATTAAATAATAATTAAAAGGACACACCCACATGTGAGCCCCCAGCTTGGTAAATAAGGGGATTATATTTCCCCCAGTCAGTGTTATGTAAATCACATATACTATATGCATCATTCACAAACAACCCTAGGAAAATCCCTTCGTTATAAGTTTTTTGCAATGATGAAAAAAGGAAGATAAACAGATGTACCTTTGTTCAGTCCTGAGGAAGCACAACCTGTGACTTTGAAAATGACAATGCCGTGCTTGGTTGAATAATTGGCCTATATATATAGACTTTGTATATGGCCTCCAATAGTCGGTACAATCCATGATTAAGTAGAAATGGAACAAAGTAAAATTGAAATAAAAAAATATATAACTACATACTTTTTGATCTCTCAACCACACACATACACACACATAAAATTAAAATTTGATCATGATCATCTCCACCATGTATGTACATGGAATATGCTTGGCTCCTCATACGCCATCTACGGAGGTCATGGATATCTCGATAAGCTCTACAAATGGCATACAGGGAGCCAGGCACATACGCATGTGTATGCATGATATATGCGACATACAGAAATGATTAATTAGATGCATCAAATTAAATATATGGGAACAATTAATTGAAGTTTTTCCCCACTCTTGTAATTAATCACAACAACTCAATCTCTATTCATATCCTAAGGCTATAGAAATTGTGCGTATGCAAGACCAGATAGAGGCAAATATATATAATACCGACATGAGTCATGCGTGACTATATGATATTTTTTGGGAAGTTGTAAGATATTTTAACTTGAGTGCAAGGACAAGAAGTGTCCACTGCATAGACCTGCGGATAATATGATAAAGATGATGATCAAACCTATAGAACCAATTCTTCTCCTTCATAGTAGGAAGATGAAGCTATCTGGAGTTGCTAGCTACTTGGAGAGAGAGATAATTAAGGAGGGTCAAAAAAGAGTACTCATCATATTATTGAGCGAGAGTTAGAGAAGAGGAGAGAGTATTAGTAGTGAGCCAGTGAGCAAGAGTGAAGGGGATGGAGAGGAGGAGGTATATATTGAGGGTTGAGGTAGGAGGGGAGCACAGGGAGGTCTATGGAGAGAGATGGAATGAAGGAGGGGGTGAAGTAGCTAGGTCATAATCAAATGGGGTTTGAAAGCCCCACAAAAACCCTACTGAATTGGCATAAAACAAGCAGAACCAGCGGGCTAAACATAGGGAGGGATTAAGGTCTGGCTAATAATAGTGGGGTTTGTGTGTGGTTTTCAGAGGGAAAGGAGGAAGATGTGGGGCTGTGGTTGCACCCTGAAGCCAAGCTAGCAAACCCCCCCACTAAATATAGACACCAACACAAGGAGGGAGAGAGAGAGAGAGAGAGAGAGAGAGAGAGAGAGAGGGTTGGGTTACTAACCACGCAATTTCCCAAGCTGGCCTTATGGTGTTTGAAATCTCCTTTTCTGGGTCGTAAAGCTAAGTGTGCTTTTCTCTTCTCTGAAGCTCATTTTGTCTGGGAGTGCTTGGACCAACATGGATTCCTCATCACTCAACTTTCTTTAAAAAAAATTAAAGTTAAAGAGAGATAAAGGAGAGCAAGTATTACCAAAATGTGCCATCTTTTTCTTTTTCCGCCATCACCTCTTTTCTTTATCTGCTACTTTATTTATTTATTTATTTTCATTATTATTTCCTTTGCTTTTTATGTAAATCATATTTTATTACCAATTGATTACACTATACTTAGTTCCAGGGACAGCTTTGCACTAACCCTTTTTTGTTTAGGTTTTAGAATAATCCTAGCCCACCCTTGTCACCTAATTCACTACTTTTATCTCTCTCCACTCAGATTGCAACTCACATTAACTCCTTTAATTGCGTGTTTTTTTTTTCTTTTCCTTTTCTCTGGCATGCTAGAACTACCTCCCTTCCTTAATCATTGTGGTGGTGAGAAATCATACTAATTTGATATATTAAAGTATGTATCTAGCACAATTGTGTTCAACTGTTACGTTGATTGTTGGGTATACATAGGTTATGTTCCGTTGAAATTAAAGTAGTTCAACTGTTAAGTTAATTGTTTTACTTTCTTCTTCTTCTCAGAAGATTTAATTTGGTATATATGCATACTTGATTATTACAAGAGAAAAATAGATATTTAGAAATTAAGTTTTGTGGGTGGTGTTAAATATGAGAATTAGGACAAACTAGTATGGAAGGCTTACAATAATTAGGAATGCTAAGGCAGACAAAAAAAACTTGTGTGTTTTTTTTATCCAAATATCAATTGATAGCTGGATGTAATAATAGTAGTTTTTGATGAAGGTATTACTCCTTTCACTAAACAAAACAAATTATTTTCAAATGGAAATTTTAAAGGAAACCACTTTGTTTTAATCATTTATTCTTTTGGTTACTTGTACATAAATAAGAAAAGATATTGAAATGAAAAGCGACTTATGAGAAAGAGAGAGAAATTGGGAGACACGAAGGACTTTATGATGTGATTTACAAATCGATTATATATTTTGTCCATTTGAATTTTGCAACTGCTTTTTAAAAGTAACAATATGTATAACGTTGATGGACACATTCTACAATTCTACAATTTTTGACAAATAATCACTTTGACTGACTTTTGTTCTGGAAAAGTAAAACATTCAACCCAGGAGCGCAATCATATCACGCTGCTGAGAATATGGGGAATTATATAAGGAAAAAAGAAGTCCATGAAAAATCATGGCTGTAGACCCTAGGTGCCTGCTAGCTAATTTATCTAGTAGTGGCACTGTTAATAACAACAAAAAAATCACGGTAAAAAATTTCCAAAATCACGCTACATCAATAAAACGATAAAATAATACACGTATATATAAACTGTGGAAGTAAATTTTTTAGTCCTTTTTTTCTAAGAGTTTAATCGGTACGTACTTGCCATGGATATATCTATTTTACAATACCAACTAATTAAAATTTGACATCTCGCTATAATTTCAGTAATTACACTATCTTCTCCTTATTTTCTCAACAACATGTATCAAATTTTAATTGATTGACAATCTAAATTTATTTTAATCGTTAGTATATATCAATTAATCTCCTTCTTAAAAATTGATTATATTAATTTTGTACAGAATATATCTATTTCAGTCACTACGTCCTCTAAGCACTAATTATCTTCTAAAGATGAGGTTAACATAATGTTATATCATAAAATATATATCATAAAAAAATTATTAAAATATAAATATTTGTAATATCTTTTCTCGCTAATTTTGTTAAGGTCTGTTAATCGTACGTAACAGTGCTTAAAAGTAAAAATATTTTATAGACTAAGAAAAAAAAGTCTCATAAAAATCTCTAATTATTAAATTATTCTCAACTGAGTTTGCTTTAACCGGAGTTTTTATAAATCTTTACACTAGTTTTCTTTCACTAATTAAAAATTGGCAGCATAAGATTTTCGTATTAATGTGGCGAAAGTTACTTTCAATGAACAAAAGAAAAAAAGGAAGGCAATCGAAACTTTAAAAGAAAATATATTTATTTATTCTTTTGGATGTTGCGGGAAAAAGAGATTTTTCACATTTAGATAAAGAAAAGGTACAGTGGGATGAAATTTTTTTCTTTATTTAAAATATTAAGTATTTTCTTTACTGATTATTTTCTTTTTTCACCAATCTAAAGATAGTAAAAGTTTCAATGATTACAGCATGGAGAGACGAACCAATTGCTTTCACAATCAACTTGAGCGACACTAACCCTACGGAAAAGCTATACGTTATTTGATTAATCATTAAATTAATTACCATTCATCCACAAAAAAAAGAATTAATTAGTATTCATATATCATTCATTTTAAATTTACTAGCTATTTATCAAACTCCTTTTACTTATTTATAAAAAAAACAATGAATTACTATTATGGAAAATTCTTAACTACTCTTAGAGTAAAAAAAATCATTTATTTTAACTCTATTTATTGATTGACATATCAATTATTGTATTACAATGAAAAGAAAATAAGAGACAAAAAAGACTAGCAAAACTAATATATTAATTAATGAATAGAATAAAATAAATATTTTTCTTGCTATATGAGCACCTAAATATTTCTCTACTATTATTTATTCAAACGAATTTCATTGTTACTATATTATACTATATCACATTACTTGGATTAACAAACCCCACAATGGTTTCCCAAAATCCCTTAACTTTTAAATTATAGTAGGTATTACTCCATTCATTTTAAAATATTTATCAATTTAGGACAAATATAGATATTAAGAAAAATAATAAATGATGTTTGTAATTGAATAAAATATAGTGAATGAATTAATATATCCCTACATATTAATTAATATAACATATCCAAGGCTAATATTAAATGAAATACTTTAAAAAAATGAAATTAATTAGCGGTAATATTGAAAAAAATTAATACTTTATTAAAACATGAAGTTGACAAACACTTTGAAATGTGAAATTATTTGAAATTGGACAGATATTTTAAAAGAAAGGAAAAAAAAAGAGGTTTTGGAAAGTGATTTCTATATTTCCACCATTCATTGATTAAGACCCAAAAAGAAATAAAAAGGAATAATGCAATCACAATTTTGTGAGAACAAACATTAAATAAGAAACAATACAGATCGCATATGTCCATAACAAGAATACTGTATGAGTACGTCGGACATGAATTGATTTAACCTAATTTACTTGCAGCCAATGCCTGGCCCTTCCTGCAGCAGATTTTTAATCTACATTTTCTCACTGCAGCAGGAAGTTTCTTTCTTTTTTTTTTTGCAAGTGAGGATTCGAATATCTTTTGAGTATAATTTAGAAATTTCCAAGGGGCAGGCATGCATTTATCAAGAAATCATATTATCAAAAGTTTAAGCTGATGGGTGAGGATAACAGTGATTGAATCCTGACTTTTTAATCATTGTGCTTTTGATATCGTGTAATGAAATCATATCTGCCAAAAGTTTAAGGTAATAGGTAGAAGTGTATGAATGATTTTATATATACTCTTTTTTTTTGTATTGAATGATTTGATGCTCTATCTGACATTAATTAATTTATGATAAAAATAATAAAAGTAAATTACGTTGATCTTCCTTGAAATTTAGTGAAATTTATTTTGCCTCTATCTATTTGTAAAATTTGTTTAGGAGATATCTAGTTTTGTGAAATCATTACATAAACTTTCTCAAGTTTGTAAAATCATTACACTTATTTCCTTTATCGCATATTGAATAGCGCATATCCATGAGAGATCAATATCACTTGAACAAATAGAGAAGAACTAAGATAAATTTTATCAAATCTAAGAGAGGTTACTGCAATTTGTCTTAATAATAATTATAATAATAATACTGAAATAGCAAGCTATATAGCAGAGGGTGTTGTGTAGCCAAAATTACCCTTGTGTAATTGATCTACGACTGGTCGAAATCTTTAAGAGAATCTTTGCCTGTCAAAATGTGGCCACCAATAGAATGTTAGGGTTGACAACGAAAACAACAGGTGTCAGGTTCATCTTCCATTTTCAACCTTTTTGTTTACTTGTTACATTTTGCACAGCTGTGAATTAGTTTCGGTGAACAGATCAGAAAAAATAGAACAGAGGAACGTGATGAGAAATCTTGAATTTTGTTTCTGCTTAAGATTTGGATTTGAATTTAGCTGTCCGAAATATAAGAAATCTGGTAATAAAGAAAAACAAGGAACGAACATTAGGATGTGACATTATATGACATTAGATTGGGAATCCCGAACTAGTTATATCTGCTTTCCTTTTCTTCCCTCTCTGTCTTTGTATATATTTGCTGTCTTCAACTGCAATGCTATATAGCTTTTCGCCAAAACATGAAATCATCACTTTCAAGTTCAAAGGCAACACACTTTTCATACGGTTTAAGTGGTTGCAAATTATACATGTGAATTCGTAAGTTTGTTTGGAATAAAGCTATATTGTTTGTATTCATAAGGTGTAGGATATTATGTCGACTTACACATTATCCATTATTAAATGAGATATAAATCTCATTCAAATAAAGTCTCCATTCCCTTCAAATAAAATTTACATCATCAATAGTAGATAAGATGAGTCGATATAGTATTCATACCATGCATGAGTACAACTATTCAAGAACGGATAGGGTAACATTTTCTGCGGGATGATACAAACAAATTTGATGTGATTTTTTTTCTCCTTTCTTGGTGAGGGGGCAGGAAAATATAGTGCTAATTCATTTTTAATTAGGGGTATGACACCATCCAAGCGAAGAATGATTAGCTAGTAGACATTCCAACCTTGAAAACTTTAAGGAGATTTATATGATGATTAAGTTTTTAATAGTATTATATATATATATATATATATATATATATATATATATATATATATATATATATATATATATATATCCTCTGGCCATCATAGAGCTGAGCTTTTAGGGCAAGGAAAGGATTCCAGTTTGCATGCAGCGGCAAAAAGAGAGAAAAATTTTAGGACCAAAATATGTTCATCATATAAATTAAATAAGGATAATTAAATTAAAATTAATTATATATTATATAAAAATTTTAAGTCAAAATGCTAATGCATGTCTATTTGAATTAATTGTGAGATTAAATTATTTCAACAATTAAATATACATATAATTGATTTTTTAGAATTAATAATTTAAAAATCAATTTTATGATTGAAAGTATTAACTGAAAAGTAATTTAAAAATATTAGGATTCTAAAATAATTTATTTTTACTTGTAATCAAAATTTTTAAAAATGCTTTTACTTGTAGGTGAATTTTACTCTTTAAATTATATATATATTTCTCTGAATAGTAAAGTGAGAGTGAGAGACTAACAAGAGGAGACGCATACCTTGCCTACATAAATCGAGTGAAGAAAAGGGTGAAAAAAAAATGAAGAGGAAACAGGAAGTTGAGCACATAAAGAAGAAAAGTAATGTGAAAGGAAGAAAAGTAAAGAAAAGCTAATTCCTTTTTGTTTATACTTGAATTATTTACTTTAACAATAACCAGGAGAGGCTTGAAACTCATCTACCGTCCACAGAGGTTTGGAAGAAAAACTTTTTGGAGGAAAATGAAAGTTATAAATATACATATTCTACTTGCCAACTTTAACCCTCTTTTATAATTTTTATTTATAAGAAGAAGGAATTGATGTATGACTATTAATTAATTACTAAATCACACCAATAACTTCCTTTTTGCTGCTCAAAAGACAAACTTCAAAAGGAATATGGATTGAAAGTAATTTTGATTTTAGTACTTATGAAATGAATTTTCTATCTAATTTTCTAAAAATATTTGGTTTTAATCTTTATTGCGTTAGTCAAATTATTAGGTGGTGATATTTATAAAAATAAAAATTAAAATAAAATTAAAATAAAAGTTATAAGAATCAAATAAAAAAATTCAATATTTGTAAGTGCTAATTAATGTATATTCTTAAATCCTTATAGGAATCAGAATTACAATAACAATGACCAAAACTAATATTTTTAAGAAAATTTGAATTAAAATAAAAAATTATAAAAACTAAAACTAAAATTTACTTAAGTCATTAAATATTTACATTTATACAAAAGTTTTGCAATGTATCTATCAAGGCCTAAGGATACCTTTTGCCACTGGTAGAGTGTATAATCATTATTTTGATGGTTTATTACATCTTTGCCTCATGTGGATCCAAATCTATGTGCTTTAAAAGTGTAATCGGACATAAAGTCAGACTTCTAAATCATAATTTAGTCGATGGGCGGTGGTAAAAATTTTCCACCTGGATTTTGGTGGATTTGGTCGCGTTAGATGGTATTATTTTTGTATTATTTTTTTTCGATAATTAAAAGCTCTTGACTTATATGGTATTATTATCAAGGGTGGACCACCCAAAAATTGTTAATTTCTTTTATAATCTATTAAAGAGCGGCAGTGACCACCCCTTAATTTCTCTTATAATTTGTTCATTAATTTTAATTTGACCCCAAAAAAATTATTTAGTTAATTTTAATCAATTTTTTATTTAACTTGATATTTAGATATTATAATAGATAATATATTGTGTAAATATGTGTATTTCTCATAAATTTTGGTTATAAAATATTTATTTCTTTCACATATAATAATTTTTATTGAATTTTTAAATAAGATTAAAAACTACTCAAATATATATTTTTTTATGTGAAATTAACTATTGAGTGATGGACTTCCGTGAAATTAATTCTAGCTCCGACCTGATTATTATTTTTTTAACATTTTCTTTTTCTTATTCAAATCTACCAAAAACTTAACCCCGTTGTAACGATTTAAACATTGCAGTTGGGTGGTCATAGGCTTGTGGCCTTGATGTTTGCGTAAAGTGATTACCGAAAGAAATGATGGAAGCGCACTTTATAACCGAATTTAATCATGTTATCCTATACAACTCTCTCTCTCTCTCTCTCTCTCTCTAAAGCCATTCAACTGTGAAGGAATTGTACTTACATCGCCCTGGATTCTTGTGGTTGGAGGTCTATTTTAATTGCGTGGTGGTGGGCTAGGGTTTCCACGGCCATTTGAAATATTTTGGAACGATACATGCATGGGTTGGTGATTATATTGTCCTTTGAAGTTTGGATCGCCTTTTTGGTCCCATTATCATGAAAGAAGAAGAATTAAGATTTAAGGGTCATCAGTGATAAACCATATATAATTACAAATGGAATTTTAACAATATGAGAATGTCCTCGCCACATGATTTTGCAGTTGTTGATTGCTATAGTTCCTATTCCATGTGTTGGATTCTCTGGACCGTTTTGTTAGGAGTGAATCTTCTAGCTTGTAGTCAGATACAAAGATTTCGTTGGCTCATGCATCCAGCAGCGAGGCTACTTAGTCCAGGACCAAGTTATGTGTTGAGATGTATAGCATTTAATTTGAAGACCAATCTAATTGAGTCATCGATAGTGTCTGTGCGGCTATTGATCATATTAAAGATTATTTATGTGATTTGTAATATTGGGGCTTGAAATTCTCTCCAACATGTTATAGTAAGCGACAAAAATTTGATTCACTACTTACAAGAGCTTATATTTTTGCTTATTATACAAGTGTTTTTGGTTGTGGGAAATAAAATAGATCGAATGAAAATAAGTGATAATTTGATCGAGTGGTGTTACAGTATAAAATTATTTATGTGGTAGTTTAGGTGTTTGTTATCGCAATCTTTGCAAATTATATAAACATTGGATGTTAAAATTAAATAATAGCATGTGCTGTATAGTTTGATTCAATATTTATATTCTTTATTACTCATTACTCATTATTTTTCTTTTTTCTAAAATATTAATTAGGTGATTATTACCTTAAGAAAGTTAGGAAATAATTTAATATATAAAATATTAATTATTAAATCAAATAAGTTAATGTAAAATACTTGTAACTAAACTAATGAAAATAATATTAAATATTTTAATAATTAAACTATTTAAATTAAATTAACAATAATAAATTTTGATATCATTATAATGACTAATAAACAATAAATATCAATTATGTATTAGTTTTATTTGATTATTTTTTTTAGGTGATGTGTGAGGGGAAAGAAAGCCAAATTAGATAGAGGTTGCACTCATATTCTATGGTGTTAATGTGTTCGTCATGCCATGGTAATAACATTTAGAAATAGACATTATATATATTGTAATCATTGCATATATTGGTTTTATTTGATTAAAATAAAAGAAGGGTAATTTAGTGAAACTAAATAACAATTAATATAACTGAGAGTGACAATAGCCATTTAGGAGTGGCCATGTTCCAATAAATCTTTTCATGAGTCAATAAAATATTTTCATGGCATATAATATAACAATCATGGCCCCATGATTTTAATTTCTAAAATATAATTTTCACACTATATTAAAAAACCACAATTTTGTTAGACTTGACATAACTTGTAAAATCTTACTTATAACGTATTTTCATTTCTAAATTCATGTTTAGCAATTAAAATACTTGGAACATACTTATAATGACTGAAAATAAGGTCATGAATTCAAACACGCTCACTATTTGGAGCCGGAGTGCGTGGATACGATTTATTTGACTTTGAAAGTTTGGAATGACACCAACCACTGTCATAGAATCACAAACAACATACAAGACACCCAAGAATATGATAGGGCAGATTTGGAGGAAGGAAAAATCATGCAAAACTCATACATAAGGGAGCTCTAGCATTAAACATGGAAGAACATTGAAGAAATTGACAAAAACAACTTACCCAATGATTGGAAAAGAGGAAAAAATCTTGAAGTTGTGTGAGAAGGAGGAAGAGGGCTTTGGAGGGTTAGGGCTAGCTTTAGGAGTGAAAACAGAGCGAGGAAGGGTTTATAAGGGAGAGGGGTGTTTTTAATGAAACTGTAGTTTTTGGGATTTTTTGATATCGAGGTCTTGCCATGGCAAGAGGGAGGCTCGCCACTGTGAGTTTGTCTGAGCACGTCCTTTTAAGGGACTACTCTCATGCTCGCCATGGCGAGGGAACCTGGCCATTGTGAGTTTCCTCGTAGCATATCCATTACTGGGGTTGATCATGCACTCGCCATTGCGAGGGAGGCTTGTCATGGCGAGGGTGTTTGTAGATCACTGCACTCGCCAACGTGAGGGAGGCTTGCCATAGTGAGGGTGTTTGCATAGAGGGCTGCCTTTTTCTATTCCACGAGTTGTCTATGCATCCAGGCCTTCTTGGCGACATGGCTGGTCTTGGAACCTTCAGACCATACTAAACTTATCTAGAAACACGTGAACCTAAGGCATTCGAAATTGATAAGTATTAAAAATGAGTTTAATTCATAAGTATTTATAGTATAAATTTTTTTTTACATTGTCATTCAATCAGATTATTACATTTGCAAATTTTTCAAGTAGTAAGCATGAGACTTAACCATTTTTATTAATATGTCAATATATAATTAAATGATATTATATTTTTTTTATATAATCAATATATAGAAATTAAATTCATAAAAAATACTGTTAGGAGGATGTTTCATGAGATCTTTTTTTATAGTTAAAATAGAAGATCCACAATCACAAGAATATTGAGCTCAAAAATACAATGAGATAATAAGTGTCTTACCCATTAAATGAAGCGATAATCCTTAAAAATAATCACAATATTTATTGATTGTGCCTTCCATAAGAGATATTTTTGCATATATTTAGTCTATACAAATTACAATTAAATAACTAACTCAATAATCAATTTACGCGTCACTATTTAATAAATAATAATATGATTTAAAGATTTGGATATTCATTTAATACAAATGATTGACCGTAAAGCTATTAATTTGTTGACATATATAAGTTTAAATAAAAAATTTTCTCCTTAGAGATAGCTTCTTCAAACCATATGTTAATTTGTCAATTTGGTTAGCGTATTTTAGCCTTAGTTAACTGCATAAATTTCGCACAACAAAATTCAATGTTGATGTGATGGTGCATTTAGCATTAGCAAATAGCAATCCATGGTCCCACACTTGGACTTAGGTAGGTGGCCTCATCAGAGATTCAATTCAACAAACTCTTGGGTTTATCTGTTTATATGGTCATATTAATCAACTACACTTCCTCTGCTTTCCACATTATCAGAGTCTTTTTTTTTTTGATCTATTGGGATTTACATTCATTTTTAAATATATCAAACATTTATATATAACAATAATGAGTATATATAATTTTAAATGATATATGATTAATAAAGAAGTAAATAGTAAAATAAATTATTCATAAATTATATATAAATTATTGATCAACTTATGATATAGCATTTAACACATTTATAAACACTTTCTTATACATATATAATATGTTCAGTTTTATTAGTGTTATTTGAATCACCATCACATATAAAAATTTTCAGTCCTCTCTAATTAGGTACTTTAGAAGTTACAACATATGTGGCTATGACTAAAAATAGGCCTATCCAAAATCAAGCCAACATTTTCTCTAGAATTGTATATATCAATATATAAGATTATATATAATAAGATTTCAATAAAAATTAACAAAATAGATGGTATTATCAAAATTCATCCATAATAAATGATGAAAATATATTACTAAAATAGATTTTATGAGTAAAATTAAAGATATTTATGAAAAATTGATTAAAAAAATTCATCATCTCATCCCTTACTACTCTCTCTTCTTTTTGAATTAAAAAATTACTGAAAATTTTTATTAAATAAAATAGACCCATCAATATATTTATATTCATTAGAGTGAATATTCATAATGGTTTTCATAAATTAAAAAAATCCATCATTCTTATCCTTACTGCTCCTTTTTCTCTTGAGTAAGGAAATGTAGTTTCAAATTCATATTAAATAAAATAAGAATTTAGAATATAACAAAATATGAATTTATGAGTATAATAAACTTTAATAAGAGATATATCAATGATTTTAGTGAGAATTTATCAAAAAAGTTTCCATCATCTCATTCTATGTATATAGTATCATAATAAATATCATATAGTTAGCTCTAGAAAAACTATATGCTTACAAATTATTTCATAAGAACTAAACATCCACCCACTCTTGGTAGAAGAAAAATGTTGACCTCTTCCTCACACATAATTTGTTTTATAAGTTCAGTTACATTATTTCATGCAAAGTTTTAGATATCATAAAAAGTATATATATATATAAATATTTATATATATATATATATATATATATATATATATTATTTATTACAATTATGTTTAAATTAACTATTTTTTTAAAAGAGATTTTTTAAAAAGGTCAATTAAAAAAATCCCTTTTTAGAAGTTATTTGAGAGATGTATTTTTTTTAA
Source organism: Dalbergia oliveri (assembly GCA_030441495.1). Lineage (NCBI taxonomy): Eukaryota > Viridiplantae > Streptophyta > Magnoliopsida > Fabales > Fabaceae > Dalbergia > Dalbergia oliveri. The sequence goes on from JAMLFY010000007.1 coordinate 26,758,700, forward strand.
AAGTTTAATTTTGATGCACTAGCAGTGTAAAAAGTTTAACATTATCATACAATTAAATTTCTCCTTTTACATGATTTTTTAAGTAGCATGGATGGAAGTTAACCATATTTACTAATGTGATATTATGATTAAATCATTGTGTAAAAAAATTATATATAGTCAGTGTATTAAAATTAAATCTTTTTCTATAATACAAAAATAGAAAATATGGTTATAAATAAATGAATATAACGAAAGTCGGCGTAGCTTCTCGGTTTTTGTTCATGTTCGCTTCAGAATTCATTTATGGATAACACGTAATAAATTCGGGAACATACTTAATCTAGAATTTAAGAAAAACGAAAAAAAAACCTTTGTCTCTTAATCTAATCTAATTTTTTTAAAAATCAAATGAAGCACATATATTATAAGAAATATTAGGTATATAGCATTTTTTATAACAATTTTACATCTTTAGGGTATATTTGGTTGGAATAAAAATGAGATAAATTTTTTATGGATAAGCTTCATGTGCAATTTTACATTTATAATTTATTCATGAAAATTTATACTTTATTTTTATCCTTAACCAAAATCTTAATGTATAGAAACATGTAGGTCTCATATTTATTTTATCTTCATGTGCTTTTATATACTAGAAGTATAAAATTGTTGTAAAAAAAAAATATACACTAAACATTTTTCATATTATAAATCTGCAAATCGAATTTTTTTAAATTTTTTTAATACATGATTGACAAAATCACATTAAATTAAACAACATAGTTGTTAGTTTCAAACTATAATTTTAATTTATAATCATAGTTATATATATATATATATATATATATATATATATATATATATAAAAATTATATTGATCGCAATTAGATTTGAACTTAGAATCTCATGCATAATACTCAGCAAACCTCTCACCACTAGGCCAATCCTAGTGGCTTAATCATAGTTATATTTAAAAATCATCTTCTATTAAATCAAATAATAATTTACAAATTAAAAAATTGAATTACACCTATCTTCTTTGAGATTTAGGATAATTATATATTTTTTAAATAATTATTAAAGTCTACACTCTCATATTAGCACATAGAGTACATCATACTCTTAAAGAAACACAAAAAGAATAACATACACCATCAAGACATGATGAAACCTACTACTCAAAACACTAAGGTATGTTTGGTTGAGTTTTCAATTTTCAATATTTTCTTCACAAAATCTGAAAAATTGAAAATGAAAACTAGAAACTCAAACCAAGATTTGTTTGTTTGAGTTTTCAATTTTCATTTTTAGTTTTTCAGTTTTAAGATTTTGTAAAAGAAATATTGAAAACTGAAAACTACAAAATTCAGTTTTAGTTTTCACTTCCAGTTTTAGTTTTTTTCTTTATAAAATCCTGAAAATTAAAAAATTAAAATGAAAATTGAAAATGAAAACTAAAAAACAAAAGGTGCAAATGCATGAGACGCACAAAAAATGACACTCAAATACATAACACATAAAACCATACATCACATGAATCTCGACACTGAGAAGCACCTTGAGCCCGATTAATTAGGGCACTTTGGGAATAGTAAACTTCACCAATGCCTGAAACGCAACACACCACAGGCCCCAATGACGAGAGCACAAACTGAAAGGCCTCCCAAACAAGGAAACATCGAAAGTGAACCTTTAAGCTATCTTCTGATCCGACCAAAATTGAGGAACAAGAGCCAGATAAACTAAAAACTGCCAAAACAAACTAGATTTGCAAGATGGGCCAAAACGAAGCTAGATTTGCAAGATGGTTCACACTTCCATTGCGACCAGCCAGAAGTTCTCTTTAGCATATGTAATTATACTTCATGTATTGATTCGTAAAATTGTCAGCAGAAGTTCTCAAGGTTTGCTAAAACCTACATGCAACCTCCCTTCCACTTAATAATCTATTAGTTTAAGTGATAAAAAAATAATACGTGACATGCACATTATCATTAATTTTGACAATATTTAATAATAGATCAACTAAAATATTTTTTTATCATAATTAAAAATTATAATTTCTCTCGTCACATAATAAAAATGGCATTTTGGTTAACCTATATATCAAATAGTACTATTTCATTCAGTTGGAAATCGGTATCCAATTTTAAAATTTTACTTTTGTGCAATCAATTGTCCATTTAGGAATTTTAGATAATATTTATTTATTTTTTTCAGTTATACCCCTCTATTGGTTAAAGAGAGAATAAATGAGAAAAAATAATTAAATAAGAGAGATAATTAGGATGAAGGATAATATTATAAAATATATTTAAATTTTTGTTAACATTGAGATATTTTTAACCATTTCCTTAATTCTTGTATACATTTTAAACTAGATAGTTATTTTCAACCAGATATTATAAAATATTATAATTTTGTCATTTATGATAATGTGTAATTTTCATTACTTAAATTAACGAATTCTTAATAAAAAGGATGATAGTGCTTTTTTTGCGTGGAGATGATATAAATTTTAGTAAACATAAAAATGTGTTAATGATAATTTAGAAATTAAAAAAAATGAAGTGTAATACTAAATTTTATACAAGAGATGAGTATAATTAACCTTACAAGAAGAACCAACTTCGGTTTTGAATGGATATGATGCGCATACAGGGCTATCCATCAGTTAAAGGTCAAAAAAAAGGTCAAAGATTATTTATTGGTCCAAAAAGACACCCACACGACCACACGTACAAAGCGAAAAACTGTTTTTACAAGCCAACATCACTTGGCAAAATTAAAAGCGAAAACTTTTTATGACGTGAAATAAAGTGGCATGATACGTGCTCAATAATATTGATTACTTTGATTAATTCTTTAACTTTACGTAATGCTAATAGTTCACTGCCCCATGAGTGTAAGATATCACTCATAATAATGTCACTTCAGCTCAAAACATGCACATGAACGATAAAAGAACACAAGGCATTGTTCCTTTTGATTGTTTTTCTCCTTTATGGGACATGGTGCTTAGTGCTCAGTCAGTTTTTTCTGTCCCCACTCCGCACCATGCATATTGATGCTTATTGATCACAGAGTTTTGTAACCGAACCTATACAGATGAAAACAGAAATTCTGTTCTGATCTATGGATCATGCCCCGTCTTTAATTTTTCAACTACTTTTATTTTTTCCTTTTCAAGCCTAAACCATTACAGTTCTGATAGGGCAAACATTCAATAGACTAGAATAAAAACAATCACTTGCTCTTAGATCACACAAGAACTTCCCAAATGGCTAATTAACAAACTGACCCTTACTAATTCATTTTCCTGCCTAAATAATAATAAGAATTATAATATTAAGAATTTAAGATTATCGACAATGCAAAAAATAAAATAAAATAATTATTCAATCTTGAATTGTTACAATAATAATAGTAATTTATTTTCACACTCACTAGTTGAAAATGTTATAACGCAAATAAAAGGATTTAATTCAATGCATAAATTAAACTCTAACAACAACAACAACAACAATGTAACATCCCATATTGTTTTATAGATTGACAATTTTCATAAACCAAACAGGTCTTTCAGCTTGTTATCCTTACTTACACGCTTCTTGGGAAAACTTCCCAGGAGGTCACTTCCCAAAATTGCTCCAAGTCAAGCTTTAACCGTGAAGTTCTTTAGTGATGGGATACTGAAAAGAAGATGCATATTTGTTAGTATAGGTAGTACCAATCAGTTCATATAGTCATCCTAATGTATAGTCTCATACCTACACAATCTAGGATCCTCTCATTCTGATGTGTAATCGGTTCATTTATGTACTGTTACGACCGAATCGGGCACGTGAGGACATGAAATCTCATTCTCACGTCAGCTTTGGACCTGTTCTATATGCATGCTCTATTCATAAAAGTCTATTTAAAGCATAATTGTCACTTTCTCTAGACAAATTGTTTATTCTCTAAAATCAAAGTAATCATGTTTAAAACCTCATAATGTCTGTTCAATAAAAAATTACAACTTCATCCATATCATTGAAATGTTACTGAAATACACTTCTAAGTTTTATCATGATATGAAATGCAACAACCCATACCCTAGGTTCGGAACCCTACCTCACTCCTGGAGCACTCTAGACAGAATTCAAATGCTTCACTTTGGTGAAACTTGCCATTTGGCATTGTATTGTGGTGTAGGATTTGTTGTCTTGTTCTTATCTGTAAAAATGAGAGAAATGAGAGGGTGAGTTTTGATACTAAAACTCAATGAGTGAGCCCTCACCTGAAACCTCCTTTCATGGGACATCCAAAAATAATTCATGGAATTATAACAACATCAATAATATCCAAAAATCATGCATAATCAAGTATATGTACATTTTATATATTTATTTTTTTAAAATCATCATTTTACAAACCCAAACTCATTTCCTCTAATTCATTTTCTTTCTAAAATTATATAAGTTTAAAATCATAAATTTTCTCATACATTCTAATGATTACTTTACCGCTCCAAAAACCATTTCATTAATTACTTTCATGCCTGGTGTAAATTAAACTCATAATAACATAGCTACTAGAAACAGTAATCTCTGACACACCTGGGCATTACGTATCGCCGTCCCCATGTGTCAATCAATTCTCTAAATCTCTAATCACGTCTAAGCGTTACGTATCGCCGCCCAATGTGATAATCAATTCTATGAAATCTCTAGTCACATCTGGCACTACGTATCGCTGTCCCCAGTGTGATAATCAATTCTCTGAAATCTCTAGTCACATCTAGGTGTTATGTATCCGTCCCTAGTGTGATAATTAATTCTCTAAAATCTCTAAATACCATGGCTCGGGCATACTTGGTACCAAGGTTAACAATTTACCGTTAACACACAATCTATTTCTCTATAGCTCCTGTAAATTAATCTGGAACACTTAAGACCCTGTTTATTCTCTGTGACCTCTAAATCCCTGTAACTTTAATAGTTTGACCTTAGCATAACTTGACTATGAAATTATACTCAGTGATTTCAAGTCCACATAATATGTATCCGCCAACCTCTAAGTCACATAAAGACTTATGCTCTAAAAATCTTTTATCGATTATCAAAAGATCATTCAATCATCAAACCCTTTTAAAACTCAAATTAATAACTTGCCAAACATAGTTCAAATCTTGAACTAGGAAAACTCAATGTCATATTCTAAAATTATAGAGTTTGAACCATCACTCCACTCTTTTCTCTAAACTCCATGTCTAAGAGTAAAACCATAGCATAAACATAAACCAGTTCCAGAATCTAGTAAAACAATCATAAAATCATCTAATAGTTACACATATAATCAATTCTACATAGAATCAGTTCAACAACCATGGTCCCATGAGTTTTATCAAAATACAAATTCATGCTCTAAAACCAGGAGTGCAAAACATACCAATCAACAGGAATCCCAAATTCTTGTAAGTAATTCTCTAAATCAAGCAATAAATCATAGTTTTCATGAAAATATCTCTAATGCATAACATAAGAGTCACAGATGTGAACCTACTCACCTGGAGGGATAGAATATGTAGAAATCATACTAACCAACCTCTGGGAGCAGAAATGACTCCACTATCTGATACAAAAGCAACAGAATGCTAGATTAACCTCTAAAACCTCAAAATCCAACTCTAACAAGGTAAAAAGCTTCTCTCCCTTAAGAAGCTTAGAAAACCACCCATAACCCAAGAAAACTTGAAGGAAATGAAGCAAAACCAAGAGAACAACATACCTTTAAGCTTAGATGATAGAAGATTCCAAGTTAATCTTGAAAGAATTGAAGGAAATTGGAGTTTTAGGAGTGAAAATGGTGAAGAAACAGGGTTGGGAGGTGAAGAATTCGTGTTTTAGAGGGGAGAAGGTGTGAGGGCGTTCTGAATGGTCTGGACCCCAAAAGGGGGTTTTAATATTCTGTTGAGTGCCTAGCGCTCACTGAGAGTGCCCAACACGTATCATTTGTTTTCTTTCCATTAACTTTAAAACATAAATGTAAATAAGAAAATACCCCATTTGGATTCAAATAAAATATTAGAAAATTCAAAATCCCAACAAATCAAAATCTAATTTTTGGGTTTTAGTTTAAATTCGAAAAATCTTACGATTTTGTAAACTTGTAAGCTAAAAACGAAGTACTTAAGAGTTTCACAAAATTCGTTAAAAATCACTCTTTAACTCATTTTTCTCTAGGGAACAATTACCGAGACTTTTGGTCCCAAGAATATAGCTTTATCATATAGCCCTCCAAGGGCGTGTAGGTCCAGACTTAGCAAAATTCAGGACTCGAACGACAGATAAGGGTAATTGACACCCTTCCTGATTTTGAAAAAATTTCTAACCTTTTTATTTAAAACGGGTATTACAATCTTTCCCTCTTACAAAGATTTGGTCCCCAAGTCTTGAACTAATGTAACTGGAAAAATAAGGAAATAGAATACTTGACTATCATGGGTTTCATGGATGGGCCTAATTGCCTGAAACATTCTAAGATAGTACTCTAACTGTGTTAACTATTACTCTGGGAGATAGTGTCATCTTAAAGGCTACTGCTCTCTTTCTGTCTATTGATTTTATTTGCCATATCTGGCGGCTCCACCTCCAAAGGCAGCCCTTTCCCATTAAAATAACTTGGGTTCTTACTCTGGTTCTTTTGCTTCTTGTCTGTCATTGACTAACATTATAGGTGCCTCTAGTTTTCGATTTCTAAACTTTTCATTCCCTATACACGTGTTGTGTACATACCATCCGCATAGAAAGCATACATGTCATTCGTATGCATAATCCTCACATACATAATATTATACATTACATGCATCAAACAATAAACCATAGGTAACATAACTTATGCTAAGAATCAGTGAAATTTTCCACTAAATTAACATGCTCCAGTTATCATGTGTCTTTTTTTTTTCCAACATTTTCAAACATAACCATATATTTCAAAACATCAAGCCATGCTCACATACCATGCTAACGTTTGATCCTAAGATAAACAAGCTGTGTTTCATTAGCTTACTAAGTGCATTGATTACCTTATAATGCTATCATCAAGTTACATATTAAACCTGGAATGTTTGATCTAGTCTTACTCAGAAAATTTCCATACATGAGTTAGAAAACCACATGTGTTCCTTACATGGAGTTTGAAAGGTGAATTTGCTTAGGAGCACTAAACCATTCTACTAATTCAAGTCTGTATAGGTAGAACATGCGCCTATGTTGTTTTCTTTGTTCTATGAAAGCAAATCATGACAACACAACACAAGAACGAGGTCGTAGTTTCATTCCACTACCTAACATGGGTGAACACGTGTTATTCTCTTATACAAAACTTATCTTATGTGTCTTGTAAAACTGTTGACAAAACTAGTTTGAGAAGTCCCTTTTTATTGCATAATTCTGTAAACTTGGTTAAGGACCTTAAGTATTCATGAAACTCTTTTTCAATTATACCAACACAGTCTTCAACTCACAAGTCAATTCATAAACATAACAATTGAAAAGCGTTTAAGGAAACTTGATATCAATAGGTATGACCTTTACTTGTCACAAAGTACCTAAGAAATCATTTTGCTCTTCTTTCCAAGGGTTATAATTAGCCAACATATTCATGTGTAAAACTATACACACATGTAAATCACATGCTTTAACAAATCATAGCACAACATCGATACACCTTCAGGAGCTTAAGTTAATAAGATTACAATAAAATTTTGTATAACCTGACGAATTCTATTTCTAGAGCCTCAATTTTCCCTTTTACTACATGTATATTATTCATTTAAACTTCCTAATTCATGAATCTTGATGCTCACCAATTGCATGCCTGTTTCATTTATCAAAACTTTCTATGATGAATGTCTAGCATAGGGGGAAGTTCTTTTATCTCACTCTCAAAATTTTTGGCAAAACAATATGTAGTCCTATCATTTTCTCTTTTAAAATTCCTAATCATCACCATGAAATCAACTGTTCATATACTAATAAAGTTTCTAATAACTTAGCCATGTTAACTCTAATCATATAGGTATTAAAGTATTCACACTTCCAATATTTTCATATTATGCATACAACCAGCAAAGAACGACAAGCATCAATCACGAAGATCAAGAACAATCAATACACATAGCGGCACACTCAAACAACAGCACAATACACACTCAGAGCTAATCAACTATGTATATCATATTGTTAATCTTTTCCACATGCATGCCATAATCATGTCTTGCAATCATACAATTCCAGCATAAATAGTACAACAGTGCATCCTAGAAACATGGCTTGCATAATGATCACAGCATCAGAGTCACATAAAACAATTTGAACTATTAGAACCAATTATCATTCTTATTAATTCCCACATTCAGAACGTGAAGATATCAAAGATTCTAGAGATCGCAAAGCTCTAATTGAACTCAAACTTAATTAACTCTTCCTATAGGCCTCAAATAACATTGCATTAGTGCGAATAGTGCGGTTCTATTCACATAAACATCATGCCATTTGTGGACACTTGCTCGAGTACCATGCAGGAAAACTTAATGCTCTGATACCACTTTGTCATGACCCGATCCGGCACGTGACCGGCACGTGAGAAATCCCATTCTCACGTCAGCCTAAGGACCTGTTCTATATACATGCTCGTTCATAAAAGTCTATTTAAAGCATAATTGTCATTTTCTCTAAAAAATTGTTTATTCTCTAAAATCAAAGTAATCATGTTTAAAACCTCATAATATCTGTTCAATCCAAAATTACAACTTCATCCATATCATTAAAATGTTACTGAAATACACTTCTAAGTTTTATCATGATATGCTGAATACAACAACCCATGCCCTAGGTCTGGAACCTTGCCTACACTACCTGGAGCACTCTAGATAGAATTGGAATGCTTCACTCTGGTGAAACTTGCCATTTGGCATTGTACTACGGCGTGTAGGATTTGTTGTCTTGTTCTTATTTGTAAAAATGAGAGAAATGAGAGGGGTGAGTTTTGATACCAAAACTAATAATGACCCTCACCTAAAACCCCCTTTCATGGGACATCCAAAAATAATGTATGGAATTATAACAACATCAATAATATCCAAAAATAATGCATAATCAAGTATACATACATTTTATATAATTTTTTTTAAATCATCATTTTACAAACCCAAACTCATTTCCTCTAATTCATTTTCTTTCTAAAATTATATAAGCTTAAAATCATAAATTTTCTCATACATTCTAATGATTACTTTACCGCTCTAAAAACCATTTCATTAATTACTTTCATGCCTGGTGTAAATTAAACTCATAATAACATAGCTCCTAGAGAAACAGGTAATCTCTGACACACCTGGCATTACGTATCATCGTCCCATGTGCCAATCAATTCTCTGAAATCTCTAATCACATTTGGGCGTTACGTATCACCGTCCCCAGTGTAATAATCAATTCTATGAAATCTCTAGTCACATCTGGGTGTTACGTATCATCGTCCCAAGTGTGATAATCAATTCTATAAAATCTCTAGTCACATCTAAGCATTACGTATCGTCATCCCCAATGTGATAATTAATTCTCTAAAATCTCTAAATACTATGGCCTGAGCATACTTGGTACCAAGTTTAACGGATTTACTGGTTAACACACAGCCTATTTCTCTATAGTTCCTGTAAATTAATCTGGAACACTTAAGACCCTTTTTATTCTCTTTGAGAATCCATGTAACTCTAACAGTTTAACCTTAGCATAACTTGACTATGAAATCATACTCAGGAATTTCAAGTCCACAAAATATGTATCCACCAACTCTAAGTCACATAAAGACTTATGCTCTAAAACTCTTTTATCGATTATCAAAGGATCATTCAATCATCAAACCCTTTTAAAACTCAAATTAATAACTTGTCAAACATAGTTCAAACCCTAAACCAGGAAAACTCAATGTCATATTCTGAAATTATAGAGTTTGAACCATCATTCCAGCCTTTTCTCTAAACTCCATGTCTAAGAGTAAAACTATAGCATAAACATAAACCAGTTCCAGAATAGTAAATAATCATAAAATCATCTAATAGTTACACATATAATCAATTCTACATAGAATCAGTCAACAACCATGGTCCCATAAGTTTTATCAAAATACAAATTCATGCTCTAAAACCAGTAGTGCAAAACATACCAATCAACAATAATCCCAAATCCTTATACAGGAATTCTCTAAATCAAGCAATAAATCATAGTTTTCATGAAAATATCTCTAATGCATAATATAAGAGTCACATATGTGAACCCACTCACCTGGAGGGGTAGAATATGTAAAAATCATACTAACCGACCTCTGGGGAGTATAAATGACTCCACTATCTAATCCTGAAGCAGCAGAATGCTAGATTAACCTCTAAAACCTCAAAATGCAACTCTAACAAGGTAAAAAGATTCTCTCCCTTAAGAAGCTTAGAGAACCACCCATAACCCAAGAAAACTTGAAGGAAAGGAAGCAAAACCAAGAGAACAACGTACCTTTAAGCTTATATGATAGAAGATTCCAAGTTAATCTTGAAAGAATTGAAGGAAATTGGAGTTCTAGGAGTGAAAATGGTGAAGAAACAGGGTTGGGAGGTGAAGAATTCGTGTTTAGAGGGGAGAAGGTGTGAGGGTGTTTTGGAATGGTTTGGACCTCGAAAGGGGGTTTAATATTTCTGTTGAGTTCTCCAGCGCTTAGAGAGCGCCCAACATGTGTCTTGTACCGCCTTATGTTCCCTGAGCGTTAGCACTACCAGAATATTTACATTTCTTAAGTTTAAATTAATCATTTATTTTCTTTCCATTAACTTTAAAACATAAATGTAAATAAGAAAATACCCCCATTTGGATTCAAATAAAATATTAGAAAATTCAAAATTCCAACAAATCAAAATCTAATTTTTGGGTTTTAGTTCAAATTCGAAAAATCTTACGATTTCGTAAACTTGTAAGCTAAAAACGAAGTACTTAAGGGTTTCATAAAATTCGTTAAAAATCACTCTTCAACTCATTTTTCTCTAGGAAACAATTATCGGGACTTTTGGTTCCAAGAATATAGCTTTATCATATAGCTCTCTAAGGGCGTGTAGGTATAGATTTAGCGAAATTTAAGACCCAGACAGATAAGGATAACTGACACCCTTCCTAATTCGAAAAAAATTTCTAACTTTTTTATTTAAAACCGGGTATTACATGTACCCCTCCACTTAGAAGCTTGCCAGAGGCCACTCCTTATCCGTGCCTTCTTGCACTGGTGATTACTCCTGCCCTCGTTAGCCTCGGGCATCACATGCCCACCAACTTTCGCTGGTTCATCCCGAACCATACCTTACTTAAGAGGTGCTTCTAATATCATTTGCAACATCTCATGCCTGCTTTATGAATTGACGACTATCCCCACAAACCAATACGGGTCATTCAGGATGCTTTGTCCTCACTCATATGCTTCCTGGAAAAACTTTCCAAGAGGTCACCTATCCAAAAATTGCTCTAAGTCAAGCACGCTTAACCGTGAAGTTATTTCATCTTTGTTAGTATAGGTAGTACTAATTAATTCATATAAGTCATCCTTAATTGTATAGTCTCATACCTACAAGTCTCAAGATCCTCTCATTCTGGTATGTAATCGGTTCATTCATATACCCCTCCGCTTAGAAGCTTACTAAGCCGCTCCTGTCCATGCCTCTTTGACGCGATTACTTCTTGTCCTCGTTAGCCCAAGCGTTACAAACAACGACAACAATAATAATTTATTTTTAATTCACTAATAGTATAAAAGAAATTATATTGTCATTTAATTACGTATTATCACATCAACAAATATTATTAATTTTTATATTCACTATATTTTAAAAATTATGCAAATATATATTTGATTCGGTAGTCAAAATTAAACCCTAGTAGTAGTAATAATAATTCACATAAAAAACAATAAAATGAAAGAAAACGATTGATACTAATTTAAGATTTAACATTTCATACTTTCAACAATTTTTTATAAAATTTGTATCAATTAAACCATTAAACTATTGTCTATATTATATTAAACCATTGAAAATATATCATATAAACCATTGGACATGCTGCTCGGGTAGTGGCAGAAATGAATTGTTCCATTTAATCCAACTTAATTAATATTGCCATGGAACGATTTTTTATTTGTAAAGAGAAGGCATAACAAAATTGAAAAATTTCTTCACATAGCATATTTACGTTTTTGGTATACATGTTCCGTGACGTGTGCATCAGAAACTCTATGAATGTAATGAGTTAGCCTATGCATTATTTATGCCACAAGCTCAAGAAACTTTAAAATTTGGTGCTTGCTTAGGTGCTATGCAAGTCAATGGCCATCCTGCCTAGGGCGATGTGGAGTGCTGTGTAGTTTAGAGAACAACAGTGTATCAATACGTGAAACCTAGTGATTTACTGGAAGATTATTTTTTATTTTTTTATAAAATTTGTGAGGATAAATTTGGAATCTAAATAATTTCAAATATTAACCAAGAATACTCTTTTTTCTACTGCTTCTGAATAAAAGAAAAAGAAAAACTGATTATTTTCTTTTTCTGTTTTTTTTTAGCTAAATAATTCTAGAAATACTTTTCAAAAAAAAATTAAAAAGAAGCACTTTTTTTCCTCTTAGAAGCTTATCCAAATGAACTCAATGTAGTTTTTTAAAATATGAATAAATGGTAATTTTGTTTTTAAGAGTTTTTATTTTATAATATTTTAAACACTCACCTACTTACTGAGATTAAACTTTACATTATACTTCACGCGTTAACACATTGCTATCATCTGCCTACTTGTGTCGACTGCACAACACTCCACATCACTATAGGCACGATAGGCGTTGACTTGCATATGGTCACCTGAGCAACACCTAGGTGAGTTGGTTTCTCAAAATGTTTACTGTCAAGCTAATAATATAATGAGAATCACATCACTTTATAAAGAAAAATTTGAGTATGGATCTGTTACTTGTGCGCATATGCGTTACTCTATGCTCTAAGCTAAAGGATTCGAATAAAAAAACAGTTTTTTTCCCAACAAACAATAGCTAAGCATGTTCAATGAATAATTAAATATGTTAATTATGCTGTGTATATTATAATAATCATGTCACAGAATCTGACACCAGAAGTGCTACTTGCTAGCTAGCGCGAGCATGTTTTTGATCTTTGAATCCTACAAATATAATATTAATAAAAAAATTGGTTTTAAATTAATTTAATTGCAATGTGGGGGTGAAACGTGCAGGTGAAAACAACCAAAGCATACACAACCAAATCTGATTAAGAAGACATTTTCAAAAACGAACAGTATAGTTAGCCTTAGAAAACACTGAATGGGTAGGCAAGGAGCTCTAAAGGGTAGTTAATTACTTGACACACTTAACAATTCAAAACTATGTAGCTAAGATATTTAAATATATTATTATTTGATCCACAGCTGTCTCTTTTATCTCAAGTAATTATTTTAATAGTTGAGAATTAAAAACTTAGATATTATAAAGGGATAGAAAGCGGAAACAGTCTTTCTACATGCTTCTTCTACATGTAAGAACAACAGAAAAGTTAAAATTCCATGGACAATGTATATATTATTGGCAGCAACGGGGAGAAGATGATACTGGGGACAATAGGGAGGAGGAAGAACAAGACAAACTTAATTAGACTTACAAAATTTATGTACTAATTAATAACGCACACATAATATAATAATGTGCATATTCGAGTGAAAAGTACAGACATTAAGTGTTAAACACTTGCAACTAATTAACACCGGTTTGTCATTTGAAATGCACCAATCAAACAAGGCTCGTTGTGAAGAAAGAGTCAAAAAGGGAGGACTATAGTGTTTCTTGTGGGGTTTGATGCCAGGACAGAATGGAGTGGTTTCTAAAAAGAGTAAAGGTTTATTTTATTCTATGAAATTGCATGTGTATTTTATTTTACTTTCTAAAATTTATAAAGTATCAATTTAGTTTATAAAATTTATAAAAATGATTTAAATTAATCTCTATTATAGTATTCATAGAAACTAATTTGAATCGTCAAACAAATTAATTTAATTTTTTTTTATTTTAGAAATTAAATTAATATTTTTTTAATTTTAAAAGTTGAAGTGTAACATGATATGATTTGAGGACTAGAAAAGGCTGGCGATGGTGTTAGCTAGCCAGGTAGGGCATTTGATTTGGTTGGGGCGGGTTTCCTTGTATGTAGAAATTGGTAAAGGATTAAGAAGGGAAAGAGAAAAGGCAGGGGATTAAAAATGGCAAGAGATGGGAAGCTTTATCGTGTAGAGTGTTGGAAGCAACAAGTGTGGGAATCCTGGTGTCAGATTCATTTTATTGGACCCTCTCTTTTCCCTTGGTTTTGTGCGCTAGCTCATCAGTCTTGTTGCCTCTGGCTGCAGTTGCAGTCTTGTGTAATTGTCCTCGCTATTCTCTCTCTCTCTTTCTCTCTCTAGCTCTATCTTCTCTTTGTGTTTGTATCTAAGTGTCTCTCACGGTTAGATTCTAGTCCATCGGTTCATTCCATCCATCCCTTCTTTCTCAAAAATTTGTGCAATACAATATATGGAGAGGTTGATTAAGATCGTAATATGCCTTAATTTTCACACGAATACAATACTATTCCACTTTGCTTAGGTAGTATTTTTGCTAACTATTCATAATTTTGCAGACCTAACATCGTCTCTCTCTCTCTCTCTCTCACACACACACACACATATATATATATATATATATATATATATATATATATATATATATATATATATATATATATATATATATATATATGTTTATGATTTTAAATTACAATTGGATTACTTTGTGATCATAAGACACAACTGTTTGATGTGCCCTTTTGTAGTTGCTTTTGCATTGTGGTTGCAGAGACTCTGGCAAGTGGCAACAATAATAATACAGCTGTAATTATAGATGTAGATCATAATCTAAAACTATGTACATTTGATAGGCTGATAATGTATAAAAGGTTGATACTGTAATCGGGTAAATTGCACTCATTTTTTTTGAAATTTAATAAAATTTATCTTGATTTCCTTATATTGTTTGATTAACATTCACCTCCTGAATGCAATTAACGTATAAGATGTAATTTGAAATGGAAGTAAGAATGGTTTAATGATTTTACAAATTTATTAGAGGGTGATATAATGATTTTAGAAACTTAGAGAATTGTTTGTATAAATTTTACAAATAAAATGAAGTTGAGATAAATTTTATCGAACTTATTTCAATATAATTTGCTCTGCCATAATTTGATTATGTACCGTCACAGCATATTGTTTATTTTGAGTATACATTTTAAAAGTGTATATTTAATAAATTGTTAACAAATATTGATGATATAAAAGATTTTATACGTACTAACTATATTCCCAAATTAAAAAGCGTTAATCAAAATTGTTATTATATTGATAACATGACTTTAAAATCAATAATTTGTCAGAATTTTATGCAATTACAGTGTGATCAACACATACATGACCCGTTGTTTTCTGAATCTTCTTAGTGCTTGTATTAGCAAATGCCTCGAATAGCACGCAAACAATCTCAAGCACACAGCTACTGGTTTTTGGTATGTGGATGGCGTGGGTGCTGCAGACAAGCATGTGCTGTTGTGCAGCACACTCTCTCTATCTCTCTCACACAGGGATGTAAGAGAGAGTACTGAGTGATGAGCATTACATTGTAGTTACCATATACTACTACTATATAGTAGTATATATTTTAGGTTTTAGAAGCGTTTAATTATTTGGTGATTTTTTCTTGGATTTAACACAAGCAAACACGCATGTTATAGTTGTTGCACCCTGCCCATAACGGCATATACCCTTTTCCATGCTTCTGCTTCCCTTTCGAGGAAACAAAGAAAAGCAAAGAAAGGAAATATGTTGGTTAGGTTACATTATTCCGCAGCTTCTCTTGGTCAGCTATCTAGCTATCTGTGTCTTTTCTAATTTATTTTTTCCTTTTCTTTTTTCTTTTGGTATGCCTCAAAACCACTGATCATGTCTTTCTGCTGTGGCTCATATCATAGTACTAATGTGTTTTTTGTCACGTGTCATACGCGTGGGAATGTTTATCAATATTTTATCTTATTTTATTTTACATGTTTATTTATAAGTTACAGCTAGCTTTAAAAGTTGTACAAAATATGAAATTTTCTCTTTGATAAGTTTACGCAATTTTGAACGAAGGCGATAATTCAGAGTATCTTTGTTGGAGTTAAAAAAATATTTTTTAGGATATATACTTTTTTTTCAAATTTCTCTTTCTAGTTTATGAAAATAGTGGAAATGATTTTTTGAGCTTTGATTTTTTTTAAAAAAAAAAGTTATTTTAATTTTTTAAAGAGCTCAAATAAATAAGTCTAGATTTTTTATTAACCAAAGTGACATTTTAAGATTGAGACTTTTGATATTAGAATATAATCTTACTTAAGAACGACCCCAATTCACAAATATTGTGTGATCAGTTATTTTAGATTAAAAAAAAGAATAACTCTGTTAGTTCTTTATGTAGATCTCCACCACAGTTGGCTAGCGTAAATTATGAGATCTACAAACTGTTTCATTCAAGCGTTTAAGGAGTAATGACAAAATTTCAGTTTTCTTATATATTGTTGCATATTTGAAGTTGATTTATTTGATTTATTTACTATGTTTTCACCTGCAAATTATTTTTTGTTGGTATTTATTTTTTAGCTAGCCTTTCTTTTATCTTTATTTATTTTTTGGACTGGTCACAAAAAAGATGGCCTTCCAGCTAATGGACCAATTGTTAGAAATGAGAATAATCTTTACGACTTGGCATTAAGACATTTTTACTCTACTTGGTTTAATGAAACATTACATAAACTAAGCTCGGACAGGCTATTATACTGCTGTATTCCTAATATTATTTTTGGATAAACTAAAGTTGGTCGAGGAAATTAAAGCTCGACCTAATTTAAAATCGAGACATGGGTCGAGGTTCATCTAGTGTTTATAGAAATAATTTATAGAGATCACTTGGAATAAAGAATTCCATAACTGAATCCAAATCATAGTTATGTATGAGCCAAATATTGACTAGGCAATTCATCTCCTAATAATAACTCTTTATGGTTGTAAGTGTAAGTGCATAAGATTTACATACAGTGTAAATGGATACCCACCCATTACCATATTTACACCCTTTAATAACTTTTTATGGCTATAAAATTATATCATTTCAATTGTTGAATTCAAAATTCTTAACAAGTAGATCAAATATATCAAATTTTATAATAGTTTAAAAATGATATGGCAGTTTCATCATCTCACTTTATTTGATGATTAATATGTTTTTAAAATACAAGTAAATATTAATCATTAGAATATGTGTTTATTGTTGTCAAATTTTTTTAAAATTTAACATGCTTGATTGTCAATATAATATTATATAATTGAATGGTCGAATCAATTAAATTTAATTTAATTTTTATGAAGAGTTACTGAAATGTGTAAATATATAACACTTAGATCTAATATAAATGGATCCTCATCCTGATTCCAAAATTTTCACGTTAAAATAATGCCCAGGATATGCTTATAACATATTCCATATGTGAGGAAAGGAGAGAGCCAGAGAGGGTAGGGTTCGAAGCTTGACATGGGTCCAAGGCTTACAATAGGGTGTGGAATATTGGTCTTTCTTTTGTGTTGATTCAAAAAATGGAGTTTTCTCAAAAATTAATGAGTCTCTTTGATTATGAGTTGTACCTTGATAGCTACAGTAGCACCTGCTGCAACTAATGACAGCTTTAAGAGAACTATACACGAGGAGACAACTTACACAAGCTCTATTATATTCATGACAGCAAGCAAACTGCATGTATGTCCACTTATATTATGTGATGTTTCCTATTTTCTACTATATATATATATAATTGAGACAAAAAAAAAAGTGAAAAATGTAAATACGAATTGTTAACGGGTAATAAAGTGACAACACAATAGTCATATGTATGTGGCATATATATACTAGAAGAGCATAAAAACTAGTGACTGATACTCAACAAAACTCATCTAACAAATCTCTATTTAATAAGTAACAAAACTCTGACTCTAATTATGTAATTAATATATAGTCCAAGAAATGGATTATAGAAAACAGAAGGCTATTGCTGCAGCTGAGTTATGCCATGGAGGATCAGCAATCGGAGGAGAGTTTCAAGTTTTGGCTTTCTGGATCTGTATGGTTTGTTTTTTGGAGAAGGTTATCTACGTTTAATTTGTACTCTTTTACTTCTTTTATGAAAGTTAAGCAACCCTTAATTATTGAAAAAAAAAATGTTTTGGCTTTCTACATGCATATGGAGGACTGTAATTTGATTCATCACACATTTTGGGATATTAAGGTAATGAGGTTTTGGATTTTAAAGCAAAATGAAGGGAAAAGAATGATGATTAAAATTATCAATTCTTTTTCTCCCTTCACTTCCAAAACTCAAATTCCTAAACATACAGAGAGGGAATCGTTTTCTACTATTTAGGGAAAAAGCAAACTTAGTGTTCCCTTGATGTTCAACTTTAATTTTGATGTCCAAAAATTATTTTTCTGCATGATTAATGTAGACTGCTTCTTACTTGACATGAAACCCCAATGGATGTAATTGCGTTAATTCTACAACCAAGTTTACCAATAGCTAATGCTCCATCTAATTGGTTGCAACAGTTCGGAAGTTCGTCTATAGAACATGTTAGCAGATCATGAATCGGCTAAATTTGCTTCTATGCATATCTATATATACTAATCCATAATTTGGACATATATATAAATTGGCAATTTATATGTAAACACGTTCATATAATAAAATTGGTAGAATTAGAAAAGAATAAATCTATTTTAATAATAAAGTTAGTGAGACTTTCCTAAATATAAAATGTTATATTTATAACCATATGCAAAAATCTCTCAATTCTGATTGAGCATGCCCACAAGGACACATAATATCGTTCCTAGACAACAGCCTTTCAAAAAAGAAACATACTAGTAATCATAAGATTCTTAATTATTGCTTTCGTGCTTGATATAACTGAAAGCATTAGATGACTATAATCATAACTGTACAGGGCCCCATTTTGTTTGCCTTCCATATGCATCACTAGGATTTGAACTCTTAGATATTTAAAAAACTCAATTAATTATCACCTGTGCTGAGGCTCAGATTTGCGAGGTTGCTATTATATTAGGAGTTTTGTGTGCTGTCATAATACGGTCATAAATGTTTGTAGACTGAATTTTATATAACTGTATAATTCTTTTTCTTTTTTCAAAAGAAACTTATTTTGTATATCACAAGTCTTGATTTGATTGTATTCAAGCATTGGAAGCTAATAATAAGAAATTTAAATAATTAATATAAGATTATAAATTTAAATTTAATTGTCTTAAACTAAAGAGTCTTCAGCAGCGAGGAAAAAAAAAAAACTAAAAAAGTCTCTCTCGATTGTATCATGATTCGCGCACCACTCCAACAGTAATGGCGATGCATCGGGCATGCAAGTGTTGACTTTTCTTCGCATTTGTTTTGGATTTGAAATGCATAAATATCAGATTTTTTTTTTCCGATTAATAGAGGCTCAAACTACCCAAATGGAGTTGTGAGCAAAAAGACGATACAAAGAAAATGTTGCAGGAAAGTTACAGCAACAACCCAAAGTACAAAAATGATGAAATTACCAACCAAATTAAAAGGCAGTATGTAAAGGACAAAACTCAAGAGACATAAGAAAACATTGCCAGCTAGACTAAAAGGAATGCCAAGCTTATATTACCACCTGCTTTGACCACAGACGAACCATACCAAAAGTGCGTTGAGGATAAGACTCTCAGATGCGCATTCTATGTAGCGTCCACCCCTTTTGCATGCATATCAGATTTTAAAAAGCAGTGTATCTATTTTATTTTCTTTATGAAATATGTGAATTTATTCGATCAAAGAATTCAGCACAATAGCATTTCAAATACAAATGAGTTTTTCATTAGCCCAGTCTTGGTCTAATCCTTCCTTAGTTGTTGAATGGGTTATTTTGTTAGCTACCTTATTACACACTCTTGGGACAAACTGCACGTTGAAAAAATTAAACATGAAAGCAGCATAATTCCTATGCTAGAATTAATCCAATGTGAGAAAGGGCTAGCCCATTTCTTTCAAAGCTCTAAAAAAATCCTTCGAATCACCTTCTAGGTGCCTATTGATTTAGTGAAATGAGAATGAGATTGTACAGTAAATTCAACGCATTTGATAAGTTTTTTTATTATGGGAAAAATATTTTTCAAGAGATTAAAAGTATTTTTGAGATAAAATCTTACTATTATTCTTACATTAATAACTAAAAGTAATTTTACTTTTATTATATCCATACAAAAATTATTCTCTTAAACTTATTTTTGATACACTCAAATCAAATACAAATCAATTCTTTTAAAAAGTCATTTCTCTAAAATTAATTTTTTTTAACTTCATTATTTCAAAAGTAATTCTCCCATGAGGTAAACCAAATGGACCCTAGAATGATTGTCCCTAATCCCCAAATTTGAAGCAAGCCGAAGCCCTAACAAGCTCCCATAGCTCCCGCTTTGTGAGCATTGCCTTGTCCATCGATCTTCTTCATTCTTCGTGCCACAAATATTCCCAATCAAAATCCCTGTTTGAATCACCCCACGCCTATGCCAGTTGCACCAAATTATAGATTTGCTTAAATTATCATGGGATATGCAAATAATAAACAACAACAAATTAAGAATTAATTTATTGGCTTAAATTATATATATGAAAAAAGGAAAACAAAATAATTAAAAAAGCGCAATGAATCTACTAGAAAGTCATATACAATTATACATGAATGAAATTTTCTATAGATAAAAGGATCAATATTTTGGTGGTGGAGCGCATAGTTTAATTATTGTAGTTATCTTCTATACTATTTGGGTGAAAGGTCTCATGTTCAATCCTCATCTTTCTCTTCCCCCTATCCCCTAGAAAAAGTTCCTAGATTTAATGCCTCTGCAAAAAATATATCATTTTTCTTTCGCACATTAGCTTCACATATATAGCTCACATGCATCCCTTGATCACCATCATTAGTTTTCTTCCTTTTATCCTTAGTCACCAACATCAGTAAATTTCTTTTATCTCTTTTTGCATCCTTAATAGTGATTGAGACCATATGTAAGAGAAAATGAACGTGAAAATAACATTAATCACAAAAATATCGAGGCAAATTGCAGAAAAAGATGATAACAATATCATATGCATGAAATTAAATCTGAGAGATGGGACTTGGAGAAAACAAAGCTCCATCCATATATGGCAGGGATTGGCCCCCCACAACCTGCGCGCTTTGACAGGTAGCATATGCCTATATGGTACTTTGATCAATTCCTTTATACTTGATGATTGATCATTTGGGTTGAAACTATGCCCACCACTTTCTTTTTGGGTACATCAGAAACGCAAAGGAACAAAATTGATCTCTCTTATCTCTGCACATTGCAATTGACTAGACTGAAAGGTGCATCTTTCCACCTGTACCGAATTTACCCAACAGTTCTATTCATGCATGCATGGATAATAATGAAGTTAATGTCAAATCGTCTTTACAGTTTTGTGATTAAAATTGGGATCATGGACTGAAATGAGATAGCATAGCACTCTAAGCGATAATAAAAGACAAAATAAATTAACTGATTACCGGTTTTAATTTAAGCAAAACAAACTAAATGAGATAGCATAGTTTTGTGTCATTTGCTGTTTTGTATTCATGTTTTGTGTTTTTGAGCTTTTTTTTATTTGTGACTTTAAACTCTATTAAGTTTTAGGCTGCATTTGTTTGGATTTTGTGCCCTAAAATCACTTTTTTCAAAAACAAAAAACTTTTCGTATGTTTAGATAATTTTAAAAAATAATTAGAATTTTAAAAAAATAATTTTCAATTTATTTACAGAAGCTAAAAAAAGTAATTTTTGAAAAAAATTAATTTTTATTTTTTAATTATATATAAAATTTAAATTTCATAATTATTTTTTAAAATATGAAATAAACGTACCTTTATTCCTCTCTTTATGAAAGTTTTGACCACTTTATACTTGTCAATTATCCGAAACAAAACTAGCTTACTGATTAATGGTTTTAATTTGCAACTTGGTTAAATGAGAATCATGACTTAGTCTGCAATTGTTTCAAGTTAATGTTTTTTCTTTTCTCATTATGAACGAAGGAATTTATATAACAGAAAGAACTGATGATGATATATTAGTTTATTATACTCTTTCAACTTTTTGGTATTTTAAAAGGAACAGTGCTCTGTTGCAACAAAGTGGCAGTAGCAAAACTAATAAAAAACAGTTTTTTTTTGGTCGGTAATAAAAAATATAGTTATCACTTTCAAACATATAATTGATCAATGTTATTCCAATATTAAAAAATAGATGTCTAAATGAGATACCTACTCAATCACTATTGGATGTGATGGATGAGTGAAAATTATGGGACCATCTTCACAAGGAACAATAATAGAGTGGATGTTCCACTTAGATATCTTTTTGGTGTTAGAAATAATATTTTTGATATTTTTTATATATTTATTTACAGTGACCATATCAAATCATCCTTTACACAACTACATGGTACTCCTACTTTTTCCCTTCTATCAAAGTAAAATAACTCATCAACATTTAGTTTTAAATGGTGAATGCTACAATGGAATTGTTGGTCAATGCATTCCCTACGATCGCCTAGGTGGAAGTGCATCTCGTTGTGCCATGTCTTACAAGTTCGGTCACATTTAACCACATTTTGTAAATGTTGTTAAACAAATTAAAAAACATCGCTAAACATAAATGATGTCTCCACCCCACCTCTCTCTCCCCCTCCTTCCACCCTAACCCCCTACCTCCACTGCACCCCTCTATCCTTCGATGATCGATAATCCAAAAAGCCCAAACCCCACCATACCCACTTCTCTTCCTTATACTTACTACTAATTTTCAACCAAAAGTGCATCACCCTTAAAAGTTTTGATTAATGACTTCGTAATCCACCAGCGTCATTGGATTCCTTCTGTTGCTCAAGATCTGCGTTCACATTCCCACCCTTCACTTTGCAATCTCCATTCCCAAGTCCATATAAAACACAAACCCTATGAAGAATAGATAAAATCCTACGAATCCAATTGCCTGCCATAAGAAGATCTTAACACT
Source organism: Dalbergia oliveri (assembly GCA_030441495.1). Classification (NCBI taxonomy): domain Eukaryota; kingdom Viridiplantae; phylum Streptophyta; class Magnoliopsida; order Fabales; family Fabaceae; genus Dalbergia; species Dalbergia oliveri. Next base: position 26,782,001 of record JAMLFY010000007.1, read on the forward strand.
CAAGTACATAGAAAAGGAACATCGTCGCGTCAGGTAGTACAACACGTCCCTAACGAATGGTGTTGGATTGACGAAGAATGGTGTAGCATAAATCACGACGAATCCAACGAAGAGGCGGAGCTATGGTTCTAGCGGAGAGGTGGCACGAGGCTGATGCGGTAGTGGTTGGCACAAAAGGCAGCAAGGGAGAGAAGATGTCAGGGACCCTTTGTGGAGGGCAAGGAAGGGGAAAGGTTGAGGTGAAAGGTGAGCTTGATGGTGACGATGGAGAAGTAGTGCTAGGCTATGTTGATTAAGGGTGGGAATGGGCAGGGGGTCCTAAAGGGCAGGCCTATAATAAAAACACTAGGCCTGAACCTGCCTGTACCTATCATAGGCTTTATTTTTTGCTTCGCCTGGCATGCTTAGAAGGCCTAGCTTGAAACCTGTTTACAAAGCTTGTTTTTAAAATCCATTAAGTAGAAAAAAAACTATTGCAATTTCCAAGTACAATAGTATTATAAACCCAAAATGATAAATATTACATCACCAAACAAATAATCAAATCTTTAAACTTTTCACGTGGATCTGGAATAAACAAATAAATCACCAAAAAAAAAGAATATGGACTAAACAAGGATCTGGATCTGGAAGTGTAACTAAACAAGAACACAGACTAAACCTTTCACGTTGAGGATCTGGATCTGAATTGGAATTCGGAAGTGTACACTAAAAATCTCTTACCTTTCAAGCTGTTGTTGTGCAACTGTGGGGACTTCACACAGCTACAACCTGCAAGTTGGGAATACATGGAGAAGTTCACGGGAAACGGCCTTCATGCTTACGACATTGTGACACGGTACGATGAGGTTATGTAAGTAAGGCAGATCAACGACGGTGTGGCTGGTGGGGTTACATGGTTGTGCGAGGTTTTGCTTGCCACCTGGGTGTGGAGGCTTAGCCGCTTGGGGTGGTGGCTATGTTGTGGCCTTGTAGGGGTGGTGACTAGTGAGACCATGAGAGATAGAAAGATAGTTTTAGGGTTTGTAAAATTGTAATGTGTGTAGTGTGTGTGTGTGTTATGACTTGTGAATTAGATTCAGATCCTAATATGTGTCTCATGAGTGTTGAATACTAATTTTAAAATTATTTAATTGGTTTAATTTGGAAAACTAATATAAATATATTAGTTGGGTTATATATTAACAAACAAGTGAGATGGTGTAGTGGTCTGTGCTCTTTATAGAATGCTTATGACCATGGTTCAGATCCTCTATAGCCTTATTTGTGATTATATATATATATAAACAAGTAAGCCTACTAGGCCTAACGGGCTTAGAGAGCCTAGGCTTGGCCTCTTTACCTAAATAGCCTTTTTAAAAGGCCTGAACTTCACTTAACTATTAAACAAACCAAGCCAGGCTACAAGCCTTTGACTGGCCCCCTAATCTATTCCCACCCCTTAGTGTTGATGAGAATGTAGGAGGAGGAGGAGGAGGAAGGAGATAAAGAGGTGGGTGGAGGCTGCATTTGTCTTTACCAACATCTTTTAATTCGTTTAACCATCTTTACAAAATGTGGTTAACAACTAAACTAATGAAACGTGGCACAACCATATGCTTCCACCTAGGCGATTGTAGAGATGGCGTTAACTGAAACTTCATTGTAGCATTCACCATTTTAAATAGTTGAAAATAGTAACAATGAATTAAAACACAACTCAAAATTGAAATGGTACAAAACAATAACTAGTACAAATGTACCCAAAGGTAGCATTTGCTTTCGTGTCTGGGACAGTGGAGACGGAGACGGCAGAGAGCAGAGATGAAGACATAAAAACACTGTTTCTATCGTGTTTAGTTGTGAGAGTACAAAATATGATAAATATCTCTGTATTTTGTTTGGAAATATAGAGACAAGACAACAAATACATGATAAAAGACACATGTACCCCTTCCAACGGGTGAAGCGCAGCGTTCCAATGGCGGCACCACCCTTGGATTTGAGGATACATTGGAAAGTATTAAATATGCATAAAGATATTATTGGAAGAAAAAATATTAAATTTTTGTCTTCGTATATTGTCCCTACTATCCTTATTTTGGAGGTATAGAAATTTTATGTATTTCTATCCCGAGGATAAAAAGTTTTTTTATCCTCTATTCCTATCCCACCACCAAATATATTTGTATCTCTAGTGTTTCAGGATTTCTATCCCAGAGATAGAAAACAAATGCTACCAACGATTGTTTAAATTTAGGGTAAATTACACTCACCTCCTCAAAGGTTTGCTGAAATGTAGCAGACACTCTCTCTATTTTGAACTTTGCAGCACAGATCCCTGAGGTTTGTAAAAACCTACACTGGCCTCTCCTCGTGACAAGTCGTTAGTGCTATAAATAGGTCATGTCTTTTAATGGCATAGATTTAAATATTGAAGACCATTATAATTGTAAAAAGATCATAATATCCTTCTTTTACTAAAACAATAAATATGAGAGCAATGTTGCGAATATGGGAGTAGGATATTTCAGTCACGAGAGCGTGCAAATTGGGGAGAGGATAATATTTTTATTGTTTAGTAAAAGAATAACATTATAGTCTTTTTATAATTATAATAGTCATCAATATTTACATCTATACCATTAAAAAATATGACCTATTTAACAATACTAACGGCATTGTTACCAGGAGGCAGTGTAGGCTTTTACAAATCTAAGGGACCTATGCTGCAAATTTTGAAAATAGAAGAAGTGCCTATTATATTTCAATAAATTCTTAGGGAAGTTAAGTGTAATTTATTCATAAATTTATTGAAACCTCCTTTTTCTTTCTCTCAACCTATCTTTTTTTTTTTGTGTTGGTAGGGGGTGTCTACCATTCAAACTCCTTTTGAACGGGGAACCTATAATTCCATGGCTTCTGATTGAAGATAAGGTATTTTGCTACCTTCTGCCTCAAATCTAGCATATATTCAACATTAGAATCATTCATGGTAGACCCTAAGCCTTAAATTTTAAAGGCGCGTGATATAATCTTATATTATGGAATGTTAAAACATGCAAATTTTATATGCTTTTATTTTTATTTTATTTTTTCTAAATTTTCGTCTAGTACAAAGACATTGAAAGATTATTTGACTGGAGTCCTCTACTATTTGAAAGAGCCTATTGCCTCATCGGTAGCATCATCTATCTAGGTTAGAGTAGTGGTACTGATCACGAATCTCGTGTATTTTTTCAAATGGTCATGGCCTTAATAGATTCGAAAAGCGATTTCCCCTTCTAAGCATCTAGCATGATTATTGATGAACAAATTAAACAAATATTATATGCATGGAAGAACTTTTTCCTGACTGTGGTTGTTTAGGATCTATAAACTGTAATACTGCCATCACACCTCTCCTAATTAGTAAAAGGATTTTTTTTTTCTATTTTCATTCCAAACACAAAAGACAGAACTTTTTTTTCCTAAGAATTTGTTTATAAATTGGAGGTTCATTAACTATCCAGCCTTTTGTTGTTTGGTCTCTGCAAGTCCAGCCTGAAACCATTGCAGCATAATATCACTGCCACACAGGTCCACAGTTAGGCCTACATTTTGCTATCAACGGGCCCAGGCTCAACTCAAAATTCCAACAAAGCGCATGAATCTTGTGCAGGCTCTTGCGGTTAATATACACAATCATCCTTAATCAGAAAAAAAAAACATTTTCACCTGAATGTGGACTTGAGTGAGGCTATGAAAACTTGAGTGAGACCTAACCCAATTCACCAACCGTTTTCTCATGGTGGCCGTGAACAATGGGCCGTTTGATTTGTTTTGTTTTTGTTTTGTGTCATTTTTAACCAAACAAAAAAATAGAGGGGCAGGGTACAAAATTTACTTCTTTTCTTTTGGGCAGAGTAGGAAAAGAAACATATATACAAAAACAAATTAACAAAAACGAGATTGATTGACTCACCTAGTCAATCTTTTGTTTTAATGTATCACCATAACTTAGATTTAATTCCTAGACCTTTTTATTTGTTTATTTATTTATTTTTTGACATGTAGATCCCTTTATTGATAAGTGATATGTAAGTATATATGTAAACATTCTAATTCTATAGGCAAATATTGAAGTGGAGTACCATGCCGGTATGGAAGGTATGGAAAACCTACAGTGGAGGACATGGCATTAGGCATTTAGACTATTATCACATGGTTAAAAATATATTTTTCACAACAATTAAGTCCAAAAAGTATATATCTAAAATATTATATGTAATCGTAAATCTCCAGGTAAAGGGATGTAGTAAATCATGTGAAAAGCCAAAAAAAAACAAAAAACAAAGAAAGAAAGAAAGAAAATCAAGGTAGAGTAAGAGTTGACAAGTGCAGCATTCATTTATAAGGTGTTATTGTTCCTTGTATTGCACCTAAGCTATTCCTTCGTAGCAACGCAAAGTGCCACACCGATAACACATCAACAACATGAAAGAAACTCATTCATTCATCATCATCATCATCACACTCCCCACAGCTCCCACGTTCTCTCCTTCTTCCTTCACAAAGATGCAGATCCCACTTCTCCCTCATTTTCTTCTCTTCTTCTTCTTCTTCTTCATACTCTCATCATTTTCCATTCAAGGTATGTAACAAGCATCAAGCATGCTTACTTGCTTAGTGTGCTCATTTTCTGAACCATTTCCAACCACAGTACGAAGAGTTTATATATATATAACATCTCAAACTATATGTATACACTTCATTGTTTTGTTTTACACTTTTCAGGTTTTCAACCATCGCCAGCACCGATCACTGGTGGTGGTGGTGGTGGTGGTGACGATGATGCATCAACCCCATCATCGGTTTATGGGTTCCAGCCTCCTCTGTTGCCGCCGGCGCCATCGCCCCTGGTCGTAGACGGTGGTGTTTCTCTTTCTGGTGAGTCCGCTCCCCGTCGCCGGCGGTGATGGAACAGTGGCACGATCGGTTGTTCGGAGCTCCGGCTCCGATCTCGGGAAATGAGATGGGTGGCGATGGAGACGAGGCCGCCGGTGAGATCCCGTTGGCGGCGGATGACGGCGGAGTGAGGTGGTGCGCGGTGAGGGACGAAGTGGAAGATTGTCAGTTCCTTGTCAGTGTCATCAACCAATTAACTGGGGCCACGTGGAAATGGTAGCTTCTATCCTACGTCAAAATCAATTGTACTTTTTAATTATTATTAAAATTTAATTTTCATGTATTTTGAGAGAAAAGTTAAATTTTTTTATATTAATATTCAATTATGAATTGTAGTTAACTACCTATTATTTAAAAGTTATATAAATAAAAACGTGACTAGATTGATGGTGCAAAACTACGGGGTATTAAATTAATCTCTTTATTATGAAATTATAAAGGGGTTATGCGATCAAGTTATTACTATTGGACATAAATATTTGTTAATTTAAAACACTCTCGTTTTTTTCGTATTGCTGAATTAGTTAAAAATTATGACAAACACGTTAGTGTGTCAGGGATACTAGTACAGATCTTAGTCTCTCTATCTTAGAATAACACTTAGCAAAAGTGTATCTCTGAATGCATTATGTCATACTTGAACAAGATAAATACAACTTTTTATTGGTATTTTGAGGAGCAGGAACCGTCAAAAATCCTTTTAGTTTCTTCTTGTTGAAGATTAAGCAATTAAACAAAGCAATTACAATTCGGTAGTGCAGTTATATGATTCTTAGTTACTTACTTTCTTATGACTGTAGCGTACAAAGAGACAAAGCCCAAGATTGTTTTGATTCAATTAAGAAAGGAGAAGCAGAATTGGTGAACCTAGAAGCAGGCCTTGCGTATAATGCATTCATCAACCACTCAATGAAAGCAATAGCCAATGAGATCTATCATGGCCATTCCAAAAGCTATGAAGCTGTTGCAGTTGTGAACAGAAGGGCATGTGAGAACAATGAAAAGATCAGCTTAATGGACTTCAAAGGCCACAAGTCCTGCCATGGAGGTTACTCCACAGCAGCAGGATGGAACTACCCCATCAACTATATTAAAAAGTTCTTTGACAATGAAAAACTGAATGACAGAGAAATTGCAGCTAGCTTCTTCTCAGGTGTCTGTGCTCCTTCAGAGTTTGAAGGTTATGATATATGTAATGGGTGCAGCAAAGAGAATGGGACTTGCCCTGAAATTGGTTTGTACTCTGGTGACTCAGGAGCTTTTAGGTGCCTTGTTGAGGAATTGGGAGACATTGCTTTTGTTAAGGGTGATACTGCATTGCTCTATTCTATGGAGGGGCCTCATAGCCAATTATGGTCAACAAAATCTATCAGGGACTTCATGTAAGTAAGGGTTTGTCTGATTTCAAAAAACTATTTTCAATTTTTATTTTCTATTTTCAAGATTTTGTAAAAAAAAATAGTGAAAATTGCAAAATTCAGTTTTTAATTTTGATTTCTAATTTTCATTATTTTCTTCACAAAATCTAAAAATAAGAAATAAACTAGAAACAGAAAATGAAAATTGAAATATGTTTTTTAAAAGCAAACAGGCATTTAAGAATCTCCTATGTCATGCATAAAGCAAACGTGTTCCCTTAACTGAATGAATCAGTTGATTTAACTGCAGGTATCTTTGTCCTCAAGGTGGCTGCAGAGAAATCAATGGTTATCCTGGAGATTGTTCGTAAGTTCTAACAATTCATGAGTTGCTTATAGATCCTCACTTTCATCATAGTAACCAACGCACCCTTGATCAGATTTGGAGCTGTTCCTGCAAATGTGATAATGGCACATAACTCGATGCCCAACGAGAAAAGAATGCATGTTTTAGAAACATTGACAAATACAAGTTTGGCGGAAGATCTTTATGCCCCAAAAGATGTTCCCAGCCACCTCTTTAGTCCCAGGTAAAATGGGATATCTTGGCATGGAAATTTCTTTTGCTCGACTTTTTCTACTCTATAGCAGGTTTTGTAATGTTATAGTATAAAATGGCAATATGCTTTTAGAATTTAGACAAACTTAGGGTGCATTTTTTATTTCAGAAAATAATTTTTCGTTTTCATTTTCAGTAAATTTCTTATTTTTTTGGATTTTATAAAGAAAAAGGTAAAAACTATAAAATCTAGTTTTTAGTTTTTATTTATTTTCACTATATATTTTTCATAAATCCTAGAAACAGGAAACATATTGAAGATAGAAATGAAAATTGAAAACTGTTTTTTCAAACTGAACATACAATTCTTTTCTAGCAAGTTGAAAGTAAGAATTTATAAGATTTTTATTTCTGAAAATCAAAGTGGAAATTGTATTCAGTACAATAGGACTACTAGAAATATTTCAACTCTTTATTGCAGTACCCAAGGATTAGCCATGATTAGAAAGGTCACAAGGCTATATTTGGGAAAATCAGCTTCAATCTCACAGATGATACAAAAAGTAAATGCCCAGAAACCCAAGTCACCTCATCTACACAAGATAAAGTGTCAGGTGAACTATAATTTCATGATCTATTTGGAGTAAACAAATTCATGATTAAAGAAATCATAGTTCTACAAATGTGCTGCACTAACTTTATTCACATGAATGCCAGCTGAAGCTTCTGCATCCTCATGCATTTGCCGTTCACAAGTAATGACTACGCTCTTGCTCTTGATGCTACCATTGATGCTTGTGAGTACTCACTACAAAATAGAACCTTGGTAGTTTTCTGTTTTGTAGTTCACATTCATATGCGATGTAAGTTGCCATACTGTTTTGTTTGATGGGGATAGTATTGGCAAAAACATAGCATGCTGAGCCATGGGGAAAAAAAGGTCATGATTGTGTTGAATTCCTTTATTGTAGGCTTCAATAATGAAAATTGAAAAGTACTAGTCTTGCTCACAGAATTCCGACCCTTGATGTTAGTATTACGAAAAATTCACCACCTTTTGGCTAAATAGTATTATTGTTTCCATTTAAATTTCTCACCATATTTATTGTGAAGGCACAAGTATAGAAATATGAAAGACCTATACCAATGTGGACAGTTTAATCACGCTATCAAGGAAACTTATATCCGAGGATTGTAACATAGGAATATGCTGCAAATACAAGTGTAGGAATAGAAAAAAATAATAATAATAAATTTACAGAAGCAAAGTTTAAACCTTATAGCAAGTGTGGAAGACTAATACTTTTTATCTTGATTCAGAATCCATTACTTAATATTTGTCTCAGATGAGACCTTTCCTGACCAATGCTTGCCAAGCATGATTTCATTCCTTTATACAAAACTAAATTAAGTTTAGATGCTAAACCTGAATAATAAGCTTTACACAGCAGCAATATGCCTTTGAGAAGGGGAGGTGCATTCCATCCACTTGCCGCTGAAGTTCCATCTTCCAGAGAAGACTCTTTTTTTTCAAGATTATGAAATAATAGCAAGCTGGAAGACAGATTAAAAACCAATCTAGAAATTAGAATAGAACATTATTTATAATTGACACAGAGCACTTTTCTTTCTTAATTGTCGATAACAGAACCCTTTTCTGATGTATTGCGCAGCTAAACAAGGGCTAGACATGGATATATACAGTATCATAAAAAATGTGATATATAATTAAAATTAAACGTAAACTCGGGCTATCAACAGTGCAAGCAAACCTCCTATTGTTATAATGCTTAATCATTATCTTCATTTGTGAGTTTGGCATGAGTATGACTAAAAGATGCTTTTGTGGCTGTGCAAGTCCCCAAAAGAAATAAGTCCTTAAATCCAATACCATGCCAGAGTTATCTTGATATCTTCTCAACACAAATGACATATGGAGGTGCACAATTAGTTCTTTACAAAGCAGAGTACTCCATGAAAACAAGTTCAGTAGACTAGTTTCTTGAGCCAAATCACCAATAATCCTGACAGGAGCAAGATCCATCCTTGAAGTTGTGGAATCGATTCATGTCGCGAACAACTATCTCTCGCATTGTGATCTTCGATACAAGCTTCATAAAATTGTGGCAATCACTACAGATTCTCAAGTTTTTAAAAATATGGATTCTTTTCATATGGTTACTGCTCATTAGGGCAAAGGCAAGAGCCAACTTTTCACTATGGTGATCAAGGTGTTCCCTTTTCTCCTTTTCTGGAACATCATGAAGAACATGTTCAATTTGTGGGACATAACCCACCAATCTGAGTTTTTGACCAAGCTCCTCCAATTTCAAATGGATTTCCCGGATGTTTGGATGTGCACCATCAGACACAAAGACATGCACTTCATTGTTATCTTCAACCCAGCTACATCCAGGTTCCTTTTTCACACAATGGCTAGACATCAAGGTCCTTACCCTTTTAACCTCAGCCCACCTCCCTTTGCTAGCAAAGATATTAGAAAGTAATATGTAAGTTGAATCTGTCTCATGTTTAATTTCAAAGAGCTTTTCTGCAGCTCTTTCGCCATATTTAACATTCCCATGCTTTGCACAAGCACCCAGAACTGTCTCCCAGATCAAGGCATTAGATGTTAGCTTCATCTCTTCAATAAAGGTTTCAACCTCCACAAATCTTCCAGAGCGGCTGAGAATGTCAACCATACAAGCATAATGCTCATCTCTAGGAGTTATGCCATAGACGCTGCTCATGGAGTTGAAGAGTTGTTTCCCTTCTTCAACAAGACCCATGTGGCTACATGCAGAAAGGACACCTATAAAGGTAACCTCATCTGGTGCATTCCCCTCATCTTTCATTGCCTGAAAGGTCTCTAGAGCCTTATCACCCTGACCGTGCAGAGAGAATCCACATATCATAGTGTTCCACAGGACTGTATCATGCCTACCTAGTCCCTTGAAAATAGTCTCAGCATCTTCTATGCAGCCACATTTTGCATACATATCAACAAGTGCGCAGGAAACATACATGTCAGGAAGAAGTCCACTCTTAATTGCCATAGAGTGAAGCTGCCTTCCACTTTCAGTTGCAGTTATCTGGGAACAGCCATTCAAACAGCCAGCAACAGTGAACTCATTAGGCTTCACTCCTTCTTGCTGCATTGAATTGAAGAGTTTGATAGCCTTCTCTTCTTGGTCAGTTTGGGCATAGCCAGTTATCATTACTGTCCATGTGAAGACATCTCGACTGATCAACCTAGCAAAAACTGTATATGATTCCTCCATATACCTACATTTGCCATACAAGTCCAAAAGGGCTGTCCCAACATATTCATTTCCATCAAGATTATTTTTCATAATCTGAGCATGAACTTGCTTTCCAAAGTTTATGTCTAAGAGGCTAGAACAAGACCTTAAAACACTGATAAATGTATACATATTGGGCCTAAAACCTTCAACAAGCATCTGATTGAAAATACTAGGTCCTGATTCACTGAAATCAAAATCATGAAATCCTGACAAGAGAGTATTCCAAGACACAAGATCTGGTTCTGTCATTGCATCAAATACTCGAGAACCATCATCCACACAACCATTTTTCATGTACATCCTGATAAGGGCATTACTCACTGAGACATCCGATTCAAATCCATATTTCAAAGTACAAGCATGGATACCTTCTCCATAATGCAAGTCATTCAATTCAGCGGCAGCACTAATAACACTTGAAAATGTAAATTGGTTTGGTTTAACACCAGCACATCTCATCAGGTAAAATAGCTTAACTGCTTCTCTGCCATGACCTTGCTGATCAAGGCAAGTGATCATTGCACTCCAGGAAACTACATCATGGTGTGTGATCATACGAAAAAGTTTCAGTGCATCACCTACCAAGTCACACTTAGAGTACATATCTATAAGACTGGAACCCAAGAATTTATCTAATTCACAACCACTTTTGATTGTCAAACAATGCACAAGTTGGCCATCTCTCAAGTCTCCTGAATTCGCACAACCCTTAAGAACACTGGACAATGTAAATTTGCTGAATTCTACTCCAGAATTTAACATTTTGCAAAATAATCTAAAGGATCCTTTCCCATCACCCACTTGAGCATGGCCATTAATCAACACATTCCACAATACTTCATTCTGCTCAGGCATGCAAAAGAACACCTTATCAGCAAGGTCCATTTTACCACATTTTGCATACAGATTAACTAGAGCAGACCCAACAAACACATCAGATAACAAGCCCTCCTTAATCGCATCCACCTGAACCTGTTTCCCGAAACTAACATCCAAGCACATAGAACAAGCTTTCAAGCAAGTAGCGACCGTGAATTCATTTGGCCTTATCCCTTTCTTTCTCATCTCACAAAACAAATCAATAGCCTCCCCACCATAGCCCTGAGCAACAAAGCCTTGGATTAACGCAGTCCATGACACAACATCTTGTTCAGGCATTTCATCAAGCACCTGGCGTGCATAACTGGAGTAGCCACATTTTCCATACAAATTGATCAGTGAAACCCAAAAGTGAGAATCTGGGGCCACCCCATTTCTTATCTGGTTTCCGTGAATGGCCTTTCCCTCATTTACAGCCTCTCTCAAAGCACAATCACCCAACAAAGAAGAATACAGTTTAAGCCTCTCCTTGCCATTCCCACTCAATGGTTCCTCCTCAATATTACTCTCCCTTTGAGGCACTGAACCATGCTTTCTACCACTAAGTTCTCTTGTGCGTACCGTCCATGACCTTTCATGAGCAGAACTACTTGTGGGTTGGTGCAATTCTGCGGCACCCTGTGTGGCAGCAGCACTACATGAAGAATCGAAAGGAACTGAATTGAAGAAAGATTTGGAGCTGCTGAAGGGGTATCTGGGTGACTGAAGTGAAAAGATTTGAACTTGGGAAATGGGTGGTGACAAAAACGGAAAACTTGGTAGGTTCCACAATCCGGAAGACCCAACTGAGCATTCCATGAAGACCATTTTTTTTTTTTTTGTTTATCCCATGAAGTTGCGTGGATTGTGTTGATTTATGGCCGCCATGCTCAATCGGTTAATATTTTGATCTTTTAACAGCGAAACTTCACGAGGCAAGTTTTACAGTTAGATTAAATAAAAATACAAAATAACCAAATTGCTCTACAATTTATCCCTTGAAAGCACCAAATTGCTACCTCACATTCCCAAAAAAGAAAAATTTATCCCTTCTTAAAAGTTTTACACACTATTTTTCAAGAGTTTAATTGTGATATACACACAGTACAGAAATCATCAAATTAATTCTCCTATTTTATATGATTTTTTAAACAATAAAAATTAAAAATAATCATACTTATCAATTAATATATTACTATATGAATGAATAATAATATAAATTTTTTTTATCTGTCATCGCATTCTAATAAAATTTAGTTTTTAATTATATAAAAGGATTAATTAATTTAATTATTTAATACGAGGGACCAAATCAGATATTAGATAATAAGTAAAACAAATAAATAAATAAATGTGTAGATTCTGGACCAATGAGGTAAAGACATCGGAAATCCAAAGTTGTGGATCATATCTGCACTCCACGCTTTACACACACGTAGGACACCTCAACTACACAGGCATTACATCCTGGGACTCACTGTGTACCAACCATTAACAACAGTAGTCACTAGTAGTCCCAATCTCTCTCTCTGGTTCCCCATTTTCCCTCACAAAACATCACCACCGCCAATAACAACCATTATCACATCACATGCAACAGCAACATTTCCACACTCGTCGATTCACCTTCTGAAACTCTTCTTCTCCCTCTCCCATGGCCACGCTGATTGCGCCACCGCCGCCGACCATCTCCGCCCTCCTCCCCACCACCGCAACGGCGTCGTCGAGGGGCCATCAGGGCAGCAACAACAAGAACAACAAGAAGCAGGGGGCTTTTGGGAATTTCAGCCATTTGGCTCAGGTTGTTCGGAAGGACGTGGAGTTCATCAAGAGAGGGATCGATAGCGGAGTTGCTTGGGCCAACGAGGCTTTGCGTATTCCTCAAGTTGCCAAGAAAATCGATGATCTTGTGTGGCTTCGCGACCTCGAGGACCCTTCTGCTCCTCCCTTCTCTGCTCCTTCATGGCCTCAGCCTTGGTACCCAGGTAAAAAAAAATTTTAAAAAAAAGGTTCTTTGCATGTGGGGTGTGCTTATATTTGCCTAATTCGATGTGGAAATGGGTTTCCTGAAGTGGGTATTGGATGTTTCTGTGGTCGAAATGTTGGTGGTAGAGTATGTGTAGCTTACGAGTATATGGTACGACACAAGTATGAGGCGGAGATACAATATAAATCAAATTAAAAGCATGTGAGATATAATTAGGAGGATCTAGAAGTATGGATAAAGTATATGATAAATGATAGTATACGCACCTGCTCATCATAGGGTAAAGTTGTTAGTGAATTAACTTAGCTAGTGAGCTATTTCAATTAGATTCGATGATAATATGATGTTGTTATTATTATTATTATTATTATTATTGGTGTCCTTTTTAAGCCTATGATGCATAATTTATATTTACAGTGAGCGAGTTTACCGAGTTTGAGCTGCTTGTGAGTATGTGATATGAGTTCAATAATTCGGTTATGGAAATCAATCATGTTCACTTCTTACCAAGACCGACCTTCAACTGAGTATATTATTATCAAGCCGAGTCTGAGCTTTGCCAAGCTTGATTTTGTTCAGCTTACTTCCATTCCTAGCTAAGGGTTCTGTATTTTGAACTGCATGCAATTTGCTTATTCGTTCTATAGTGTAGTGTAATGGTGTATTGATTTGATGTCTCATTGTTTACCAGGATTGACTGGAGTGGATTTGCTCATGTCTGATCTCAAGGCCTTGGAAGCATATGCTGGTTACTTCTATTATTTGTCTAAGATGTGGTCTAAGCCGCTTCCCGAAGTTTACGACCCTCAAGATGTTGCTCACTATTTCAGTGTTAGGCCTCATGTGGTCACCCTTCGTGTTCTTGAGGTAGTTGGATTGACCATTTGAATAAAAACATATATCATTAGGTTAGCTTGTGAAAATTTCCCTGACTTTTGATATCTCAAAATGTTGTTTTATTTAGTTTTGCTTTTATCTAGATTCAGGGAGACATGCTAAAGGGGTGCCCAATGTTATTTCACACAGTTTTTTCATACTGGACTTTCCATTGGCTAAATTGAGCCTGTATTAGATGTTTATTTCAATGGGTTTGAAATTGGTGACAAGATGCTCACTTGACTCTTTGTTGAAGTTTATCCTTAGTGACTTATATTTCATGTTGCTAGGTATTTTCATCCTTTGCCTCTGCTGTGATCAAGATTAGAACTTCAGGGTTTAGAAAGTTTCTACAACAAAATCCAGAAGAAGAGTTCAATGATAAAACATCTCAATATAATTTTGGGCTGGTATTAAAGGAAACAATGCTTAATCTTGGCCCGACCTTTATAAAAGGTGTGGAATTTTATCTATTCAACATCTTAGTATAGTTGTTAAGTTGAATTCTCATCTTCATTTAATTTTTATGCTTAATATGATTTTTGTAGTGCATACGGGTAGTCACAAGATTACCAAATTCCTTGTTACATTCATTTGATTGGTGATGCAGTTGGTCAGTCCCTTTCCACGAGGCCAGATATCATTGGTGTTGAGATGTCCAAGGTTAGATTTAAAACTGTAGCCGTGTTTCTATTTTCTTTATGGTGAACATTTCTTTCTTGCAATGAACTTTTAAAGGTAGGGTTAATTATTGGTTATGGGCAATCATACTGTCTTGTCAGATGAAGATAATAAATATTAGTGATTGAGCTTTTATTTAGCGCTGATACTAAATTGCATGAAAAGGTATTTATGTTTCTCTTGTGGCATCTTTTTCTGTTTCGATGAAACAAAAATATACCGTAAGCTACTAAATATAATATGAACTCACTTTTTTTTCCTTTTTCCAGAATCATTTATAACATCTTGCCTTTTCATCATGATTGTAATGCTATTGACAGTTTGAATGACAGCCTGGCAACTATGCCTATTATTTTTCAATTGCTTACCTTCTTGCAGGCATTGTCTGAACTGCATGAGCAAATACCACCTTTTCCAAGGAATGTTGCTATGAAAATTATTGAGGAAGAATTTGGTTCTTCTGTGGAATCATTCTTCAGTTACATTTCTGAGGAACCTATAGCTGCTGCATCATTTGGTCAGGTACCTTTTGCTATGGCGTAGGAATGCCACACATAGTTAGATATTATTAGTGTGGATCATGAATGCCCTTGGCTGCATTTATTAAAAAGCATCGGTGTGGTGATTATGTCTTATTCATTTATTTATTTGCATTCTATAGGTTTACTTTGCTCGTACTACTGATGGTATTAATGTTGCTGTAAAAGTTCAGCGTCCTAATTTGCATCATGTGGTAGTGCGGGATATCTACATCCTTCGCCTTGGGGTTTGTATTAACTATTGTTGACCTCTATCGGTTTTTTACCTGTATAGCTCTGTCTGGAATTAAATTCTTAACTGAGTGAGTATATTAACGACTTCAGTTAGGGCTGCTGCAAAAGATTGCCAAGAGAAAGAGCGACCCTCGCTTATATGCTGATGAGCTTGGGAAAGGATTTGTTGGTGAATTGGATTACACTTTAGAGGCTGCTAATGCTTCAAAGTTTCTGGTAATGAATGACATATCAATTGTAGTTTAATTATGTTTGCTTCAAAGTTTCTGGTAATGAATGACATATCAATTGTAGTTTAATTATGTTTACATATTGGGAGTTCTAGAAAGTTGACAATTTAGAGTATTGGTGAAATCTTTTCATTAGGGTGTTAGCTTTCCACATACATGATAAATGTAAATCTAGGTCGTATTGGTTTCTAATAACAGTGGTAAATGTTTTACTCTTTTAACTGATTTGTTCTTGCTACATTCAGGAAGTTCACTCTCCCTTTACTTTCATGCATGTGCCAAAAGTATTTCGACATTTAAGTCGAAAGAGAGTTCTGACCATGGAGTGGATGGTTGGTGAAAGTCCAACAGATTTGCTCTCTGTATCTGCTGGAACCTCTGTTGGGAAGGTCTCTGAATATTCAGAAAGGCAGAAAGTAGATGCAAAAAGGCGTCTTCTTGATCTGGTATGTAAACACAAATGCAATTATCCATTTTTTTCTCAACATTGTGATTTTCTTTTTCCTTTTCTTTTTTTTTCCCTTTTTTTTTTTGGTATATCTTGCAATTGGATAATGGCCTAGCTGTTGGCTTATGATTGGATCCTATCATATAATTGAAGATAATCAATATTTTCCCACTAGAATTACAAGAAACATGTAAGTGAGTAAAAGGGGAACTTTTGGCCTTCTAATACCTATGAATTCCAATTATAAAATAAATACCTCCTCTCGATTGAGGTAGTGGTGAAATTTCTTCATCAGTCTTCCATTAGCTTATTTGGCCTTCTTATTACTCAATTGAAAATTGTTCGTCAATTATGAATTACTGTCCTACTAAAACCTTGCTCTGTTTGGTGTCTGACACTCTGATTACTTCACTATTATGAAAGCTTCATGTTCAATGAATGTGTACTTCTGTCACACAATGATTAATTCAGGTCAACAAAGGTGTTGAATCAACGTTGGTGCAACTCCTTGAAACTGGCTTATTACACGCTGATCCACATCCTGGTAACTTGCGTTACACTCCCTCAGGACAAATAGGGTATTTTTCCTTTCCTTATCCAATCAGAATGAATTGTGGTTTTCCTTTATCAAAATAATTTAGATGATTTTGTTTACTTCTTTTTATCTTTGTTATAGGTTTCTGGATTTTGGTTTGCTTTGTCAAATGGAAAAAAGGCACCAGTGTGCTATGCTGGCTTCAATAGTTCATATAGTAAATGGTGACTGGGCATCTCTTGTTCATTCTCTGATTGATATGGATGTTGTGAGGCCAGGGACAAATATCCGACTTGTTACCTTGGTATTGTATCTCGGGATTTAATCATTTTGCCTTCAAATATTTGAACCAAAATAAGAATATCGTTCTTATACAAACTACAAACAGTTATCCTTTTGAAGCTTATGTTCATGCAACTGACTTTCTAGATCTCTATATTTTCAGGAATTGGAACAAGCCTTGGGAGAAGTAGAATTTAAAGAAGGAATTCCTGATGTGAAGTTCAGCAGGGTGAGGGTCGTCTTTAACAATTCTAAGTAGTGATTGAATTTATACGAAGGCATTCATACTGGGACAGTTTTTCTCCTTTTTTCTTTTTTTTTGGGTAGAAGCATCTTTGGTCCTTTATATAGAATTTGATTGGTGGAAGGACTCACCAAGTTAGAAAAATGTGCGATGCCAGCAGGTCACTAATAAAACAACAAAGTGGGTACATTCTTGTGAGCATTAAACATTGATTTCTTTTAATGATCTTGAAATCATTAAATAATATAGATAAGTACAATAAAGGAAGTCTTTACAAACTTATTCCACGTTAGGAATAAGGAAACTAATTAAGAAAAATTTACTATGAGTGATTAAGCAATTAATCTATAATTATTTATTAACCCCTCTTTGAAATTGATTACTGTTCTCACTGATTTTGGTTAATTAGTGCTAAATAAATGGGAAATTAGTCCTAACACTTACTATCACATATACATTTAAATTGTATTTTTCTGAGAATTTATACCTAGGAAAAGTAATAGTTTCTTTCTAGAAGACCTGAGTTTGTACTTGCCTTTCTAAATTTATTGCTTTTTGGCTTTTGTAAGCTATCTTTCTACAGTTGGTGAACTTTTCAATAAATTTCCTCTAGGTTCTGGGAAAGATTTGGTCTGTAGCACTCAAATATCATTTCCGAATGCCGCCATATTATACACTTGTCTTACGATCCCTAGCTTCCTTGGAAGGTAAATTGTCAATACCACATGTAAATTACTTCTTGGATGCTTGTTTGTTGTTGCATTGATAAGTTCTCTTCATCATGCATGCTTTAAAATGTAGTAATTTGAAATACTTATTCTGATTTTCTAATATTTTCATTTCATCATCTGCAACTTATATTTTGCTTTGAAACAATTTCAGGTTTGGCTATAGCTGCTGACAGCAACTTTAAAACTTTTGAAGCTGCTTACCCTTATGTTGTCCGGAAACTTCTCACAGAAAACTCTGCTGAAACAAGAAATATACTACATTCGGTATTATAAGCCCTTGAACAATGAGCTCTATGGCAATAGTCCACAAAATGGTGATATGTTATCATGTGTTTGCAGTTGTTTGCTTATGTTAATGTCTAGAGAATAGATCTTGAGCCCTTTTCCTCCAGAAAAAACTCAGAAGAAAATTAATTGCTTTTGTTTTTGGTTTGGCGTGTCTCATCAAATCATTCATAGTTGCTTACTTACTTATTTATGTAGCTGGATTTTTATTGTAGCCATTACCTTCATATGCACTCGATGCAGTTTCTTGTTAATATATCTTAAAGTATCAAGGTTGCCTGACCCTTAAAATCAAATTGCTATCTTAGATATCAAATTTCAGTCCCTCCTTTTTTTGACTTTATTCTTCTCACGTTCAGGTGCTTCTAAACAGAAAGAAGGAGTTCCAGTGGCAAAGGCTTTCTCTATTCTTGAGGGTAGGGGCAACTAGGTAAGTCAAAATGGCATGCATCTGAGGCTCTTTTGTGGTTCCTATGTGGCTATGTCCTTTTCCTCTTTAATTTAGAAATCTAAAGATGAAAGAGCTGCATGTTGCTATTAGTAGTGTTGTTTTCCCATTCATTGCTTTAAGCCGATATATTATGCACAATAACCATTCCAATTAGTTATTTTTCCTTTATTGTAAATATTTTCAGGTGAGTTCCTTGTTTGGAATTCCCCTTTTTTTGTATTTTTTGGATCTTTTCCTGCTGTAATTATAGTATCTCATACTGCTGATATCTTGCCAGGAAAGCCTTGCAACAAGTAGGATTAACTAGTGAGAGTTCCCATGATCATTTATCAAATAAGCCCGCCAATACGTTTGATGTAGCATACTTGGTCTTGAGACTTTTACCATCCAAAGATGGGGTCGTTCTCAGAAGACTTCTTATGACTGCTGTAAGTTCCTATAAGCTGTCCATCCCGTTTGTTTTATGTTCTTCAAGATTTTGTCCCCATTCCTATCTTGGTTGTGGAGTAATTCTTGGTTAGACACTGCCTACAACAGGCACTTTATTCAATGTCAAACATGTGTAAGGTGGTGTGGTGTGGCTCACAATAAAAATTGCATTAATCACCAATAATGCATTATTTATTCATGTCAACAGTTGAATGGAGTACCTATAGATGATCTGTTAGGCAGTGGCAACCAAAGAATTTTTCCTTTGTTGTATAAATGCTGGTTGTTTCTTATGTTGAAATTGCCTTTTCATAACTAGAAACAGCCAAATAGGCATATGGTTGGTTGGCTTGCTTTGATATTTTTATGTGTAAGTGGTTTGAGTTAGTTTCAGTTTGTTGCCATGTTACCACAGCTGGCCAGGTTGCCCCAGCATCTAGTAGATTATCACTGTGATCAACTTTTCATTGTACCCTCTCGATTGCTATATTTGTTGCACTAATCTATAGCTTTTTATTTTTTGGCTCCAAGTCTTGAACTTTAGTTGAGTACCTTTGTATATTGTTAATCTGAAATGAAAGTGGAATGTACTCGTGCTTGAAAGTTTTCTTTACTTGGTTGATATAGTATTTTTCATAAGAAACTTACTTTGCATAGAATGAACAGGATGGAGCTTCATTAATCAAAGCAATGCTCTCAAAGGAGGGAAAGTTTTTCCGAACAACTTTGCAAGATCATAGCTCACATGATGTGCCAACGGATGATTAAATTGTTTGGACAAGGAATTACGGTGGCTAAGTATTCCTGGGTGTCTGCATATGATTATAATTCCATCTTTAGAGATCGGCGACTTAGGGTGATATTCTCCAAGATTCTAAAATCTGCAAGTAGTGATAAAATGTTGATGCTGCGCTTCTGCTGGGCTTCCATGGTTATACTTATCACAGCTTCAACTTTGGCATGCCACCGGCTTATTATTTCCCTGTCCGAAGCTTACTTGGTCCCATTATTCGATGCTCCTAAGAAATATGCAGTCAGTGCATGATATTTTTGTTTGAACATTAGTTTTGTCTACTTGAAGATAGCATTCTTATCCAACTACTTTCAAGGAAATAGAAGTAGAAGGTTTATATACATGGATAACAATTAACAAGAAAGTGGAAGGTCATTTATTCACTGCTAACAGAAGCAATTGTATTTTTGTATATGTTTTAGCTTTGGGGCCAATGTGGTGATAGGCCTGTGAAATATATGCATAGGATTGCATTGTAGTTACAAACTTACAATTACTTTTCATGTATGGGGAAATACCTGTACACTCTGGATTTATGCTGCTATAGTCCAGATCTACATAACCTACAAGTTTGTACAGTAAGTATGAAATGCTTTTTGCACAGTAAAATTTCCATTGATTGCTAATGTTTCATGTAACAGTCCTTAGTTGATAGTTACAGGCGCTAATTTATTTCCAAAGTGAACAATAGTCGGATTAATGATGCTAGGCTAGGTGATATGCTTTGGAAGGGTTTGATGTTTCTAGATGTTCTGAAAACAAAGACTGATTGCTTCCGGAAAAATTCTTTAGTATTTTAAGCAAGAGAAAATATTTGATTTGTTTTATTTATTAGTTTACACATTAATTTTTTGGACTATTGTTTTTTTTATTTTTCTTGTATTTTTAATATAATAGTTGATGTGTCAACTAATAAATAAGTAGAGTAAATGATTTCTGTTGCTATAAATGCTTAAGTATTTATTATGTTTTAGAAGATTAATATCTGCATGTAATGTTGAGACATAGATTTATTGGT
Source organism: Dalbergia oliveri (assembly GCA_030441495.1). NCBI lineage: Eukaryota > Viridiplantae > Streptophyta > Magnoliopsida > Fabales > Fabaceae > Dalbergia > Dalbergia oliveri. The sequence continues at coordinate 26,802,770 of JAMLFY010000007.1, forward strand.
ACAAATTTGCTGATGGTTTAACAATGGGAAAATATGGACGTACATCTATGGTGCAAAGTATAAAGCAACCCTGTTTTTCCTTTCAAAAACTTCTCTAAACTAACTCCCCGAAGAGATTTGAAATAGTAAGCAATTTTGATTATATGGAATAATAAGATGCGATAACTATTTTAAGAAAATAATTAACGATGAGGGTTGTGTTTGGTTTAGAGTAAATGTTTACTTTGGATCATGAAATTATATATATGATTCATTTTAATCTTTGAAGTTAAAGAAGTATTAATTTGGTTCCTGAAATTATAAAAAGTGATTTAAATTAGTCTTTAAAATATTATTTTTGAAAACTAACTTGAATCACCAAAATGTTTAAGTAGAATCAATTTTATAATTTAAAGGACTAAATTGATCTTTCTTAATTTCAAGGATTAATATAAATCACACATATACTTTTATAAACCAAAATGAATCTTTACTCAATTGGTTTAAATAAGGGGTTAGCTAAGATAGTATGATTGCATCATGTCATTATTATTTTTTCATGCGATTTCCTGTTTTCAGATTGTTCTTAAACTAAAACTGGATGTCCAAATTATAGAGCTGGATGCTTATTTGTCCACCAGGGTTGTAGCATTGACAGGAATTAATTTTTTTCATGTTAAATTTTTACATAATTTTATCATGTGTGACATGGCATTATTGATTTGAGAGGTGGGATCCAAATCATATACATGTCTGAAGAGAACTAGCGGTGAGGGACTATATAAAATGTCATGTGAAAATATAATATAAGAGGATGTATAGTCTATTAATGTCAATGTATAAATAACATATTTGTTTTAACTGCCAAAGATCTGGTTTGCAGCCTAGTATTTTTGTAATAGGTTAATTTTAATGGACTGTTAATATAAAATAATTTTATAAAACTTTTTTAGTGATGTGATAACATATGATTTAATATCTCTATAAAATATTTTTACATTCACAATATGAAAATTAAATTCTTTCTCTAATTATCAAATTTGAATGTGCTTGTCCTAAAGTTGACGTGCCTTCATCTAGAAAACTACGCGGTGACACGGAAAGCAATAAACACATGCAAAGGATTTTTTTTTGGCATAGACACATGCAAAGGATTAGAAGAATATGAGATGAGATGAGATGAGACGAGGATATAACAAACGATTAAAAGAAGGGAATAAGATTTGAACGTGAGAAAGTAATTGAATGAGACTTTTAGAGGAATGCACATTTTGGTTTGCACATTGTGTTATATTGTCCTACGGAAAATGGCATATCATATCATTTCTGGTCGTGGTGGCCTCTAAAACCTTTCTTTTCTTTTCTTTTTCTTTTTCTTTTTCTTTTTTTTAACTTCTCGATTTGGCTGTTCCAACTATTAATTATCGACCAAAGAATAACTGCAACAGAAATTATATTAATTAACTTAAGTTCAGCATTCATTCTTATAGGAGAATTTACTATATTACTTCCCTTATAAGCTTGATTTCCAAATGTGAGGTTTTTTTTTCTTCATATAATTCATCCCTATTTCTCATTGTGTTCTGTGTCTTTTAACCATCAATTAATTGATTCAAATGGTACATTATCTATTGTTTTTATGTAATGTTTTACCTTTGAAAACTATCAATAAAAAATTTAACTCTTTTATTTTATAGGCAGATTTGACCCGAACAAATTAGCAAATAAACTTCACACACTAGTAAATTAGAATAAAAGAATATATATAAGTGCCTTTGGATAAAAATTATTTTTAAAAAATAATTTAATTTTAATGTACTAATAATATGAAACTTTGTTATGTAATTATCTAATCAAATATTAATATATTAGTAAAACAAATTTTACTTTCGCCTTAGTACTTCTAAAAGTAATACATTAAAGAAGATTTAATTAAATGATAATACATTTAAACTAATTCATTTTAAAAAATACTTATATATATAGATATATCAATTGTTACATAGAATTAAATACATTTTTATAGTTTGTTATTTGTCAAATCACGTCTTAACCTACATTTATTCACGTCTTCTCCCTACTTCCAACATTTAAAAATTTGAGAGGGGATTAGATTTTCCATCAAGATTTTGATTTTCGACTCCAAAGCTCACACTCATGAAAAACAAATAAATTTGTTTATTATATATATTCCTCAAGCATGTATCACATAGAAGATTTTAGAGTGAGTCGATGCATGAATAAGAGTGCAGTTTTTGTGCATATTTTATACTAGTATTCAATCACATCTTTTTATTTATATAACTTGAAAAACTATGGAGATAAAAGTTAATCATATACTCTTTCATCCTTAAATAATTGTCAAATTTTAAATGCTCATTAGAATTAAAAAAATAATTAGCAAAACATCAATATTAGTAAAAGTAAGAAGTCATTTACTAAATTATCCATATTTCTTTTTAATACACTCTAACTTTTCTCTCATTTTTTACTAACGAATCAATAATATTTACTATGGTTATTATTGTAAAGAAGTGATTAATTAATGCTATTTGGATTTTTTAAATGAATAATTATTTGTAGACAAAATAAATTTTTGAAATGGAGAATTATTGAATGATAGATGGAATATTTACTAATATGTTTTTACATGATTAAATAATTGAAAGGGAATTACAAGTGAGCCTAAGTCTAACAGTAGACTTCTGCAATATCGAATAAGTTAGAGAGATTCCGAGTTTGATTCTTGTAGATACCTTTATCTCCTAATAATATTTTTGTTAAAGGAAAATACTTCAAAGGGAATTGCTAGACAAGTAAAAACTAATCCTAAATTTTCTATCTAAAATGATATAATATAATTATTAGTCTTTAGATAAAATAGTGATTTATGTGATTTTATTTCATCTTTATAGTAATAATTACCATAATTTGTATAAAAAATCGTGCATATATTTTTCAAGATAAAACTTTTTTAACATGGTGGGAGTACATGAGAACTAAATCCAATGAATAAAACAAAGAAATGTCACGTACTAAGTAAGTCGGGGAGGGAGGGCGTAGCATTCCCAGAACAGACAACGCCTTGCAATATACGTCGTCTTCTCTTCACTTGTTCTGACTTTCTTTGTTTCTGAATCTAATTTTCTTCGCTCTTCTTCGTTGTTCTTGTGCTTCATCAAATTCATTCATTCATTCGTTCAATCTCATTCTCGATGAGCACCCCACCGCTTTCAGTTCCAGGGGTCGGTATACTCTCTCTCTCTCTCTCAGAATCACTCAGTCAGTCAGATCTTGAGACTGAGCTTGCTTGCTACTCTCATTCTGTTCTTCTTCTTTTCAGTTTTCAGTTCTCTCTCTCTCTCTCTCTCTCTCTCTCTCTAACCAATTCGAATTGCAATTGCAATGCCTCATTCACACACAAACAGGGGGGCACGAGCCTGTTCTCTGTGTCAGGGTTTACGCGCCTCTGCAAGGGCCTGGCAGTGGTGCTGGTTGCGGCTCACATTGTGGTTCACTTCTTCCCTTCTGCCATCTCCTACCTCGCCCTCATTCCCGCCAGGTACCTACGCACACTATCTTTCATCTCAACAGCATCATTTCAATGCTCTCTTTTCCAAATTCGGTTCCCCTCTTTCAAGTCAAATCCACTCTCTTTGACACCTCATAGTTTATCATTGCTCTGTTTGATCGGTTCTGAGAACAATCTCTTCGAAAAAATGACAATGGGGTTGCTATTCTCAATATTTTGGATTGTGCTGTGGAAGCCTCATGAATTCCGTTTATTTATTTATTTAGTTATTTATTTATTTTTGTTCTCTTTTGGGTGTTGCCGTGTTGGTGGTTTTGTGGAGAATTTATTTTTCTGTGACCCAAAATCACTGTGCAATTTTGCATGCTTCAATTCAAATATTGAGAGAGAGGCTCTATTACTATAATTGTCGTGTCCTCTCTTAGTCATCTACATTTGACAGAAGAAACCTTTCCTCATATTTGAAGGCTGAAATTGTACAAGTAGTTGAAAGATAGATAGAATTTAATCTACGGAATGTTCTTTTGTTTCTTTTGTTATCCAAAATATGGTCAACCCAAATGTATTTGAGGACTACAGGGCACACCTATTGCTACCAATGGGATTCAAATCTCCTATCCCCTCTTTCTGTCCCACTCCTTGTCCCTCCAATCAAGTTTTGCCACGTATTCAAATCATGGGTAGTTAAAAAAATTTGGTTAAATAAAAAATCATGGGTGATGTTATCATTACACACATGTCAAGATTTTATTGAGAGGACGTAGAGAGGGACAGGAAAGGAACAGAAGATTTGGTTCCCATGCCAAGATGATTGTTCCAAAATAGATAAGTGGCATACTGTTTCTGAACCAGATTTACACACTGTAGACATATTCAGATAAAGATCAATGGGAGGCCTGCGAATCTGCAACGAGCCATGTGTATTAATCTTGTTATGTACCTTTAATCCCCAAAAAAAAAAATGAAGTTGGCCTTTGAAGGGGATTTTAACTTCCAAATGGTTTTGTCTAAGAAGGAACTTTTTTGTGATTAGGATAGAATCTCCATGAAGGAGTCACAAGAAAACACACTGGAAGAGTCCAGAGACCAGAACCCCTATAGGATTCACCGAGAAATGAATAGATTTGCAGAAAAACAAAAAGAAAAGGACTGCAATTTACTCGCAGTCAAGTTTCTACCCTGAAAATAATAGATCTAGCTATGTGATTCATGACATAGCTCATTCTTTTGTAAACTGTAATTGTTTCATTATTGTCTAGACTCTAGATAGTGTTTATGTATCACACAGCTGTCAATTAAAGGTTTGTTTGATTAGAAAGTTATTTTCCTGATGGTTTCATTTTGCAGGACGATCCCATTTGGCTGGAACCTAATTACAGCCGGTTACATTGAACAATCTACATATGGGGTATGCGCTTACCTGTTCTTCAAATGATGTTTCTGTACTTTATTCATTGTGTATCCTGGAACAAATCATTGGGTTAAGGAAAACTTTACAATCTACATTGGATTTTGAACTCTTTTATAGGTAGTGATCAGCACCACTGGTCTCCTGTTCATTGGGAAGCTGCTTGAACCAATATGGGGTCCAAGGGAATTCTTAAAGTTTGTCTTTGTAGTTAACTTTCTGACTTCTCTATGTATTTTCATCACTGCTATTGCCTTATACTACATCACTAGGCAGGAAACTTACCTGTAAGTATTTAAAGTTCATTACAATAATACTTTCTGAGATGATATTTCTCTGTCTGTGCTCATGCTGTTATCTATCTTATTTTCTTCCTGTTAAGATTTTCCACTTTTCCATGCCTTGTGCTTTTTTCTGTTTAGAAGCTGAATAGAGACCCATTTGAAGCTTGATTATTTAGTCTCCTTTTGCTTCGACATTTAGCAAACATCATTGTTTCAGTATCTGTTAAGCTGAAAATTACTTGAACTATTAAAAAAATGAACTGAATATTGTTTGGCCCCTTTTGGCCTTGAAGTTACTTTTTTCCTTTGCTATCTGTTGAATTATATAAGACGTTCTGTTTGCTATCAGCTCCTTGATCCAATTCTTTTGATCTTAATACTCTTGCAATGTTTAGTTATATGCCACTTTCTGGATTTCATGGAGTAATATCTGGCCTCTTGGTTGGCATCAAGCAAATTATACCAGATCAAGAGCTTCCTTTCCTCAAGATAAAAATGAAGGTTTGACATTCTTACCTTGTTCCTTTTCTTCTAATTCATTACTTTTCAGTGACAATAGGTTTAAGATGATGCCCTAAATATGGCACCACTTCCATTTATGTCCAGTGGTTGCCATCTATCAGTTTGCTGTGTTCTATTGCTATGAGCTTCTGGACGCTAGAGGCAACAACATATCTTCCAACTATAATATTTGGAACATACATGAGCTGGATTTACCTTAGGTACTGGCAGAGGAAACCAGAAACAAAGTACAAGGGTGACCCAAGTGAGGATTTTGCATTCTCTACATTTTTCCCTGAGTTTTTAAGGTGAGTTATGGTTTTAGTTTGCCGTCATATATGATGAATAATAAGTTCCTTAGGCTTTCTTAGTCCTAGCAACTTTTACTTATCTATGATTTTTACTGCCTTGTAGGCCGGTTATAGACCCTATTGCATCAATATTTCATCGAATGCTCTGTGGAAGATCCGGTGCTTCTAATAGTGCACAAGGATACACCCTGGGAGCTGAACCTTTGCCGGGTTCTGACCCCATTGAGGCATCTAGAAGACGGTAATTTCACATTGCTGTGCTTTAGTTTTAATTTAGTTAGTTGTGTATACTGTAAATTGAAATTTTATTACTTTGAGTAATTGATAACGATCAAATAAACAAGCAGTTGCTGATCTGAAACTTTATTTTCTTTCTTTTTCCCCTTAGTTTGGTTTTAATGTATTGTTTGCAGGTAAATGATTCAGCAGCTAAAAGAAATAACAAGAAGTTGTCAGAAAACATTATGAGTTTCAGCTTTCTGCTTTGTTTTCATTTTGAGCTTTTCTTTTTCATGAATTAACAGAAATAATAACTACCATAGCATTCTTGTAGTAACAACACTGGATAAAACAACTCACTCTGTGACTGGTCTTATTTTCTTGTAGAGAAAGAGGTGCCAGAGCGCTGGAAGAAAGGTTAGCTGCAGAGAGGTTGGCTGCTGCAAAGAGTGCAGGAGAGTTGCAAACAGATGCTGCACAAAATGTATGATTTGTTAGCTTTTGTAAATCCAGACAAGTTCGGCCAAATGAAGCTGTCATCATGAGTTACATTTTCAGATGTGGTACAGTAAAGAGAAAATTTTTGTCTTTGTCGTTAAGCAAGATTTTCATGTGCATTTTGTCTTAAACTGTGATCTTCATGAAACGCAAAAAGTTTCTCTTCCTTGTGTACTTAACCCATATATATATATATATATATAGAATCTTTTTTAAAAAAGGAGAGAAAAATTGGTCTATTTGTTGCCTCATATCAAAAGGAACTTTGTTATGCAACTGCTTGAAAGATTTACAATGTGTTATGGGTTGTGGTGAAGATCTAGCTGTCCTGGGTTTTACATTTAATAACTAAACTAAAATTTTTGTTCTTTATTTTGAAGAATGGTTATTCGAAAATTATTTAAAAAATTAATAAATGCGACACTAGACTATTTATCTCAAGCAAGAATTTGTTAAATAGTCTATCCTCGACAACACGATATTGATACTTAGAGAATGAAAGGTTATGATGATATTGGTTTTTAACCTTGCGAATTAGTCAATATTAAAAAGAAAAATATGGCACTTAAATTCGCGCTGCACGTTTTTCTTTGTGTGTTTTTCTGAAGCAAGAGTTTTAACCCGATGCTCAAATGATATGGTCTCCAATGCATGGTTAACAAGAGTCAACAAGTAGCCACCATTCATTCGAATAATAAAAAGTTGAAGTTTTAGTCCCACATCGATGAGGGCACATTCCGAACCCAAGCAAGGGGTGCATAAATATGAGGAGTTAAGCTAGGGAACAATTTGCCTTAAACTAATGAGTAAGGAAAACAAAGCAAGTGGTGGGAGTCACTTGCAGCGCTCACTCATTGGCGCATGAATTTATGGAGGGGTTATAGGCTGGCCGAGCGTTGACGCTGCTTACTTTGCAGAACTCGCTCGAGCGGGCCTCCCAAACCATACCCCACAAGTTTTAGTTCAAATGTTTTGTTCACTATTTTTGTTGTAGTGGGTGGGTCGTTGGCAAAGTTTCATGGACTTATTGATCAATCAGTGGTATGTTGAACCTCTTTGGAAGCAGATTGGCTCGCATCTTTATAATCACAACCTCTATTTATTTGTATATTGTGTCAATTCAAATTATATTTATTATTGGATAATATATGGGTCTATTATTGGATAAAATATGAAATTTCTTAAATGAAACTCATACCTTATATTGCGAATGATATGTGATCCTAATAACATAATTCTAATCTACCTTCCTAGTGGTTACACGGGCAATTTGCCAATTTCATCCATTTCATGAATTAAACCATCCAATAATGTGCAACAGAAAATTGACAAACTACCGAAAATCATTAGGTCGTACAAAACATCTTAGTGGGGAATGATGATCATCTCTTTGGTTCCATTATGGATCATCAATCCGCAAAGCATGATAACTACGCGCAAGATTAATTCTTCCCACTAGTAGCCCTTTTTTATGAAGTTGTTTCTGAGTAAATTGTGAGGTGTTTAGAGAAATTGTGAAATTTTGGTTGTAATTTGAGAAGTATTTTATATTAACAATTGATTGTAATCAGAATTTAAGATGTATACAAGAATATAGATTAATTTTGATACAATATTAAAATAAAACTTTTACATCGACATCTAATCATATGTTACTATATTTATATATGAGACTTTTAAAATAATATGACAATACATGATTAAATAATTATATTATGTAAAGTTTTTACACTTAAACCCAAGCTATTGATTATTATACAAAAGTAATTTCTATATGATTTAAACAAAATATATTTATTTAAATTAACAAAAATGTTAAATTCTCCTCGGTGATATGCCTAGAAATCTTTCTAATTCAGAATCTTACTTGCATCTATTGAGTAGTCCTTAGATATTGTGTAAATGAAAATGTTAAATCCTAAGTAATGTGCTTAAAAATCCTTTTAGTTTAAAACCATTTACATCTATTAAATAATTTTTAGATCTTATGTAAATTATAACATGTACCATTATACATAAAAAAATTTATTAAGAAAATTTTAAATTAAGTATTCGAAGGATACAGCCATCCTTATGGACACGGTCACTTAATAGAGCAAAGTATGTCTAATTCTAAGCCACTAATTATATTAAGTTAATGGCAAAAGACTTGGATAATATGCATGAAGTTTTGAGTTTTACAATTTTGATGTACAAAAAAAATATCAATTCCCCAGAAAAATACAAGTCTATTTGAAGATTGGCAAATTAATGAAACTGATAATTTTAAATTTTATAAATATCTCATACGCAAATTATTTTTAAGTTAATTTTAAGTACTCAGAGATCTTCTAGTGGGAAACAATCACAAGCCAAGCATCAGCTTCCAAATATGAAATATTACAAAATAATAATAAAAGGATGTATTGATGTAAGACTCTTACATCCTGGAAAATAAAATGCACACAAGGTGCTATTGAGTTATTTTGCTCTTTGGCTGTGGAAATGAAATTTTTTACATCTTTTATACAGGAAGTCATCGAAAGATTCCGGACTTCTGAACTTAGGTAGTTCCAGGTTACATATCAAAGCAAATTACCCAAAAAATGGACATATTTATAAGGTGCAGAACTTTTCTTCATATCATTGCAACTATGGTCTGGAAACTAATTGGTATGGCTTTGAATTTGTATCACTCAACTTTCAAATGCTTCTCCAGCAAAAAACTGTTTGTGGACCATTCTCCTGTAATCTGCATAAGATATATTCATTGGCCTCATTATTAAAAAATGCATTCAACAAAATATCTACAAAGCTCAAAACCTCTATTCTACTAAAACAATAAACATCAATTTTTTTTAACAAAAAATAGATATATTAAATAAGGATGCGAAAATGGCAAAACAGACCTGCAGAACCCTTCAGGAATGTGGAAATTGAAATTGAGATTAAATGAAGCAAACTTTAGAAGCAATAATAACAACTAATTGACATTTTAAATAACAATAGCAGAAACCAAACGTTGGCAGTTTAAAAAATGTCTCCAACCTTCTTTATCATTCCAAAGTGCTGCAGCATAGCTGTTTAGAGGGCTCTCCAGGTTAGGCTCTGTCATTCAAAAGTAAATTGCTCAGCCAAGCACACTATGTGAATGAATGCAAAACTCAAATAGGAAAAACAGACCTTCCAGTAGACTTTGAATTGATAGCAGAATAGTTCTGCAATCATAAGCTGAAGACCACTTGTCCTACAGAAACAAAAGTATGACAATCATTTACTCTGAGAGAATGTAATAGATTGAACAATTCAACCACAGTCCACAGGTGCACAGTGATGTAATTAAAATTAACATTTCATCTTTACAATACACACACACACACACTCGCTAGGCATCCATAATAAAGCAAAACAGTAGATCTCAATCCTTCAAAACACAGGTAATGGCAAATCTGGCTGTAATACTCTTTTGTTTTCCAGGTTGATGAATACCTGAAGGATGTCCAGACAAATGTTGCCAAACTGGTCAACATTTGGATGAAAGCACATAGTCTCAAACTTCACTTGAGGTGGCTTAAAAGGATAGTCCAGGGGAAAACGTAAGGAGAGTTTATAAGATAAACCCTCATATAGAGTTCCTTTTCCACCTTCAATTGTGCCAATCCATGTAAAAATGCTCTCACCATCAGGAAAAGCAGATACTCCAAGATCTCCTTCACTCATCTGCCAGAAAAATCACTATCAACATTAGGGTGCTAATGACAACAGAATAACAAATTATAATGTGAGTAATAAACAAAAGTAGCCGTAACACCTAGTCCCTTAAAGGATCTAAGGATATCCAACAGCATATTTTACACAATTTCCCACCTTAATATAGATGTTGATCATAAAGGGTGCATGCAATTTCAAGCAAGTCATTTATGTCTTTTGCGTTATCAATGGTATTGAGATCTACTTTTTTTGAAAAAAAATTGCTACATTTTTGGTGGGAATATGAATAGGCCTTTAAAGCATATTTTAAGAAACTGACAATACCGGACAAACAGCATGTTTTACATAATTTTTGACCTTAGTGTGCTGATTTAAAATGGAAAAAGTAATACATACAGTTTTGAACAGGTCAGAATATAGCACTTCAACTTAAATTTGATGATTTTTTTTAACTAGGCGTCACACTGAATCAAAAACAATTCAGATAAATGGCACGAAAACCAAACATTCATGAGTACATTACACTTGAAAACCACTATAATTTCATAGGTTTTTTTATTTTATTTTTTTTCCCGAACAAAAGAGGGAAAAAAGAAGAAGAAGAAGAAGAAACAGAAGAAAAAGGGTAATATAGCACATTTACAGACAAACCATTGTCGTCTGTAACCATCACATGTTTTACTCAACAAAGCAGTAACACCGCAGTTAGTCCTGAAAGTGCCAATATATTTTACAACCAACTTAACTATTATTGGACCATTCTCGTGAACCTACAAAACACCTGCAGTCACCCCAATATAATGTTTTACAAAAAAAGAGCAACCTCCCAAATTTGACAGTGCAGCCTAGAATAGTGAAATATGATAAACATCATGCATTGATTTAATTGAAGAACCAGTTATTAGCATTCATAACATCAGCTAACAGAATAGAGAACTTTTTATTTAAAAAATTTAAGGAATGGATAGCATGTCATTGACAGATGTAGCATTGGAGGAGGAAAAGAGAAGCAAGGAGAACAAGAACAACAGATTCAATCTTCTAATGCACAATAGGTCTATTGCTATAAGTTAGTTTGACAGAATATTCTATGGCCTTAGTAGATAACAATACACAACCATCTAAGGCCTTAGTAGATAACAATACACAATTATCTAACATAGACATATAGCTACATCAATCCAAAACAGAACAGAACAAAATAAATTCAAGCAAAAAGAGATTATACCATGAGGGCCATTAATTCCTTCTGAAGTCTGCAAAATAAAACAAAATAAAAACGTCAAAATAGTAAACCAAAAAAAAAAGAAAAAATCAAAAGCAATACACATAAAAACACCTCAATACAGAAACCGTATATTCAACAGTATGAAAAAAAAAAGAAACAAAAGAAAGGAGTAAAATTTAACACTTGGGCATCAATTTCATACACGAAGCACAGTTAAAATTCCAATCAAATTCTAAATCCAAATCCAGTGGCAATGAAGAAATCGATAACTTGATACGCAAAAATAACCACCCAATTATGCAAAATAAAAAAATTGAATTAAAGCATCTTGAATCAAAAGGAAAATTTAAATTAAATTAAGGAATCTTAAAGACACCTCTCTCCGATTTTTCCGGGGAGTCAAACACAAAACGCATGAAACAGAACAAAGAACTCATCAATTGATTTTAGACACAGAGAGAGAGAGAGAGAGAGATGAACCTCTGAGAAACGGAGGAGGTGTCAACAGGGAGAGGAGCAGCGAGAGGCTGCTTCGACGGGACGGCGGGGCTCCGACGGTGGTGATTCGCCTGCGGCGTGCCGGAGGACTGATCGGCGGTGGGGTTGGACCGCACTTCCATGATTTGGTGATGATCAAAATCAAGACCAACGGCCGAGATTCAATCAACGCTGGATGAGAGTTAAAAAAAGAGGAATTATTGTTAAAGAATTTTGCGGGAAGTTGATATTATTATGTGAAACCGAAACAATAAAAAGGGAGTAGAGAGTGGTGGTTGGTTGCAACTATTTCCAGTGTGCATGTTTGTTTCAATCTTCCCCTCATCTTATTTATATGTAACTACTATGTAAATTTGGATTATTTTATTTATTTATTTGTTTTATTAAAGTATTTCAAAAAGATAATGATTCATTTTGTGAACTGATTGTAAAGAATCTAAGGATTAGAGAAGCGATAAGCATGTAGTAATGATGTAAAGGTGTTCTCGTTTTATAATATATGGTAAAGGACTAAAGGTGGCATACGCGTTGAAAGGAAATGAATGGAATGGAAAAAGAATTTAAAAGAAATATATTTAATTTCGATTCAGTATAAAAGTTATATTGCCATTTAATTATGTGATATTGCGGGGCATAGTTATCAAAGTTGATATGAAGATGGGCTCTTGCCCCATTTATCCACCAAAAAAAAGAGTTGATCCGGATAAAGCAGCGGATCACTTATTCAACCATATATGGTTGGCCTAGTCGTACGACCATGCTCTCAGGTTGATCTTGATCTTGATCAACACCAATTCATTTGGAAGAAGGGAGCCAAATACACCAAATAGTGGAGAATTTATATTGATGAATAGGGAATAGAAGGGATTGTAGTGATATTATCAACTAATTAAAATTTTGTCTACAAATAAATAGAGATTTTATGAATATGATTGGAGAGATCTAGTGATAATATTATTATAATGAAGTTGTAAGGTGGGATGTTACCAAAAACGATGGTGAACACGAGCTATCTTCACTCCTTCCTCAAGAGCAATTGGGATGGTGTACCTGTAAACACTACACCAAGACCATCTGTTCGTGTTTTAGAGGTTTAGAGATGGTATGAAAAGTGACATACCAGGTTTAATGAATGTATTCCTTTAAATAGATGGATTTCTTCCGTTGCCACCTTCCTAGCATTTTGGAAGCTGGCTTAGTGAGGGGTTAGGGTTTGCGACCACATTAAAGTTGCATGCAGCATGGGTTCAACGAGTTAAAGATCCATTCTCATGGGAGCTTGGGTTGGTCACTCCAACCCAAGTTGGTTTTATACTTGGGCAAAATATGAGGAATAGAGCTAGTGCCTCATTTCCTTAGTTAGGTTAATGTTGGGCCTAGAATGGTGTTTATTTCATCAGCCTGGCCTATATCTCTAAGTCGTAACAATTATAATTTCTCACAAGAATTTTTTTGGTTCCTTGCCCTCAAAGAAAATATTAATGAATGTTTTTCAACATGGAATTATCGAGAAATGTTTTTCATTATTGAATTGGTCAATATACATACATGTTAGGTTTTTTTTTCAAGTATAATTTTTATGCACGAACTATCATCTAATTATATATTGTCACATTGATAAGATTGTTGAGTCTCATATCCACTATTTGAAAAGTCATTCAATTGGGATAATTTGATTAGATAATAGTATTATACTAAGATGCATTAAAATTAAACTTTTTTTCCAACTACAATTGGGAATTTATCATTTTGCATAGAAGTTGAATTTTGTAGAAATTGTAATAGGCATTTTCATTAAAGTAAAATGATATGAGGGGTAAGGTTATATGCGTATCAACCAAACTTTACTGCTTTGAGCCTATCCAACCTTAGAGATTCACATAATAAAAAATAAAAAAAAGTGGATATTGTCACTCCTATTTACGTAACATCACTCCTTATTTATTATATTTAAGTATAACATTCCTAAAATATCTTGATACAAAAAAAAGCTTGTTTTATATAATTCCTTTATGTGGCATTAAGAATGCTGGTGGTGGGGAGAATATGCATGGATGACTAATTGATGAAAACTCTACACTTCTAATCTCTGAACTAATTCAATATCTAAGATTATTATATATCAAAATATTTTAAGCAATGTGCCCATACTCTATTCATTTATTTCCTTCAAAAACTATCGTAAATCATGAATTTTAACTATTAGTTAAATTTAAAATTTATTACCTCAATCACGAATAAATGTGTATAATTATTTACCTTTAATATATAATAACTAAGAAGATAATTTTTTTAAGTTTTGTCACCATATTTCTATGAATAACTCCTTGGAAAATGATATCTTCACATGTTTATTTTAATACATGATTTATTTTAATATTTTGGAATCATGGGTTTATTTTATATATATATATATATATATATATATATATATATATATATATATATATATACTGTATATGTTATTTTTTTATATTAATATTGTTTTAATATTGTTTTATTATTTACTTTTAAAAGATAGAAAATCATATTGAAGAACGATTAATATTTATGTTTAACTATCAGATAATTCCATGCCCTACTTTTTTCATATAGTTAAACTCATTTTTGTTTAATATTATTACAATTATTAAATATAAACTTAAAATATCATAATAGTAATATATTACAAATATAAAATAAGCTTTTAATTAAAGACATTTAGAAATGTTATTAATAAAAATAATAAAAAAGGAGAGACAAAAAAGATAATGGAGATTATATAATATAAAATTTAATTTAATTTTGAAAATAAAAATTAGCTAAATCTAAAACAAGCATTTTATTAAGGGTATTTAGAAATGTTATATATAAAGACAATAAATGAAGAGTGACATTAGATAATGGGAATGACAAGAAAAATTATAAGATTTGATACCAATCTCCGTAATCTTTTTAGTTATTCCTTTTTCTGTGGCTGATCCTGTAGTACTTTTTCTATCTTGCATTATTTTTACTTTTTAGTGGCAGTGTCCACAAGACAGATAAGCAAGTGCAGATTAGGGTGCTTATTCTGTCCAATGACCAATCCTATTGCACAAACTTCAACCTAGTTTACGTGTTAAAATTTTAAAAGCATCCACTAATTAGAAAAAAGGCAAACATAAAGTGATGGTCTGCCATGACCTTAGAGATAAAGCAAAATTAAGCTTTGTACAAAAAGCAACCAAATTAAGAAGGTGCTAGAAACACAGGCCTTGAGAAGGGCCTTCTACGCTCATACACTGAGAGGGTAGTGAATTGTTCCATCTTGGAAGCACCAAGCATGGATTAGAGGCTAAAGCTTCTCAGCTAGTAAAGCTGTTCTCTCCTGTCGTGCCACCATTTCCACCTGTAGGGAAACAAAAATACCATAAGCATCACATAGCAAGCAATCAAAATAAGAGTATAGACAATACAGATTCATAGATTAAGACAAAATCTTGGTGGTTGTTAGATAAAATGAAATAATATTGTTAGAATCCTACATCGCTTAAAGATATGGTTTAGATAATCTTTATAAGAGTTTGAGCAACCCTCGCTCCCTCTCTGAGCTAATTTTTGAGGTAGAGTTATACTCACTCAATCTTTAAATGATATTAGAGTCCATTATATGGTTATTATTGGACCATCCACATATGTCCATTCCTCCAAACTTCATGTCCCATATGTCTAGTTTTAGGTGTGAAGGAGTATGTTAGAGTTCTACATTACTTAAGAATATGGCCTAAACAACCTTTATAAAAGCTTGGACAACCCTCCCCTATTAGTTAAGTTTTGTGGCCGAGTTAGACCCGCTCAATCTCAAGAAATATGACTCATTTATTAATTTAAAAATCAATAATTGTATGACATTAGTCTCGCAAAGTTTCTACTTTTCTAATATTTTTCTTTATTTTTCCCATTCAGATTTGCATAAAGTTCCCAGAATTCCATTCAGTAAAAGTGAAGAATGGCCAAAGACAAAAGAGAGACTAGTTCCAGTTACAATGTTCAAAGCATTTAAAATCCTTTGACCATGAAAAGAAAGTTATATTCAGACCAAGAATATTTTCAGCTATAACTTCTCTTTGCATTAATAACATGCAAAGTATGGACTCACCAATAGTAATCCCATCTGGGTCTGACTTTGGTCATCCGGTTTTCACCATATGGATAATCAGTTTCAGCTCTTCTTGCATTTCTGAAAGCACAGCAGCCAATGGAATAAATCCCTATGAGGAGCACAAGCATGATGACAGTGAGGACTGAGAGCTTGTGCCAGTTCCTTCTTATGTCTTCAAGCACACCAGCTTTGCAAGAATCACACTCATAGCACAGCAGAGTTGGGGCATTGTTCCACCTGTAGCAATCAGGGTCTTGGCTTGCCATTGTTTCCATGTTGTAAGTGCAAGCAGTTGGTGGTTTACAACATCCAGACTGCATGGCCCACAACAACACAACTACGACTTAGCATTGATCACACAACACAAGTGGCAACAAGGGTCCCTCCAAAAATAGAAAAATGAAATTCCTTGTACCTAATAAGGTTAATTTGTTAGTTTATTGCACCAAGACTTTAATATGTTAATGGTAGGTATGTTTTGGGGACCATGAAGGGTAGTAATTGAAGAGGGATGGTTTACCATGCAAACTGATTGTTTGGGAAATTAGCAATTATGTTGTGGTTTGGAGGGAATTAAAAATTTTGACAGATGAATACTGGAAATCAATAGTAGCAATTGCTAAAAGGAAAACTACTACTATATATTGAAATCATCTTTCCTCTTTTCGTTTTTGGTTACAGGGGAATCATCTTTTTAATTTAGCTATTTACTTCATTAGCTCACAACTTTTACCTCTTAAAAATTTTAATTTGCATGTGAACCAAAGTTTACAGCACTAAACATGATTCCCCTCTCCCCATATCATAATCAAATGGAAGAAAAAGAATTAAAAAAGAAGGCACAAAACCAATATTTGAATCCTCAAAGTAACAATAACCTAAACAAACCCCAAAGAGAAACAAGATAAACAATTGTACCTGTATTGGAGACATATCCCTCTGCATGTAATCTAGGGGTGTCCAAGAGGCAATCTGGGCACAAGTCTTAGACCCCAAAATACAGCTCCTTATAGTGTTCCAATAACGAGGGTCCTTTATTCTCTCCCTCAACCATGGTGAATAATCCTCAAGATGATACTCCTTATACACCCTACCAGGAACTTCCACACCACCACCCTTGCTAGTCACACCAAAACCAAATATAGTCAAACCAATCAGTGCTGCTATGAGGAACAACATGACCACCAAGTAAAGCCAGAGTGCACATGCCACATGAAAGCATGCACCAATGAAGCCAGCCAGTGAAATCACAAGAATTATGAAGCCTATAACAAGAAGTGGGGTTTGAAGGAAATTTGCACAGGTTGTGCTGCTCCTTGCCATCCATAGTCCTGCTCCAATTATGGGAATTGATGCTAGAAGTGTAAACAAGTTCAAGAACCCAATCACTGTGTTGCTGAACCTATACATGTCTCTAGTTTGTATCAATTGGTATAGCTTCTTGTGATACTTGTGTGGTGCCTTCAGCTTTCTGTCTATTTAAAAAGAAAGACTGGCACACATTTTGCTTTGTCTATGCTTACTTCAAATCTCTTTCTCCTTTTTACTGCATCAGTGTGTGTTCCAGAAACTTTAGTTGGAGAATGTGATAATGAATATCAAATTGCACTTCTTAGTTATTAAGTAAGTTGTTTTGTCTTTCAGAGTGACAAATTTGCCCTTCATGCCTAATTTCCCGGCCTTTTTTATTCAAGCATTCTTGTTACACATTTGACATATTTATCCTTGTAATTGATTTGATATATCAATTTGAATAGGCATCAATTCCATGCGCATTTAGACAAGGAGAGCAAAGAATTTTAGAACCAAGTGGTCATGGTTTTTTTGGCAACTACACAAGATGCTATTGCTTTTGGGATATGGACCCCATTTTGGACTTGTTTGCGAAGCAAGAGCATGGAGCAGGATTGCAGTATTCTTGAATGAGTATATTATAGAATAGTAGTGAAGTATAGGATGCTTTCTTTCTTTCTTATCTTGTCACTTCTACTAATCTTAATGACATACCATGTGTCTTTCCTGCTCCACTAGGGACCCTTAATTCTTTTTTCCTTAAAAGAAGTTCCACCAAGCTCTGATTTGTCAATGACAAATAATACTTTAGCAAAGCACCTTGTCTTGTTAGATATATATTCTGCCATGGAATTTGATATACAAAAAAATTATTTGCAAACCAAACTCTGCATGAATTAATATATTACCTGTTACATCATTGCCATTCTGCAATTTAAATATTAATTATGAACTCTTTCCCTCCATGGACCATCAAAGAAGCCCTTGCCCCAATACCTGTTCACCCACAGCCAAGAATATGAAAGAACTCGGTGTAATACATAAAATAAGGGATCCTTGTATGAAAAAATCACATGAAATGATCAAGAAAGTAAAATTTAAAAAGGAGTACATAAGAAGTGTAATCAATAATAAAAAAGTGTACACAAGTTAAGTGAAATTATCACATGAGAATACATTCTCAAAATCCCTTGCATGATTCGTGTTGGAGTTAAATTGTGCTGAAGACCGAATTGATTCATGGCGAATATATTCGAGGTTGGGTTGAATCATCTATTGTTTAAAAGTGATTATTACATATGTGGACTCAATTTATCCTGTAACTGTTGGTAAAAGTGACCATATTGTAAGTCCCACTCAAGGTGTGAATGTGACTTTACACCACAGACATTTTATTCAAAGAAAGAATATCCCCAACTCGTTGGATAATGCATCTTATGTCAATTTCTCGTTTGTGATGTGTTCATATGTGAATTTAATCAATTTATTTCACTCTGTATTATTGTACAATTTCAAAGGGGGATTGAAAATATGTTGTGTGATTGATGCGATGCAAACACGCATTATAACATTTTAAAAGATAGATAAATAGAAAACCAAAAACCAAAGAATAAAATGAGCATTCATATAGATATCTTTGATTAATAGGTAAAAATTTCATGAATGAGCATCATGTGTAATTTTATACATCAAGATTATTCATGAAATTCTTGCCCTCATTTTTACTCCTCATTCAAACACACCTATATATATATATATATAGAGCTTTCATTTCTCTTTGGAAAAAGAAAAGAAAAAAAATGTGAGCATTTGTCATTCAGGAATTAAAAGCAGAGCTGAAACTTTTCATTAGATGAGAACAATTTTTGTACAAGAAATGGCAATAGTCTTGTACAATAATGGAAACCTTGTAAAGAATAATTAACATTTCATATAAATAATCACATTTCCAATGACAAATAGAAGCAAGAGAGCTTTACTATTGATAAATTTATCAGATTTTCCAGGCAGAGAGCCAAGTGGGAACTCATGAGGAATGCATTCCTTATTCTGTCTCCGCCTGTGACCATGTATACATGAATGGCAGTTATTCTTAGCCAAGGGGAAGAATTTTGGTACTTGTGGTTCTATACTTTGTGTGATCATCATTCACACCAAGTGAAAAAATGAACAAGTTGGTCTAACTTGATGATGATGGCATTGGCTTGTCCTCCAAGAATGACCTGAAAAGAATGAATGCTTGGCGAGGCCTATGAAGTGGAACCTCATGCCCAGCTCCTCTTACTGTAACCAATGTGAGCCCTTTGTAAACTTGACTCCACCCACCAACCTTCACATGAGAAGAAATTCTCAGCTAACAGATAATATGATGACAGAAACAACACAAACTAATAGTGTCTAGTTGTTACTCATCATGGTAGTTAGTACCAACCTTGCCATTATCATACCAAGGGTACCAGTTGATGATGGTAGGTAGCTTCAAGGCATCAATAGAGTATCGAGTGGCGGTTACTGGAACCACAGAATCAGTGTCTCCACTATGGCGAAAAAAATAAAAATGAAAAGTTAAATTTATAGGCAACAGAATATTGGATTATGAAAAGGAAAAAAAAAAAACTAAGCTACTGAGAGAGCTGTGGGAAGGAACACCCAGTATCTTTTATGGCACTAAGTGTGGTGTGAAAGAGAACTGTGGGAAATAGAAAAAAGATGAGAATGCTTAATTGAATACATTACGCGGCAGGTGTTACTAAAAATGCTTAGGGAATAAGATTGTTTTTCACTTTTTCTTGGCATAATGCTTAAAACAAAGATATATTGTTCAAAACTTAAGAATAGATACAATGAAAAATAGATGAGAAAGAAAAAATCTAGTTGAGGATTTAAGCATTCCACTCTATATATGGGATAAGGAATAGGATCTATTATTGTCGTCTGCGGTGCAATGAACCTCCTTTTATTGATTTTTTTCACTTCCTAATCTTCTAGTTGACTTTTAGCATGTTTATATGATTTATCCACGTCAGCGATGAAGCACTTACTGCTTGTAAAACAAAGCTACAAGCATAAGAATTGGTTGTTGTTCTTGTTGTGTTCCTTTCCAATTTTCTGTGAGATTTTTTGTGGAATGTCATTTGAGAAGTACACTCATATTACCCTGCGTAATCTTTAAGTGCATTTTTTCTGTATAATCAATACAATTTAATCATTTCTTATTGATTTTTAGCAAAGCAAAATCCACTAGCAGCTTTAGAATAACCGAATAACTGAAATGTTTCAGCTCACAAAACAGTAATGGATGATGAAAAGAAGAGCTAGGCACCTGTATACCCATATCTTGAGACCAGCATCAATAAGTTCCCAATATATAGGAAGCATAGATAGCGGAGAATCAGTCCAATAGTTCCCCACAATATCACTGTTAAAGGAGACACTTTTTTAAGTCAAAATCATAGAATAGGTTTCATAAAACATCTCAAATATTGCATATAAACAATAGACCTGCATGTCTTCCATGAATAAGGAATCCCTGTTACATTGGCATGAAGTGCCTTCTGAACTGCCGGATGATTGAAATACAGGTCAGAATACCTTTCAGTACATGGATCATATGCTCGAGACATCCATGGCTGAGTTTGTAATTCACATAGGAGAGCAAAAGAGACAAGAAGAAAAAATAATCAATGGAATAGGAGTGACCAAAATCTAAATGACTACAACAGACACTGCGTCTAGGCACTATAAATAATGAAAAGTTCAGCTGCCAAAATCTAGAGAGTTGAACAAGAATGATATCCAACTGATTCTAGAACAGAAAAACAATATTGCAAAATTTTGGATCAATATGTACTAGTTTCCTGTGGATTGTTTTGCAGGTTATCTCAGGAGAAGCCTACAGCAAAATGCTATCCAAACCTATATGTAAATTCCTAGAGCTTGTCATCCCAATGTTCCATAGCATTTGCTAATTCATTTTTAGTTTCAAAGGTTCTACTACAACTAGAATTCAGAGACTTTTTAACCACTTAACAAACATTCTTGAGGAGTTGATATGGATAGAAACTTCAAAAATCAATATAAGCATTAGATGCTGCTTTCATGATACCATTTCTGTCAAAAGTATGTTATTATGGTTTGATGACTCACTGGAATGCAAGGACTATCTTATTAAACAGAGGCGGAGGTCCCCCAAATTTTGTAAATTTTTATAATTATATGTATATTTTATATTATGATCCCCTAAAAAATTTTATTATCTCTATACATAGTATGCATAATAAATAATAAAAGTTTTTTAATATAGTAGCACATATAATATAAAAGTATGGAACATATAAATGTTTTTTGATCATATTTTTTAAAATTTTTCTCTTATTAACTCATTTTATCCACTTAGTGGAGTTTTTACTTATTGGTTAATTATTTATGATCAATGCTTTATTTTGATGTAAAATAATACATTGATATGCATATTTTTTTATGTTGAACCTAAGATATGTTTAAGAAGGAAATTATTAACTCTTTTATTAAGAAAAAATAGAGAATAAATGATGAAATAAACCATAATTTATATAAAAAAAACTATATAACAACTTATTTTATATTTTTTATATGATAATTTATTTTATTTTATATTAACTAATTTAGCCTCCTCATCGAAAATTTCTGCCTCTGCCTAACTATCTAGACGTGGTGTTTATAAATGAATTGAATAAGTTGACAGAAAAAAGCTCACATAGCGACCCCCCAAGCTGCGTCTGAGTGATGCTGTATCGTTACAAGGCTGTGTATAAATGCTATATGGATCAATGTTACCCTGCTCCACAACTGCAACTTTGAGAGCCTCCATGCATTGCACTGGTGGATGCTGTGAGGACCCAAAGGCACAGGCAATTCTCAGCATCCTATATGTGGAATCTGAAACCAAACCATGGGTCCACCAGTACTCAAATGTGCCAAAATAATCATGATAATCATCAGTAACAGCATTTCCAACCTAACAGCAATCAGGTGGGAAATCACACCTATTAGATGATTACAAAAATGTATCTCCATTAACATAAAGGATTAAAAAGGTATCATTTATAATGAATCTTACAATCTCACCATAAATCCCTTAAAATTTATAACTGGATTATTGATTCCCTTGTTTCTCTCATAAACAATTTGAGCCAACTGAGGAATATAGTGACCTGAAAAGGTATATTCAAGAAATTTAGCAATTCATCATCATACAAAGCATTAAATTCATAATTCTGGAACCAAAATCTTTAGGAAGCAAGCCGATGTATCAATCATAGAATCACCTGCATAGCTTTCTCCAGCAATGTAGAATTCTCTATGTTTATACTGAGGAAATCTTTCAAACCAATTAACAAGAAATGCATATGCATCTTCAGCTGCAAATTCAGAAACCCCAGATCCAAGATACACATAAGCAAGTCAAACTCACAAACAAAACAAAATTGGCATGATGAGTAAATGCTGCATCAGAAAGTACTGCTCATACAAGTGTTACAACTTCATCACCTGTTCTCTGGTCACCAAATGTATACAGATCCGTTGTCTTATTCGAGTACGAAAAGCCAACACCAGCCGGAGAATCAAGGAATAGTATATTTGCCACTTCAAAAAAAGAAGGCATACATACAGACACAGTGCATAAGAATTCAGAAAACCCCAAAAAGCAAAACAAAACAAAAACCAAAAGAACACTGTTGGCGATGGGAATTCCACTTACATTTGTTCCAAGCATAAGGATTCAAGTAAAGTGACTTCCCATCAGGGTTAATACGAAAAGGGCCAATTTCTTCAGATGCACCATAAGCAATAGAGGAGCATCCAGGGCCACCATTGAGCCACAACACCAGTGGCCTTGACTCAGGTCCACGGCTAACTGGTGCCTCAACCAACCAGTAAAACAATGCCCTCCCACTCTGCTCATTCACAGTCACATAGCCTGAATACTGAGCAAACCCCACACCCTTTGGCTGCCCTGGCAGCTCAGTGATCCTGTCTCTCTCCTGATCTTCTATTGGGGAAGCCAAGGAAACCCCAACAGAAATCAACAAAAGCAGAACAACACAGAATCTGGAACAACAACCCATGATTCTGTCAACCAAACAAGAGTTTTTGCAACAACCCAGAAAAAGAAGTACTAGAATGTTATTTCTGGGTTTGCTAGCCTTTTTAGCTACCAACTACAAAACCATGACAAAGAAAAGCACAGGGAATCAGAGAATAATGAGAGCACCAATGGGAATTTATGGGAGTACTACAAAAGGGTCAAAGACCAAATCAAGAAACACAAATCCCAACAACAGTCACACAAAAAAGATCTACTAGATATTCTTTGTATCCAAAAATGAAAAAGATCTAGATTCTAATGGCAGAGATTTGAAGCAAGTGGTGGCACACTTCACCACTCATTTACTCACCCAAAGCAGAAAGAAACCCAGACGAAGAAAAACTATCTAGTGGTCCAAAAACAAATTCAGAGAGAAGAAGTTTGAGAGATCTTATGTGAAAACAGCAACAACAAAGGAAAAGACAATGAGGGGAGGGTGAAAAAGAGATAGACACACACACACACTTTGATTAATAAAGCTGTCACATATATTTATAACACAGTCACCAATGATTGTTACTAGTTGCAATGAATTGTAGGCAAATTTAGCACCATGCATTTGGTCTTTAACGTAATCAATGCATAATGCCCTTTTGAATTTTCCTTTTCTCTGCAGTTAGTTACTTTCTTTGCTCAGCCTAGTTGACTGAGCACTAGTAGCATGAGGCACATGGGACTGCTCAAATAATTTCCATCTTTGAGGCTTTAAGATATTATGAATATAATAAGGGATGGCGTCTTTTTGGACTATAATACATCACCATGTCCATCACCAGTTCACAACTGAAGCAAACAGGCTCTACTTGGTAGTAGGAGCTGGTAAATCAAAAGAAAGAAAAAAATAAATTATACTATATAAAATGTGGAAAAGGTTGACAACTTTTTTTTTTTTTTGTATTAAAGGTTGACAACTTTAACAAGTTCATGTGAAAGAGAATGAAACAGTTTATGTAAGGTCTAATGTTGTTTTAAGGCCTTTCGTTGGGCTGAGGAAAATGCCAAATTGGACACGGCTTGTGTTGTTGTAGTAATATGGTTTCAGATAGTGACAGGCAAATACAACCTTCTATGCTGTACAGTTGTTATCAAAAGGGTCAGAAATGATAATATTTGGACAAAAGAACTTTGGATGTTGGTGACATCAGTGAAAATGGATGTACAGATAAATGAAAGATTAGGATGATAGTATTATTATTTATTATCGCAATATCTCTCAGCTATCAATATATCAAAAATCTCTACTACATAAGATCCTTAGAATACTATACGTAAAAGTCTTTTTTTTTAATTCATAAATATCATTATTTATGTATAAATAACCAAAAATTAAATTGTATTATTATTTGTAAATCTGCATGTGAAAAAAATATGAAATTTTCACTGGTAAATTCAGTAAAAGATATAATATTTATTACCTTAAAAAAAATATAACATTTAGTATTAATTATTATTGTAACATATTTATCACATTCACCATAAGTATAATTGAAATTTCTATTATATGCATCAATTCGTGTATAAAATAATGCATAATAATAAATCCGAGCTTAAAAACATTTATTTAAATAATTATAATACAATTTCACCAAAATATAACTCATTTTAAATAATTGTGATAGTGGAAAGTTATTTTATATAATTTATCACTTGGAGAAATTCTAGTAGTAGTTTACCAAATTTGAACTAATTTAATTTGAGGACCACTTTAGTTAACTAACTATTGATTAATAAATTTTAGGTTTAATTAATCTGTCAGGTTTCACTAAATTTTCAATTAGGTTAACATTTAAAAGTTTTCAATTGATCTATATTGAAAATAAATGTTTAATTGGTGTATTTGTTACAAAAATGTTCAAATTAAGAATATTCCAAAATATTCTTTAACTTTATATTAAAAAAAAAGGAAACCCCATTTCCCTCTTCCTTTCCTTTTCCCCACCAAACCCTTTCCCTTCCGTTCTTCCCTACCACCACCACCAACCCCAACATCATCATCATCAACCAAGCTAGAACCACCACCGCAACCCACAACCACTACCCCATTCATCCACCACTCCACTCACCTGCCACCTTCAAGATTTTGGTCGACATCCATTGCCACCCACCTCAATCCTATCAACCTCCATAACCAGCCAAGCCATGCCACCTCCATCACCATTATCCTAATCACAATTGCAACAACAAAATCGTGAAGCTATCACTCGACCTCGCCCCAACATCGACGTAGAACACAAAGCCACCGCTGTAGCTTGCCAAGCCATCATACACAACAATCGTATAGTCTCAAGGACGTGGGTAAAGGTTGATTTGCAAAAAGAGACCACGATGGGGCCAAGGTGGCCATGGCTGGAAGGCCATTGATCAGCGATCGAGCTCCTTTGGCAAGGCTGAGGCACGAACAACGTGGTTATCCGATGACTTTCGTCCATCATCTCGCAGTCCTTCTTTCTAACATCAACGACAACGTTGACACCAAAACGCGAGACGCATTCGTGGTTGTTTGGTCAGAATTGTGGCACTTCCTCCTTATCTTCGAAGGACACACCACTGTCACCTATGATGGTTGGCCAAAGGGGGATGTGATTTGCACTTCTTCTTCAATTGCTGCTATTGTTGTTGCTTTTCTGAAAGGGGTTGGAATTGTATAAATATTGTGGTATAAATTGTTGATGAAGTTTATATGTGTGGTCATTACTCTTCTTTTTCTTTTGTTGCTACTGCTTTTGTTGGTTCTAGAGAATTTAGGGTTGGGTTTGAATGTGATGATGGTTGGTTGTGACTGTTGTGTACGTTGTAGGTGATTTTTGGGGTTGATGTTGTTGACGGGTCGATTGTGTTACTGTTGTTTGGGAATTTGGTAAAAGATATGGAGGGGGCTTTGGTGGTGGTGGAGGAATAGACCATGGCAAGGTAGTCAGAGAAGGTGGTGGTGGGGAAGGGAATAGTAGGGAAAAGGGAAAGGGTGAAGCTTTTTTATTAATGTAAAATTAAAGAAAAAGATATTAGGAATATTTTATTTATTTCAACGTTTTTTAATAGATAATAGGGTAAGGGATTAAACATTTATTTTTAATATAGTTAAAACTTTTAAAATGTAAGACCTAATTAAAAATTCAATAAAATCATAAGGACTGGATTAATTAAACCTAAATCTTAAGCCTGTTAAGTATGTAATGTGGTTATGTTTTTGTCAAAAAAATAAAATAAACAAAAAAATGGGGCGTGTTGGCATGTTGGGTTGACGTGTTAAAGGTGTCGGTAAGCGAAGTTATAGAGGTATGGAACTCACCCACCAAAAAAGAGAATACAGGTATGGAACTATAAGTCACGTCCATATAATAATTTATCCCAAGAAAGTAAATAAGTAAATATCATTTCATTTTATAAATAGGAGTTTAATTTGTATGTATTTTCTGCATAAAACCTTTTTATTCTCTTATTAAATTAAATAACTCAATTTACATAACTTTTCAAGTAGTAGATATGAGACTTAATTATTTTTACTAATGTGACAATATATGATTGAATGATAGTTTAAAAAAGTTTTACACTTAAAATAGTAAACTTTATAAACAAGTGAAAAAATTATATTTAACCACATGAATTATAAGTTATGTATATTTTTAGACTCTAAATTTTAAAATATACAGTTTGACTCCTGAACCTTTTTGAATGTATAAATTGACTATTTCATTAATATTTTTATTAATTGTTAACAAAAATATCACATAAATCTAAAAAAATTTAGGGTGTAAGAGTGCACATTTAAAAATAAAATAAGGGGATCAATTTACAAATTTCTAAAATTTTAAGGATCAATTTGTATATTTTAAAAATTTAATGACTAAAGTGCATATAACTTATAATTTCATAAATAAAGTGTAATTTTCTTTAAATAAAATAAGCATAATGTTATTGGTGCGCTAAAAAATATTACATCACTTCTTCACTTTTTTTAGTTTCAAACAGAAAAAACAGAAAGATTGTATTAAAACACAATTTTATTGTTTTATTATAAAAAAGAAATTAGTGTGAAATAATGTAATAAAAAATACGTAAAATAATGTTTTTTCCATAAAATATGCCCCACTAAAGGTAACAGCTTAAAAAGGATACACAGGCAAATAAAAATTATTTTGAAAAGTCGAATTCCGTGAATTTGTGGATAACTTTTTTGACACAACCCTGTACAAGTCCAAATACAAACGTAATGGCATGAGAAAAAAGTGAATTAATATAAAATACAAAAGTAAATGTGTCGATTATTTTTTACCTTTTAATTTTTTGATGCACAATTATCCTTTTTCTTTTTTGGTAGGAACAATTATCCTATTTTTTGGTACAAAATACATAAAGCTCACGTCAAAAATCAAAAAGTAAGTAAAGTACATAAAGCTCACCCGACTGAATTTCAACATCAGATCAAGATCACACGCTTAAGTGATGTTAGTCAATTTTATTCTTTTTTTTTTATGCTTTTGTTGTGTGTGCGTGTTTAACTAGTTCAGATGTTTGAAATATGCTTTTGCACTTACTGGGTGTACAAGTTAGAATTCCTTCTTAGCAGTGTTCTCATTTGATAATGACTGTTTTCCCAGAAAATCCTGATCATATACCCTTATGGGCTACCAAATGAGTGTATCCTATGTGAGAATATATTTTTAGATGAACCTCCACCTACCCTACCAAAATCCATGCATATTATCAGCACCTTATCGCTTTATTCTCAATACGATTATATATAACAAAGAAAAGGAAGAATGTTACAAACAAGAACAAATTTGTTGACCGATTGAAATGTAAGCTTGCAGAAAATAAGGAAGCGGTAGATATTTGGTTCCCTCGAGCAAACCAACTACTTGAATCAAATCAGAATTCTAGATTAGCATCGGCAGATCCAGAAAACTTAGATAATAGAGACAAATAAAATACATTTATATGGAGTCAAATTTAATAAAATAAAAAGATAAAATAGGCAAGTGCCTATTTATTATTAACAAAATTATCAAAATTTAATTGGAGCATTTGACCTCACTACTTAATAAATAGATCCGTCCCTGCAAATTAGCATAAGAACACTAAACCCTTTTAATTTTGGAATGTAAAAAAATTACCTACTCATCATTTTCTCTCTTCCATTTGTTTACTGTGGCATAGGGAGAAATGCTTCAAAATTGTGAATAGAGTATAGCAAACCAAATCTATCTATAGGGATAATTAACCGCTGGAAATCAATGAATGCCATAGGGCTCGGTGATGTGAAAATTATGATGTTTTGGAAGACTATTGACAAAAAATGAAAGGGAATTGTTGCGCCGATGAGGAACCAAATTACCATAGAATATATATATATATATATATATATATATATATATACACACACACATAACAATTGGTTCAAGAGTTATTAAACCAATCTACTCTTGGAGGACGAATACCGGGGGTAACTAGCTAGTTCCTTGATGTTTGCATGATTTCTTCAAAGGAGACATTATTGTTGTGTCATGTCATTGGCACATTTGCCCTTTGACGATCTTCAAGTTGTAGGCCCTTGTGTTGTGATGATGTTTTTCACTTTTTAATTTTATGAGACCGGAGAAGAGTACTAATAAAATTTTATGAGACAGTACAATTGCAGAAAGAAGGTGATAAAAATTCAAAGAAATTTAACTGCTAATGAATAGTGACTAGTTGTATTCAGTGCTTTCAGTTGGGGTCTTCAGCATAATAAGATTCAAAGTTGTTCTCTTTTGCTTTCCAGGAAGAAGCAAAGTGAAAAATAATGGAGGATCTCCACACAGCTACATTCCCGTGCTAAAAGTAAAGGTTCTGCAGAGTTCTAGCTATTTCAGCTTGTTCAAATTAATTTGCTTGTACACATGAATGCACCTTTGTGCATATATTCTTTAATTGATAAATAAAATCTATGGCCACTTACATATCCATGTCTTGCAATGTTGGCATGGTTTTAACTTTTAAGGCTTTAATTGACTGTATATATCATCATGATCTATCTATTGGAGTAGACAAAATGCTAATTAAATTCTTAATGAAAGAAAGGAATAAAAGGTTTAAAGAAGTTGTTTGTGAGTTCTAAATTTAGGTCCTTATAAGTAGTTTAGACTTTAGAATGTAAATTTAGTTCTCATAAATATTAGAATTTTTTATTTTGTTTATGAATATCTTAAAAATAAATTCTAGATACTTAAAACATCACCATTTAATTAGCGGTGCAAATTAACAGTAGAGATTAAAAATACAGTATTAGAAAAATGTGAGACCAAAAGCCAAAAACAAAATTAGAAGGACTAAAATTAAATCAAAATAATATGTATTTATAAGGATTAGAAACATATTTAGAATAAAGAAGCTATCTCACTTTCTCGAGGCTATTTGTTACTAATTAACAAAATCAGCTCTAAGCTTTTTCAAGTAAACATTTCAATTTTTCAATTGAACCAACCCCATCCATCTATATATAATACTAAAGTTCTTACACTATTGTTATCATGTGGTATTTCCTCTTTTTTTTTTAAGTATATAATTATTGAATCTAAATTTATAATTTCATTCATATTCTTTTATTAAAACTATTATGTGACATTTATCTTAAATTGATTTCAATTACTACTAAAATTATTTGTTATATTTTGACCTTCCATATTCCTCATTTAAATCTTTCTTAATTTTTCATAATTATACAATTTTCTAATTTTTAAAATAGTAGTCAAAGTGAGTAATTTCAATATTACAATAAGATATCGATGTATAAAATATTTTATAAACGTATATAACATAACATACTAAACTAAAAATTTACACTCAATAAATTTGGGGAAAAGTTATCAACAGATGATTGATATTGTTAAATATTATTTTATAAAATTAAAATGTAACAACTATAAAGGTTTTGTACGTATAAAAAATAATGGACTTACAAATATTAAAACCGAGACAATAACATTTTCATTAATTTATTAACATAAAGCTAAAATGACATAAAAACTAATATTTAACTAAATAATGTTTGAATTCTCGATACAAATCTTTTTATTATACTTTAAAATATTATATTTATATTAACATTAATTTTTTTTTGTTTTATAAAAATTAATTAATTATTTTTATTAAAACAATTAAAATATGATTCTTTCAAAATTAAATAAGTTAAGAAATATACTAAACTATCAATTTGATATCACATAGATATATACCATATCAATTTAATCTCTTAAAGACTTTTAATTTTATATCAATTTATTTCACACAAAATATGCACATGAGATCAGTTTAGACCTTAAAAAATTTCGATATCAATTTAGTTCTTAAAAGATAAATGTGGCATCATCCTTGACAACACATGATATCTATTTGATCCTTCATTTTCTATAAATTGATGAATTTATTTGATGTCACATGCATATTTCAAAAACTAAATTAAAATGATGTCACATATGTATTTTTTAGTGACTAAATTGATATAAAAAATCTTTCTATAACTAAATTGATGTCACATATATTTTTTAGAGATTAAACTAATATCAGTTGTTTTTTTTTTAATGTAAATATCACATGTATCTTTAAAAGATCAAAATGATATTTTAGTTTATATTAAGTATTTATTTATTGAAAACTTATAATTTACATATTTAATTTATATAATCCATACAATTCACATGATCAAATATCTAATAGTGTATAAAATGTGTACGATACACCTTGCGATTTTTTTAACATTTTTGCTTGCGAAGGTTATGAAAAAATCATTGACTGAGGCATAGGTATCACAGAAATAGTTTCTTTGATAATTTCAAAATATTTTATCAACTCTACAAGACAAAATCTCGAAGGAAAAATAACCATTTTTTCTATCAAAGTTGGAATTGAAACTTTTCTTGTTTTATCATAATATAAATAGGTGATAATATACAAATGAAAATCCTATGTTTTCAAACTATGTTTCCTCCTCTGTCCCATCAATCATATATTATTATATGTAAAATAATATTATATATTTGATAACTATCTTAAATTTTAAAATCTTTTGATTTTATCAACTATGTGATAAAATATGATTGGTGGGGCAATGAATAGAATATGATTTGGGACAAAGGATTTTCATCCCTAATACACATCAATTATAAATCATAAATTGATGAATCCTTCCTCTTGATTTTTCTTCGTAATTCATATTATTTTAATGATTTAATTTAAATATAATAATATCACAAAATTTTATATTGTCATCTAATCAAATAAGTTCATATACATGGATTTTAAAATATTGTAATAAGGGTCAAATTTATTGTGCTAATATTACAATATGTGATTGGATGATTATATAAAAAAATTATACTATACGTACTATATAAAAAAAATTACGTGCATTAAAATTAAAATCTTATCTTACACCTAGTCCATTTTCATAAAATATACCTGAACAACCTTTCAACTTCCGGATGGGTTGCAATCACATTTTCAAAACTACATTTTATCAGAATATAAATAAATAAGTGCATACAGCACAACAATTTAAAAAATCATAAATTTGATGAACCTTCCCTCTTTTTTCACATATAAATTATTATCTAAAATGAAACATTTGAAATAAAATACTTAAACACACTTTAAGCTACTAGGATTGGTACCATGGTGTGAGATTTTGGTAGTATGTATGAGATCTAGGTTCAAATCTCATTGTGATTAATATAATTTTTTAAGTATAAAAAAAAATTAACACACTTTCAAACTTCGATAAGTTGCAACCACATTTTCTAAACTAAAAAATTAAAGAAATGATTAAATCCCTAAACTAAATGATTAGTAACAATCACGCATTTAATTTGTCTAAAACCTATATATGTTTTTTTTTTTTTATAAACACCTATATATGTTTTATTTGACAAACTCTTTATCCCTTCTTTAATGAAAATATATTGTTCTTGCTTTTTGGTTGAGAAATATTTATTCTTTATAATATTATATTTTATTGTATTATATATTATATGTAAGAACATTTAAGAGTTTAGCTCCAGTGGTGGAAGATGACTACAAAATTAAAGGGCAAAGATAATATGTCCTTCGATCGATTAACCTAACAATTTTTCTAATTTGAGATTATATTCGCAACAAAATGAGTTATAATTTATAGAACATTCAATAACTATTTAATACACGTAGGACATTTTGAATTGGAAAGATTTTTATGTGCACTAAGGGTATTTAGTTAGAGGATAAAAATAAAATATAAATTTTTATTTATGAATTCCATGTAAATTTTACACATGTATGGAATTTATCTATGAAAATTTATATTTCATTTACTTCTCAACCAAACATGAAAAAATTTATTAATTCTTGACAAACATATTAACCAAATAAATTGTAAACTACTAATATGTAAAAAATTTTATATAAATAGAAAAAATTTGAGTGAATTTTTTTTGTTCTCACAAATTAAAGATAAAAAAGTCTATAGATTGATATTGTGAAATTATTTTGTATTGTTTGTACATAGAAAAATTTGTACATGGAAATTTTTTATTCACTGAAGTATAAAAATTGTTACTTCGATAGAATTTTATATGTTGAAATTGTAAAATATTTTTACTGTATCAATAAGAGTTTAATTTATATGTATTGATAGTGTAAATAAAATTTATACTATTGTCTAACAATATATTATCACATCAATAAAAATAATTAATTGTCATATTTACTACTTAAAAGGTCCTACAAATATAATAATTTAATTAGAGTAAACGCATAGAAGTTAAATTCTATCAATAAATATAGTTATTTTTTACACTTATATTTAAAAAGCTATACAATAAAAACTTTTTTTTTACTGATTCAAAATTAAACTCTTAAAAATATTCTTCTCTCAAAAATAGGTGCACTTCAAAATCCGCATAAAGGGTACACCGAAAGAAGGTGAATCCATCGGAGGCAAAAATTGGAAAATTAGCAACGCCCGTATGGAAGATGCGGAATTAGATTCGCCACGTCGGCCCTACAACCCCATCTCACGCGCGTCAACTGGAGCGTGTGCCCACACTCTTCTCCCTCTTTTGTCGTTATTGACTTTCTACTTTGACTCTTCACACTCTAGGCGGGAAGGCAAAACAGTGTATCCTTTTCCACATATGCCCTCCATTTTTTATTTAATTATGCGTTTGTCCTTATTTTAACAAAGGTTTAATAATCATTTTAATCAATGACTTTTCACTTATGAGTGATTTTAGTCCTTGATTTTTAAAACGAGTTAAATTAATCCTGATATTATAAAATATGAGTCAAGTTAATCATTTTTTTTACTTTTATTTAATATTTTATCAATTAAATAATGATATGTAACGTTAAGTAATATCTTATTATATAATGTGTCAATTAAAATAAAATGAAATTTAAAATAACTTATTTTGATATCTATATTTATATAAAATGTATTATTTTATGACTTATAATGAATATTTAAATAACTTATTTTGTATAATTTTAAACATCAAAATGAGTCATTTTAAACTTTATTCTATTTCAAATGACATATGATATGTCAAGATATCATTTAAGGTTA
Source organism: Dalbergia oliveri (assembly GCA_030441495.1). Classification (NCBI taxonomy): domain Eukaryota; kingdom Viridiplantae; phylum Streptophyta; class Magnoliopsida; order Fabales; family Fabaceae; genus Dalbergia; species Dalbergia oliveri. The sequence goes on from JAMLFY010000007.1 coordinate 26,837,037, forward strand.
TCAATCATCATTTAATTGATAGAATGTTAAGTAAGATTGGGTTGAGGGACTAAAATGACTTACATTTTGCAATGTTGGAACTAATTTGACTCATTTTAAAAGTTAAGACTAAAATAACTCAAGATTGAAAAATAAATGATTAAAATGAACATTAACTCTTTTAACAAATGTCGATTTCTCATCTATATTAATTTATCTCTCTCTCTAGCCTTTGAATTAAACTAATTAAATATTTTTATATACTCTTTATTAATTTGGTAGTTAACTAAAAAATACATTTGCGGCAAAAGGAACAAAATGTCAGGGCTAATCAACATTGTCATATCACAAAAGGAAAACTAGGTTTCTATGATGAGTTAATGTTCATTTTAACCTCATTTTATACTCATAAGTCATTTTAGTATTTAACTTTTAAAATGAGTCAAATTAGCCATTGACATTACAAAATATGAATCATATTAGCTCATCAATTCACTTTTATTTCACATTTCATCAATTAAATAATGATGGGTAATTTTAAGTGATATGTTCATATGTCATTTGTCTTTTGAAGTGAAATAGTATTTAAAATAACTCATTTTAATGTCTAATATTGTACAAAATGAGTCATTTTATGATTTTAAATGGAAATTTAAATGATTTATTTTGTATAATTTTAGATACTAAAATGAGTTATTTTAAACTCCATCAAACTTCAAATAACATAAGGTATGTCAAGATATCATTTAAGATTACCTATCATTATTTAATTAATAAAATATTAAATAAAAGTGAGTTGATGAACTAAAATGACTCACGTTTTGTAATGTAAGGACTAAGTTAACTCATTTTAAAAGTTAAGGACTAAAATAACTTATAAATATAAAGCTAAGGAGTAAAATGAGTATTAACTCTTTTTATGAGTTTATCCCATAACACACAAGTTTTTCCGAACTCAATGGTCTCTAGTTATGAATGACTCACGTTGTTACCGTTTTTTGTCCCTGGTAGACACGTTGTGGCCAATTTTATTTTTTTATTTTTGGTGTGATCCAATTTTACATTATATGTGCACTATGCATTAAAAAATAAAAAAAGCTTGTCAAAATTTGGTGAATCAGGGATTCCAATGGAACCCGCTGGATGCTTAGTATGACTAAGATCTATTAAGTGCGTTGACAAGTGAAGCCGATATTTCAGTGGCAAAAGCATGTTAGTTTACAAAGACGTGTTTTCGATTACTCTTTCCAGTTTTCAAATTTTGTAATTAAATTTATTTATAAAATTATGGAATATATATAAGATTGTGCACTCTTTTATGATGTTTTTTGGGCTTTAGCTATTTTCCATACTGCCTGTTGCACCGTGATAAGGTCAATGGCTCTCGTCGAAAATATGTAAAAATAAGGACCATAGTGGTTTGGTGGTTTGCATGATAGCAATGGATTGTGTTATTGAGGGCATTCATTAGAAAGCCTGTTCAATCTGTATATGGTCAACGTTAGATTAGACTTATAAGAAAGAAAAATACTAATTAAAAAATTACAACCTATGCCAGAACCGGAAAAAAAAACGAAAGGAAAAAAAATACAACCTATGAGTTAGTTAATATTTATTAAGTATTTTTATCTGTTTGATATGAGATCGGCACAAAAAAAGTTATATATTTATAAGCAAGAGTTTGATGTTGATATATTCCTCGTGTAAAATTAATTTTACACTGTCATTTAATGATATGTTTCTAATTGTAAGACTTATAATATGATGGGTAGTTCAATCTAACTCTTTTACTAATGTGATAATATATGATTGAATATATGTATATTTTTTCACACTAATAGTATATATAAATTAAATCTTATAAGTAACTTGAGCCAAAATTACATATATTTTTTGCACAATAAATAACACATTTTAACATTGATATATTGATATTACAAAAAAAATAATTGATATTAAATTATGTATCACTATATCATTGAGAATAATTAATTTTTATAGTGATTAACTTAAGAATAAGTTTTTTTAGTAGTTTCAATTTTTTTTTTTTTTGGTAGGTAACTTAAGAATAAATTTAGTTTATATGCATTGATAGTTTAATACAATACATTGTTAAATAATAGAAATCCAAGAAAGTGATAAATGATGATGAGTGATTATCAAAATGAGTAGTTATTTTAACATAATTTGATATTTTTTTTAAATTCTATTTGTTAATATTGTACTACTATTTTGCATTACAATTAATCTCTTTAAAGCTTACATATATATTTAATATTGAATTTAATTTTAATGCACTGATAGTATAAAATTGTTTTACATTAATATTCAATCAAAATATTTTGTTTGAATAACTTTCAAGTAATTAATATAAAAGTCAACTATTATGACTTATACATAATTGGATGATTATGTAAAAATTTTATACTTTTAGTGTATGACAATAAAATCCTTTAATATTATGTGATTCATTAGTAATATAAATATTTTATGCAATAATATTTTTAAATTAATACCTAAATATTACATTTCGAACTTCATGAGGGTAATATCGCCATGTGAAAAGGACTTTATTGTTCCCGTAAATAACGGCCGAAACAGTTGACATTCTAATCACCCGAGAAGGCCACAAATCCACAATGAGGAAAAAAAATGATTGACGAAAATTAATTAAATAACCAAAATAATAAAATAACAAATATACAAAAATCCAATAAAAAATTAATTTTAATATATTCTGTTTAAAAAATATTTTCATGGTAATTAAATTTAATATTATTAGGCTAAAAATATTTTTTAGATTTATTATTTCAAAAGTTTTACTCATAATATATTGTATAATTTGATGATGATGTTAACCCTGTGCAATGTATTAAAAAATAAAAACAAATTATTATAAAATAAAAGATTAATTTAGTATGTTTCCAGTGGAATATATTTAGAATTAGATTTTTAATCTCTACCCAAAAAAAGAACTAGATTGTTAACTAATTATATTTTAAGAATTTAATTTTAATGCAATACAATGTAAATAATTTCTGTAACATCAAATTATGCAATATGCATTTGATCCTTAATTTTTCTCTCTACCGTTGTTTAGGGTGTTGTATTTTGTTTTGTTGTCCCTTTTTTGGTATTTTTATCCCCTTTGTAAGTGTTTTATTTTTCTCGATATGGGTGTTTTGATTTATTCTTTGTGGGTTTTTTTTATGGTATTATAAATACAGTATTCGGATCTATACTAAAAAGGCAGGATCCATTCTTCAAATTGCGACGCTTATTTTATTAGTCTCTGATGTGAAAGATACTTAGATGTGGATAATTTTCAAGCATGGAGTAGGGCCATAAATCGTTGGTCGATTTAGAGTGTGAAATACATTTATTTTTTATTCAATTTGGATCTAATGTATTTGTTTTGATTTGTAAGCGGTGTTAGGCATTTTCATCATTCTTCTTTTTCTTGAAAAAAAGTTTTATCCTATATTATGGGTTCAAGTCTATTAAGCATGAGGCCATAGGTTAATAGGTTAAATTCCTGATTCATGACTTCTTGAGGGAAAGGATACTTTAAGAAACAACAAAAGGGAAATTATAAAAAAAAGGTTAAATTTGGATGCATTTATGGTGTAATTATTACATTTCAAATAATAAGAGTGAAAACTAATCACGCTTGATGATGTAGCCATACATTTTTAGGTATATGTGCATAAAAAATAAATAAATATATATATATATATATATATATATATATATATATATATATATAATCTTATATAAAAAAAGAATGCCTAAATATGTTTTGAATTTTGATATAGTAATAGTGTAAAAGAATTTGCACTATCATCTAATCAAATCTATACTTTTACATGACTATTCAAGTAGTAAGATTAAAGTTAATTACATTTGTTGATGAAATATTATATGATTAGATGACTATATTAAATATTTTTACATTATTAGTGTATTAAAATTAAATTCATATGTTTCGTCTTTATAAATATAATTTTTTTTTACCTTTAGTCTCTTTAAAATTGATTTTTGATACCACATTCTTTTAACATTATGTTTTTAATCCAGGTTGTTAACTAGGTTAAATTAATACATATAATGATTGAAAAAACAACTTCAGATATGTACAAGTACTAGACACAAATTTTTCTATATCCTAAAAGCTAAATGCATACTGTGAAATACTTTATAAGATACAAATTTAGAGAGTAAAAAGAAAAAACATAAGAGTTTAATTGCTATACACTCAAGTTAGCCAATGAACAATTGACAAATTATTTATCATGTGTAATTTTATAAAATTTGAATTAGAGTTAGTTATGAATAAATTACGTGATAACTTTCTATTCGTGACAATGTAAAGATGTTTTGCATCGTGCATAATAATTAAACTCAAAATATAATATTATTATAAAAAGAAAGAAGAGTCATTTTTTCGATAAAATAAAAGAGTAGTAAAGGTTTATTTTGTTTCCCTGAAATTATACGTGTATTTCACTCTAGTCCCTGAAATAAGAAAAAATATCAATTTAATCTCATAAATTGCAAATGTTATTCAAATTAGTCCTTTTGATGAATCAAGTTAATTTCTGCAAACATTACTATATGAACAAACCTGAATCATTTTTTGCAATTTCATGGATTAAATTTATAATTTATTTATTTCAAGGAATTTATAATTTATACTCAAGAGAACTAGCATAGTTCTAACAATATTTCCTATGATTTTTTGACAGTTGGGAACATCAATCTAGGTCCTCATCATTGCATAGGAACAACTCAAGCACTTTCGACAATGAATGGTGTTTGGGTTCTAACTCATGACCATATTGTTTGCCATTGAGAATCATTTTGAATATTATAGGTGTCAGAAATCATTTTAGAAATTCAAATTCCACGACTTTGATTTTATTTAGAATTATGCAAGAATCCCATGATAGACGATTTTGACAATTGGCATGATGAATTGTATATTTTAGAAAATGCATGAGACATTTGATATTTTATTTTAGAAAATATTATGTTTATGTACTTTTTTGACATTGATGCATGGTTATCAAAATTCCTAATTTAATTGCTAGGCAGACATAAAACTTCGAAATTTCAGAAAACACATTCCAGAATAAGACTTATGGATTAAACACATGTGTGCTTTTTAAGATAGAAATAGAACAGTGAATTAATGATTGTAAGGATTGTAAATCTTGATACCAAGTTGTCTTTACGAACAATCTCACTCTTCATATTTAGATGTGTAATTGTGAGCCCTGTCGGGATGGTTCTCATAGATCACTTAGATTACAGATAAATGGGCCTTGTGGAAATAATCTCATTTAGACTCATATTCGTGGATGACTCACTATTCTTTTTTTCCTTTGTAGACACAGTTGTTGGCACATTTGCCACTTATTCGCCTTCTCAGTAGTCGATGTTAGCTTTTTGTGGTGAGCCTTGCTTTATAGTAAGGTTATTATATTCCAGTTTTTTTTCTTAGAAAGTTAGAGTGCTCCAATAATGTATAGATAGGGTCCTTGAACACATGCATTATTTAATTATGAAGTTATTTTCATATATTTATTTTCTGCAAAATTTAAATAATGAACGTTTACAAATTTATAGTTATGGATTATTTGGATAATTGATTTTTATGGATTGTTCTGTCATAGAGTTAAACGAGTATTTAATTTATGCATGATTTAGATCATAATTTTTATGGAATTATTATGCATTATAGTAATACATTTTCTAGGAGGCTTCCGTAAGGTATATAATTCTTTACATGTCGGTCATATTAATTTGGGTTGTGACAAGTTTAGAATATTTTAACATTTTCGAAAATATAAGGATGAGAATGGAAGATTTTTATATTTGGTTTGTGAATAGAAAGAACATTTTGAGGAAAATTGTATTCTTGAAAATGAGAATGAACCCTATTTTATTCTCATACTCAATCATGTGAATGTTGGATTCCCAATTGGAAGATAATATTTCTGAAAATGAAAAGACTAAATTGCCTCTAAACCCTAAATCTTTAAATAACTATCATAATTATTGGACCATGGCATCAGAGACCAAACCACCACCAATCGAGACCATTTTGTCATTGATATTCTTGGAAAAATATACCATACTCCTGAAAATGTTGTTTAGTTTTCAATTTGCATGCCAAAGACTTTATACCCATTCCTAGAAAAGTTATTTCTGAAATATTTTTTTTGTGAACAGTATTCCAGGAATAAAAAATCATTTCATGAAGTACACACCCATAAGGAATTTAGACTTCTTCTTTGAAAACCCTAATAAAAATTGTTTTATAAAAATGGATTTAATTTGTATGGTGACAATATAAATATTTTTTACATCGTTCTGATCAAATATTTCTGTTTGTATCATCTTTGAATTGGTGGGAAGAGACCTAACCATATTTGCTAATGTGACAAAATGTGAATGAAAGACAATATAAATATTTTTTATACATTAAACTCAATCATAGAAAACTTATCTTTATATTTATTCCACATCCAAAAATACTCTTATAAAAAAATAAAAATTAAGTTGAAATAAAAAAAAAGTGAATTGCGGACTCGAGACGAGTTTGAAATATGGTTTTATAACAGGGGTTAAGGTCCGCTGTCACCCTTTCTCTCTCTATCTCAAGGTTCTCTTTGTCCCTTATCGTCTCTCTCTCACCTTCTCACTTTCTCCCCCAATACGCATATTTTCTCCCTCCCCTAGAAAACGATAGAAAGTCACCCAGAAAATTTCTAGAGCCCAAGAACAACACAACAGTCTACACTATAGGCGCAGCAGGGGACTCGCGCCAAACCTTCAATATCCAGAATCAATGCCTTCTCATTCCCGCACTGTATCTTCTATGGCGGCACGCTTCGATCTGAATCGCCGCCGCTAAACTTATTCTTATTCCCTCCCTCTCTGTTTCCCGTCCTCGGAAGCCTAAGGTTTTGTCTTTTCCGTTGTGCGCGTTTTCGGTTCTTTCTTTCTTTCAAGGTTTCGTTTCGTCGCTGAGGCCGGAAGCCCTAGATTGGTGTGCGGTGCACCGCAATTTGGCTGCCGCGTTTGGCGCTTTGGTTTCTTGTTCGATACGTGGTCGGCGAACCTTCCAAACCGGCGTCTTTTTTAGCTCATTGCTTCTGCGCGAACCCTAGTTTCGTTGCGGCGCTGTGGATTTTGGTGTGTAGGATCTGGAGGGTGGATTTTGTGTCGGATTCGGTTCTGTGAAGTGGGGTTGCGTTTTTTTTTTGTACTGCGGTGGATGCGCTGCGGCATTGGGATGCTATTGCGTTGATTTTTGATGCCTCCTGAACCGTTGCCTTGGGATCGGAAGGACTTCTTCAAGGAGAGGAAGCACGAGAGGTCCGAATCTGTTGGCTCCGTCGCCAGATGGAGAGATTCCTCTCATCACCACCGTGGCGCCGACTTTCATCGGTGGGGATCCACCGAGTTTCGCCGACCGCCTGGTGAGTTTTCAATCCTTTCTCCGATCTTTCGTTTTGGTGGTTGGTGTTTTAGAGTTTTAGGTTTTTTTGTTTTTGTTTTTTTTTAAGGCATTTAGGTTTACCGAACAATGGAAACAAAAACCCACCGGTTATTTTTTGGGTTTTTTTTACCTTCTCCTTTCAAATTTTTCTGGCTTTTTTTTTTTTTTGGAAAAGTGGTAGATATTTGAGTGGTGTATGATTTGATTGATTATTGTTATTTGAAGATCTGTTCCTGTAGTTGTTGTGGAATGTTGTTTTGAGGAGGTTATTATTATTATTATTTTTGAATAAAGAATTAAGGGCAAGATTTTGTGGTGCTCTTTTTTGCTTTGCTGGGCGTGAGAATATATACTTTGCTTGTGCTGATTTTTTTATTATTATTCTGTTTTCTTATTTGTTTAAATATTTTTCTGAAGGTCATGGTAGGCAGGTTGGTTGGCACCTCTTTTCCGAAGAATCTGGCCATGGCTATATGATTTCTCGGTCCAGCGACAAGATGCCGGAAGAAGATAGCCGTCCATCTGTTTCCCGTGGGGAAAAGTATGGCAGGAGTGGTAGGGAAAATAGAGGCTTTGGCCAAAGAGATTGGAGAGGACATCCGTGGGAAACCACCAATGGTTCTGTAAATTTTTCAAGGAGGCCACAGGATGTGAATAATGACCAGAGGTCAGTTGATGAAGCTGGAACATTTTCATCTCATCCACATTCTGATTTCATGAATGGGGTGGGAACTGGCCCCAGATGCAATAGGGAGAATTCTCTGGGTTCAATGGACTGGAAGCCACTTAAATGGACCCGCTCTGGAAGCTTGTCGTCACGTGGCTCTGGTTTTAGCAATTCAAGTAGCTCGAGGGGCATGGGCGGGGCAGATTCCAATGAAGCAAAGGCCGAGTTGCAACCCAAAAATGCAACTGCTAATGAGTCACATTCAGGGGAAGCTGCTGCATGCTTGACATCTTCTGTGCCATCTGAAGATACAACTTCCAGAAAGAAGCCAAGGCTAAATTGGGGAGAGGGACTTGCAAATTATGAAAAGAAAAAAGTTGAAGGGCCTGATGTAATTGCTAACAAAGATGGCTCTGTCTTGTCTACTAGTAATATGGAACCTTGTCCTTCCCTTGGACCCAGCTTAGTGGATAAAAGCCCAAAAGTCACAGGATTTTCAGACTGTGCATCTCCTGCAACTCCATCTTCTGTTGCATGCAGTTCCTCCCCAGGTACGTTATGGGACCCTCTGCTACTGTTTCTAATCCTTTGTAACCGTTCTGTCTAAAAGGTATAAATAAAACTGCCAATTTAACCTGTAGAAGATTTTACTACTGGTAATGAAGTAACATCTGATTCAGCATGGTGTACATCTTGCTATATCATAAATTTGATATTATGGTGTTTATCTTGCTATTTCATATAGGTGGAATAGTGCTTAGATATCCTGCAGTACAAATTTTTTCCTGTGGCAATATTCTTTACTATTGAAACTAGCTTGGGTAGTTTGATGTTTCTTTTTTGTTGGTTGTTGTTTGTGTTTTCTCATTTGCTTTAACGATGATCTTTGTAATCAACTTCTTTTTGTCTTAATAAATCTGTTTTTGGTGAGATAATCTCTTGAGAATATGACTCCATGATTATCAATGGCCACAGGAATTGACATTTCAACAGTTGTGTTGCTGCCTTCATTTTCTGACTGATTTTGAGATACTATGTCTTGAGCATTTTCTTAAGATTAGGCAACTCTGATAGAAGCACGACATTTTGTAGGAGAATTGCAATTCAGGATGGTTGCTGTGAACATATTTCAATGTTGGATGAATTATTCAAAATGATGTCTACTAAAGTCAGTATATTAACAATCACTGATCACTCCCAATGACCTTTTTTGGTCAATCGTTGTTAATTGGAGATATGCTTTGCCACCTTTTTGGATGAAATGCTAATTAATATTTTCCCATCAAATTTGCTGCTAATAGTAGTCAAAATGCAATTGTTAGAAATATACTACATGTTTTTTGTTTTGCATATGATTTATTTGCCAAAATTTAACGTTCACTTCGTCTCAGGTGTGGAGGATAAATTATTTGGAAAGACTGCGAATGCGGACAATGATGTAAGCAATATGATTGGTTCACCTGTTCATGGGTCCCAAGATTTTCTGCAGAGGTTTTCTTTTAATTTAGAGAACTTGGATATTGACTGCTTGAATAATCTGAGTTCTTCAATTATTGAGTTGATACAATCTGATGATCCAAGTTCTGTGGATTCTGGTCTTGTGAGGTCCACTGCAATGAATAAGTTACTGATATGGAAGGCTGACATTTCAAAGGTATTGGAGACAACTGAATATGAAATAGATTTTCTTGAAAATGAACTGAGGTCACTAAGATCTGAATCCGGGGACACATGTCCGTGTCCAGCAGCATTGGGCTCTCAGCTGGTTGGTCACAATGGAAAATCTTGTGAAGAACCTGTTGGATTCTCTGATAAGGTCACTCGGCCGGAGCCCTTGAAAATTGTTTCTTCTGACGTCCCAAGTGCTGAGAAGATGCCTCTTTCAACTAATTTACTTAGTATTTGTGAGAATGGCAAGGAAGAGGACATTGATAGTCCTGGAACAGCAACGTCTAAATTTGTAGAGCCTCTGCCATTCGTTAAAGCAGTTTCTCCATGTGATGCCGGGAAATATGATAACTTCTCCAGGGATGTGAATGGTGTAGAGCTTACTGCCACAAAGTGCTTAGTTCCCTGTACCTCTAGGAAAGTTGATGGTGTGTCTGCTTGTGTTGGAGGTGATACATCTGTGGAGGGGGAAGATAGCATGAGTACTATCTCTGGTGTGAGCTTAAGCTCTAGCACTGAGGATAGTTTATATGATAAAATTATTTCTTCCAATAAAGAATTAGCAAAAAGCTCGTCGGGAGTATTTGCTAAGTTATTGCCTGAAGGATGTTGTAAGATTGGTAATATAGGAGCTAGCTGCGACCCGTGCTCTCTGACTGTGATGAAAAAATTTGCAGAGAAAAAGCAGTTTGCAAGATTTAAAGAGAGAGTTATCACACTTAAGTTCAAAGCCTTGCATCATCTGTGGAAAGAAGATATGCGCTTACTGTCTACAAGGAAATGCCGCCCTAAATCTCACAAGAAACATGAACTAAGTGTGCGAACTACCTGCATTGGTAATCAGAAGAATCGATCCTCCAATTGCTCTCGTTTTCCATTTCCTGGTATGAAACTTTTTTACCAGGTCTCCTGCTTATTGTAAGCAAGCAATGTTGTGCTGTTTTTCTTTATATAATTAGGCCAGCTAGGAGATTGTGCTTTTAGTCTGATTTTGGATGGCAATAGGTACTTTGTTTAAATATAAAACCTGGCCAATTTTCTATTTTTGGTTAGATTTTGAAAAAAAAAAATCATGATTTTGGTAGTGTTCTCTGTGTGTGGGTGCTCGCTTGCTCAAAACACTTGTCTCTTGACGAACATAATACTAGAGGTTGTTAGGACTTGTCTTTATTATTAATAAAATTCTCTTTTATTGTACCAAATTTTATGTTAGCCATGTTGAGTGATGGAAGGGTGTGTCTCAGCACAATGGTAAAGTTACCTTGTGGCGTGGAGGTTGGAGGTTCAAATCTTGAAAATAGCTTCTCTACTGGTGGGGTAAGGCTGCATGTATCCACCCTTCCCTAACCTCGCCAGGTGGGAGTCTTGTGCACAAGGCCCTGTGTTGAGTGATTATGCTATTAAAAGTCGTGATTGTTGCAGCATCATGTTGATAAGAGTTAATCTATGGATCTTGTTATGTATTGTTTAAGTTTATGAGGATGTAGGCAGGGCAGCAGTTCAATTGAGTCTTTGAGTTGTCTCATTTAGGCATCTGCCAACGAGAAATATGAAATAATGGCTGGATTGTTGTTAGCATAGAGAAAGAAGTTATATAAAAATAATATTGTGTGCTCTCTCTAAGGAAAAGAGCTTTAAGAATGCTTTTCAACTTGATTTTATAACCTTCAAGAGTCAATAATTAGTTCCTTTAGTTGTTGATTGTTTGACTTGGGCTTCTGCAGGATGCTGAGATGTGAATCCAGCATGGTGATAGATGTCATTGTGCAACTGTTCTGTTTTTTGGTTGTGTTGCATTGTGCATGCCTAGCTGCTTCATTCAGTAGTTCAATGATGTGTCTTCAAGTCTAAAATATATTTTGTTCAAACAGGGGTTGACTTGTAGATACAATCACCCGGCTCGGACCAGCTGGTTCAGCCACTGAACCTGGTGAACCGGGCCTTGAACCGACCTGAGCGACTTTGGATCGGCCAGGCATCACAACAGGATTGAACCGGTTTAACTTGGCTAGTTTTGAATAAAACTGGTGACTTAGCGAGTTTTAATGAACCGGACCATAACTTAATAGATCCTTTTTAGTAAAATTTTTTTAATTGAATTCTATCATTCATGGCCCAATTTTACGGCCATCAGAAGCCCATTTGTCAAAAACACTAGGCTTCTATCAATTGTAACGGGTGAATACAATCATTGCATTTTATACTAAATCACTTGCCTCCACTTTTAACTTCCCATCAATGTGGGACTTCTACTGCATATTGACATTGGTCTGGTGGTTGTGCTATAAACCCTAGCCATTTCTATTAAACTTTTACGTTAATCAGTGATTTTATGCAAAATATAAAAATGAAACCAATAATATACTATTTTAAAAGTCAATGGAATTTAAATTAAAAGATTAAAATCTATGTAAGGTAAGTTTCTTTCCTTTTTTTCAAGTATGATTTGAACATATGATGAGTGAATGTGCATGTAATACAATAGCTCTTACACATAAAATGAATGGTTGAATCTCTATTTCTATTTGCTTAAAGAAATGATTATATATTTTAAATTTTTTATATTTATTAATCATTTAATCATATTCAGTTCAACTGGTTAACCAGTGCCTCACCTCTTGAACTAGTGACCCATTGACCCAGTGCCTTACCGAATCGAGCACTAGGTCGAGTTTGGTAACTATGGATACAATGTTGATATACTAGGGTTAAAAAGATGAGCTCTCTCTTGCTAGTTTAATGGTTTTCTGTGATGTTTTATGTTGACGCATAACATTATCTTAGATAGTAGCTTGTTTCCATTCCTAATTTATTTACACTTTTTTTTCCTATGCTTATGTCCCTCTCTCCCACTGTCTGCTGCAGGAAATCATCTCAGCTCGGTTCCAACATATGAGATAATTAATGTCACTAGAAAACTGCTTTCGGAATCCCAAGTTCAAGTTCACAGCAACACACTGAAGATGCCAGCATTAATTTTGGATGAGAAGGAGAAGATGATTTCGAAGTTCATATCTAGTAATGGGCTGGTTGAAGATCCATTGGCTATTGAGAAGAAAGAGCTATGGTCAATCCTTGGACTTCAGAAGAGAGGGAAATTTTCTTGGAGAAATTTGCTGCCTTTGGAAAAGATTTTGGAACATTGCATCTTTCCTTGACCATAAGACAACTGCTGACTGTGTTGAGTTTTATTACAAAAATCATAAATCTGATTGTTTTGAGAAACTTAAGAAGCAAGATATTGATAAGCTTGGGAAGTCATTTTCAGCAAAAACTGATTTGGTGGCATCAGGTAAAAAATGGAATCGTGAAACGAATGCTGCTTCACTTGAGATTTTAAGTGCTGCTTCAGTGATGGCGGATGGCTTTGCATTTAATAAAAAAATGCGTGCTGGAAGTTTCCTTATGGGTGGATATGGTAGTGTGAAAACCTCAAGGGGTGAGGACCGCATCAGGGAGAGATCAAGCAGCTTTGACATTCTTGGGGATGATGGAGAGAATTTTGTGGCTGACGTATTTCCTGGTACTTTTTCATCTGAGGCTATGAGTTCTTGCATAACAAGTTCAGTTGATCCTTTAGAAGGTAACTGGGATAGGAAGTTCCTCAAAGTGAACCCTGCATGCAAACAACCCTTGACACCTGATGCTACTCAGAATGTTGATGATGAGACCTGCTCAGATGAGAGCTGTGGTGAAATGGATCCTACTGATTGGACAGATGAGGAGAAGGCAGCTTTTCTTCAGGCTGTATCGTCTTTCGGTAAGGATTTTGTGAAGATAGCTCGGTGCATGGGAACAAGGTCCCAAGAACAATGCAAAGTTTTCTTCAGCAAGGCTCGAAGATGCCTTGGATTAGATGTCATGCGCCCCATACCTGAAAATGTTGGATCCCCAGCAACTGATGATGCAAATGATGGTGGGAGTGACACAGATGATGCATGTGCTGTACAGACAGGCTCAGTGGTTGGCACTGATAAGTCTGGCACTAAAACAGATGAGGATCTGCCTTTGTCTGTCATGAACACATACCATGATGAAATGGATCCTGTTGAAGCTAGGAACCTGTCAGTTGAGGTAAATGAGTCAAAGGAAATTAATGAGACTGAAGTTCACCATGAAGATGCAAACCTGTTTTCCGATGCTTGTGCAACTAGAGGTGAAGCTAAACTGGGCTCTGGTAGTAGTGAAGCTGTTTTGTACTGTTCTGACAAGTCTTGTTCATTAAGTGGACGAGCTACTATAATTATGTCAGATGGCACTGAAGTTGGAAAAGATAAAGCTAATAAATTGGGTGGTGTTGTTACGGAATTGACTTCTGCTCTTGACACTAATGAACCATGCTTGAGTAATTCTGGTGATCAGGTTAGACTGCTTTCTGAAGTTTCTTCTGGGAGTCTTGGAAATGAATTGGTGAGGCGTAGAGTGGCTTTGCCCCGATGTCCTGATGGTAGAGATGATAAACATGATTCTGATGCTGATGTTGTAGTTGAATTGAAAAGCTCAGTTCAAGATTCAAGTACTACAATAAATGCTTCACTCTCATCTGTAGGCAATTCTTGTTCAGGATTGAGTTTTGGTGCTGAAAGCAAGCATGTGTCCCTTGGAATGACTCAGATCTCAGCAGTATATGCGGAGGATCTTCATGCAACTGCAAATTCATTGTCACAAAATTCTGGTGCTGCAGTTCATGTGCAAAGTGAGAAAAATGCTGCCCAGGATCAACTGTCCTCTACTTGTGATTTTCAGGGAAGTAGAAATTTGCATTGTCATAATCCCATTAGCAATGGGGACCATCAGCTTCATAGTCCTGGGAATTCATTGGACCTTGTTGAAGTGCTCCTCCAGGGTCATCCTATGCAAGTGCCCATTAAGAAAGAAGTGAATGGGGATATGAAATGCAGCAGTTCAGCTACTGGGTTTCCTCTTCTTTCCCAAAAGATTGACCATGTCAATGATCATTTTGAAACAAGGTTACACCCTTCATCAGATTCTGAAAAACAATCCAGAAATGGTGATGTGAAACTGTTTGGAAAGATATTGAACAAGCCATCGTCTGTCCAAAAGCCTAATTCGAGTACCAAGGGGAGTGAAGAAAATGGTATCCATCGTCCAAAGTTAACCAGCAAATCTTCTAGTCTGAAATTCGCCAGCCATCATAATATTGATGAAAATTTGAAAATTTTGAAGTTTGACTGTAATGACAGTATTGATTATCTTGGTCTTGAAAATGTTCCAATGAGGAGTTATGGTTATTGGGATGGGAACAGAATACAGACTGGTCTCTCATCATTGCCTGATTCTGCCATCTTACTAGCAAAATATCCTGCTGCCTTCAGTAATTATTCTGCATCTTCAGCCAAATTTGAGCAGCAGGCATTGCAGGCATTTGCGAAGAACAATGAACGGCACCTGAATGGGGCATCTGCTTTTACCACTAGAGACATCAATGGCAGCAATGCTGTGATTGATTATCAGATGTTTAGAAGTAGGGTTGGCTCGAAAGTGCATTCCTTTATGGTAGATGTAAAGCACCGCCAAGATTTGTTATCCGAGATGCAGAGAAGAAATGGTTTTGAAGCAATCTCAAGTTTGCAGCAGCAGGGGAAGGGAATGGTGGGAACAAATGGTGTCGGAAGACCAGGGATTCTTGGAGGATCATGCAGTGGTGTCTCAGATCCTGTGGCAGCAATCAAAATGCATTATCCCAACTCTGACAAGTATGGTGGTCAGACTGGGTATATGACCAGAGAGGATGAATCTTGGGCTGGGAAAGGGGACTTAGGCAGGTAGTAGATGTGATGAGCGGCAAAGATTTCTTTTTGCCGCGACCTGTATAATAGTTTTTTTAATTGCTCAATACAGTGTAGGACGATTTAATGGTTCTCCAAGCCCTGTCGTTTTGGTAAAATATTTAGGTGCTTGTAACATGGCAGCAGCTTTGTATTTGTTTGTATTTGGTGAAAATACAGAAATAAACTCTGGAGAAGGTAGGAGGGGCGATTGCCATTGCCATTCTGGATCTTTTTGCCATCACTGCTCAATCTAACAATTTTTTATGCCTGGATATTTGTTTCCAGTTTTGAGGACTCATTTTGAGGTACTAATTTTTACTGTACAAGATGTTAGGGGGGACTCGGCATGGAATCTGACTTTTTTAGCTTAGGTTTCATTAGTTTTCTTCTTTCCTGTTAGTAAACATATGACACCACTACCAAAAAAGAACGTAGAAATAGAATCGATGGTTTTAGCTTCTGTTTCGGCAATTTGAGACTGCTTAATTGCTTTTCTAGTGCTAGTTGGGGATATGTTTGTTTCTTTCATAAGCAGATTGCTGGTATCAGCCAGTGTTGAGGTAATGTTTCTTTCTTTGGTCTGTTGCGCTATTATTTATTTATTTACAAAGGCATTATTAAAGATACAAATTCTTCCTATGGGATTAGGGGAAAAGGGGATGGTGGGGATTGAATATGGGACTTTCCACTCTAGGAGACAATTACAATCAAGGGACCGTGGGCTTAACCATGGTCTTTTGCGCTATTTGTTGTAGTGTTTCTCGTGGGATCTGCTTCAGAGTATGCCCTCTTTTGCTAGATGTGTCCGATGGTTGACATTTATTGTTTTGGAATTAATATTAAAATTGTGCATTTAGTGTAAGGTGTACTTTTATCTTATTTTCTTTTTACTTTTATCTGATTAAATCATCCTTGTTTCTGTTCCGGCTCAAAATCCTCGATCTTTCTCGTCATGAGCATCCGTATCAGCGACTCCAACACCATTCCAATGGCGCACCATCTTCAAAGTGAAAGTAGAGCCTGACCTTTCCTCTTGGTTGGAGCATAACCACCACGCCCATAGTTTTTTCTTCCATCCATCTCCACCACAGCCAGCAAAAGTGGCTTTCCTGCAATCATGTGACATACTCTAATTTCCTTATCCGTCGGATCAGATTTCATTATTTGAATAAAAAAATAAAAAATATACGTATAAAAGAGCAAGAAAGAGCACTGCAAAAAAGAAAAAAGGAAAATTGTATTTTACTTCTCTGAAACATAGGTAATAATATGTATTTTATTCCAAACTTTCAATTAGATGTAGATATACGAAGTTTTCTACATATATATTTTAGTTCTTTTATCAAATTTTTGTCTGTTAATGAAAAATAAGTGTAGCATACCCTTGAATGTGTGGTAAGGTTTAACCTTAAACCATTTTGAACGTGTGTTATTTTTTTAACAATAAATAGAAAAAGGTTAATAGAATGGCCAATTTATTTAGTTAGGACAAATTTGGGTTGATTTACATGTTTTCAAAATTCTAGGGAGTAAAGGGCGTGACTTTTAGGGGCCATGTGCTAGATGGATTGATTTTAGGCAAGGCGTTTTAGTCGCGTTTGATATGCAGATTGGAATCTCAAGAATTTTATAAATTATATCTAGGAATAAATCATTACGTGTTTGGTTGACATTGATATATCAGGGAATATAAGGCATTTTTTCAAATACCCTAACAAAATGGTAGTGACAACAGTGGTGATTCTGCGACCATAGTAATGGTTTGATGGCGTCGCCAATCGATGGTGGTCCATGACGAGCATTGGGAGTTGGTGGTCTTGCGCCAACAACGATGTTCTATTGATGGTGGTGTTCTGATAACATGGGCAAGCGTCAACAACGAGCATCAGTGGTCTTTGTCGATGTCTTATCGACAGCTTCATTCTGTTCAGTCGACCTCTGTGCTTGCAACATGTACATGTCTGCCTTTATGGACCACAAATTTAATGAACAGGTATTGCTAGCTGCGAGAACCATGATGCTTCCAACCATCTATCTGGCGATTGTTTGACTTTATCCTCATGCTAATGGCATGATGAACCTATGCTTCTCCTCTCTCATCCAAGTGCTATCAGTTTCATGCTACAGTGGCTTGTTGTTATTGTTGTTAGATTAAATCATAATTCAAATGGAGTCAATTGACCTCCTGTTATTTTTGTTGTTTGATGTAACCTTATTTCAAATCCGCCTCCTTCAATTGTGCCGTGACTTATTAGATATAAAATCATTCATGTGTCTCAGGCCCACGTGTCCCTAAATAAGTCTAGCACGGCCTTAGAGTTTCCGGGACACACCAATGTCACGGGAAGACCCTAGACATATCAAAATGCAGAAATAGCAACCCTCTTGCAGTCACCCTCGCCACGACAAGTTCCCTCATCATAGCGGGACGGGAGGTACCCGTTCGCCATGGTGAGCATGCTGCCAAGTCCTAGAATAGGGGACACTATAGGGAAACTCGCCATGGCCAGGTACTCCTTTGCCATGGCGAGTTCAGTCCCTTAAAGGGATAAGCTCAAACAAACTTGCCATGGTGAGACCTCATATAAGAAAACCCTAAAAACGACGCAGTTTCATTATACAACCCCCTTTCTATCCTCACCACGATTCAAACCTTAAAAAAGCCCCAAATACATTTCTCCACCTCTCCTATCAAGATTTCCTTCTTTCCTCCATTCTCCAAGCTAATAGGTAAGAGATTTATGATGTTTTGCTAAGTTTCCTCTATATTCTCTCAAGTTTAAAAGTTGGGGTATCCTTATGCATGGATTTCTCTTGTTTTCCTTCCCTCCAAATGTCCCCAAATATGCCCTTGGGGTATGTCGTAGTTGTTTGATGTTGTTCTTGATTCCATGGTAGTGGTTGGCCATTCCAAGATCCTAAGGTTAAGCTAGTGGTGATACCTTTCACTCGGCCTTCAAGGTGAATAGATTTGAACTCATGACCTTATTTTCAATTGTTATGATTATGTTTTTAGTATTATGATTGCTAGATATGAATCTACAAGTAAACTACTTCATGAATATAATTTTACAAATATGCCAATTTTGGAAGAATTGCGAATCTTTGAATAAATTGTGAAAATATGTTTTAGAAAATCATGTGACCATGTTTGATATATTGTATGCCATGAAAATATTTTATTTGTTCATGAAAGGATTTATTGAAAAAATATGACATTTAGTAAGTGTACCAAAATCGTTAGACAATATTATGGATTGATGAAACTACCACATTTTCAAGACTTTGGATTACCTGATTATACTTTAGAATCTCAACTTATGTTTTATTGGAAAAATATTGAGTTGAGTATGATTTATCTTCATAGACGGATATGTCATCATGATTTTAGAGTTATCATGTTTACGAAATCATGTTATCATGAAATACAATTTTAGAATTCCAAATATGAGTTTTTGAAAGTATTGAATTAAGTGTGATTCAAAACATTTATCAAATACATGCATACTCTGGGTCTTTGAAATCACCATGTCTACAAGTTGGTGATCTCGTGGCGGCCATGATTTCAGAACCCCAATTATGCTTGACAGTCAACTCACTAGAATTATATGAATTCTAAGCTTTCAAATTTATTTAGTTTATTTGCAAAATTAGTTTTAGATTGTAACTATAAAGAAACATGTAGTGAGTTAACTTAAGATCGTTAGTCATGGTATCAAGTTATTTACTAGAGGACAATCTTGCCCTTTAGAGTATTTAGATAATGGAACTTAGTTAGATATTCGCCCTATGAGAGCTAGTTAAGTGGCCATTTTAGAGTTCAAAGTAAGTATTATCATTATGTACCGATTTATCATGTTCAAGGATTCCTGTTTCTTAGTCTTTTTGTAAATAAAATAAAAAAAGTTAATTCTGGAACTTCATGGCTTTCAACTTTATTTACCAATATACATTGACTTTTTTTAATAAAAGCAATATGTTTAGCTGTCAAACGTTTTGCTTGCATATATGTCATGACCTAATTTGGGAATGTGACACGTGAGGAATTTCATCCACGTAAGCCTCATGGTCGCTGAGTCATACTATATGCATAATCTAAAATATAAAATTCATCTCTAAATGTAAAGCAACTTGCATTTCAAAATCATAATAACCATAAATAATTCATTTTATGAGCCAAGTCTGAATTTGAAATCTCAACATAAAATATGAGTTGCTTTATAAAAAAGAATCATGAAAACTATATCATTTTAAATACATAATAAATCATCATAAACAAAATGCAAAAATATCATGTGAGGTCCGAGACCCTACACACACTATCCTGGAGCATTGTATAGTAGAAAACAAAATATTTCACGGCAACGTGAAGCTCACCAAGCTGGAAACTCTAATGCTACTGGGAGGAGACTGAGAAGAACCCATAGTGGCTGCATCTAAAAGAAAAAAAGGAAAATGTGAATTTTATTTAAAGCTTAGTGAGTAGATTCTAATCCGTAACCCCCACATAAGATAACCAAAAGGAATACATATAAATCATAATATTAAATGCATTAGCTTGAAACCATTTTTCATATTTACATGCGTAATAATCTCCAAAATAATATTCTCTGGAAATCATAAATCATAGTAGTCTAATGGAGAACAATAATCTTTGGGATTTCTTGGATCTCTATGAGTACCTCATAAGGTCCCAAATTTGGATACCTAATTAGGTTTCATATCTTATTTCTCTTATAAGGGAGATTGTCCTCTAGTGAACAACTTGGTATCAAAATTAATGATCTCTCAAACTTAACTCACTATATTTTTCTATAGCTTCTAATCTTTAAATCATAAAAACGAAATAATTTCTCTAAAACTTTATAATTGGGCTCTACTATGGGTTTGTAAGCAACATCTCAAAAATATACTATTCTTGGAATCATTAGGAAAATCATGCCATCTCCAAATATTCATCTTCATAAGCAAGCTATTCATAAAATCATTTTAGCAACGGTCCCATGTATATTATAATACCGTTTTCATGTTCCATTGAAAACATAAAATTCATAAATGTGATAAAATCAACAATAGTTCATAATCATTTTTGAAATAGTCTTTAGAATCATGCATTTATGTCAACAAGCTAATAAAATATCTATAATGATAAAAAATATTGGTCACAGGCTTGAACCCACTTACCTAGAGGAAGAACAAATTGTGTCAACACCAACGAAGCTCCGTGGAGCATGGGTGGCACCAAGTTTGCCATAACAATCACAAAATCCACGAATAATATCTAATAATCTCTAGACACTCTAAACCAACTCTAAGAACATTAGGGGAACCTACACTTGACAACAATAAGAAAACAATGCCCATAACATAGAGGAGGAAGGAGGAGAGGAATCTAACATAAACCATAGATAAATCCTTACCTCAAAGCTTGGAGGAGGTGGGATTGAGTGTGGATGCGATTGAGGAGGGTGGAAAAGAGTTTTAGGGCTAGTGATTTCAATTTTAGGGTGAGAAAATGACTAGAAATTATTTATAGGGTTAGGCTGTCAAAAAACAACTACGTTGTTTTGGTCCTGTTACGGCATCGAAGGCACTATTGTAGCAATCTATGACCACTATAGCAGTCTAGAGACTTGAAACACCTATGCCTGAAAACACACGACCGCTATAACAATTTAGAACTGCTATATTCGTTAAATTGGAGAGATTTCAAATCCACCAACCCACACCGTTGACCTTTATAGCGGTGCAAAACTGAGTTCTACATCTAAGGGTCTTTTATGCATTCGAGACCTTTTGGGCAACATGGGTAGGTCTTGAAGGACGCTAAGGCCATATAGACTTGTTTAGAAATATGTAAACACGAGGTATTACAATATAATATGTTTAGTTGTCAAGCGTAATACATGTGTTTACAAGATAGACGATATCTGACATGTGGATTTCAAGACAAGCAACATAGCTAACTGTGCATCGCATTTAGATATAAAAAAAAATTCTCATATAATACTGTCCATAGTTGGCTGAATTATGGTGCTCAATGTCCAGTGGTCTCACACACTATCATTCTCCCTCATTCTCTTTTCCCAATTCTATTTCCCTTTTCTTTTCTTCCAAAGAACCGTTTCACTAGATCAGCTTGAGGGTAGATTCTACGTGGGGAGTGAATGGAGACTATTGCCTACCTCCTTAAATTAGAAATTAATTTATGCTAAGTTGTACAAAGACAATGTAGTGAAAGGGCACAACCTAGGTAATCTCTCAAGGAGACTTTATCAGTTAGTTGAGAAAATTGAGGTTTTTAAAGAATGAGAATTAGGCAATTTAAATGAAAAGATAATAGCAATAGAGAAGAAGGCACTGGTGCAAGGTATTCCTAAGATTGGAATTAATTATCATTGACCAAATATTAAATCCACTAGTGGCTATTAGTAATTAATTCCTGGCAATTCTACTAGTGATCAATCGATCCTAGAATTTGACCAATGCAAATAACCATAAACGATATCTCAATTTATTTAAAAATTATAGTGATTTGAGATACCAATTGCTATAGCTTAATCGCCAATTGGAAGGTTAATTTTAATATTCTCCTTCAAACATAAACTAATAGATCTATCAATTTATGCCCAAGGGATTTCCCTAAACGACGATCGCTAATTTAGTTATTACAATAAAAATTATAGCAATTACCACAACAATTATAGGAATAGAAATTGCAGAACATTGAGAAAACTAATGCATTCAATATAAATAAAGGGTCTCAAATATTATCCAAATCCATCGAAAATCCTTACACTAGTAAAAGAAATCCACCCCTTCATCTCTGAGGATTACAATCAATGAATCTAAAAAAATACCTGGAAATAATAGTAACAATCCTTACTACCATCCACAAGAACAAAGAAATTCGCTTATGGAATCCCTAAGAGAGAAAAGTAGAGAAGAAGAAGATAGAGAGAAGTGTAGAGAGAATAATATCAACTAAAGTATGAAGCCAAAAACTAGGTTAAAATTCTGAGTCATTCCTATATATATTGCACTTTAAAAATAGGTCAAAGTGGAACCCAAAACAGATTTAATGAGTTATTCTATCATCACATAAGTGCTCCAGTGCCCAAGGAGCTAAGCACACTCCAAAAGGGTTGGCCAAAATTTTCACGATTGTTCTTCTGCGAGTCCTGTAGCACGAATGGTGAACTTCAATGATTTTTCTTCCTTTTTGCTCTAAACTTCTTCTAAAGAGTTCCTAGCATTTTTCTTGACATTTTGTACTTAATTCAATGCTCTTATATACAAAAATCATACTCAAAGAGACGGGCTAAATGCAACAAACTTTAATTCCATATTTATTCCAAAAATTAGTGGAATAGTCAATGATTCCACAAATTTGCACAATGAGGAGCAAGTCAACAATCATTATTATTTTCATCAACAAGCTAAGATTTAAAAGTAGAATAAATGGCATAAATGCAATGCCCTTTATCAAGGAGTGATGGGTTAGTGACCAAATTGGTCATTGAATCTTGATCATTAAAATTATAACCAATGGGTAAGATTGAAAGTTTTTATCACATGAAAAATAACTCTAAAATGACCTGCTATGGAACTCATCATCTCGAAGGTAGAGTCATAACTCCTTGTGCGCTCACTAGGTGTATAATGTGGACATGTAGAGAGGAGTCCAACAACTAGCATAGTTGTGAACTCCTTCACAAGAACTTGTCATACGCACCTATTTGGGTGTCACAACTTGATCTGAGAATGTGATTTGAACGTGAGGATTTCATCCCTACGTAAGTCTCGTGATCGCTGAGTCACTCTTTATGCATATTTAAAACATAAAATCCATTTAAATTCAGTAAGTTCATCTCTAACTATAAATCACCTCCTCTTTGAAATCAAAATAATCATAGCTGTAATTTCATAATCAAACTCTAAAGCCTATGGTCATAATACAAAACATATATATTGAATTTCTCTTATACAAAATAACCATGAATACTAAATCATTGAATACAAATCAAGAATATAATCATGGTATGCAAAATGAAAAAGCTATCTCTATATGGTCAGGACCCTACCTGCATCGTCACTAGAGCACTCTAGAGCAAAAGCAATAGACACTTTAATGAAGCTCGCTAACTGATATATCTTTGGGGAAGAGGTGGTTGACAAGAACCTACAACGCTATTGCATCTATAATGGAACAAAGGAGAGGGGTGAGTTTTATCAAAAACTTCGTGGGTGAATTATCACCCATAACCCCCTTCATGGGACAACAACAAGGAGTGCATAATATTATAGTAATAGAAGCAAAGCTCTAAAACATTTTCATTTTTACATACATACTAATCAAAACATTATTCTCTCTAAACCATAAATAACAGTATTCTGATAGAAAAACATGAATATCTGATTATGCGCAAAATATGTGACATAACAATTTATTGGTTATGCATGTCAACCATGACATACCAAATACTCTGAACTCTTGGGTTCCTCAATAATCCAAATTGGACATCTAACTAGGTTTCATATCTACTCTAGGTGAGATTGTCCCTTGGGGACAACTTGGTACCAAGGTTAACGATTATCACAGTCGTTACTCACTGTTTTGTTTTTTATAGCTGCCATCTAGTTCAAAATTATAAACTAGTTCTTTTCTATAAAACTCTTATCTAGGTTCTACTCTGAGTTCAAAAGGTCTATCATGTAAAAACACTACTCTTGGAAATCATTTGATAGTCATAACATCTCTAAATAATCACATTTCTAATCATCTCTGCATAAAAATCATTTTAACAATAATAGTCTCATGAGTTTTCTTAAAAATGTATTTCATGCTCTTTGAAAAGCACAAGTTCATAACCTGATAAACAATCAGTAATCTCTAATATCTTTGTAGTCTGTAAATCATGCATTGTGCCACATTTTGATAAAAATAGCTCTAATTACCAGCATAGAGACCACATGATTGAACCCACTTACCTGGACAAGTGGAATGTGAAGGATCAACACCACTGAGCTTCGTGGAGTGGGAATGGCACCAAGGTCTGCCATAACAACTTCAAAACTCTAGATTAATCTCTAACAATCTCTAGATGACTCTAATATAATCCTAACAACAAAAGGAGTGTACCATTACTTGATATCAATGAAAGAACACAAAGCTTACCCAAGAACATGGGAGATTAGAGGAAAAGGAAGCAAAACCAACGAAACTTACCTTTGAGCTTTGGGGAGAAGGAATGGAATGAGGTTGAGAGAGATGGTAGGAAGGGTGTTTGGATGGCAAAGGTTTCAAGTTCTGCAAGTAAAAGCCCGAGGGAAATGGTTTTTAAAGGGTAGGGAGCTTCATAACTCAAAGCTGTGTCATTTTCTCTTGTGCCTCATCGAGCCTCTCATAGTGAACCAGACTCGCTGCAATGAGCCTGTCCAACACTAGAAGGATAGGTTGGCTCGCTTGCTCGCTCAGCGAGCCTACTCTACATAATTCTACGACGGACCCAATTCTCATCCTTTGGCCTTTCACGCATCTTGGGACCTTCCCAATAACAGAGGTAGGCTCTGGAACCCTAAAGCTATACTAGACTTATCTAAGGACACATGTACTTGAGGTATTACATTGGGGATCCTAAATCATAAACATTTTTTCCTTATTAACAGTTAACACATACACAAATTTCCATTTGGAATATTACTAGATTGTTATGTTGTCATCGATGATAACTTAGGTTAAGAAAATAATTTTGAAGAAGTATATTTTACAAGTTACTAAAACCACATTAATAAATATTCTGACCTTTTTAAAGTTTATCCGATCACCTACCACACCCTATTAATCCTTTCACAATATTTTAATTTTACACACAAAAAATTTTAGTTTGAGGGTAGCGATTGGCATCGTTCGGGTGGCTAGCATAGGGAAAGAAAGGGGAGGTATATACTATAGCAAAGAGCCAATGGTCAAGATTTTGTTGTAGAATGTTCAATGACTGATGAACATTAAGCACACATAATTCAGCCAACTATGGACCGTATTATGTGAGAAATTTTTTTTAATAAAAAACAATGTACAATTAGGTGTTTTGCTTGTCTTGAAAATCCGTGTGTTAGATATTCCGATCTTGTAAACACATGTAATATGTTTGACGGCTAAACATATTACATGCAGGCAAAACATTTGACAAGTAAACGTATTGCTTTTATTAAGAAATAATTGTATATTGTTAAATAAAGTTGGAAATTGCAGAGATATGTAATTAACTATTTTTTATTTTATTTACAAAAAAGGCCCTATTTTTTAGTAATTACAACACCATGAATTTAGAAATATTTTCCTATGCAATTATGCATGTAAATATCAAAATGATTTTCTACTTGCTGCATATATATTATGTGTATATATCCTATTGGTTGTCGCATGTCGATGGTGAGTGAGAATTCACTCACTAAGTCTAATGATTCACCCTCTCCCTTACTGCTTACAATTGCAGATCCAATTATTGCTCATTACCGATTCAATAGTTTGTAGCTATTCCAGTGAGGAACTTTACTTTGCAATGAGGCTTAGTCTAGGATTATGTTAGATTAGAGCGCTCAAATAAATATGCAAGTAGGATCCGAACTATGCGTTTTATTTTGAGACTGTATTTATTTTCAAAGTTATGAACATCCCTATATATTTTCATATTTCAAGTAATGATTTTAAATGTATATTGTGATTGAAATTTATGCAACGAGCCAGTTATGTACTCATGATTCAATTTTCAAGTATTGAACCGATTTTCAAATTATGACTATGCTCATGAAATGAAACAATTTATGCTTACATGAACGCGTAGCACATGTTAAAAATTAATGAATTTATGTTTATGTATGTTGAAGAATTTCAGTCTTATGAATTTGTATATTAAGCTTTAAATAGAGAAGTTGATCATGATTTGGATGAAATTCATACTTTAAGTATGAAAACCATGTTAATCTATGCATTTAGTAAATCACATTATATAGGAGGATTATGTAGGGACTGAATCCCTACGTACCAATCACGTTCCCAAGTTGGGTTGTGACACCCAACAACATAACCCAAAAGTTTGCTTAAGCTTTTAGGAAAGATGGTTTTATAACATGACTCACTTGAGTTTGGAGACTGATGGAGATTGTTGAAGAAGTAGGGAACAAGGAGTACGAGGCACTCTTTACCCTTGCCGATATCTTTTTGCTACTCCAAAGAGATTTACTAGGTGTTATTAATCCTTTATCAAGATATTATTAAATCTCTTTTTTACAATAATTTAAATATTCTTGATTCATCTAAATGGGTATCGCTTTTGTTGGAATGTCTTTTTCATTGAATCCATCTTCGCATGATAAGTTTATTATGTGTTATTTTCTATTCCAAAAAGCATTGGAATGTTATGTGCATATATGGGAAAATGAAATTGACAATGTGAGAGTTAACTATATGAATTTAATTTCTATGCACTGACGTGTAAAAAAAAATTATATTATCATTCAATCATGTATTGTTATACTTAAAAGTGGTTAAGTCTAATACCCACTATTTGAAAAGCCATACAAATGAGATAATTTGATTGGATAAAAGTGTAAAATGGTTTTACAACGTCAATGCATAAAAATCAAACTCCAACTATATTTATTGATGTGATAATATATAATCTATACTATATATAAAAAGAATTCCTTTGTTTAACCACATTTTAGTGTCCCAATTTTAGATTTTCCAAAATTCCTATAATGCATAAGTTAAGGGAAGTTAAAGAAATTGAAGGATGTTAAGAAAACTTTTTAAGAGTTTAATTAGCATGTATTCACATGTAAACTTTTTTATATTGTCAACCAATAAAAAGTTGTTAGATAATTCATTTTTTAACCAACTCTAATCAAATTTAAAAAAACAACACATAAATGATGATTTGTTAATTGTTTATTGGCTGATAGTGTAAAGATGTTTTACATTGTCAATGCATGTCAATTAAACTCAAATTTTAAAATAAGTAATAAATTTGAAAAAGATATAATAAATAAAATAAGGGATTTCTCCAGTATATAAAGTTCACGGGCCAGGTACCTTTAAGATAATTTGTGGTTGAAAATTTATCATGTGCCACTAACTAAATTTATTAATATTTTAAATACTCATGATTAAATCATAACCCTAAGATTCAAAAGGGTATCAATACTCTTGTTGATACCCAGGTACACATCTCAGTGGATAAGTTTCGTACTACCTAGGTTCTAGGACCCACCCATGTTGCCGAAAGCCCAAGATACATGAAAGACCCTTGAACCTACAATTTAGTGAACTTTCACCACTATAGTAGTCTTGGACCGTTGGACCGCCAGCGTCACGTGTGTGGCCAGGTGTGTTTGGGGGTCTGTAGACGCTATAGTGGTCCTGGACCACTATAATGGTCATAAGTGGTACAATCAGGGCGCTGGCAAGCCGCCGCTATAGCGTTGTTAATGAGGCTTAAACGTGCAAAACGATGTAGTTTCGTTTAATGAGCCTCCCCACCCCTTTTAAACCCCAAGCTTGGATTTTTTCATCCTATTCCTGAAAACCCTTTCTCCCAAATCCTTCCCACTCTCTTCCACTAATCCAACTCTAATCCTTCTTCCTCCAAGAGATCAAATGTGAAATTTTACGGGTTTTTGTTGTCCCTTCCTTTCCATTTCATATCTTGGTGAATGAGTTGTTGTTTGTCTCCATTATTGTTAAATGAGGTGCTCCCCCAATGTTGTTAGAGTTATGTTTGAGTAACCTAGAGGTTGTTAGAGTCTAATCTTGAGTTTTGTGGCTTTAATAGTAGACGTTGGTGTCATTCCTCCTCCTAGAAGCTGTTAGTGTTAAGGCCATTACTTCCTCCCCTCCAAGTGATTAGGTTCGAACCTATGACCCTTATGTTGGTCATTAGGGTTAATTTCCTTAAATTATGACATGATTGCATGATTTCAGAATATTTCCAGAGATTAGAAATTATGATTGGTTCACTATATTTATGAAAGAAAAAGATGATTTTTGACAAGAGCATGAAATACTTGTTTTAATGCAAACTCATGGGACCATTATTGCTAAATGATTTATTAAAGGGCTAGAGTATGATTATGACTTGATTTGGAGATTTTAGAAATTTCCATGATGATTTCAAGGCAGAGTATATATGTATTATAGAGTTTTAGATAAATGATATGATTTTATGAATTAGAGATTTGACGATAGTCATAGAGAAATAGCCAGTGAGTTAACGGCTAAAGATTAACCTTGGTACCAAGTTGTCAGAGAGGACAATCTTATAAGAGGAGACGGAACCTAGTTAGGTGTCCAATTTAGATCATAAGGGATCATAGAGCAAAGAACTCATTATGTTATGGTAGACATGCACAATCAGAGAAAATATAATTATACATATTTAAATGAATAAGAATTTCATGATCAAATATCCCTGTTTCTAATAGAGTATTGTTTATGTTTTTCCAAAGAATTTCGTTTACAAGTTATTTTATATCTATACATGAACATGATTTTAGAGTTATTGCATTAACCGTCTGATGATTATATATGATTATTTATTTTTTGATTGTTCTATGAGAGGGTTATGGGTGAGGGTTTCTACTGAGTTTTAGATGAAACTCACACCTCTCCCTTTTCCATTATAGATACGTTAGTTGCTACGGGTCCTTCTCATCCACCTCCCCTAGCAGTAGAAAGTTTCAGTTCCTGAGCTTCACTTTGAAGTGAAGTACTCATTTTGCATTTTGATTAGAGATAGAGTGCTCCAGTGTACGTTAGGCGGGGTCCAAGGATAAGATAGATTGACATTGATTTATCATGATTATTTTGTATTTACATGATTCCAAGTTTTCATGTATATTTTGTATAGAGGCAACTCATATATTTTGAGTCACGAGATATATTTAGAGTTGATTATGATATGTAATCGATGATGATTATGTCTTCAAAGAGCCAAAGGTTTATTAAAGATGGAAATGATGTTTTATAAACAGATTTAATATATATATATATATATATAGACTTAGAGTTATGAGACTTATAAGAATAAGGATTCCTCACGTGCCCAAGTAGGTCGTGACATCTTTAGGTACCAAAACAAAAATCATAAAATAAAGCAAAAAATACATTTAAAAACTTATCTGAAAATAAAAAATATTAATTGATAAACATGAAAATGCCTATGAATTCGCTAGTTAAATGATAAAATCAATTTTTCTATCTTATTAGTAAATGAAAATTAATCAGAAGTCTTATTGGATTTAATGTCATGCACTGATAGTATAAATTTTTTTTATACAATCATCAAATTATGTGTTATCGTATAAGTCATAATAGTTTACTTTTATACTTACTATTTAAAAAGTTATTCAGACAAAATATTTTGATTAAATAATGATATAAATAATTTTACAATCTCAGTTCATTAAAATCAAGCTCATTTCTATTCTCATAGCATGTTTGGATTCAACTAAGACGAGTTTTTATATGGTACCGATATGTTTGGTACCACATGGTTCCAGATAGTATTATAATGATAAAATAGATGTAAAATTACTTATCTATTCTTCTTTTTTAATCTTTTCTTTGTTCCTCCAATGGTCTTCATGTCCCTTACTTTTCCTGTGATCGCCTGTATCTCTAGATGCGGTGGACGGCGATAGCTCGTGTTAGCTCAACCTCGTTGCTTCCTCATTGCTTCGTAGCACCGAGCTCGCATTATCACGCAGTTGGCACGCCTCTACCTCGAACCCACTAAGAGCCTCCATTTCTGTAAAGCCTCCTCATTGTTTTCTTCATTGCCGTCACTTCCTCTTCCATAATCATATCCTCCAGTACCCTCTGCAGGGCCACAACTTTCGCCCGCACGCGTGAGCTTTCACCTTGAGAGACTTTGAATATTCAGCCACAACTAATTAGAGAGAAGAGGGTGAAGAAACCCACAAATAATAGTGCACAAAAATAATTTCTTCTTTGGTGAAACACAACCATGGACCCATGTTGAGCTGGTTCTTTTCTCTGTTAGAAATAAAATTTTGATAAAAAATTTTGCCCCGTGAAAATAAAGGAACAAGATGAAATCAAATTTTCTCTTAAGCTTGTATTAATGAAATTTCCCTTCAATCTTCATATCCAACCACCTTTCGATCTCAGCCCAAATGCCTAAGTAGTGTGCAATGTTTGCTGCATTGGTATTATTCCATGTAGAGAACAACACTTGAAGCCATTTCCACCACATGGGAAGCAACCCATTTCAATACAAGCCACTAGTCTTCGTGTACCATGGGAACATGGTGCTCTAAGATTCTCCTATAATGAAAGTGATGTTTTAATGCAAAAGGCACCTCCGTGGAAGGAGATGGAGCTTTTAGTTCACGATTCATGGTTTTGGGGGTTTGAGGGGTGGGATGTGGCAGTATGCCTGTGGAGGTGGGAGATGGGGAAGGAGAGAGCTGTGGTGGAAGGATAAAAATGGAAATCCATTATAAACTTTTCTTTAAATGATAAAATATAAATTGTAATTTTTAATTTTAATCAATGTGAATCATTATCAATGGGGATTAGTTAATGTAGTAGACGGTGGATACTCTTCGCAAAACAAAAAAAATGTAAATCATTCAATTTTATTTTTAACAGTCTAAATTTGGGAATCACATTAGAATTTTATTTTAACACAAAAAAATATGTTTATTAAAATACCCACTTATTATTGTCACATGTGATAATCCCATCATATAAAACAATAATAAAATAAATTTTCTAATAGATATTTATTTTTTAAGTGTTAAAATAATAAAATCACCAAACGATACATATGGTAATCCATTCCATTTCATTGTATCCACGTGGCATTTGCAAACCCATCGTTGATACTTTTCCTATAAAGTATTTTATATAAAAAAATAATAATAATTGTTTTGCATGTTCAGAACCCATCAGGATGCTTTTCCTATAAAGTACTTTATATACAAAAATAATAATAATTGTTTTGTAGAACCCATCACGGATACTTTTCCTATAAAATACTTTATATAAAAAAATAATAATAATTGTTTTGCATGTTCCAAACACTTCACGGATACTTTTCCTATAAAGTACTTTATATGAAAAAATAATAATAATTGTTTTGCATGTTCCAAGTTTTTGTTTGACCATTTCACACCTTTTTTTTTTGTTTTTCCTCGCCAACCCAGTTGTTTTGCTCCATACAGTTCCCATTCGCACCTACTCATCACTTTCTGTCAAGAGTCCTGGCCTTTCCATCAAAGAGAGAATATGACTCCTTAGCTTATCACTTGAAAAGTTCTTCATATCACTTCCTCAATATAATCCCTTTGCATCTTTCACTAACCCATCGCCTCAATGCTATCTTTGAATTACAGATTTTTGCAGCCTTAGAGGAGATCTGAGCATCCTCTTCCCAAAATCATACCTTTTTCATAAATATTTAGCTCCTACTCTTTATCTCTTTTTTATATGGCTAATCTGAATAATTCCTTCTCCAATACTTTACACGGTTGTTCTCAAAGCTTATTGTGTTCTGTGTGAGATTAGTTAATATTTTGCAATATGTAGTAATTTTTTCTGAATGTAGTGTGTTTTGAGAGAAAAAAATTGTAAAAGTATTGGAAAACAAAATTTTTTTTTCAGAGGATGTGTTTTCCTATCCCATTCATTTTTTGATTCAAATTTCATGAAACTCTTTGTTCATGTAGTGGAATTCCAACACGGAAGAGATTAACTATGTCTCCACCAAATTTCATGAAACACTTTTTTTGTTTTCCAATACTTTTACAATTTTTTTCTCTCCAGATAGGACAAATTGTTTGATGTAAAATTTAGAGGATGTGTTTTCCTATCCCGCTATCATTTTTTGATGCAAATTTCATGAAACTCTTTTTTGCATTGGGGTTGGCATCTTGATAAAGAAATTTTAAGGCACCTATTATGGTTGCATACTTGGCCTAATTGGTTTCTACATGTGTTTAATTTTGATGATTTAATTGAGTTTTTCATAATTGGGCTTCATTGGATTTAATTGTCAAAACTTGGTTAATCTCGGATTTTACACTCACTATGACCTTTCCATGTTGCACAGATCATTTTGGGCTCTATAGACATTGGATTTTTGTGCTTTTGGTGTCTTCTGAAAGCTAAGACTGAGATCTACAATTTTGGGTTTCACAAGCTTCATCAAATTCGGCCCGATTCATGGTCTAATTGGGCTGCAAAGTTGCGGAGCTCGTGCTGACGCGGGTCCAAGACCTTTCCTCACATAATTGGGCATATCTCACTCATTTCTGGTCCAAATGAGTCATATAATATGTCTATGGAAAGCTTATCCAGAGAGGATTATCTTATCCAGATCAGATTTCGAAAATCTGGAATTATTTTGATAGATAACATCTGGATAAGATGTAATCCGAGGGGACACTTTTGATTGGAAGGAAATCCTTCTTTTTAGATTTTTCAAGCTTTATCTTATCTTTTCATTTTCTATTTAAGCCTAAGTTGTTCATTCAAAGAACACACATCAGAATCTCTCATCTCTCTCTACTTGTCTTCTTATTTTTCATTTGTATCTAAGGTGTTCATCCAGAAAGCTTTCAATGGAGATATCCATGGAAGGCTAAACTCTTTTCAATCCTGGACATCATAGATAATTGGTTTGAATTTGGAAATTTCTGTTTTGTAATTTTCCATTTCGTATGTATGCTTTCCTTTCTCAACTTAATTTCAAATATGAATTCATTATTGAACATGATTATGTTTGAATTATCTATTAGATTATATACAGAATTCGTTGTTGAAATCAAGTAAGGCTAAGTAACTGATTAGTTATCCAGGTTAATCCAAACTGCATGTAATTCAACATTCATTTAAAATTACGATTGTGATTTGAAGGTTGTTGAATGATAACTATATGATCATATAGTAAATTTGGGTTAACAAGTAGTAAGGATTTGGACTCTTTTAAACCATGATGAATTCTGCCAATAATCGTGATGTCTAGGATTGATTCTTTGATCAATAGCATTTCATTCTATTTCTATCATTTTACTGAAAATCACAAACCCCACTTTGTTGTATTTAGCAATTTCATTTTGATAACATAACCTGTGTGTCTAAGGAAGAATGACCTGAGTTACCTTATACTACAAATAAGGGGCTGACTATTTTGATGGGCAGAGGGCTTCACATCTCACATTGCTAAATTTCCCTCCCTTTGCTTGGATATTTGAATTTCAAACCCCTCATTGTTCTCTATAAATTGGAGGACTCAGGATGCAAATTGTGTGCCTGATTTCGTGTGTGATTTTTATTGTGCTTTGTTACAAGTGTTTGCTATATTTGCATCCTTGCTTCTATTTGTTTTTATGCTTACTATTTGTGTGACTGAATTCCTATTTATTGAGTATTGATCATGGCTCCTGTGTTTGATTCTGTGCCTCTATTTGTGTAAGGTAAGGCTTGGAAATGAAGGTCAAGTTGTTAGACTCGGACCCTCCCCATGTACAACAATGCATCTGTTGCAAGCTCCATTGAAATGGTTTTAATGGATGACAACGTAATCACTCTTTGTCCATTGATTTTATTTCATCATCTTTGATAGTTAATATGTTGTTATGCTATTTGCTAAACCTCTTTTATTTTCTGTGTTATTGAAGGGAGATAGAATTCAGTTCTTAGAAAGCCATTGGTTTCAAAGTATTTGAATATATTAGTTGAGGGAGGTTGCTATCAGATTTCTTATGTTACCTGTTGTTCCTAATCTTGGGTCCTATAGGACCACCAAACATGATTCTAAGATTGTGTTCCAATATAGAACAAGTGTTACTCCATGTGAATTACCTCCTACTTTGAATTTGGTGTTATTGCAACTCCTTTTCATGAGGTTCTTAACAACACTCAAGACGTGATTATCTGATTGGTTAGTTTTTTTATTTGTTTGTGTTTCCTATTATCTTAATTGCTATTCTAAGTATTAATAATGTTTTGTGTTTCTATGGATATGAAGATGTCATTGGATTGTTGATTGGAGTTTCTAACTGAAAGAATATGAGAGAGAGGAAAAGCTTCAAAGATGATTGTTTTGGAACTTACATCTGAGAGGTTGATTTTTGCAAGATTTCTTATTTTGCATGACTTTTATTTTATTGGTGTGTGATGTGGTTATCATTTAATGGTTGTAGTTTGAAATTGGATTGTGCGTTATTTGGGGAATATGTGGATCAAGTCCAATCATTTGTTCAGAATTGGTGAGTTGGAGCTCCCTATTGTTGTGATACAACTTGCAAAAGTGAAGAGCTTTCGTGGTAATACTTTTAAGCATATTTTTTAAGTTTGTTCCACATGTATTTCATATATTTTATGAGTAACATTTACTACTTTTGGCCCATTCTTCAGGAAAAATAGGAATTCAAAATGTGATGTATGCATCAAGGATTCTTTTCAATCAGACTTAGATGAAGTTGTTCAGAAATAAGGGTTGTTACTAATGCCTTTTTTTTTAATTGTAATAGGCTTAGGGTTTATGAATCTTTCTGCCTCACTATTTTTTTTTTAATTTTCCATATAGTATTTCCACGGACAACTTTATTAGTTCTCAAAGCTTGGTTAAGTTGACAACCTCCTCGAGGTTGAATATTGAGGACGATTTCATGAAAATCACTCCAAGAGGCTTCATTGAAGGACTTATTGACAATAAAGAGGTGAGATCATTGTTTTTATTTTTATTTTTTCATTCAAGCCATAATCATTTTCCACCAAAAAAAAATTATGTCTTAGCTCCTGTTACAATGAGGTTCATTTTATATGTCTTCTATGTGTAGGCTGGATCATTTGTGATAATGGGCACTATCAAGGCTATTGTGGACCAAGGCCAGTGGTGGTATACATCCTGATGTGGGAGAAGTGTAGTCCCTGACTCTGGTATGTATTCCTGATTTTTGCAACTGCCATGTGTTCAACGTGTGTCCAAGGTATTTTTTCCACTATATTTTACTTGATGATAAATTTTGTGCTTCATTCTGTTTATTTCATTTTGTTAGTTATTATTGTTTTTTTAATCCTTATTTGCTTTGAAGGTTTAAGCTGAAAGTTGAGGTTGAAGACTCAACTGGATAGCAATATTTGTTCTATTTGAAAGGGAATGCGCCAGTTGTTTAAAAGTCATGTGCAGAAATGTTTGTTGAACACATGAAATCACCTGACGTATAAGCCTTTACCTTTCCAATCTATTATTTAATTTATTGTTTTATCATTGATATTAATAATTTGCTCCTTATAAATGTTTGATCATTTATTGTTGTGCAGAGTGTTCGTAGTGACACTTATCCATTTGAGTTTTCTAGCTGATTAATAAGAAGATGCTTTTCAAGGTGGAGACAAAAGTTGTCTCACCAAATAGGTATCATGGCACCTTCCCTGAAAAGAATTTGTGATGACAAGACAATCCTCAGCATGTTCTTGAATGGTGCCGAATTAACACCAACTAAGGTAATAAATAAACTGCAATCTTTTGCTCATTTTCATTAAATAATTATGTGACTTGGTTCTATTATTTTTATCAGGCATTATTTGCCCTTGTTTTCCTCAAGCTCTTTAGGCTCGGTTTCAAATGTTATTGACCTTGAATCCAATGAGCCAGAGGTATTATGACATGAACAAGCAATCATTTGTTTTGTAAATCATATATTTTCTTGTAAAGGTGCTTATTTATTATGTAATTTTGCAGATCTTTGTGCCTAAAGTTATGAAAGCTACTGTGTAGAATGAGAATGAGTTGTTCTCAATCCACAATGATTGGGATGACACCTGCAAAGAGGAACTTGGAGATGGAATCAATGAGGCTGCCACCTCTTCTGGACATAAGAACTGAAAACAGTGAAAGTAGAGTTTGACTGACCTTTTTAGTTTGTAGTGGGCATTAAGTGCAACTTGGACTATTATTTGTCCCTTTTAAATTTAAGGGTTGTTGCACTAAAAGTCTTATTTTGGGATTTTGATTTATGTTTATGAAAAACTTAGGATGGGATGTAGGCATGTACAGCTAGATAACTATTATCATGCTGAATGACTTTGTTATTTATGAATCTTTAGACTTTTTTATGCAGCAACAATAGACTACAGCAAGTGTGCTCATAGTTAGCACAATTTTGTACACTTTGAACTAATATTTAATGAATATTATGCACTCTGCCACTGAAAACCTTATGTTTACAATTTTATTGCCAACCATTTCTATATCAATAGTTAGGCATAAGGAAACATCAAAAGGGGAATTAGTATGAAACAATATGTGGTGTTGAATTTTTTGCTCTTTTTAATTATTCATTTATAGAAATTTCAAGGTAAGAAAAAAGATGGAGATATAATGTTAAGGGTATAGACTAAATAATTGAGTTAATTACGTCCATTGTTTATGGAAAGATTCATGAATATATGTTTTTTATTTTTGGCATTATTAACATGACAATGGCAGTATATATAACCCTTAGATTTTCCTTTTTATAAATAAAACATATGGCAATCAAGTTACAGATTATTTTGACATGGTCAATTTAAAATTAGTTTGATTAATACATATTCCAAAGTATTTAGCGGATTTGACTCTTAAAAAAATTATTTCTTGCTTCTTTGGATAAAATTTATTATTTTGATCAAATTTTATTTAGTTTAAATGAATGTGTATAAAGAAACCATTACTGACCAATTTTTTTTTGTTGACATCCTTTTATTTAATCCAGATGGGTGGAATGTTAGGCAAAACATTGTTTAAAGCAAAGGCCAAATTTGTGAGGTCAAATAGACTCAATATACTTAGAGCTAAGAAGGCCTCAAGTAAGTTACAAAAAGGTGAACAATTAAATTGTTATAATTTTGCTAAGCAACTAACTAAATTGACATGTCAAATTAGTAATGATTGTTTAATTTTTTTTGTTATGTGTTTGATGTGTTTGATTTAAATACTTTTTATGTTTGCTTAATTTTAGGATGTGTGATGCATGGTGTTAGACAGAGCCCAAATGTTAGGTTTAATGATGTTGAACTTATGGATCTCAATAATCTTCCTGAAACGCTTCAGGTGTGTTTGCTTTTATTTGCAACCTTCTTTTGTGAGATTTAGCATTTTTTTTGTATTTGAGTAAGTTAGTTTATTGGGCTTCATTCTTTCATGCAGCACATAAAAGTTCTTTGTTTGATACCATGGGTAGCAAAGTGTACAGATAAAAATTAAGCAGTTAAGGCAAAACAAGAGACTAAGGATATCTGATGGAAAGTCAATAGTATATTTGTTATATATTATATGCTATAAAAAAATTACCATGAAATTTGTTAAGAGAATTTTGAGTGATATGTTGCTTATCAATAAGATAATACAAGTTATGACTCACTAATCAATTATTGATTTTGTTAATGTGCACGTATGGACCGATAGTTGAATTTAGAATTCACACAAATTTGAACTTACATTTTACTTTGGATATTAATCCAGAAGATGTTTCTTTTGAACCTTTAATAGGTATGTTTTTTGTTTTGAACTTTATATTCCCTAAATAATGTTGGGTTTATAAATTACAAATTGAATTACTATATTTTTTATTCCAGTTGATGATTCAATGATGCAATATAATGAAACTTTAGCCGAATTGACTGAACAAAGTTTGGTAAATGCAATTTATGATGAATGCGAGCACAAAGTATGTTTATCTTTTTACGCCTACTACACCAACTTTCATATTTAGTTGAACACTTTGACTGATATGTAATATTTTATTAGCTTATTTTGACAATGGAGATTGTGTGTTCCATTGTTCATTTTGTGGTGCATTGTTATGGTTTGACGAACGTGCCAACAAAAGCACAAGTTGAAAGTCAGATTTTTCAATTTGTTGTTGTAAGGGTAGAGTTCAACTCCACTCTTAGGAAGGCCTCCTGAATGTTGTGGTCATTGATAAATGGTTTAGTCCCGCGTGCACAGCATTTTTAGAGAATATACGTGCATATAATAGCATGTTCTCTTTTACATCTATTGGTGGCAAAATTGATAGATCTGTTAATGATGGTCTTGGGCCTCCCAAATTTATTCTAAGTGGTCAAAATTTCCATCGTATTGGAACACTCCTCCCTATTGATGGTGAGAGGCCTAAATTTGCACAACTATATATTTATGATACCAGTAACGACACATAATCGGATGAGTCATTTAGGTAACTCTATCATTAGTTGGTCTTAATATTCTATTGAAAAAATCAAATAAAGTAATTGTTTTAAGTTTACTACTTATTCAGTTAGATGGTTTGCGAAGTGGCTTCGATGAATCATTAATAAATGATCTTATGACCATGATTGATGAACATAATGTACTTGCGAAATCATTTAGAAGAGTTCGTGACCATTTCCAGACCAATCCATCTAGCAGTTTGCATTGCGTCTTTGAAAACGAACATTTGATGCACGTACATACAATACTCCAGTTGATGAGGTGGCTGCTTTAATTGTTGGTGATTTTGAATCTTCAGAACATGGGTGAGATATTATAGTTCAATGTCGTTTGGTCAATTAAAAAGATTGCATGAGACACATACTACTTATCTTCCATTGCAATACCCATTACTTTTTCCGTATGGAGAAGATGGTTACCAAGAGGATATTCCGTTTAGAGGATCTAATAGAAGTTGTCCAAAGAGAGTGAGGGTATCATTGCGGAATTTATTTCTTTTAGAATTCAAGATCGTCAATTGGAAGAAGGAATTGTTTTACAAGGTCGAAAGCTGTTTCAACAATTTGTTGTTGATTGTTACTCTATGGTTGAGTCGCAACGTTTGTCGTTCATTCGTAATAATCAAAGAAATATAAGATCAGAGTTCTTGAAAGGATTAGAAGAGGCTATTGACAGGGTGATACCGATGGCTGGCTCTATTGGATCTCGCGTTGTATTGCCTCTTCGTTCACTCGTGGTAAAAGATATATGTTTAACAATTGTCAAGATGCAATGGCTATATGCAAAAAATTTGGATATCCAGATTTATTTTTGACGGTGACATGCAATCCCAATTGGCCGAAGATACGACGATATCTTAACAGTAGAATGTTGGGAGTGGATGATAGGCCAAATATTGCTTGCCGAGTTTTTCAAATAAAGTTACTTGAATTGATGAGTGATTTTAAGAAAGGACACTTCTTTGGTAAAGTTGTTGCAAGTAAATAAACATAATTTATTTGTTTAATTTATTTTGTGATCATGTACCAATGTTTCAAAACTTCCAACTACAACTGAAATATTAATAGTTTGAAATAATTATTCATTTGGAAATACAGGGATGTATACTGTTGAGTTCCAAAAGCGAGGTCTTCCACATGCTCATATATTGCTTTGGCTAGAACAAAGCATTTCATCCCAACCTGCTAGATTGGTTGATGACTTAATATGTGCAGAGTTGCCTGATCCTTGGAGATATCCTATCTTACATGAGGTTGTTTCAAAGTTCATGATACATGGACCATGTGGACTTGCTAGGCAAATGTCTCCATGCATGAAAGATGGTAAATGCACGAAATTCTATCCTAAAAAATTTGTGAACACAACATACTTTGATGAGGATGGTTTTCCAATTTATAGGAGACGTGATCCTGGCATTACTGTTTAGTGAAGGATGTTGAGGTGGACAATAGGTTTGTTGTTCCCTACCACCCAAAATTGCTGATGAAGTATCATGGCATATGACTTGAATTGGAACATGACTCCACGTGGAATCCCATCTCACGTCGCCTCATGACCTCTGAGTCTTTCTATATGCATATTTAATATTAAATCCATTTAATAAACAAAATTTCCATCTCTAATAAACCTTTGGATCTTTGAAAACATAATCATCATTAATAGCATATCATAATCATTTCTAACATAGTTTCTAAAATTAGAAAACAATCATTTCTCAAACTTCTTAACATATCCTTGTGACTCAAAATATATGAATCTCTCTATACAAAATTATACATGAAACTGAAATATGTAATTACAAAATAATCATGATAAATCAATGCCAATCTATTTCTATGGTCCGACCCATGCCCAGATCACGTACATTGGAGCACTATATTTCTAAACAAAATACCAAAGATACTTCACTTCAAAGTGAAGCTCGCCACTGGAACTTTTTACTGGGAATAAGGTGGATCAAAAGTACCGTAAGCTTTAACGTGTCTGGATAGAAGAAGGGAGAGGGTGAGTTTCATCAAAATTTGAGCTTAGCCCTCACCCATAACCCTCTCATGGGACAATGAAAACAAATAAACATATATAATCATCAGACTGTTTAATACAATATCTCTAAAATCATATTCATAGTTTTACATAATCACATGTACCTACATT
The DNA here is from genome assembly GCA_030441495.1 of Dalbergia oliveri. NCBI lineage: Eukaryota > Viridiplantae > Streptophyta > Magnoliopsida > Fabales > Fabaceae > Dalbergia > Dalbergia oliveri. The sequence continues at coordinate 26,878,071 of JAMLFY010000007.1, forward strand.
TATATATATATATATATTCAATTTATCATTTTATAACTCAATAAAGGATTTTCTTCAGTTTACTTTCCTATCTAAGTCACATAAAATCATAGTGTAGTAGTAGCTCCTAGAAAACAGTGATATCTAGTCTGATCCTGTCTCTAGTCAAGGTGCCAACACGGGCTCCACCCTGACCTCATTCCTTCCCCCAACACGGGCTAAGGGAAAAACATGTGTTTTCTGTTATCTCTGGCCTAGGCATACTTGGTACCAAGGTTAACGGAATCCTGCCAACACAACACAAGCGTTTCTATATCACTGTCTAACTCAATCAGAAATCTAAATATTTCTCAAAGTCTTCTATCCTAGAGTTCATAAGCTCTAGTATATAAAATCAATAAATTCTTAAATTCATATAATCATTACAACATCTCTAATTATTTCTCTCAAAACTCTATTCTTGAAATCATAAAATCTCTAATATATATGTATAATTATTTCAACATGAAAACTCTTGAAACTCTAAAGTTTTGGTCTCAATGACTTAACAATCTGACTTTAGCATAACTGTGACTATGAAATCATGCCCAAGGATAGCCTCTTCAGGCATTCCAATTTCAAGTCCACAGATATGTATTGGCAATTGTTATGAATCATATTGAATTCCATACTTCTAGTATCATAAAAATACTTATTTCTCTAAAAACCCTATCATATACTTGTGCTCTACTCTGGAAATCATCATAATATTTTATAAATCTCTAAATATAATCATATTCATACTCTTGCTCTTTAATAAAAATCACTTTTAACAATAATGGTCCCATGAGTTTCAAAAACATATATTTCATGCTTTCATTTCTAATATCATATGACTATGTCATAATTTGAAATTAACTCTAATGATCAACATAAGGATCATAGGATTTAAACAAATCACCGTTGAAGGGAGTATGTGGGCCCCACCGAGAACTGGAATGGCACCAACAATTCCATAGAGCAATTATAACTCTAGATTAAACTCTAATAATCTCTAGGGGCTTATCCTTATTAACAAAATTGGAAAGGACCCCCACTTGATAACAATGAAAGAAATGATCGGTCCAAACGAAGATTATGAAGAAATAAAGACATACTCAAGCATATACTTACCTTGAAGCTTGGAATTGATGGATTTGAGAGAGAAGAAAATTGATGAAGGAGAAGAAAGGAACGCGTTCTGCGCATTCTACGCCAAACACGGATTTTATAAACTTTTTACCGCCTGGGCGGTGAATGGGGCTGCGTGGAACGACCGCCTAGGCGGTCCCCTCTTCCAGGTCGACACGCTCTTCTGTTGGGCCCTGCGGTCATATGATCGCCTGGGCGACCTCAGGAGGTTTCTCTCCTGGAGCCTTTGTTGAGGGGCGGTCCCATGACCCTGTGGGCGGTCTCAGGAGGTTCACTTATTTACATTTCTACTTCCCATTAACTTTAAAACATAAATGTAAATAAGGAAATACCCCCATTTGGATTCAAATAAAATATCTAAAAAATTAAAATCCCAACAACAAAGAATCCAAAATTTGGATTTTAGTTAAATCAGAAAATTTGAGATTTTCTAAACTTGTGGGCTAAAAACGAAACACTTAAAGGTTTGATAAAATTCATTAAAAATCACCCTTCAACTTATTTTCCTAGGAACCATTCGGGACTTTTAATTCCAAGAATATGGTTCTCTCATATAGCCCTCCAATGAGGTGTAGACCTCACTTAGCCAAATTCAGACACCGTGAGTCTCGGAAACTCCTTACAGAATACAAACTCCTAAGGTTGTGTCCTAATCACAATGCTCATATGAACGTGGAATTTTGCAATAAGTCCAACTCCATTAAGTATCTATTTAAGTCAATAAAGGACCTGATCGTGTCACCGTGTCTATGAGCCAAAGAAATGATAGTCATGAAAATGCTCCCTCTGAAGAGATTGATGAGATAAAACAATACTATGATTGTAGATATTTATCAGTTGTCAGTCTTTTGGAGGATTTGCTTTTGATATCCACCATAGATGGCCACGTGTAACGACTTATATTTCATTTGCCAAGGGAGCAAAGTGTCATGTTTAGGAAAGTGATAACTTAGAGAATGTTGTCCATGAAAATAGGGAAAAAACACAATGTTCACAGCATGGATGGAAGCTAATACTAAATATAATGAAGGCAAGAATTTAACATATGGTGAATTCCCAGCACACTTTGTATATCATGATAAAAAACAAGAATGGCATCCTAGGAAAAGAGGCTTCTCGATGGTCGATTAAACTTTGTCCCGCGAGTCCTGAAAAGTTATTCTATCTTCGATTGTTGTTGAACACTCAAAAGGCTGCACCAATTAATGATGTCAAAACTATCCACGGTGTTTTGCATCATACTTCGAGATGCTTGCTATGCGTTGTCTTTTAAATGATGATCGAAATTGTAAATGCAATTAAAGAAGGCTGAGGTTATCATCTGGGCATGAATTACGTCGATTGTTTGTTACATTATTAGTTTCTCATTCAATGAGTGACCTTCTTATGTATGGCAACAAACATGGGATTTGCTAGATGGATCTTATTTAAAAGACGGCGAGAAACTCGACGTCTAGGTACAATTGCTTTCATAGTTTGTTGTGTTTGAAGTTGATGTACTATAATTTTAGTATATTGTATACTAAATTATTGTCTTTTGCAGATTGACAATGTCAATTAGGATTTACAAAATCTTTGTTTGTTCGAGATAGAAAAGATTTTACAAAATGGTAGATCTCTGAAAGATTTCGAAGGATGCCAACACCAACAAATCATGACATTGGACACTTAGATAATGTTCTGTTGTTAACGAACTTAATTATCCAGAGAAACATGTTGATAGAACATAAGAAGTACTTCCCACATTTAACAGATGAACAAATTAATGTTTACTAGTCTGTTGTGAATGTGTTAATGAGGAAAGGTGGCTTTTACTTTGTCCATGGTTATGGTGGGCTGGGAAGACTTTTGTTTGGAATGCATTGTCTGCAAAATTGAGGTCAGAAGGTAAAGTAGTTCTCAATGTTGCATCTAGCGGTATAGCTTCACTCTTATTACCTGGTGGTAGGACAGCACATTCAACGTTTGCAATTCCATTGCATTTGAATGAAGATTCAATGTGCAACATAAGGGTAAATAGTCCTAAAGCAAATTTGATAAGACATTGTAGTTTGATTATTTGGGATGAAGCGCCATGATTAACAAATGGGCCTTTGAAGCGCTAGATAGAACATTGAGAGACATTATGAGGATTACGAGGGTTGAATGTGCAAATATACTTTTGGTGGCAAGGTGATCGTGCTTGGTGGGGATTTTAGGCAAATTTTACCAAGTAATCCCAAAGGCAAGTCGTCCAGATATTATTATGTCAAGTATCAATTTGTCTATCTTATGGAGTCATTGTACCATTTTCCAATTAACTCGAAATATGCCCTTCAAGCACGTTCAAACTCTCTGGATCTTGATTCCTTGGCAGTGTTTGCAAAATGGATATTGGATATAAGCGAGGCAAAGTTGGTGAAATAGAAGATCATTTTGAGGTTGATATCCCTGAGGATTTATTAGTTCTAAATGATGGTGATCCTATAGCTACGATCGTTGAGTCAACATATCCTGATTTGAGCAACAATGTGGAATTATAAGTTTTTTGAAGATCGAGCTATTTTAGCACCAACAATTGAAGTAGTTGAGAAAGTTAATGACTATGTGATTCAAAGTATTCTTGTGAGGAAAAGAGAGTATTTGAGCTAAGATTTCTTTGTGAGGCAGATGATGGTGTTTGTGTTGACCATGAATGGATCACAGTTGAGTTTCTAAATAAAATTAAATGCTCTGGTCTTCCTAATCACAAATTGAAACTGAAGAAAGGTGTACCTGTCATGTTGTTGCGTAATATTGACCAGTCTTTGGTCTATGTAATGGGACTTTACTTATAGTCCTTAAGCTTGGGCAATAACATTATATGGCCAAATTGCTCCAGGGAACAATATTGGTGAAAAGGTCTATATACCAAGGATGAATTTGATACCTTCTGATTCAGGTATACCTTTAAAATTTCAACGTTGTTAGTTCCCACTATCTCTCTTTTGCAATGACTATTAACAAAAGCCAAGGACAAACTCTATCTCATGTAGATTGTTCTGCAGAAGCCAATTTTTCTCATGGCCAATTGTATGTTGGTATTTTCAAGAGTAAAGTCTAGAGATGGTCTTAGGATATTGATTTGTAATGAAGAAGACGGTTTGTCGTTCTACTAGGAATGTTGTCTACCCAGAGATTTTTAACAATATGTAGCTTATGGGAATATTTTTTCAAATATAATTCTAAACATCAAAGAGTATATGTTTTTGTTGTGCTTAATTATTTTATGGTTAAGTAGTATTTTATAATATGGTGGTGTAGTTTAAAATGTTTGGACCTAATACCATATGATTTTGTTTTGAAGACCTTATCTATTTTGTGTGATGTGTTCAACAAACAATATTATGAATTGGTACTATCTTTGTGTATGCGCCTTCAATTGATTGTGTTTGTATAGTATGAATTTATTTCTTTTCATCTTTGTGATGCATATAATTAGAACGTTCTAAGCTATATTTTCTTCGAATAGGAAGGATCGAAATTTTATTATAGAATTTGTAGTTCAATCAACCGTGCTTAGCACATGTTTCTAACTAGTTCATCACATTACACCACATAAGAACCTGCCTTCAACTAATGTACAAATGAGTTGCAAAAAGCAAAATGAGAGCATGGGGGTAATATCGTCACTTGGGAAGGACCTTCGCTGCTATCGTAAATACCGGCCGAGACAATGGGCATTCTGATCACTCAAGAAGGCAAAAGAATGCCTGATTGACGAAATAAAAAATTAAATAACCAAAAAAAAAAAAATACGAAAGCAAGATAAAAAGTTTTAAAAAAATCCCCATTACTATAAAAATAAAAAAACAAAAAATAATTTATTAGCGGACTCGAAACAAATATGAAATATGGTTTTACAGCAAGGGTTGAGATCCGCTACACCACTCTCTCTCTCTCTCTCTCTCTCTCTCTCTCTAAGGTTCGCTTTGTCCCTTATCGTCTCTCACCTTCCCACTATCTTCCCCATACGCACATTTTCTCACAAACCCACAGAAAATTTTCTGAGCCCATAAAAGAGGAAAAAAAAAAAAGGGGAAAAAGAACACACTCTAACCCATAGGCTCAAGAATCTCGTTCCCAAGCTTCAGAAACCAGAGTAATCCATGGCTTCTTGTTCCGCACTGTATGTTTTATGGCGATACGCTTCGATCTGAGTTGCCGCCGCTGAAGTTATTCCTCTCCTCGTTCGTTTTTTTCTTCCGTTCCTTTCTCCTTTTTCGAAATACGAAGGTTTTTTATTCCTCTACTTTTGCGTGTTTGAGATTCTTTAGCTTTCGAGGTTCTTCTCTCTGTTGCCCCAGATTGGTTTGCGGCGCGGCGATTTCGCTTGCCGCGCGTTGGTTTCTTGTTCGATCTGTGTGGACGGGGAGCTTCTGCGGTTCGGCGTCGTTTCAGCTCTCTGTTGCGGCTCCGTGAACCCTAGATTTTCCATCGCGGTGCTGCGGAGTTCGTGTTATGGTTGTGAGAACGGTGGTTTAGATGATTTGGTTGTGAATCTGGGGGTGGAGGCTGTGTGGATTTGGTTTGGTTCGGTTCGGTTCGGTGAATACCGGTTCTGCGGTGGTTGCGCTGCCCATGCTATTGCTCCGTTGATTTTTGATGCCTCCTGAACCGTTGCCTTGGGATCGGAAGGACTTCTTCAAGGAGAGGAAGCACGAGAGGTCCGAATCTGTTGGCTCCGTCGCCAGATGGAGAGATTCCTCTCATCACCACCGCGGCGCCGACTTCCACCGGTGGGGATCCTCCGAGTTTCGCAGACCGCCTGGTGAGTTTTCAATCCTTTCTCTGATCTTTCGATTTGTTTGTTTGTGTTTCGGAGTTTCGAAATATGTGTTGGTTTGAGGTTTTTGATACGTTTTGGCGAAGAAAGTAAGGAAAAAAAGACCGTGTTTTTTTTAATCTTTCCTTTTTTAAAAAAAAATTATTGGCAACAAATAATAATAGATTTTTTAGTGGTATGTGACTTGGTTGATTATTCTTTGCATATTTGATAATTATCGATAGTGAACCATGTGTTAAATTTCGAAGATCTGGGCTTGAGGATGTTGTTATGGGAAATGTTACCTTAAGGATGTGGTTATTTTTTGGGCAAGATTTTTTTATGTAATATTATTTATTTATTTATTTATTATTCATTTATTATACTTTTCTGGGTGTAAGAATCTATGCCTTGCTTGTGTTGATTTTTTCCCTATTTTCCCTTTTTGTTTAAATATTTTTCTGAAGGTCATGGTAAGCAGGGTGGTTGGCACCTGTTTTCTGAAGAATCTGGTCATGGGTATGCGATCTCTTGGTCCAGTGACAAGATGCCGAGGACGATAGCCGGCCATCTGTTTTGCGCGGTGACGGGAAATATGGCAGGAGCAGTAGGGAAAATAGGGGACCCTTTGGCCAGAGAGATTGGAGGGGGCATTCGTGGGAAACCGCCAATGGTTCTGTAAATTTCGAGGAGGATGCCGGATGTGAATAATGACCAGAGGTCAGTTGATGATGCCTTAGCATATTCATCTCATCCACATTCTGATTTCGTAAATACTTGGGATCCGCACCACTTGAAAGACCAGCATGATAAGGTGGGTAGTGTCAATGGGTTGGGAGCAGGCCCGAGATGCGATAGAGAGAATTCTCTGGGTTCAATGGACTGGAAGCCACTTAAATGGACCCGTTCTGGAAGCTTGTCGTCACGAGGCTCTGGTTTTAGCCACTCAAGTAGCTCGAGGAGCATGGGAGGGGCAGATTCCAATGAAGCCAAGGCTGAGTTGCAACCCAAAAATGTAACTGCGAATGAGTCTTATTCAGAGGAAGCTGCTGCATGCATGACATCTTCTGCACCATCTGAAGATGCAACTTCAGAAAGAAACCGAGGCTAAATTGGGGAGAGGGACTTGCGAAGTATGAGAAGAAAAAAGTGGAAGGGCCTGATGTAAGTGCTAACAAAGATGGCCCTGTTTTGTCTGGTAGTAATATGGAGCCTTGTACTTTCCTCTGTCCCAGCTTAGTAGATAAAAGCCCAAAGTCGCAGGATTTTCGGACTGTGCATCTCCTGCAACGCCATCTTCTGTTGCCTGCAGTTCGTCACCAGGTATGTAATGGGACACTGTTAGTGTTTCTAATCCTCTGTAATCCTTCAGTCTGTGAGGTATAATAGCAAAACTGCAAGTTCTAGAAGTGTTTTCTACTGAAAGTGATGTAACATCTGATTCAGCATGTTGTAACGTCTTGCCATATCATCAGTACTCTGATATTATGGTGTCTATCTTGCTATTTCATGCGGATGGAATGGTGCACAGATATGTGGTGTGGTGGTGCAAATTTGTTCCTGTGTTGATATAGTTGAAGTTTTAAAACTAGACAGGGTAGCTTTGCCTCATTGATGTTTTCTTTGTTCTCTGTTGTTTGTGTTTTCTTTTGGCTTTAACAATGATCTCGTATCCCCTAACTCTCTGATAATCCTCTTTGTTCCATTGAATTTCTTGTAGATATGATTATTGATTCCTTGATTTATCAATGGTCACAGGATTTGACATTTTGACAATTGGATGCTTGTATTGCTGCCTTCATTTTCTGATCAGTATTAAGATACTATGTCTTGAACCTTTATTGAACCCTCGTTTCTGTTTGTTAAGAATAGGCAACTTGGATTAGAGCATGACATTTTGTAGAAGTACAATTTAGGAAATCTGCAGTGAACATATTTCCATTGTAAGATGAATTACCCAAAATCGTGGCTGATCAAGTCAGCATATTAATGGTCTTTGAATACTTTTAACCAATTTTTTGGGCCAATCATTCTCAATTGGAGATGTACTTTACTGGGATATCTTACATTAGTTCATACCATCTATTTGACTCCTTATATATATTTATAGGGCAAGGACCAATTTAATCTTGACATATTTACTCTATTGAATAATTTTTTATAGACATTGAATTTCATCAATTCAACTATTGAATTGTAAGTTCTTACTACATAGATCAAGTGTATGAAATTTCAAAACAAACTGATACTTCATTATATATATATATATATATTTATTTATTTATTTATAAGATCCTCCTCCGTGTGCTTAGATGAGTAATGCTAATTAAAATTTTTGTTCTGCAAACTTCCCATAATAGCAGTTTAATTGTTATAAGCATTCTACCTGTTTTCCCTTTATGAATGATCTATTTGCTAAAATCTGACTTTCACCTTGTACCAGGTGTGGATGATAAATTATTTGGAAAGACTGCAAATGTGGACAATGATGTTAGTAATTTGACTGGTTCACCTGGTCCTGGGTCCCAAGATCATCTGCAGAGGTTTTCTTTTAATTTAGAGAAATTGGATATTGACTCCTTGAATAATCTGAATTCTTCAATTATTGAGCTGATACAATCTGATGATTCAAGTTTTGTGAACTCTGGTATAGTGCGGTCCACTGCAATGAATAAGTTACTGATATGGAAAGCTGACATTTCAAAGGTATTGGAAACAACTGAATCTGAAATTGATTCACTTGAAAATGAACTGAAGTCGCTAAGATCTGAATCTGGGGATACATGTCCATGTCCAGGAGCTTTGGGCTCCCAGCTGGTCAGTAACAATGAGAAATCTTTTGAAGAACCTGTTGGAGTCTCTGCTGAGGCTGCTCGGCCAGAGCCCTTGAAAATTGTTTCTTCTGATGACCCCAATACTGAGAAAATGCCTCTTTCAACTAATATACATAGTGGCAAAGAAGAGGACATTGATAGTCCTGGATCCGCAACATCTAAATTGATAGAGCCTTTGCCTTTGGCTAAAGCAGTTTCTTCATGTGATACCAGGAGATATGATAACTTATCTGGGGATGTGGATGCTTTACAGTCTACTTCCATGAAGTGCTTAGTTCCCTGTATTACTAGGAAATATGCTAGTGTATCTGCTTCAGGTGATTGCATACATCTTTGGAAGTGACAGATAGCAGGATTGCTTCCTCTGATGCTAGCTTATGTTCCAGTGCTGATGATAGTTTATATGAGAACGTCATTTCTTCCAATAAAGAATTGGCCAAAAGAGCATGTGGAATATTTTCTAAATTATTGCCGAATGGATGTTGTGAGATTGGCAATACAGGAGTTAGCGATGACTCCTGCTCTCAGGCATTCATTATGGAGAAATTTGCTGAGAAAAAACGGTTTGCAAGGTTTAAAGAGAGAGTTATCGCACTTAAGTTCAATGCCTTGCATCACCTGTGGAAGGAAGATTTGCGCATACCGTCTATAAGGAAATGTCGCCCAAAATCTCACAAGAAACATGAACTAAGTGTGCGAACTACCTGTAATGGTAATCAGAAGAATCGATCCTCTAATCGCTCTCGTTTTCCTTCCCTGGTATGAATCTTTCTATCTGTTACTTTGCTTACTGTATGCCAGTGTTGTTGTGCAGTTACTATTGGTTTTGCTTACTGTGTGTTTGTTGGTACTTGACTGCTTGCTGTTTGCTCAGTACACTTATCTCCTGATTAACTCGTCACTTGAAGTGGGAGGACTTATGTTGATTACTAATAAATTTCTTTGTCTACCAAATTTTATGTCAGCCTTGTTGAGTGATTGACATGCTATTAGAGTCTTGTGATTATTGCAACATTATGCTTGTACTTTGTTGTAACATGCAAATAAAGAGCTATGATGTTGGTTAAGTGTACTAGGGTTTTGGCTGCGATTCATTTTAGTTGTGTCATTTAGGCATTTACATGTGCTTGTATGCTCTCCCCAAGAATAGAGTTATAGGAATGGTTTTCATGTTGATTTTCAATAATTAGTTGTATATCCTTTTGTGGATGTGTAAAAATGCCAGTGGGATTGGGGAGCTTCTATGTTTGACTTTTTGTTTGCTTGCTTGGTTTGTTGAAGATCCACTATTTTTTTTGTTGATCTAACTATTAGTAAATTTCTTCATTTATATAATTAACATGTACGGGGTGAGCCTTGACGTAATGGTAAGGTTATTGTTTTGTGACTTGGAGGTTACGGGTTCAAATCCTAGAAACAACCCCTTCACAAAGTTGGGGTAAGGCTGTGTACACCTATCCTCCCTAGACCCCACTAGGTGGAAGCTTCATGCACCAGGCCAGCCTTTTTTATGTAATTAACATATATAGCTCCTTGAGGTAAAACAAATGATGTTAAAATTTGCCAACTTTATTCAATGACTATTAGCATTTTTCGTCTCAAACTAAGTTTGTGGCTTGCAGTCAATCCAAACATCAATAAAAAGTCATATATCTATTCTATTATATAATGAGGATTGTGTTTTGTAACTGCTTTTTGGTCTTTCTAAATTGTGTTGAATATCTTTTTTGAGTCCTCACACATTGAATTAAGGTTATAAAATAATAACTCCCACAAGCATCTTCTAAATTCAATAACTTCTACCACTACAAAACTATCCAACAACTTCCAACACAATTTCTTAACATTATTTATATATTCAAATTAATTTTTAATTAAGAATTTAAATTTTAATTATTTTTAAAATTTCATATTAAATTTAAAAAATGTGGATCAACTAGTTCATGGTAATTTTTTTTTTGAATTTTAATTATTTTTCCAGTGAATTCCATGTTGCATCTTAAAATTTAGAATATATTTTGTTTGAACAGGGAAGATGTAATGCTGAAATACTGGGGTTAATGAGATGATCTGTGTCTAGTTTTACAGCTGTAGTATTAAGTTACTTAAAGGGTGTTTGTAGGTAATTTACCATCCTTGTGTGGTATTATTGATTGTTTGACTCTGGCTTCCACAGGATGCTCTGATGTGAATACTGCATGGCATTTAAATGATGATGTGCAACTGTTCTTGTGTTTGGTTGTGTATGTAGGAAGTACTTTGCTGCCTCATTCAGTTGTTGATAATTGTCCTTGTTGGATCAACCTTCATTGACTTCCTCCTCCAGTAATTGCTTGTCATGATTTTTGATGTTTACCTATCACTTTGTTAGCATTCCTGGTCATTTGCTTGTTAATTATTTTTTTGTTTGGTATAGCTTAAGTTCTAAATTGTGTCAATGAAAATAGGTTGTAGGGTAGTGTCAGACAATAGTTGGTAGGGTTTCGAATTGCATGGTAAGTTGGTAACAATTTAGGCTGAGGGAGTTGATGGTGTGTCGAAGTTTGTTCTGTACATGTGATTCAAATTTATCAATATGGAAGGCGAAAGTTATCACTGATCTGAGGTTGTGGTCTACCGTGAATGACTGTCCCTAAAATTTCACTATTAATTGGAGGTTTTGCTGTCACAATTATCCTGAATGGTTGTGTTGTTTCATGTTGACACATGACATTATCTTTTATAGTTGTTTGTTCTGTTCCTAATTTATTCATCCTTTTTGACAATGCTTATTTCTTGTTTTATCCCACTATCTGCAGCAGGAAATCATCTAAGCTCATCTGAGATGATTAATTTTACAAGCAAAATGCTTTCGGAATCCCAAGTAAAAGTTCACAGAAATGCCCTGAAGATGCCAGCATTAATTTTGGATGAGAAGACGACGATCTCAAAGTTCGTATCTAGTAATGGGCTTGTTGAAGATCCGTTGGCTATTGAGAGAGAGAGGGCTATGATTAATCCATGGACACCAGAGGAGAGAGAAATTTTCTTGGAGAAATTTGCGGCCTTTGGAAAAGATTTTGGAAAATTGCTTCTTTCCTTGACCACAAGACAACTGCTGATTGTGTTGAATTCTATTACAAAAATCATAAATCTGATTGTTTTGAGAAACTCAAGAAGCAAGATGTCGGTAAGCTAGGGAATCCATTTTCAGCTGAAACTGACTTGGTGGCATCAGGTAAAAAATGGAATCATGAAGCTGCTTCACTTGAGATTTTGAGTGCAGCTTCAGTGATGGCAGATGGCTTAGCATGTAATAGAAGAATGCGTGCTGGAAGCTTCCTTATTGGTGGATACAGTAATGTGAAAATCTCAAGGGTGAGGAAAGCATTAGAGAGAGATCAAGCAGTTTTGACATGCTTTGGGATGAAAGAGAGGCTTTTGAGGCTGTGAGTTTTTGTGCAACACGATCAGTTGAACCTGGTGAAGGTAACTGGGATAGGAAATTCCTGAAAGTGTGCAAGCAGCCGTTGACGCCTGATGCTACTCAAAATGTTGATGATGGGAGTTGCTCAGATGAGAGCTGTGGTGAAATGGATCCTACTGATTGGACTGATGATGAGAAGGCAGCTTTTATTCAGGCTGTATCATCCTTCGGAAAGGATTTTATAAAGATAGCACGGTGCGTTGGAACTAGGTCCCCAGAACAATGCAAGGTTTTCTTCAGCAAGGCTCGAAAATGCCTTGGATTAGATCTTGTGCACCCCATACCTCAAAATGTTGGGTCCCCAGCAAATGACGATGTAAATGGTGGCGGGAGTGACACAGATGATGCATATGTTGTAGAGACAGGTTCGTTGGTTGGCACTGATAAGTCTGGCACTAAAACAGATGAGGACCTGCCTTCATCTGTTGTGAACACATACCATGACGAGTCTGATCCTGTGGAAGCAAGGGACCTGTCAGCTGAATTAAATGAATTGGAAGATATTGATGGTACAGCAATAGATCATGAAGATGCAAATGTGGTTTCTGATGCTTGTGCAACTAGTGGTGAACCTAAGCTGGGCTTTGATGGTAGGGAAGCTGTCTTGTGCAATCCTGATAAATCTGGTTCTGTCAGTGCACAGGCTGCTATGATTATGTCAGATAGCGTAGAAGGTGGAGAAGAAAAAGCAAATAAAGTTGGTGGTGCAGCTGCTCTTGACACAATTGAACCATACGAGAGTAATTCTGCTGGTGAGGATAGACTTGTTTCTGAGGTTTCTTCTGGGGGTCTTGGAAATGAATTGGAGAGGCAAAGCTTGTCTTTGCCCCGATGTCCTGATGATAGAGATGATAAACTTGTTGGTACAGGTGTTGTAGCCGAATTGAAAAGCTCAGTCCAAGATTCATGCACTGCTACAGCAAACACTTCACTCTCATCTGTTGGCAATTCTTGTTCTGGATTGAGTTTTGATACTGAAAGGAAGCATGTGTCCCTTGGAAAGCTTCATATCCCTGCATTATATATGGAGGATCACCATGCAACTGCAAATTCACTGTCACAAAATACTGCTGCTGCTGATGTTCAAAGTGAGAAAACTGCTACCCAGGATCGACTCTCTTCTACTTGTGACTTCCAGGGAAGTAGAAATTTGCACTGTCATAATCCCATTAGTAATGGTGACCATAAGCTTCCTATTCCTGGGAATTTATTGGACCATGTTGAAGCTGTCAGCAACATCCAGGGTTATCCATTGCAAGTGCCCATTAAGAAAGAAGTGAATGGGGAGATGAAAGGGAGCAGTTCTGCAACTGAGTTGCCTCTTCTTTCCCAAAAAATTGAACAGGGCAATGATCATTTTGAAACAAAGCTACGATGCTCATCAGATTCGGAAAAAACATCCAGAAATGGTGATGTAAAGTTGTTTGGAAAGATATTAACCAATCCTTCATCCATCCAGAAACCCAATCTGATTACCAAGGGGAGTGAAGAAAATGGCATCCATCATCCCAATTTAAGCAACAAGTCTACTAGTCTGAAATTCACTGGCCATCATAATGCTGATGGAAATTTGAAAATTTTGAAGTTTGACCGTGATGACCAGAGTGATTATCTTGGCCTTGAAAATCTTCCCATGAGGAGTTATGGTTATTGGGACGGGAACAGAATACAGACTGGTCTCTCCTCATTGCCTGATTCGGCCCTCTTGCTGGCAAAATATCCTGCTGCCTTCAGTAATTATCCTGCTTCTTCAGCCAAATTGGAGCAGCAGTCATTGCAGGCACTTGCCAAGAATAATGAGCGGCACCTGAATGGGACTCCCGCATTTACGACTAGAGACATCAATGGCAGCAATGCTGTGATTGATTATCAGATGTTTAGAAGTAGCGATGGTCCAAAAGTGCAGCCATCTATGGTAGATGTAAAGCACTGCCAGGATGTGTTCTCTGAGATGCAGAGAATAAATGGTTTCGAAGCAATCTCAAGTTTACAGATGCAGGGGAGGGGAATGGTGGGAATGACTGGTGTCGGAGGATCATGCAGTGGTGTCTCAGATCCTGTGGCAGCAATCAAAATGCATTATTCCAATCCTAGCAAGTATGGTGGTCAGACTGGGAATATTACTAGAGAGGATGAATCTTGGGCAGGGAAAGGGGACTTAGGCAGGTAGTAGATGTGTTCATTGGCAAACATTTCTTTTTGCCGCCACTTGTATAATAGTTTTTCTTTTTTATTGCTTAATACAGTATAGGGCGATCTGATGCTTCTCAAGCCCGTCTTTTTGGTAAAATATTTAGGTGATTGTAATATGGCAGCAGCTTTGTATTTGTTGTATTTGATGAAAATACAGAAATAATCTCAGAAAGTTAGGAGGGCCATTGCCATTGCCATTCTGGATCCCTTGTTCGCCATCACTCATTCTAACACAATCACTCGGCTGTTTGGATGCCTGCATATTTGTTTCTAGCTTTGACGATTCACTGGGAGGTACTAATTCATTATAGTTTACTTGAACTTTCATTAGTTTTCTTCTTTGGTTTTAATTTTTGTCTCGGAGTATATTTTGTATCATGTTGGGTTGGTATCAGTGAATGTTGAGGTAATGTTTTTTCCTGTTTTCCCTGCCATGAGTATCTTGCTCTACAGTGTGTCCTCTTTTGGAGATTTAGTGGACGTTCTACTGTCACTCTCGGATGAATTATGCAATCTGCAGAACTGCTGAATTTAGATATATATTGAGCAAACTTTTTAAGTCTCGCATAAAGTTTACATAGTTTGACTTTTGAGTTCCTCAAAAAGATACTAGCATTAGAATATCATACTTCTAGGACTAGCAGATTCATTGGGCTTATATGTAGCTACAATTAGTATCATGGGTTTGAGACTGGCTTAAAAAACAGCCTAGTGATCGATGTTTGCTGAGAATATCTCTTTCAAATTAAGTTACAGATCATTCATTCCTAATTTGCTATGATGACAAGGTTTGCACTTTCCCTCAGTGATTTCAAACTGTTGAGCTTCTAAGATCTCCATGGCAGTACTGCGTTTTTGCATTTCTTCAGAGCCAACTAACAACAGCTTAAGTTGTCTGTCGCATGAGGGCAATTTCCTTAGCTTCATTCTGTGTCTGGAGGATGGATGGAAGGGGTGCAATGATTTCAATCACCTACAAATGTAAATCTTCAAATTTGGAAGCTGAAATCATTCAAATTTGGAAGCTGAAATCAAGGATATAACTCTAGCTGTATCAGCAATAAACTTGCATGCCACGAAAAATAAGTTACATACTAACAAAAGCATTCACGTAGGATAAGACATCATGAAGAAATCTGAGAGTGTCAGCAAATTGGTCTGATGAAGACCATGAAACAAGCCATATTGCAACCATACTTCAAATGACATAATCAAATAGAAAGTTAAGTGTAACTCAGCTCTCAACTGGTGGAAGTCAATCATATGACAATTGAACTCCATTCCCAATGACTGCTGGTCATATGATCTTTGACTTTGTACAACCATCATAACAGTTGATATTTGATATTAATATTCCTCTATACCTCATTGGTTATTGGGTGAGAGATAGCCAATTGATGTGCATGCAAATAATACCCACAATCTCCAGGAACTGGCTTGGTAGGCCTCTGATAACCCCTACACATAGAGAAGCAATATAAAACTCGGATCAAAATTCCAACCAACACTATCATTTTCCAAAAATATTTATTTACAAAGTTACAACGTATTGAACTGCCAAAAGAACTTAAGGAAACCAGAGAAGTGGAAGTGTTGAATACATGAATAGAGAAGTTTATCTTAACATATTCTTCTGAAGTTTGAAGTATATGCTATGCCTAAGAAATTTATAAACACCTAAATGTTCCACAAAAGCACTCAAGACCCAAAATAATACACACGTTAGTCGTTACGCAGAAACAGTGACTGTAAAAAGTGAAAAAGAAAGCAACCCGCTGGAAAGTCATTAAACACATTGGTTGAGAGGTTGGAGGCAGGTGGGTTCTACATTCCAGAACATGGTGCTTACAAATTCACTTGGATTCTTGGTTAGTTCTTTGGTTAGTGTTTTATTTGCAATTGCAAGTAAGATATGAAGTTAAGTGAAAGGAAGTATCCTTATAAAATAGAAATGTAGCAATTACCCATCATCAGCAAATCTCTCATCGATCAAGTCCGAATCTAGGCATTTAGGTTGCCCACCAACAGCATAAAGAGGATCACCTGCAAACAAATCGACAGGAAAAGATAAATGGACAAGACTATGGCATTGACTATGACATTCATGCTTTTTGACTAATTCAGGTTTATGAATCACACAAGAACAAGTAGTTGGAACAAGACTCACAAGAACATAATGTGAGTGCCCTCGTTATGCATATTAAATGGGAATATGACTATGCATGCTTTCAAAGACTCATTCATTTGTCCAAGATTCAGATGTTAAAAGATGCATAGAACTATGCTATCTAGCTATCCTCTCATAACTGCAACTTACGTTCTAACGTGATAGACTTGTATGGCAAAGTTCAATTTTAATAAAGTAAAAAACCGGGCAGGCTGTCACCTAGGATAATCATTTCCATAATTAAAGACATGATAAAATACACAATTCCAAACTTTAAAAATCCCTAAATCATAAATACCAAATTGAAGCCCTAATAAATATTCATTTCATAATCTATTACTGACTCGATTAATTAGGCACAAGGCTTTGACAAATTTGAAGTTTGAAGACCAAACTAAAGCAAAAGCAATATCTCAAGAATAAAATTAAAATTTGCTTTGAAGTTGAGGAGTGAAAAGTCTAATTTGCTATTTCAGTCATTGAAGAATTTTGAAGGCTTAACATGGTCATCATTGATAATCTTGTAATCTAACTGCCACCTCTTATTGGAATGTCTGTCCAAAAGAAAATATCAGTTTATTCTCTTCACATGAAGCAAGATAAATAATTTGGCTCTTAAATATTTACCTAACAGAGGATGCCCTATGAAAGAAAGATGAATGCGGATTTGATGTGGCCGTCCAGACTGAATCTGAACCTGTTAATTGTAAAACAAGCCAATCGGAGGAAGTTATAAGACTGTTCATGACACTCCAAATTGTTTCAAATCATTCTAGTTTGCTTTGCTCAGCAATAGTTAACATCATTTGTTGATTGACATACAATAACCATATATTCAGAGTCTTGCAAAAGTGCTCTTGAGGAGTGGAAGAGGGACACTGTGTGATCTGAATTTATCTTCTATCTGATTGCAACATGTCACTGAGGATTTTTTTAATTTTATAACAGTTAGTGGTGGCAGTAGATAGTTGAATTATTTTCTTTTACATTGCACGCCATGTTTTTTAGGAAAACATGGTAATGAACATCAAACTCATACCTGGACTAATGTGCTGTTTCGTTTTATATCTTTCTCTAGAACGTCTACTGAACTGAGTGCTGGTTTTCCTGGTTCAATAAAAACAATTTTGCATGAGAGGATGATTACAAAAGTAATAGATGGCAGTTTTATGAAGCTTAGGAAGCATTATAAAAAACATAGGTGATAGGGAATAAATGAGTCAATGATTAGTAGAAGAGAACAAAGGAGCATGGCTTTCCTTCCGAGGTTCAACCATATAGGAAAAAACCATTAATGATTAAACTAACCTGATTGAGAAGCAACATACAACCCGTTAGCAACACCAGGATATTTTACGATTCCAATTGGTTGATTAATAGTCACCTGTGAATTAAAAAAGCCTTTCTGAATAAAATCCATGAAATCTAATGCTTTCTTAATCTTTTATGCTATTTCTATCCTTTTTTTTTTTGTCAACTGAAACAGGGAAGCAGTCAGAAAGCCCTCATTAACAATACCTATGAAAAAGGGAAAATATGTCAGTGTATTACCTTATCATTATCAACTATCCCACTCACAATTGCTCGGTATATCTTTGCAATCTTCCCAAGCTCCTTGTTTGTATCTCTGCTTATGTAAATAACAGAACACGATTAGTGAAACAAGTTAACTAAGTAAGAAATTTTAACTTCAAATTTCAAAGTGTGATCTATGTTCTATTTGAGTGTCTTCTACTTAAGCAATTGGCTACAATGTAAAAGCTTTTAAAAGTAAAATAAAAAGGTGTGACCAACTAAAAACAAATATTGTTCTTTCCTTACCTTTTTCCTCCAAGGTGAGATGTTCCATCAGCAAAATAAGATGAAAGACGAGCTCTGGCTAGTTTTGTCTTCGCACATACTAAAATTCCTGTGAAGCCATCAATCAATCGTAAAAGCATGAGAAACAGTCATGTGCTAGACAGAAGAGCATTAAAAGAAAAGGATGGGGCTCTTTCATATAATTATATATTACATCTTTTGGTAGTGATAGGTATGTAGATATCAAAGTAAAGGGCATTAAAATTTAAACTTTCCACAGATGATAACAAAGTTTTATATTATATTAGACTAACTAACTTTATTCTCATAGAGTTTTGAGACTCATCTCAGTTCAAGCATATAACATTTTCAAAGGAAAGTAACAGAAACTAACACGTTCACATTTCAACAGAAATATTCAGTATAACCTGAGGTTCCCCTCCCAAGGCGATGTACTGGAACGGGATGAGGCCTTTGTTGAGCTTTACAGGCACCCTGTCTGTTGGCTTGCCATTGAAGCTGTGTTAAAACTGTCCTTTGCTGGAAGAGGCCTCCAGGAAGAACTTGCAGGCCAGAAGGCTTATTTAGAGCAATCTAATTCATAACCAACATCCCCATTAAGAGAACAAATATAGAAAGCCATTCTAACTACCTCGTAGTGATATATTTTAATACGGAGAAGCAAAACTGGGTGACTTCTAGAGGTACTCACTAGTCACGTCAAACACTTCTTGGGAAAGTTCCTCCAGATTACACACACACACAAATATATATAATCAACTTAGCTATTAGACAACTTTCTATCTTCTGTTCCCCCTCCTTCTCAAGGATCAAACTATTGAATTTTTATCATAGTAACACACAAGTATAATGTCAATTGAACCTCAACATTAGCATTCTAAAGTACCACTGGCAATGAAAATAGTTTCATATTTTCAAATTAACATAATTTATCACATGAAAACTGTCATAAAAAAAAAAAAGCAAGCAGAGACGCACGCGATGATGCATAAAGTAACAATTACCATGTCATCATCTTCATACAAGACCTCAAGCATGTGTGGTGCATCAGGTTCCTTCCATGGAAATCTATGATAGACTAGCTTTGAGCCAACTCTGAAAAAAAAGAAGTTAAAAAGCATCATATAATGAAATAAAACCATGCATTAACAAGGATACAAATTTCTGTCAAAGAACCTGAGGACTGCATCGGATCCGTAACAGCTCTTCCATCAAATGTTATCTGTAGAAGGCATATCAATTAACATGACAATCTAACATACAGATGATTCATTCCATGCAGTCAACTATTTCAGATTCCTTGATGATCAAACCTGCTCGTTTTTTATACGCTGCAACCAACTGCTAAAATATCAGTAAATGGCCAAGATTGAACAAGACTTTATTTTAAAAATAACCATTTAAACAAGAGGAATTTTCTTTTACAGATAAGAGGAGAATAACAAAGGAGGGTCAACAATCTTCCTAAACGAAAACGCTCTGGAAATGAGAAAAGCACAAAATAGCTCTCCAATACTTCAGCAATCCAATAAATCAACTGTGTTAAATAACCACAAGCATACATCCAAATAAAGAGGCAAGCGAACTATTCTATCCCAGTGTCCTAGAATTCATAACTTGAGTTCAATGGTCTCTCATAGTTGGCAAAGGCCTAATTTGTGTTCCCATAGCATTAACTGTCAGCTTAATGCACTTCATCATTCCCTCAGTTTTAGATAACATTTTAATTAAGGTGATTCTTACCCATGTCAGCTACCTTTCTACAGTTTCTCAATAAAGCAGATTCAAGTTCCAATTTTTTTGGGGAAAAAAATAAACTACCCAGTTGCCTTGTTTCCTTGAGCATGTAAAAGGATATAAGTCTCAATTTTTGTGATAAAAAGGTAAGTGGGTAGATCAGGGCTTGGCTTACCCTTGTAATGGAGCTGAACTCTTGTACTTGCTGGAGTAGAACTCTATCAATGTCAGCCCTGAAATTGCATCGTTGAATTGAAACGCAATATTCATAAATCACTGATTAACCCATTCGGAGGGTTGATAAAAAGTGCAAATAGAATTCAAAGCGTTTTTCTTTAACATGGTTGAAAATGCTACTAGCACAGAGAGAGAGAGAGAGAGAGAGAGAGAGAGAGTCAACCAGCATCGGAGGGCGAAACGACGTCGTCGTAGGAGAGGCCGTTGTTGAATTCGGGCCAAGGAATTCCGAATTTCATAGGATGGCGCGGCGTTGAAGGGCTTGCCGCCGCCGCCATTGTTGGACGTGCCTCGGAACACGAACCTTGGACAATGGCCGGGCCGCTGTGGCTGATTCAAGACATTAGGGGTGCATTTGCTGTTGATTTCAAAATTTTCAATTTTTCAGTTTCCTAAAATTGAAAATTGAAACCATAACCTTTCCTTTTACCATTCCACTCACATGCATTAATAAAGATCATTTAAGTAGAATGATCAGTTATGTTAAAATTAGGATTTAATTTCTACACATGTGATAATTTTTTTTACATAATCATTCGATTATATAACTTATTGTAATATAAGTCATGATTTATATTTATTATTTAAAAAGTTATCCAAATAAAATATTTTGATTGGACGAGTTATTATATCAAAATTAAACTTTTAAACTTATTAGAATTGATCTAATAAAAATTATTTAAGAAGCAGATAAAAAAAAAGTAAGAATGATACCGTATATGTAATATTACTAAGTTGATGGTAGTATCTTGTAAAAGAATAAATAATAACATTTCGAATTTTCTCTATTGCTTTTGCTTGCTCTAAAGTTTTACCCTCTCAAATTTGGACTCAATATATGTGAGACAGCATAATAATACACTCTCATCTTTTTCTTTCTTTTTTTAATGTTCTTTCTTTTAAAAATGAAGTTTTAAAGAAAAATAGTTGAATAAATTTTCACTCTATTTTTATGGCTCGCCAAAACTTTATCTTGTAATCAAGTTTGTGTTTTACCCTATAATCAATTGATCAGAGTCTAGACATATATAGTTAAAATTTGATAAATTTTGAACGGTTCGGAACTGGATAAAAGAAAACTTTTCAATCAACAGATAGAAATGAAAGAACTCTGACTCCAGTTTGAGAACTAGCTACGGCATCGGACATCCACTTTTCCACAAACACCAATTGAATTGAATAAGCCAAACAGGCAGCTATGTTAGAATGGTCGAAGTTGCTGATAACGGCAACACCTTATGCCATGTGCTTGAGCTTGAACTTATCGTCTTAATTCTTCACTCCAAAGTCCAAAGAATGATGCGAGAAATGATTAATCATCATTTCTTACAACTCAAAAAGTTATCAACTGTCAGTATTTAAGCAGTTAAATTGATTTGGGAACAAGTTAGTCACAAAAAAATGAGACGTGAGAAATAGCAGGGGAAAATCATTGCCACACTTTCATATTCACGTTCCTTCCCTCTTGCCAAGGCACAATTGTATGAGTTGACACTGAATTAATGAAAAATAAAATGCATACAAAGCCAACACCGAATTGCTGGTTTTGTATTGGATTTTCAATTCATTTATTGAAGCTTTAACATGGTCCAAAAGTCCAAACTGGGCATAAAAAGCAAAGGAAAATATATATGAGAAAACATATCCATGCTTTTATTTTCCTATTCTGCCAACTGGGGCATTCAGAGTCAAACGGGAAGCGCAAAAGAGTAACAACTTACACACTCAGAGAACAAAGAGAATAACACTGCAGATCTCAGATAACAAATAAATCATCAACAGAACACATCAGTAGGTGATGGTCCAGCCAGCTGAAGAGACACTGCATTCCAGTCCATAGTATCACCACAGTGCCTGTCATTTGTTTTAACAACTTGTAACTGGGCTGAAACTGAAGCTGAAGTTGAAGCAACATTAGAGGTATCTGTTATGGATGGTTTTTTAGCAGCAATTGCCTTCAGCCTGTGCCTCTCTGCTCTCGATCCAATCACTTGGCCTAATATTGACGCCCCGATAGTAAACGCCATAGCTGTTTTGGGCATCAGGACAGACTTCCTAAGCATGGCTATGAATGGAACAGCTGCGTGGACAGCAGCAAACCATGACGGCGAAATTTCTTAGTATGCTCTCTCCAAACACCCAAGGGAACATTAGCTGCCATGCCCAGCATCCCAATCACAAGAACCTTTGTGGGTAGGGACTGAGGGCGGAGGTTCTTGGCAAATGCAGTGCGTGCTAGAGCTGCCCGGGCTGCAACTACTGCTGGCGGGCACTTGTATTTCATCCCTGGAGGAGGTTGAATAGCCTTTGCAACAAGTGGGATTACATTACTGACTGCCCGGTATGACTTTGCAATTGGGCATTGACCGCTTTGCAGCCACTCATTGCCTGCTGCCTCATGCTTGAACCATCCTGCATCAGTAAAATACAGATCACGGATACCGAAAAAGCAATCCAAATCGTGACTGGAAGTTGTACTACTTTAAAATAAGTTTAAGAAACAAATATGTTAGTGGTTTATCAGTATCAAGTAACAGCAGATCAAATGTGCTGCATACCTGTGAAGAAGGTTCATTTTTTGATGATTTGGATTTTTTTTTCTGGTTGTTCCACTTCTCAGAAAATGAATCGAAACCGAAAGACCACCAAATCCAAATGATGACAGACTGATAGTTGCTGCCTTTGCAGCTAATGGATTGAATTGGGATGAGGTAGGCACGGGCTGCACTTTCTCTGTATGCCGAAATGATCTCTCAGATAGGGGGACTACACCATCACTCCCATGGAAAAGCCTAAATGCCAAATCAAAATTGGGACCATCTTCAAAAATTGGACCTTTAGCCCCACGCACCTGTGTATGAGAGAATATTCAGTAACACTGTTGATTTCTATTGAGTCTAACAACACAACAGGTAAATGACACAAAGCTTTGGTTTACAACACACATATTTCAGGCCTGAATGGGTAAATAGATCCAAGAAGTAATAGCAAGATATGATAGGCATCTTTCTCAATAATCATTCTAGGAAACAGCAAAACCCATACATGGGGGCTTGTAAAAGATACAATGAGATGTTTGACAACTCAAAGGGAAAACTTACAGGCATTGGGAAAGCCAAGGGTGAAGAGAATGAGAAGTTAGTAGGCTCATTGATGTTCCTCAAGAATGGGCATCGAAGAATAGAGTCCTCATTTACGTCTCTAGAAAGGAAGTCCATTGTTTCACTTCAAATTTAGAAGATCTGCAATAGCAGGGAAAGCATAAATAAGAGATACTTAATGAATTATCAGTAATAGACCTAAACTGTAACAGATCAGTGGGTTCAACTCCACTCTCAGAATTCTGACAATTAACAATACATGAAATTTTCACACTATAAGGCCAAAAACATTTAAAATCAGACTAAATTTCTGAAATTCTAGCGGTAATACCGCACGCTATCAAGACTGTAAACGTATCAAGACTTCAACCTTGGAGTTAAATCATCCCCACTTCCCACCCCTTCTCATTGAATCAAAGTATCAAACCAAAAAAGCTAGACTTGTATATCAATTAGTGACTACACATTTAAGAAAGTTGAGCATTCGCACTATCCAAATTTCTTAAATTCACAACACGAGGTTCAAATATCCAGATCTTATGCATCCCCAGAAGTCAACTAAAGCGACAATTCCAATGCAATTTCTGGATTCAACCAACACCACAGCCCATTTCACAAATTTGCAAAAACAAACAGTAAATAAGCATAACAACACAAAACCCATTTCAAAAATTCACCTATTAAACTCATAACAAATGGAAAAATCGAAACTTTTCAACAATTGCTCCTTAAAAACAAAATAAAAAATCAATTCATTGCAGCCAAAAAAAGGGCGAATCACCCAAATGAAGAGATGTCAAATTCGATCCAAATAGCCTCACCGCAGAAGAGGAGAATCAATCACCCCCAACAGCAGAAAATATATGAGAAAATGAAAAAAAAAAAAAAAGAAAATTGCATATGGGGGTACCTTTCAGAGCTTGCAAGAGGCACACGCCACGCAGAGAACAATCTAGAGAGAGAGAGAGAGAGAGAGAGAGAGAGAAAGGAATCAATGAATTGGAACGTGGGTTAGGTGAAAGGTTGATGCTAATTCCTAACACAGCTGCACAATAAACAATACAAAGAACAACGTGCTTTCCCTTTTTCTCTCTATTTTTCCAATGTGTTTAATGATAATATTAATGGAAATAAGTTATTATTGAACTTTTCTTGACATATTAAGAAGGGAAGAAAAATGAGAGTCAAATATGGCTGTGGCATGGCACACGCGCTCAACAAAACCAAAGTGGACTCAACCAAAGGAGAATATTATGTGTGTATATATATAAAACATAATACATATATACATACACGTATACATATGAGGTTTTGGTTGGAAATACCATATTTTTGTTTGGGATTATGGTTAGGTTTGGTTTGGTGATTTGGTTCTCTCTAACCATTGGGGTTGGCTGCAGTTGGAGTTGGATTGGTTATGCATTTGGCAGCTATCCATATGCTAGCTTTGATTTTATCAAAATTGTGGATGGATTCGCTTCACACCTTTTGTGATATTATTATTATTATTATTATTGAGAGTTTAATATGATAATAGTTATAAAAAATTTTAAGTTAAAGTATAATTTAAGGTAAATATATATATATATATATATATATATATATTTAGAGGTGGACTTGGTATTTAATTATTGAGAGTTTACTTGACTGCTTTTTTTCTCTCTCTCTCTCTTCTTCATTCAATTTATATTTTATAATATTCATATGTTATTAAATAGGGATATATTTTTTTGACATGATAAATAAGGATATATTGTAAGGGTTTAGAACCCCTGTTAATAATACTAAAAAAGATAAATATTCAAATTTAGTAGTAGGTCTCAAGTGTTGAAAATACAAAAGTTTATCTTCCTAATATAGAACTTTCCTCTTTTAATTTCTTAACCAGTACCTTAAGGGTATTGATTACATAAACCCATATAATAATATTTGTTATAATAACAAATTCCAAGTATATTAATAATGTTACTTATATGTAAAATTTATATTATTATCTTCAATTATGTCCATCTCAATTTAATTGACAAAAATCAAGTAGAGTGTTAATTTATCATTGATATATCAATTAATGTAACACTTTAGTAAAAAGATGACAACACAATAGTAGGAATAGAGTTGAAAATTAACATGATTCACATTTTATAATTTCAGAAATTAAAAAATTAATTTCTAAATCTTAAGATCAAAATGATTTAAACATCCAATTTCATGGTAAGTTGAACATTCACTCAAAAAAATCTATTGAAGGAGAATGTTATATATGCCGTGTATTGTTGATGTTGTAAAATTGTTAAATGAAAAAGATTTATCTCTTTAATCACTGTTACTAATAAACGTTTTGTAGAATCAAGACTTTTAATTGATAATATTAAAAGTTTAATCCATCAGTTCGTAGGGTTTTACTATAGTAATTCCTTGTACTTTGTCATCAAACAAGGGGTAAAGAAGTATTTTGTGTGATTCACGTGCCCGCTTTTCTCTACAAAACAAAGAAAGTTAATCACCAACGTTCCTCAATGGTTAGCTTGTGGTACTGGCTTGCTACAAGTTCTCGTCCACATACTAAAAGCATTCTTAATATACGACAACTTTAGCATAGAAACAGATGAGGTATTGGTTTAGTGGTGGATCTATCCGCCTCTCATTAACTGCACCCAGATTCGAATCTAGACAGAGCATAGTCTGTGGTATATGAACCCTTTCCCCTCCCCTGTGAAGGTGTGCATTGACCAACAAAAAAAATTAGCATAGAATCATATTGTATTATACTCGTTCATAGGATAATATTTTAATTTCAGTTAATAGTAAAATTTATACTTTGACCAAAAATATCACCTTATTATTAGCCAAAGCACAATACACTTGATACCCCATAACCATAGAAGAATTTCTGTGTTATTTACCTAATTCAATAAGGCTCGCTTACAAAAATTGATATATCTTTCATTCACTTCGATCCATTTTTATGCTCCTCTGATGGCACCAAATAGAGGCATAATGAAATGAGTACAAAATATAAGGCTCGCATGCACATGCGACTGTGATAAACAAAATTGATGGGTATTCACTATTCAGTTTCTATCTATCAATAAAACAAACAGTTGCATCCCACCACTCGAGAAAAACCATAATTAAATTTCCCAAATATTCATACCAAAAACGGAACAATTGCAAGCACGTGAAATGCATGAATTTTAGTAGGGAGCAGAAAGTTAAGGTTACAGACTTGATTACAGAATCCATACATAAAGAAGTGAACAATGATGCAGCAAAATCTGTGGAACCATGTGCTGCACAAGAAGGAAACCACAGAGAAAGATGTATATGCAGGTGGTAGTAATTTACTCAACCATAGGCTAGGCGTTTAAAAGGGGCAAGATGCATTACTATTCGAAGGCCAATAGTAAGAAAGTATGCTGTGCCATTGCTCAACTTCTTAAACTAAATTAAAACACAATAGGAATCAGTACAAACAAGCACCATGTCCATGTGCATCCGTTGCTTATCAGAATTAAAAGGCACAATTTTAAGGGTGCATGTCCTAATTACAATCCACATAAAGACATGGGGAAAATAAAAATCACTGCATAATCCTCAGCATCTACATCCCATTAGGCCAAAGATCATGAAATACTTGGTCAGTTCAAAAAGAACTGCTACTTTCTTCAGTAGCACAGTGAGGGGCAGCAAGGACACCGTGTTCATGTCATGCCGGGTTGAGGTCAAAGCAAAACACTACCACAGCCTGATAGAAATCCCCTAATACTATGGAAGTTTATAAGAGGAAGAAATTCAAGGGGATTAGAGGCTTAACTAGTCGGTAACTGAAAAGGATTCAAGTGGGGTCCAGAGAGAAAGAGTTAACAGTTTTGTGGAGTGAAAGATTTTAGGAGTAGTATACATATTTTCTGTTATGGTAGTATTTATTCAATTGTAGGTAGGGGAATAAGATAGGCAATTAGTTCTAGTTTTGAAGAGCTACTTAGTGCTCTATCCTTTCTTTTGTAATTACTTACAGCTATATCTAATTCTATTCACAGAAATACTTGTCTTTAGTATTATTACCTGCATCTGTATCGGATATTTGCTGTGTTCCTGCGTTCTTATCACAGCCCTATGAGGATTCAGACAGCCCTGAATACCTTCTTGGAATGCAAAGCAAATGCCATTTTCAGAGACTACATTTGAGTCCTTTGCAGAAGAAAAACCAAGGAAGGTGTGCCATGATTCATCAAGTAACCACCACTTTCAAGATATTTATAACTGAGAACAGTGTTTACAATTTCAATGGACTAAACTATATAATTTTGTTGGCTCATTTTTGGTACAAATGTAAAACTGTAAAACAACCAAACCTTGATCAACTCTACTGATTCTTCTTGAGGCTGGATGTGGAAAAGGCTGATCTCGGCTTTTGATTAGACCTTCTTGCTTTGTTGAGATCAGGATTGGAACTTCTAATAATGAAAAGGAAAGTCTCAACAAGCATGGCACCCACCAACCCAGAATTCCTCCAGCAGCATTCTAAAAGTATAGAAAAGAAAAGATCAAAGAAAAGGGATTCAGCTCACAACTAAACCAATTGAGGATAAATCAATACTAGGGAATAACAGATTTTAGACAGTACCATGGCAGGACTGTGATTAAACAATGCTCTAAATGCAGCATAACCGAGCAGATAGCCAGTAAGCATGGTAACCACAACATGTAAACCTGAAAACATTTGAGAATAAAAAAGAAGACAAAAATTAAATAGAGCTACTTCAGAGATTTGCAGGCATAAAATATGAAATCGAATATACTGAATATGGAAAATCACAGGCTTACTAAAAAATGGGTAAAAAAAAAAACTAAAAATGGGGGAAAAACTATAGATTTCTGTCATCTAAATACAATTTCCTTATTTCAGCATCATAGATAGAATATTAAAGGGGCTAATTTTTTAGTAATATCAATAATACTCCCAATCACCAAGGAGAGACAGGATCCACAAAGAAATTGTCTGTCTTCTTCATTGACAATAGCGAGTAATTATAACCGAAATATGTTATCACAGGGCCTCAAAAGATGAACTTATCCTGGGAAAGGAACAAATATCCAAAGTGAACCAAGCAATGCATATTTGAACTCCGTGAATTTAATTGATATTCAAAATTTACCTAATCTTATCCCTCCGTATTCCAGCATTACAAATATCCAGTATATAACAAAATACAGTAATCAGTTATTGAACAATAGCTGAACATAATTCATTGTACCACAAACACCCTAGCCCAGACAGAAAGGAATGTAAACAGAAAAACCAAGCACTAAAATGTGATATCACCTTTTCACCTCTAATTACGAATATATCTACTAATACTCTATTGTTGTGTTCAGTTTACAACTTCATTATGGAAAGAAAAACTTGTTACCATGAAAACCCACACACCCCCAATAAAACACACCAACTCAGTACAATTCAAACTACATTTTTGCAGTAATGCTGATACCTATTGAAAACTAATCAAAACTTCTGGCCAAACTGCATTAAAATGCATGATAAAATTGATGCAGCAACAAAATAAGGTGCCAAAAGAATGAGATTGTAGAGCAGAACATGTTACTGAATCCAGCCAAGGATGTTCAAACTAAATGAGCAAGTTGACAAACCAAAGCTTCAACAGCTTTGAAAGCCACAACTTGAATTGATCCATATTTTTGTTCTCTTAAAGAGACAAGCTAGTAAAGCACTCCTTTCTCAACTTACCAATAACCAAGTCAATAAACAATCGAGGATCTATTAGCTCCGTACAAAAAACTTGATCGGTATGCAAAATTACAGTCCCACAAGATAAGATTGAAGTGAAATAGAAATTAATTACCAAATCCTAATTGATCCTTGTAAGAGGAGAATGGCTCCTCAACACCCTTCTCTGGTGCTATATCCTTCACAAGCTCTTGATACGCTTTCCTCTCAGCCAAATCTTGCAACTTCTTCAGCCTTGCCTTCAATTCTTCACTCTTCAAACCAAAAAGGTAAACACAATCATAATTACTCACA
Source organism: Dalbergia oliveri (assembly GCA_030441495.1). Lineage (NCBI taxonomy): Eukaryota > Viridiplantae > Streptophyta > Magnoliopsida > Fabales > Fabaceae > Dalbergia > Dalbergia oliveri. The sequence goes on from JAMLFY010000007.1 coordinate 26,907,602, forward strand.
AATGTAGAAAAAATAAATAAATAAATAAAATTCAGGAAGAACTTCATCAACATGAACGGTAGTAAGTAACACAAATACGCCACACAATTTTCAGAACCCAATCGTTCAAACAACTCCAGAACGAATTTTGAAGCCAGAAAATTCACAAACACGAAAATGGGTCATCAAAACTGTTAACAATTGTGAACTGAATAGAGAGATTGCGAAACAGGGTTTTTGACCTTCTCTCTGGGTTTGGGGCTGGAGAAGAGGAGGTGGGCGCTGAGAAGAGTCGGGTCAAATCGGGTCGGGTCGAGGGGTCGGAGGCAATCCAGACAGAGCGGAGTGGCTCGTACGAAACCTCGGACTTGGAGAGGAGATCGGAGGATGTGTGTCGGAGCTCATCGGAGAGGTTGGGGTCTTGGGAGGCTGCGGAGAGGAAAACGCGAATAGAGTCGGTGCTCGATAGTACAAGCCCGACCCCGCCTGAGTTATCGGTAGCCATTGTTGCGTGCGTGCGTCTGTTCTTTCTCTGCAACTGCCGCAAATAAGTAACGAAATTTTCTATAAAAATCTAGTGTTAACATTTTTAAATTTCGATTAGTGATTTTCTTCTTGGAATATGTAGTCAATATAAAAATATTTTATGTTACTTTCCTCCTCCAAAGTTATGCAAAATAAGAGAATTGTTTTTTTTTTTTTGATAAACAATGGGGAAAAAGAGAGACTTAATTGGATTACGATCTTAAACTCTTTTACACTGCAAATATGTATCGAAATTAAATTCATTATTGTCAAGATAAAAAATTTAGAATTGAACTGATACGAAATTAATTATGTTAAGAATAAATTGATGTAACCAACACTCACAACATATGACTATAATGCAACCAGTTTTTCGGGCTAATATATATATATTAGTGATCTTTTTATGTTTATATCAGAAACACTCACAACATATATCAAAATAATTGTTTTCATTGATAAAAAATTACGTTCTGACAATTTTATTGCCTTAGAAAAATGAAATTTCTCTAATAATCCCTCAAGAATTACAACATAGGACAATTTAATATCTCTTCGAAAAGTCCATTCATTAAACTTTAACTGAATGATACACACTATATTACAATTAAAATTATCCTCACACCCATTGAACAATATAACGTTAAATCCTTTCAAACCAGCATCATTTGTATGTCAACATGTTACATTTGAGTTTATATGACAAGTCATATTATAACACACGTGTGTGTCATCCTATTTATCGGAAGGAGTTTCTTTCATTAGGTAACCAATAATCGGATATAATATTCTTGAGAAACTAAAACAGTGTTAAATGTAAGATCTAAAGGAAATTCCGTGTCATTTAGTACGATTGAACAGTCCGTGTAATGACATCCCTTTTTTTTTTTTTCTCTTTTTCCTTCAAAATCAAGCATTATGATCTTACACGCAATTACCATTCTTCTCCTTTTTTTCAAAAAGAAAATACAGAACATCCATGATCCATCCAACACAAAAAGAGAAAGTAGAGACAGAGACACATCCAGGTATTAAAAGATCGCATCAAATGGAGAAAAACCGAGTCAAAGGATCTAAAAGAAAATTGGAAAACAATATAAGATATTCTAGAGTTTAGGAAAAGCAAGAAGAGGGAAAACAATAGGAAATATGTGCACCATATATATAAGCAAGAACAAGGTCACTAAAATAGATGTTCTACTACCCTGCTTTAAACCTTGAAGTGGATATAAGATTTTAATAATATAGCAAAAGAATCACAATTACGCAATTGCATGCAAGTTCCCTCACAAAACAAAGCCATGCTAAATACCAAGAAAGTATTAATCAAAATGATACACTCCTTCCTTCCACAAGTTATTTTGCTCGAAATGCTGAGAAAGAGCTAGCTTCTCATACTGGAGTTGAATTGCTGCTCTTGTTCTCAGAAGAATTACTTTGTTTCCTTTCAGCCTGAAGTGACCTGCATAATGATTCAAGTTTTTCTTTCTGTTTTGTTGTCCTCTCCAGTTGTTTCTTCAACCGCTCACGCTGCATAGATACTCAAAAACCAAATATCACATATTTTGACAATAAACTAACACCTAATGTTATTGGATGATACAAATAGGAATTAGGAAATTAACAATACAATAATATATATATTAAATTTTGATGTACTACATCTGATCCAATTATATAATTGTATTTGTAAGATTTTCAAAATAATGGGTGGTTGAGTGAAATACTTACATTGATGTGACAATACATGATTAGACGTCTTGTACAATTTTTTTGGGATAATTACAACAACCTCCCCTAAGATCCTTCAATATTACATTTACACCCTCTAGTTTTCAATATTACAATTACCCCCTTATTTTTAAATAACTTTCTCAAATTTCTAAATTACCCTACCCTTCTCATACTTTTTTCTTTCTCTCATTCTCTTCCACCACCATGGCCCATCCTCCACTCACTACCACCAGTGTCTTTAGCATGTTGTCACTATCTTTAAAAGTCCTTTTGATTTCAATAACAAAGACAAACATTACAGTGAGGGATTTCAGAGAGGTCTATGGGGTTTTGTTGATTTGGGAACGGGGGCATTGGCGGCGTTCAAGTAGAGGGTGACGAAGCCGGCCAGCACACTGCGGCAGCCGTTTTGCAAGGGCAAGCACGCGGTGGCGCCACAAAGTGGCGACAACGCTCGCAGCTCTGGCAGAGGGCGCAAGGACGGAGAAAGGGAACAAGGGATCTCGCGGTTTTAGGGAATCGGGGGCTCGCGGTTTTAAGGAATGGAGGTGGCAGCGGTGGCTGAGAGAGAGGGAGAGATGGAAAGGGCAGCGCATGCGGCGCAGGGGATGCCACTGGCGGAGGCGTGACGGATGCGCGACAGTGGCGGTGGGGCAGCACGGTGGCAGTGCGACGAGATGCGGTGGCTTGTGGGCACGAAGGAAGAAGCCGTGGCGGTTCGAGGTGAGGCCACAGCGGAAGCAGGGAGCTGTGGCCTACCCCACCTTTTATTTCTTCATCCTGATTCTTTTTTGGTTTTTTCCTCTGTTACTTTTTTTCTGGTTTTGCTGTTGAGCTAAGGGCTTGCTGTGATATTGAAAGAGGATTTGGGTTAATTTGGTTTGTGGTTTCTATTATGGTTTGTTTCTCTTTTGATGGGATGTTGCTGTGGCTTTTGATTTGGTGTTGTGGTTTATGAGTTTGGTTTGAGGGATATGGTTTGAAGATTGGTTATTCATGATAATGATGGTGATGGATGTAGTTGTTATTGTGGAGTCTTTTATTTAGGCAGGAGAGTGACCTGCCATGGCTTTTTTGGTTCTCCCCCTTTTTTCACTGTCTTGCGCTCCCCCTTTTTTTGCACCCCCTTCTATTCTTTCTTGTTCTCTGTTTAATGCTTGTGTTTTGAGAATTACAGGCTGGATTGGAGACATTGCATTGGTAAAATGTTGCCCTCTGACTACTTGCGCTCCCCCTTCCTTTTTTGCACCCCCTTCTATGTTTAATGCTTGTGTCTTGAGAATTACAGGCTGGATTGGAGACATTGCATTGGTAAAATGTTGCCCTCTGACTACTGCAAGGAGCCTGTGCGAACAACACTGGCCCATAGTCTGTTGTTGTGTTCGTCCTTTTAGGGTAATTTAGGAATTTGAAAAAGATGTTTAGAACCAAGGGAGGTAACTGTAATATTGAAAACTGGAGGGAGGTAAGTGTAATATTAAAAGATCTCAGGGAAGGTTGTTGTAATTACCCCATTTTTTTATGCTAACATGCTTGAATAGTGCATGGGCAAGAACAAACCAAAATGCAAGCTATACCTCATCAACTAACTCTATAAGTGTGATGTCAGACTTCTCAGATTTACTCTTCAAGAACTGATTCTCCTTCTTGAGTTCCTTGGTTGACTTTGCCATCTGATTGTTACAACCACAATAGAGGAAAGCATATATGACTTTAGAATTACACTCATACAAGATATGGTTCAGCAAACTTGATTCATCATGGTGAAAGGAAATATTCAAGAGAAATTTAGTTTACCTTCTCAATCTCGTGTTTGAAAGTTTCAAAAACCTCATTGCTCTTAGACAATGCTTCCTGAAATTCAATGCAGGTCAAACATGCAGTCTCAGTAATGTATAAACATCAATAGCAATTATATATATAGGAAGCTCAAGAAGCTAAGGTAATGCCTTAAAAGAAACCCAAAGATAGAAGCAAAGTTAGCAGAAAATATTCATAGCTTGGAAGACAAAAGTCAACACAAATAACTACGAATATAAGAATCCATGAATTGTTTATTTGTAACATGAAAAAAAAAAAAAATGCAAGATCAAGAGGATGATAAACCAAAGCCACCATTAACATTAGACCTTTATGAATCCATCTACAAATTATTTACCCCGTACCAACATGTTATAAATTGCAAATATTTTAAAAAAACCAGACCCTTAAACAAACAATGAACGCATTATATTTAAATAGATTTTTATACAAATTGTAACATACAAAAAGGAGAATCAAAATCAAACCTGGAATTGTTGGAATTTTTCTCCATCAGTTGTCAGCTGCAAGCGTAAATTCTTTTCAGTTGCTAATAACTGAGACACTTGTTCAGCATATAATTTTATCTGAGACTGTTCCTGAACCAGCTTTTCCTCATGTTGCTTAATTTTTAAATCAGCAAGTTGAAGTTCCAATGTCTTCTGTTTCAACTGTTGATTCAAACACATAATGGTTAAAGTATATCATATCAGCTCCAAAAATTAATAAATGACAATATCACAGATGTTGACAGCATAAACTTCACCTTCTGGGCATATTGCTGCTCAGATAGTTCATATTGATCAGCAAGCTGCTTTAGCTTGTTTCTTAACCTGTATTGAAATAATGCCAATTTATTCATGTTCAGCATGATACAATCACACAATCATTAAATAAACCAATATAGTAGAGTTTCATTTACCCTTTACGAAAAGAACAAATGCCATTGTGCAGAAAAAAAATAATAAATAATTAAACAAGGTAGAGGAAACAGGGAGGTAGAGTGCTATCAACACAAGCACAGAACACAAGTCAGTTTCAAGCAAATGCAGTGTTATCATTGTATTGAGTGTTATCTGATCATAGAATATTATTATGCTAAAAAGTTTGACGTAGTTCACACTAATGGATAGATTAAGCAAAACATAGCATCGTATTGTTCCTTAACATACTGAATATGTCAGCCTTCTGGTTCACAGGGAGCATGGTGGAAAAATATTTCTGGTGAAGTTGGCCAAGCAAAATTATTTCTTGAATAGCATTTGAGCACCATCATCATAATTGGTGACAGCTTATCAGCAGCAGTGGATTACAAATGTCAGACATGAATGGAAGATTTTGCATAAGAGGGACAAGCCAGTCAATGAAGTTTCTTGAAGACTACATCCAAGAGGAGTTGCTGATAAGTCTCCCAAGATCTTATTGAAAAACAGCGGAAGTAAAGTAATGACAAAGACCGTAAAGAGACTGCAACCCCAAACAAACTAATTACTAGAAATAATAGAATTCAATGCTCAAGAATTGAATAGTAATTGCTGGCACATAAGACCGAGATAAAATACAGAATGGCAACACAAAATACACACGTACATGTCTGAACAAGTGTCTTATGCAGCTATGAACATTATTCATTGGCTAAGACATATTATGGGGAACAAACCAAAAAATTATATTTTTAAAACTTTACAGGGTCTTACATGTCGTTTTCCTTAAGCTGAGTAAGACACTCATCCTTTCGTTCTTCAAGCTTATTGCTTACATCCTGTAGAGGAAAGCAATTAACATTAGATGAAATTAAAGCAGGAAAAATAAATGAATTGGTGAAAAAACTAAGAACATATAATCACCAAACACTAATTGACACCAAAAAAAAAAGTTTCATTTGAGATATTAGAAACATTGAAACATTGCCCCAACCCGAATCATTATTGCTGTGTAAATATGTTTAACTATTACAGATATTGAACTTTTGGTTGCTTTTAGTACAACTGAAAACGATAATTGATGCTATAACCATGGGCCATCTAGATAAATAGAAAAATTATTTCTTCCTTGAAAGGCTGAAGTAAAATTGTAAAAGTGATGGCCTTTACTGGTGACAACTATTGCTCAACCTTCATCTAAAAAGTTATTGGTGGTTCCTCTTTCTTGTGTATAGTATGCCTTAATTAGTTAGATCTGGTCCAGATTTATTGTTTTGCTGCGAATTTGTGTGAGATAGGTTAATGGTAGACTTGTTTAGTAGCGTTGGCCCTTTGTTTTTTTGAAATAGATAAATGCTGCTCGAGAGTAGTAATCGTATCTTCGAAGTCAAGAAGATCCAAGGATCCTGCTCACAGTGAAAGGCAACCCATCCCCATCCCTTATTCTCTTTTCAAAGCTTAAATTGAATTAGTATAGTAATTTATTTTAATTTCTATTTTTTATTTATTCCTTCAGGTGTCGTTTATATCCTTCTAATATACAAAGTTTTAGCCAATTTGGCAGGTATTAATGCATTATAGTTAATTACAAATAACACAATAGTTTCCATAATCAATTATAATCACAAATTCCATTACAAGTTAACAAGTGCAAGTAATACCCAATGCACTCTATGTTCACAACATCACACATTCTAAACAAGAGACAATGATCAAACCTTGATTGCATCTTGAAACTTGGCTGACAAGTCCAGCCTCAAGTTTTGCCCCTCAGTTGATACACGTTTGCATTCTTCCTGATAATAATCAAGTGAATATTAATCTTTCCATCAAGAAAGATGAATATGAAATTGAACATAGCAGTTCACAATAGTTTCAGACCAGACCAAAAGATTGGACTTTAGCTGCTATAAATGCAAACGTAAGACCTATGAATCAGCAACAGGTCAGTTGTATCAATCCGGTTAAAATACTGCAGTCCATACAAAATATTGGCCTTAGAGAGGGCTTTCAACCTCCAAATGGGTTTGTCAAGAAGGAACCCTTTTAATGGCCAGTAAGGTTGGTATAAACTAAAGGTGGTGCAAATATGATGCCACCAAGGTTTGGGAAATACTTTGAGAGGAAAACCAAAGTCTAATACTTTGTCAGGATGGAACAGCAGAAGTGCAGAACTCTCCTAAACTGAAGTATTTTCCTGTTTTTATTTATCAGGGCCATTTCAGTTTTGCTATTGCATGGACTTTAAATTCTGTGCTTATGCTAGTGGGTTGTAATTTTTGTGTTAGTGTTTGTTTATAGACTCAACATTGAAAAGGGCGTGGACAGGCTGCCCTCCTTTAGACAACAAGTTAAGTGTACAAAATGCTTCCTCCATGAGAATTGTATTTGTTCCTCAGTCCAACGGGATATGTTATAATCCTGCCTAATATTTTATGTAACTTCCCTGCAAATTCTGCATGACAGATTTCAACTGCATATAATAAAGACAATATAACTGAGGTATTCCAGTATTCCACATCTGCAAATACTTATATAATCAGTTTGAGAGGTATCAGTGCAACAAAAATACCATCAGCATTTTATTCTGACGTTGTAGCTCCCTACAAAGTGACTCAAGCTTATCTCGGACAGCAAGAGCTACAAAAAGAAGGCAACAGCCAATGAACAAAAATTAGTATCAATTAGTTACAAATTAGATGCTGCCATCTATTTAAGATTCCATAAAAGTATAACTAAGATATATCAATTTCCCAAACAGTGCCTCTGAAAACAAGTCAATAGCTTATCCAAATCACCAACTCCAAACTAATCCAAACTCTCAATCAAAAACTTTCGCCATGTTTAAATGACAATCAGTTTAGAGTTTTTTCTGTAACCTTTTTCTTTCTGTTTGGGGCAGGCCACGGAGGGGTTGTAAAAATCATTTTACAAAAGCAATACATCATCAACAACAATTAAACTTTGTCCCACTAGACAGAGTTGGATAAAAGAGAAATAATACACACAGAAGGAAAACCAACACAGCACAATACAATGCCATAATCCATGAGAATTTACCATTCAAGCACTCAATTACAGAGGTACTTGATTAATACAGGGAAAATTCCTCAAATTCTCTAGTACTAGTGCACACTATGATAAAGTAAGAACTCCAATAATTTGATTAGAAAATTCACAGATGCTTTCTAGAGCACATTTCAAAACATTCATGAGCAAGTCAGATTATCCAGTGCAACATACCAGTATCTCTTTCTGCCAACACTTGTTGGTACTTCAGCGTAAATTCTAAAAGCTCCTTTTCTGATTTAAGCGTACGCTTTCACTCTTACGCTTTTCACCAATTTCCTAAGACATTAAGAAGTTCAACTATTCAGTCTCCTCCAAAGGTAGTCTTGTATATACATATGTGACATCCCCACAGAAAGAAGGAAACATGAAACATATCTGCTCATACTGACCAAATATACTGCAAATGTTCAGCCAATCACATCTCTAACTCAAATATGAATACTGAAAAAACTACCTTTTTAAACTTATATTGAGATTGTAAAAGGAATGAGGGTGAATCAATAACATTAGAGACTCTGCTCAAAGGTAAGGTTCATATAGCATGCACCAATTTAATAAGAGAATCTTGTGGCCATAGCCTTTAAGCCTTATAAAATACTAGCATTATTAAATATTATAAGTCTTAATATATATGTAATGCTAGAAAGATTTTAGAATATGAATACAGGAGCTTTGCCACGAAGTTTCCTGATGTCCTGAACATTAACTAAGCTGAAAATTGGTGTGCATGGCAAGTATACTAGGCCACTTCATCAAACCAATGATTAAATGTCCTTACTCAAGCCTTAATCCATCTGGAAGTTAGTATGTTAATTGTCAAACAACTAGGGTCCTCCATATCAGTTCTCTTCTCAATAGAACCTAATCTAGCCATAATTACATTCATATTCTAAGTCAGTCTTTTGCATTTGGCTTAGCTCTTTCATGAAGACATAAGACATTACTCAACAAACCAGACAGCTAGAGCCTTATACGATTACCCTATCATTCAGAAGAATGTACGGATATTCTTTACAAAGTCAAACCTATCACGTATTGAAAAAATTTCTGATGTCCATAACTCTATACCAGTATATCATCCCCACAAAGATAACCAAACAACTCTAGAATCAATCAATGCATTCTCATCACTGCTCTGGAAGTAAAAGATGCACATTAGACCAACAAATTCAAAGCATTGCAATCTAAAAATAATCCAAATTATTTAATTTTTTATAGAACAAAAAGGATCACTCTGCTATTTATTTTCACTAAATTTTATCCAATCGAAGATACTCCCACCAAACCCAAAGCTCAGAATACAAAAACTAGTAGCTAGTCAAATACAGTTCATCTTTCATGGAAATGTTCAATCAACTCTTTGAAATAAATATCAGAAATGCAGATCGAGGGATCTCAGATCGATAGAGAGTGAACGTATACAAAGCAACGGATGTATTTATATGTACTAATCCCATGGGTGAACATAAGGCAATTAACAGGATTAGGTTACTAACTGGTTTTCTGTTTTTCGAAGAATCAACCATGTCTGGTGAACATGCATCCTTTGGTTGTACTGCTTTTGTCTCCAAAGGTTCAACAGTTGCTGCAACGGCAATGAGCAATAGTAACAAAACCATGTCAGATGCTCAAAGAAAGACATCAATGCAACGTGGAGAACTGATAGCATGTGTTTGTATAGGTTTACAGATATGTGAAACCGTATCTAGTGATCTGATTAAAACAATTATCTTCCATGCTCAAGCATGCAAGGAAATTCATTGATTGCGATGAATTTGTACAACAATTTAAGGGAAGAGGAAGTAAAACAATCCGAATGGAAGAAATGCTTAGGCTCAAAGTGATTCCATGCTTGAGGATAGACACCATATATAGCGCAATAGGAAATACATAGAATTTACATTTTCAAGAACGTTAATGGAGTCCTTAGACTATTCCCATTACTCCTATTATTCCAACACCATGACTATCTATTATTTGCAATGCCATATTCCTATCACTCCCAAACCATCTCAAATGGTACAATACATTAGCCACATGCATAAATTCTAACAGATTGAGCCAGTTTACATAATCATATTGATATCAATCAATCAGACGCTATTTAGTATCGGTACAGTGTCCAGCAACACAACACAAGAAATATTTGTTTAAGATATCATGTTCATCTATCAAATAAAAAAGTTTAGATGCTCAATTTGCTTTTGGATGGTAAAGTAAACGTGGACATCAATTGTCCTAATGAAATTAATTCAAATATGTTTGACACTAAATATTATTAAGAACTGATTTGGCCTTGATGTAAAAATTCTTTCTTGAAAATTATTTTCATCATTTATTGCAGTTGCATCAAAATTGGCTAATCTGATGTCCTCGCCCACATCTGGAAACTTATTGGACAATAACAGCTCAAGTTTTTTTAATGAATAATAAATCATATCAATGAGCTCAAAGCCTACAGAGGAAAAATGAAGAAGTGAAAAAGACTGAAAAAACAACAGCAATCGCCACCATGAGTAAGACTCTGAAACCCCAACAGAAAAATCCTTCACACCAAAATATAAATTTAGTAAACACCCAAGGTCAGAGAATCACCCAAAAACAAAACCAATGTATTTAATCAAGAACAATATGTTATTCATGCAATTCCCATTATAGGCAAAAATTCATTAGCATGCAGTTACTAGTTAGAACATCTACATAAGGATGCATTAGGGCTTTGGGTGGTTACATGTATCTAAACTTTGACATTCACCATGTTGTTGCTCTTTTACTGTACAGCATCCAGACTGCAGAGCCTCAGAAACAGGAGGTGCAATCTGTTTGCCTTCCGTCTGATGCATACAGTCATCACTGGGAACCCCCACTGAGCAGTCTGAGGCATCAAAAGTATGTGCTTTAAGATAACAGAACATGAGAAGTTTATAGTAGCTCAAAAGTTTTCTTACCATGATCATTTGGAAACTCCTTTTCTCCAAACTCATTTGATAATTCATTAGAATGAGTAAGCTCTGAGGAACCATCCTCCTTGTAACTATTCAGTGGCTTCTCTTGTTCAGTAGTTGGGGTTGGAGGAGCAATAGGCTCTGTAGTGCTCTCAACAAACCCATCTGGCAAGGAATCAACTTCAGGAAGCTGATTCGCATCTGGACTCTGCATGTTGCCTACATCCCAAGCATCCTTTCTTAGAACTATTTACATTCAATAAAGTTGATGTTCAATTGTTTACTTTACCAAAATATCAGGAAGACCAGTAAACCATAGTCATGACCACTTCTAAAATTCTATCTACCTAGTACCTACATTGCATAATTGCTTCTATATTCTTATTACAAGCAAAGATGTTAGTCTGTAAAAACACACAAACTATTGTCGAACTTCATCAAGAATATAGAAAGCCCTGCCGGAAAAAAATTTTACAATCATCATAGGTTCTCCCCAGAATCATTCAAAGTCCTAACACCTCATGCCTGATTTAATTCCAAATATTTTTTTCATATAACAATGGCATTTGGTAAAATGAAAATTAGAACAAATGGGTAAGCAAAACCTAATCACTCTGAGATAAGTCAAAGATATAAAGCAGAAAAACTCAAGTAGAAGATCAAGGCCAACAACTGCACAATTCCTTTTCCGCGCTAGAATGTCTTAAAGACTTGGCTCACCAAACCTCTTCCAACAACTTGATCTTTCCATAAGGAATTTTTCAACTTGACAAGCAAAAAACAAAAAAACACCGCCAAAAAATGGAAAACTGAATTTAATAAATTATTAATTCTTTCTTTTTCATCTGAGTCCATCTTACTGACTGCACCACTCATTCCAGTGCGATTGCAGGGAAAAAATTAAAATTAAAATTCAAAAGAGTTTTTTTGGAAAATAAAATTTTTTTTTTGGCAGAAATTTGTGTGTGGGACACCAAGTGGAGCATGTTCATCGCTAACCCCACAAGTTAAAAATAGAAGAAAGTGAACACATACACAGCAAATAGCTTATGGGAGACATTGAACGATCTGGGCAATCGAGAATATGAATAAAAATGAAAACTTTAAAAAGAAAAAAGCGGATAAAGAAAGAAGGGAAAGGTTATTACCAGGAAGCAGAAAATAGGGGTGAGAAAAATGAATGGTGAGAGCTGAGCTGGGGAAGAAGAAGAAGATCCAACTGAAGAGTGGGTGTGGCAGTGGAAGAAGCAAGTTCTCACACCAAACCAGGTGTTGTCTATGTGCTGCTGCTCTTATACCAACCTTTTCTAGCTTGTTTTGTTTCTTCCATGTGTAATTTTTGTGCAAAATCTGTTTCAAGCCATAGAGACTTAGGGAAGTGTAAGATTCTAATATGATTTAATATTTGTTAAAAAAATTTATTATTTCACAGTATAAAATTATTGGCTTAAATATATTTTTCCTTTTAAAAAAAATAGTTTTGATTTTGGTCCATATGAAAAAAAATATATTTTGGTCTAAACACTTTCAAAGCAATTTGACTTTAGTTCTTATAATTAGTTTATCTTTATTAAATGTCGAGTTATTCAATTTATATGATACTCAATAATATTATGTGGGTTATCATAACCATATGTTTTATATTTGTTGTAATTCTTAATATTATAATATGACATTTTGTACTTTGTTGTGATTTTATAACATTGTGATTTGGTATTTATATCCATTTTTCATTTATAATTTGGATGTTTTCAATCAAAAGAACAAAATTGACACATTTTGAAAACACTAGGGACAAAAATAGAACTTTTTGGACTAAATCAAAATCTTGATCAAATATGTGGAACCTAAATAGATGTTTACCCTCAAAGTTGCTACATTTTGATACTCGGTAAGAGTTAGATTTTTGAAAACTCAGTCCATCCTATTAGTAGATGGATGAACTTAATTTATAATATAAACCATAAAGGAAAATATCAATTAAACCGATCATATGGACACTACTTGTATTACATATTATTTAAAAAGGATACTTCTATTTTATTTTATTTTATTTTTTGAATTAAGGTGTCCACGGTAATAATCTCAAAGAATATAAGGCTGCTAATGCGAGTTTTGCCTCTAGCTATGAGATCATCTCTATACACATTGACATGAATCAAACTTATAACTAAATATTTAAGCTAAACTAACTAACAATTGTTCCAATCACAATTCTTCTAGTTGTCTAACCCCAATTCTAATTTCATGAGCTTTAATTTGATTGTCCCAAAATATCCTTCTTTCCTTTTTATTCTTGCATGGTGGTATTAGTTGATCATGCACATGCTTTGTGACTATAAATTTGGTTCTCAAAAGAAAGGAGAACAAGTCTTCATCCCAGCATCATCTTCAACAGTTGGTCAAATAGTTGGACAACTTACCATAAATTGTTATATCATTGGATGAGGTTGCACTCATCCAACAATGAATGAGATATGAATCAACTATATCTCATGTATTATAAGTATAAAAAAAATTTCATTGGGAAATTAGTAATCAAGAAAAATGTAAAAATTCTAATGATAATAATTGAGGTCGAACATACTAACCTTAGTTCAATCTTCTATTGGATGCATCTAATTAAGTCATTAGCTAACTATATCATATTTTTATTGGATTTTTTTACTTTAAAAATTATATCAGTCATAATGAGGTTTGAACCTAAGACATGTATTTTACCCAAATACTTCACTACTAGACCAATTATAATGGTTTTATATTTTATCGGATAAAAATTGATAATATATTATGAAGTACATGATGATATCGTGATACGGTCGAAGCCTTATATGGTGACTTTTTTTTTTTTTTGGGTAGATTATGTGGTGAGTTTCACCACATTGTCCAAGTTAATATTTTATTTAACTAAATGATACAAAATTATTCTTTTGCTCTTCGTTGTTTCTTCATCTAACTTTCCCTTCTGTGATTTAGCTCCGCCCTCCTCTATCTTATTCTGCCAGTACGATTCATGTCCTCTAATTTTAACTTTCAACAAATGGTTTTCTCCAAAAACTAAAAGGAAAAGCAAAAAGACAAGGATAAGAACTAGTAAGCCAGGAATGTTAGAAAGCCAGCCATGGATGTTGTTCTAGTCCAAGCAAGCTCAAACGTGACCGGCTTGAGTACCCTCCTAAATTTTATATCTACATGAATTAATGGTGAAGAGGCACCAAAAACACCGTAAAGAGAAAGAGGGAGCAGCATGATTGCACAATGGACATATCAATGAAGGAGTAATTGAGCGGTGGCGACCACTGTTTCTTCTCGGCGGCCACTCCTCTTTGTAAGGCCATTAGAGTTGGACACTCATTTTAAAACCATTTGACTCTGACTTTGAACATAAAAAGGAAAAAGAAAAATCATTTCAAAAATACTCACAGATTTGTGTAGATTGTAGAGGCGGCGGTGGGAGTGAAGGTTGGAGAGGGAAGAAGCTGGGGGTGGACTTGCCAAGAGAGGAGGTGGGGTAAGAAGAGGATAAATTGGTAAAACATTCAAAGAAAGATATTTTTTTTAATAATTAAATTTTTCAAGAAATGTGATTTAATCACCACGTGGCGACAAACTCAGAGTCAGCGAATAAGACTCTGCCTCCTGATACATATGTAACATTTCCTTTTCACTTTCCCTTGTTTTAACGTCTGATCTCCCTTCCATGCCCAGTTAGGATCCTTGCTAGGAAACCTCTCCATTTCGGTCCACCAGGTGGATTGCGGGCCTTACAGACAAAATGTGTAACTCATTAAAAGTTTAAAACAATTCCAACACGCACCTTTTTGTTTAGAAGAAAAATGTTTTGAATATTTGGTTGATTCAGGTATGAGGATGAGAGATTTGGAAAATCATGAAGGAGACAATAATTGGAAAAATATAATTCATTTTTATTTTGTTGAAAATTTTTATGCATTAAAATTTATTATTAGGGCTACAATTAGTTAGGGTGGTTAGGGAGTAAAAATCTGAAGCAAATTTCGATAAATAAATTCCATGTGTATAATTCATCTATAAAAATCTCATCCTATTTTTTTACCCTTTAACCAAACACACTCTAAAATATACAATTACTTTTGGTAAACACTACAAATATACAATTTGATCATGTACAGTTGTAGTATTATGTAATCCACTTTGAAGATCAATTTCGTGTTTAAGAATAATCCGAAGCAAATTTAAAGATTATTCTGCGTTAAGTGTTAACCACTTTATTGTTTTGACTTGCAAAGCATGAAGTAGCCAAACAGATAACAATAGTAATATTAACTAGGTAAACTGAAATTACACCTTTAAAAACAGTTCTTATGCCCTGCAAAATGCTGGTTGATCTTGGTGCGCTGGTAGTAATTGGTTGAAGATAAATGTAGCATGCATGGACTTCTGAATATGGTAGATCTTAGCGCATTGAGAATAATTGATACAAGATAAAACTATTCGATGCGAATCAAGTAAGGGGTCAACATCAAATCTAATGCAAATATCTAACCTCCGCAAAATTTCGACAATTGCATTACTAAAAGCTGATTTCATTGACTTGATGTTTGATAACTTCGTTGGTCCGCTAACTGAACCTCGTGGGTTCGATGATTATTGAAAGCTTCCAAAGCACATTTCATATAGTAATTATATAAAACAAAACCCAAACCTACTTAATTTCCAACAAAAACACAGGACAGCATGGATCTTCAGAGTAATTAACATTAGAAAGGAGAGTAAACCACAATTGGAACTCAAATCTACTTTCAACGGGCTAACAAAGGGTGCCGTTCTTAGCAATTAAAAAGTCTACAATATGAAACAATCAAACCAATTACTATGATCTGTACTAAAGTACAGAAAGTAGATTGTGAAAAGAGTTTTAGATTTAAAACAGGTATAGTTTATATAATTTTAAATATATTAAAATACTATATTGAAAGATCGAAGAAAACTAAAATTAATTCAGATAAAAACACCATTTTCAAGAACTTGAAATAACATCCATCTAAGCCACAGAGCCTTCACAAATTAGGCTCAAGCCCCTCAAAACAGTCTGAAACTGTTCTCAAGTACAAACTAAACCAGCATATTTTCAGGGTATCACAAGACAGATTAATAGAAGATACCACACGATAAACTTAATAGAGTTACACACAAGAATAAAAACACAATATAGAGTTGATATTCAAAAACCAAACAAGCAGTGTAGGACACATCCTAAAATTCACTGCAGTTTACAAAATTTAAAGTGTTCTCAAAAAGACAATATAAAAGCAAGCACAAAATCATAGAAATATAAAGCCTTGCCACCGTCGATCAAGAACCCAGTTCTGGGAGCAAAAGTTCCGAGACGACGGAGCAGACTTGAAACTAAGTCCGAGAAACAAGCATCCTAGCCGACAAACAAAAGAAATGGGAGCAAGAAACCAACATTTATTGTAGTGATAATGGTAGGCTCCCTTTGATAAACGATCCTGCACGATTCACTTGCCCTTCTTCTGTGCAGCCTTGGTAACCTTGGCTCCAGTTGGGTCCTTCTTCTCCACACTCTTAATAACACCCACAGCCACAGTTTGACGCATGTCCCTCACTGCAAAACGACCAAGTGGAGGATACTCGGAGAAGGTCTCAACCACCATGGGCTTGGTGGGAATCATCTTAACCATACCAGCATCACCGTTCTTCAAGAACTTGGGCTCCTTCTCAAGCTCTTTGCCAGATCGCCTGTCAATCTTGGTCAAGAGTTCAGCAAACTTGACAGCAATGTGAGAGGTGTGGCAGTCAAGCACGGGAGCATAGCCATTTCCAATCTGGCCAGGGTGGTTCATGATGATAACTTGGGAAGTAAAGTTGGCAGCCTCCTTGGCAGGGTCATCCTTAGAGTTTGAGGCAACAAATCCACGCTTCAGATCCTTGACTGCAACATTCTTAACATTGAATCCCACATTGTCACCAGGAAGAGCTTCTTGGAGAGCTTCGTGGTGCATCTCAACAGACTTAACTTCAGTTGTCAGTCCAGTAGGTCCAAAAGTCACAACCATACCAGGTTTCAGAATACCAGTTTCAACACGTCCCACAGGCACAGTTCCAATACCTCCAATCTTGTACACATCCTGAAGTGGCAGACGGAGTGGCTTGTCTGATGGCCTCTTGGGCTCATTGATCTGGTCAAGAGCCTCAAGAAGGGTTGGACCCTTGTACCAGTCAAGGTTTGTAGACCTCTCAATCATGTTGTCTCCTCAAAACCAGAGATGGGAACAAATGGGATCTTGTCTGGGTTGTAACCGACCTTCTTCAGGTAGGAAGACACTTCCTTCACAATTTCATCATACCTAGCCTTGGAGTACTTAGGTGTGGTAGCATCCATCTACATAAAAGAAAGCCAGAAATATGAAATGAATATATTTATTCAAAATAATGTTAATCAAACGCACAGCGATGAAGTCGTAAAAACCACTTACCTTGTTACAGCAGCAAATCATCTGCTTCACACCAAGGGTGAAAGCAAGGAGAGCATGTTCACGGGTCTGTCCATCCTTGGAAATACCAGCTTCAAAACCACCAGTAGTTGAATCAATGATAAGGACAGCACAGTCAGCTTGGGATGTTCCGGTAATCATGTTCTTGATGAAATCCCTGTGTCCAGGAGCATCAATAACAGTGCAGTAGTACTTGGTGGTCTCGAACTTCCACAGTGCAATATCGATGGTGATTCCTCTTTCACGCTCAGCCTTGAGCTTGTCAAGCACCCAGGCATACTTGAATGACCTCTTGTTCATCTCAGCAGCTTCTTTCTCAAATCTCTCGATCACACGCTTGTCAATACCACCAAGCTTGTAGATCAAGTGACCAGTGGTGGTCGACTTTCCAGAGTCGACGTGGCCAATGACCACGATGTTGATGTGAACCTTCTCCTTACCCATTAGGACTTAAGCTTAAAACAACAAAGATCTGCAGTAAAGAGCAGTGACACAATTATCAATAAACAAATCTATTTCAACACCAACAGACACACAAACATAAGCGCGGTTGATAAAGCAAATCACAGATCCAGGTCAGCTATACAACATATACTCAAATCACATCAAACACAACATGTTCCAACAGTTCAAGCAAATACAGTGCAAAACAATAAATGATTCCGCATGATTAACAAATGAAATCTTTATAATATTCACGCCCAAGAAAAACAGCAAATACTCAGAGGAAAAGACAATACCCAGATCTACATATCGATAACCCAAAAGAAAGTTCCTGATTCAAATATGCATAGTTTCCACATCATCAAGATCCAGAGTTTCAATTAAACAGTCGCATAAATTCAAATCAAAACCAAATCGATAACACGATCAAAAAACAAAAATAAAAAACAAATCATGCTACGTAATCAAAGATCTAGAATTAGAAAAATATGCCAAAACAAATCAATTAAAAAACCACGAATCAATAACAAGAATTTTCAAAACAAAAACCTAGCATTGCATGCAGAACCACAGGAACCAAGAACAATGAATCGTAGAAATCTAAGAGATCTAAAAAGAGAGAGCGAAATGGCACCTGGACTAAGAAGCTGCGCTAAAACCCTAGCCGCAAGTGAGAGAGGAGAGTGTATGGAAGCGAAGTGAGGGTGAGCAATAGAGTTCAGAGGGTTTATATAGCAGGACTCAATTTTCTGTGTGGACGGAATTGCCCTTGATTTTAGGTTTGTGTGGTGCTGATTCGAACCCCACCCACACGCCAACATGTCGAGGGTTGCGTTATCCTGCGGCGGCACTTGTGAGATATGTTTCGGGTAAAAGGGGTCGACCCGATTCCTCATCGGTTGGTTTAGGTTCCTGCGAATTAACCTAATGTTATGAATGAAAGAATAAAAATGAAGAAAGTGACAAAAATTGATAAGGTTAAAATTAAGTAATCATTATTTAGATGTAATTTTAGGAGAGAGTGTGGTCATGGGACAATGTATTCCTCTCTTATTATTCAAAATCAAGCTTTTTTTACCTTTAAAATTGAGGGGTCAATGAGAGAATGAAAATAATTTTTAAATAAGAGAGTGATATAGTTTCTTCACTTATTATTTCTTTTTCTTCTATTTCATTATAAGACACTCCCTTTCATTATTCATAAAACTTTCAATCATAACCTAAGGAATTCATTTTATTCTTATGAATCCATGGAACATATTTTAACAATCTTTCAAATATGTTGGTACAATAGATAAAGATAAATTTTAGATACATATTTTTTTTATTTTAACTTTTATGCACTAAAAAAACATCTAATTAATTCATTTCATTTACATAATTTTTTAAGTAGTTGATGTAAAACTGAATAATTTTTATTTATATAATAAAATATAATTGGACAATGTTATTCATACTCACATTTTTTGAATACAATGCAACACTTCAATCTCCATCAAATAAGATGTGAGTCACAAACTAAATAGGAGTGTATACCTCATTTAATGCTAATAAGTAGTATGTTGATGTGTTATCTTATAAAGTGAGTACAAATAACATTATTTAATATGATTAGATGAAGATATAAAATTTTTTTAGATTTTAATACATAGAAATTAAAATCTTTTTGATTATTCAATTTGATAATTAATAACATATTTAAAATTAGAGTTCAATTTCTATATACTAACAATGTAAAACTTTTTACACAATCATACAATTATGTATTGTCAAATGACTCAAATCAATAAAAGTAGCTAATTCTTACACCTACTATTTGAAAAGTCATACAAATGTGAAGATTTGATCAGATAAGTGTAACTTTTTTATAGTATTAGTGCGTTAAAATTAAACTCTTAAAACTATTTTTTGAAATAATCATTTAAGTTAATTTTATCAATTTTTTCTTTGGTATTGTCTTATTTTTAAAATAATTTCAAGAATTAATTAAAAAAATTTATGTTATCTTCAAGAACATTATTGACAATTTAATTTTGATTGAGTGCCAGCATTAAAACCATTTTCACTCTCATTCAATCAAATATTTTTATGTACATGACTTTCGAAGTAATATGATGATAGTCAAATATATTTTCTAATTTGGCAATATGTTATTGGGTTTTGTGTTAAAAAATTTTATATTGTTAATGTATTAAAATAAACTCTATTATTAAACTATAAATTAATTCACTTTTATATTGTGTACCTTATTCATTAAACATAAATAGTTTAAAATAAAACAAAATAAGTAATAATATATTTGTGAAATGATACTATAAATATATTCTTCTATTATTATGAAATACTTTTTTGGGATTTGATTAATTATTTTCTGTTTTTAATATAGTGTTGAATATAATTCTTATAAAAAATAGTAATAACTCATAGAAAATATCCTCATAAAATGAGAAATTCTTCTTACTTTAAAAGTCATTAGTAATTTATCCCTTCTAATTTGGTTTGGTTAATTTATGGGATACATATGCTTACCCCTACCTAAACTTTTCTTATCAAAGAATTTGATTGGTTAAATGATAAGTGAGTGATTAAAAGGAAAAGGATAAAATTACTAAAAGTATTAAGTATTTTATAAGTACTTAATAATTTTAAATAGTTGGAAATTTTATTGAAAATAATATTTATTGTGATTATATAGAGTTGTTTTAAAAAAATATGATTGCAATTCTTTTTGTTAATTAATAATTTTTTGTTCTAAAGAGGTAACTTTACTTCGTTTTATTTCTCTGTTTTCTTTGTGTTTGGGCTTTAAACCTCGTCTATTCACCCAAAAAATTAATAAATTTTTAGCTAGTAGATCAATCTGACTTCGACATTAGTATAAGAAAATTAGTAAAAGTTGTAAGTATTTAAATAGTTAGAAAATTCTTCAAGAATAATATGAAGAGTTTTTTTAAAAAAAATATAGGCTTACAACATCTTAAAAACATAACAATTTAGACTATTTGATATCATCAAGATCAATTCATCAAGTTTAATTTATGATGTTATGTATGGAGATGGTCTCATGATTAGAGGCAAAACTTACCTCTATGAACTTTATGTTTCAAGGATACTAGTTATTATTTCTGAGTGGATAATCTAGTTCACCTGAAAAATCAAGTTCAAATTATTATACAAAACATGCATCTTAAACATTCATTCACACCCTTTAATTATAATTCAATTCTTAATTTTCTGGTAAATAGGTATTGAATGTTCGAGACAACATATATCTTCCAATTTACTTTGAGTTATTTTTCTATTAAATATCCTTTTACTTTTATCATGTCTCATTTATGTCTATTGTGTATCTTGTTATTGGCACATTTTTAGTGGGTAAAATAAGACATTTCTCATTAATTAATACCATTAAACTTTAATAAAAAAGTAATACCATTAAAATTTTGACATCGCATCAAGTCAAATATTGAATAATCTAATTTGCAGTTAGAAAAACGATTTGAGGTGTTGGTAGTGCGATTTTGAATGAAAATTAAATTTGATCCGACTAATATGATGTGTTATAGTTTGTATTAATTTTTTTTTTCCAAAGTGTTCATATGGAAGATTTTGCATGAAGTGATACCTTTAGGGAGAAGATAAAGGCAAGAATACCTCATATTTCATATCAATGCCCTCGATGCTTAAACGGTCCGGAATCGATTTTTCATTTCTTGGTCTCATGCCCTCAGCAAATCTTGAGCTTGCGCCCTTCTTTTTGTGCCCTTCTTTTCACTTGACTAACAATTTTCCCCAATGATGGATTGAACTTATGACATGTCTAAAAGAGGACACAAATGGCAAGGAGATTATTGCGAGAGTAGCATTTATTTTGTGGAGGATTGCAAGGAATATTAAGGTTTCTGAGCACAAAGACATCTCTTATGTCTTAGAATGATTTTGTTGATTTAGTTGCCTCTTGAAGCTTCTTTTGGGAACCCCTATATTGAAGTTGTCCTTATGAGACCACTTGTACTCTTTTCAGATTGCTGAAATGAAAGTCATCCTTATATTTGTTAAAAGAAAAAAATCTGATTTGATCTAACTATTTTTGTGATTTTGATCAATTTTCAATTTAGATGGATTGATTTAGCAGTTATAGTTGGGTTAGATTGCATTGAATTTGAACAACCTTATTTATGGAGATAATTTTCAATATAATTTATAGCTACAAGGGTTGTTAAGGCTTGTAACACCCTGAAATTATAATTTAAAAATCATAACTTTTTTTTATTAATATTGTATTTATAACTCATTTTTACGTAACACAAAACATTAGTTGCATAACCAAACACATTTCAAGTGTTTGAATCAGCAAATAGTTTCTTAAAAAATATTGTTAATTATTAAATAGTATCTATCTAAAACTTATTCCTATTATAACTACACATTTGTTTTTGAAGTTTATTAAGGATCCCATAATCTTCATAGCTTCTTTCGTTGAAATCCTTTCGTAATGCATAGCAGTATTTTTTCTCTTTTCTTTTTTTTTTTTATTTTTTGGTGTGTTGTTGTGGTTAATGCATGGCAGTATTGTCTGTATTCTCCTTTATTTGTTGTTTTATTTTCCTTTTTAATATGATTTGTTGTTTTGGTCGTGAGGGGATATTTTCTTTGAAATAAGTATTGGACAATAATGTGTACAAGGCGCCGATAGAAGGCCAAGACTTTAGAGGGCATTTTGTTTAAGGTTTAAAATTATATTATCATGAATGATATTTTTAAAAATATTATTTCTAGTATCTTTAAAAAAATTTATTTAGTATTAAATATTTTTGAGATTATTGTTAAGATTTTCAAAAATAAATTTAAAATTTATTTATTTTATAATTTATATTTTGAGAATATATATTATAATTTCCAAAATGTCCTTAAGTTAAATAATTGTGAGGAAAAAGTCAAATAATTAATAAATGATTTAGTAATTATGCTTAATAATTGCAATTCCTAAGTTATAAAAAGTTTTTTCCCTACCCTTCAATTTGGGAATGAGATTTCACTAAATCATAGAAAAATTTTTTTCCATAGAATAATTAATACTCAAAATTTTTTTTGTAAAACTTATAACAAATATAAGAATATATCATTTCTGTCACAGACGTCTGAAGGGCACCAATCAGAAAAAAAGATTTTAAATTTTTAATGGGTCAATGGAGTCCACCAATTTTTATTTATGGTAAAAATTGGAAAATCCTTTTAATTTGGCAAAATTGGTCTTTTAAAAGAAATTGGGTTCGAATTCTAATTATGATTAAGAAGGGCAAAAACTTAATAAGACACCTAATACATTCATCTCGCGAGGTTACCCAAAGTTTGTTGTGCAAAATTAAAATAACTTAAATAATTTATTTTCCCCTAAAAATTAAAGTACAAAAAAAGTTTACAAAATTTAATAATAAATATTTACAAAAGAAAGAAAAAACAATTTAGGAAAAATTAATATACAAAAGAAAACAAATAATGAGGAACTCAAAGTCACGTAGTTCTTCTAAAAAAATAATTGTGTGTTGGATTATTTTTATTTACAAAGAAAATAAAAAAAAGGTAAAATCCATTTTTTGCATATGATGTAAAGTAGCAATAGGCCATTAACCCCTTATAATTCAACAGTGATGAATTAAGTACCGACTTCACAATTATAATGATTGATTACAGTTAAAAAAACACATATTCAAATAAAATAAAATAAAAGGTCAACTTTAACATCCAAATAGAGCTAGTTCGTCAACAATGGGCCCTAAAATGTAGTCAAAATCAAAAGTAACAAATAGAACCTATTCTACAGTTTTCATTTGAATTAAATTAGAAAAAAAGAAGAAGAAAGAATGGCATGCGACCAAACCAAGAGTTAGCAAGATGGAAACCAAACCTTATTTTTATGCTTTTATTTCTAAGTAAAAGATTAAATAAAAAAGAATAAAAAATTATTTCCTAGACACGCAAAATAAAAGAACCTAAACATACCTGCTTTGCAACTTGTAGCAATAAAAAATAAGCACTTGACCAAAACACAAATGTCAATCTCGCAAGATTGTAAGTCAACGAAGGGGAAAAACGGAGGCCAGGGCGGTCTTCATTGCTAAGGGAGGTTGATGTGGTGGGGATGGGTATGTGAAAGGTTGATGGTGATGTTGATGATGATGATGGAAGGATGAGCTCTGTGTGTGTCCCTCTTTAGTCCCTCTGTGTTATCTGTCTTTGCCCTTTAATCAACTAACAATGACTATATATTCACCTCTTTTACCTAATATAATTAATGATAGAATATTTGATTTGATGTTATTTACACTAATTACATACATAAAATTAAGCTAATTAATAAAATAAATTAGGTTATAATCAATTAATGAATACTAAATAAAATCAATTTAAAAAAGAACAAATGTAAGAAATATTTGATTTTTTTGGGTTTTTTTTTAGATTTTTTTATTTTTTAAAATTAGGTGCTGACAATTTTCAACTGAAAATAATTAAATATATCCCAAAGCAAATGCTCTGTTAAGGTTTTGCTAACAAGTGTCCTTAATTAGGTTAAAATAGAAGATTATTTTATAGAAAAATAGAATTTCATAATGTGTTTGATTTTAAAAAATATTTTTCAATTAATTTTTTATTTTTTAAGATTTTATAAAGAAAATATTAAAAATTACAAATCTTAGTTTTCAATTTTCCTGGACAGATTTCACTAAATTTTTTAAAGAATCTTGAAAATAGGAAATTGGTTGAAAACAAAAAAACTAAAATTGAAAACAATTTTCTAAAACTAAATCTATTCTTAGGGGCTATTTGGTTTCAACTTCATTTTTCAATTTCAGCTTTTCATTTGTCAAATTTTGTGAAGAAATACTAAAACTATGAAAACTACAAAATTTATTCTTCAGATTTCATTTTTAGTTTTCAATTTTCCTTCACAAAATTCTAAAAGTAAAATGAAATCAAACAAACTCTCAAGTTTCCAATACATCGAGTGTATTTAAAATTTTAAAATATTTTCATTTTAGCTTGTTACACCGTCCTTAGCAAATTCCACTTCTAATTGCTGTCATACATAGTTTTCATCGTTTCAGTTGATCAAGTTAGTGTTAATTAGAAGTGATAATTGCAATGAACACGCTATGGGATCTTGTTTGAAGATGGGGGAAGATCCTCTTATGTAAAGATTGCACATGACCTTATTATGTGTACAACTCTACCATCTATTAAGTTATTTTGAAAAGATAAAAAGTAAAAAAAAAATAAAAAAATTAATGACAAAGATGTACACATGACAATATAAAGTCACGTGTAATCTCCACATGATAGGAATATTCTCGTTTGAAGACCAGAATGCAATACTGTTATATGTTACCAATCGTACTTCATAAAGCATGATCAGCAATTATGGGGCTACTTCTTTTATTTTAACAAATAAATGACACCAGGTAAAAGGATAAAAATAAAGAGTTAAATTTTAATATATTGATAATATACAAGAATTTTATAGTATCATTTAGTCAAATTTCTCTCTTTTGTATGACTTTTTAAGTAATAAGATGAAAGTTAATTATATTTACTAATGTAGTATTACATAATTGGATACTTATATAAAATTTTTATGCACTATCAGTATATTAAAATTAAGGGTGCATTTGTTTAAACTTTTTCAGCTTGGAATAACTTTTTTCACTCAATAAAATTAACTTTTGTATATTTGAATAATTTTTTAAAAAAATTAGAATCTAAAAAAATTCAATTTTCAATGTTTTTAGAAGCAAAAAAAGAGTTGCTTCTAAAAAAAAATCTATTTTGAATTTTTTTAATTAAATATAAAATTTAAGTTTCAAAATCATTTTTTTTCATAATCTAAAATAAACGTACCCTAAATTTAAAAGAAAAATCAAAGGCCTTCAACCTTCGTTATTAACCAAATTTTTATCAAACTAGTTCTTGTCAAAAAGCGTTTCGTGGCATCTGGTATGAATAAAGCACCTTATTCTTTGTAAAAAAAAATAAATAAATAAAAGCACCTTATTCTCAAGTAAAAATAAAACCGGAAAAAAGGGATCATCTTAATTCTCAATTTGGAACTGTCATATCGTCAACCAGAAAAAGAAAAAAAAAAAGGAACTGTCACACTACTTTGATGCGAAAGTTATATGCATGACGCGGTTCATCCCGATAGTAGTGCAATGTATAGTATCAGACTATACTGTTGCGAGCAAGAGTCACTGCTAGACCTTGTGGAAATATCTGAGGACTGAGTATGGAGTTCAGAGCAAATGATGGACCAAGTTTCACTAATCCATTGATCCAAGAGGCGCACTATATTATTATTCCTCCTTACGATTTATAATATAAATAGTTTAAAATTATGCATAAAATTTAAAAAGATAATTGAATTTCATTAATCTTTTAAAAAATTAAAAGATGAAAATATCCTTTTTTTTTCATTCATCATAAATTATTTTTCTATTAAATAATCATATCAATATTCATTCATCCACACTCATTATAAATATAAGAATAAAATAAATAAAAAATAATTAATATTTTTCAAAATATGAAAACAATTTATATTTTCAACAACAAAAAATCCAAAAATAACTTATATCATGGATTAGGATTACGCATATGTCTGCATCTAACAAACATTGCCTTCCTAACAAGTATTGTGTGTCAGTTTATCTCTTTCATTGTTGATTACCAGGCTTTTGATTTGTGTAAAATGGTATCAGGATAGCTTCAACAAAGGAAGTAAGAACAAAAGAGAGAGAAGAGCAAGAACGAAGCTCTGAACACGCAATATTATAAAAGAGCACAATTATCAATTCGAAGGATAATCGGTATAGAGTGAAGTTCATATACACGCAACTATATCAAATATGTTAATACAAGCTAGAATAACCGATACATAACCACTAACAGAAGAAGGATATCATTAACAGAAAGTAACGAACTATGCAAAAACCAAGTGGGGAACCCCTTTTACTTAACGCATGTCTCTTCTTAGCTTCATACGCTTTGGTATGCCTTACCCCGCAGCTGGGGGTAATAATGGTAGGCTATGTTTGACAAACCATCATTCACTTGCCGCCCTTCTTCTGTGCAGCCTTGGTAATCTTGGCTCCACTGGGGTCCTTCTTCTCCACACTCTTGATAACTCCCACAGCCACAGTTTGACGCATGTCTCTCACTGCAAAACGACCAAGTGGAGGATAATCGGAGAAGGTTTCAACCACCATGGGCTTGGTGGGAATCATCTTAACAAAACCAGCATCACCATTCTTCAAGAACTTGGGCTCCTTCTCGAGCTCTTTGCCAGATCGCCTGTCAATCTTGGTCAAGAGTTCAGCAAACTTAACAGCAATGTGGGAGGTGTGACAGTCCAGGACAGGAGCATAGCCATTTCCAATCTGGCCAGGGTGGTTCATGATGATAACTTGGGCGGTGAAGTTAGCAGCCTCCTTGGCAGGGTCATCCTTAGAGTTTGAGGCAACAAATCCACGCTTCAGATCCTTAACTGCAACATTCTTGACGTTGAATCCCACATTGTCACCAGGAAGAGCTTCCTGGAGTGCTTCATGGTGCATCTCAACAGACTTAACTTCGGTTGTTAGTCCAGTTGGTGCAAAAGTCACAACCATACCAGGTTTCAGAATACCAGTTTCCACACGTCCCACAGGCACTGTTCCAATACCTCCAATCTTGTACACATCCTGAAGTGGTAATCGGAGGGGCTTGTCTGATGGTCTCTTGGGCTCATTGATCTGGTCAAGAGCCTCAAGAAGGGTTGGACCCTTGTACCAGTCGAGGTTAGTAGACCTCTCAATCATGTTGTCTCCCTCAAAACCAGAGATGGGAACAAATGGGATCTTGTCTGGGTTGTAACCAACCTTCTTCAAGTAGGAAGACACCTCCTTAACAATTTCATCATACCTAGCCTTGGAGTACTTAGGTGTGGTGGCATCCATCTGCAGAAAAGAAAGCCAGAGATACAAACATGAACAATATTAATTCAAAGTAACATTAATCAAAAGCACAGCAATGAAGTCCTGAGAACAACTTACCTTGTTACAGCAGCAAATCATCTGCCTCACACCAAGGGTGAAAGCAAGCAGAGCATGTTCACGAGTCTGGCCATCCCTAGAAATACCAGCTTCAAAACCACCAGTGGTGGAATCAATGATAAGAACAGCACAATCAGCTTGGGATGTTCCAGTAATCATGTTCTTGATGAAATCCCTGTGTCCAGGAGCATCAATAACAGTGCAGTAGTACTTGGTGGTCTCAAACTTCCACAGGGCAATATCGATGGTGATTCCTCTTTCACGCTCAGCCTTAAGCTTGTCAAGCACCCAGGCATACTTGAATGACCTCTTGTTCATCTCAGCAGCCTCTTTCTCAAATCTCTCAATCACACGCTTGTCAATACCACCAAGCTTGTAAATCAAGTGACCGGTGGTGGTTGACTTTCCAGAGTCAACATGGCCAATGACCACGATGTTGATGTGAACCTTCTCCTTACCCATTAGGACTTATGCTTAAAACAACAACAAAGATCTGCCAAACAAAAACAGTGAGAGAGTAATCAGAAAACAATCTTTCAATACCAAAATCATACATACAATCAAACTACATAATGTGCTTGACAAGCAGAGCAGAGATCCACATCAGCTAAACAATACAATCAAAACACATCAGATAAAGCAAATACACCACGATAGAATAATTAATTCTCTCTAACATGACTAGAAAAATCACATATCTATGATATTCACAGCCAGATAAAATACCAAACTGTCAGTGAAAACAGTACTCATATCTACACATCGATAACCATGAAAATCATCTGAGTCAGATATAAATAATTTTCTCATCTAGATCTAGAGCTTCAATTAAACAGTCGCACAAATCCAAATCAAGATCAAATCGATATAAAGTTCGAAGCAAAAATCAAACACAAATTTATCCACCATAATCGAATATTAATACCACGCAAATACACCAAAAAACAGAGAAATAAATTCAACTGAAAGACCACGAATCAATAATAAGAATCTTGAAAGCAAAAATCAGTGATCGCAGGCAGAATCACAGGACTGAAGAACAATGAATCGAAGAAATAGAAGAAAGCGAGAGAATACCTGGAAAAAGGAGCTGCGCTAAAACCCTAGCCGCAAGGCAGAGACAAGTGAGTATGGAAGCAAACCGAGAAAGAAGGATAGGGTTGAGAGGGTTTATATAGAACCACTAAAGGGTCTGTCCAAGGAACATATCTTTGCCTTATTTTTTTTTTTTCTTCTACTTATTTTTTGGTTTGACAAATTCAAGGAACATGTTTTAACACTCTCAAGTTTCAGGTAAGTCGGCACAATAAATTAGTCGGGTTGACAGTGCGGAGAAATCCTTCTTCACTTATTTTAGTTTTTCACTGCAATTTATCGATTATTTTAGTTTAATTTTTAAAATGAGTTAAATTAATTTTAACATTATAAAATGTGAGTTATATTAGTCATCAATTTATTTTTATTTAATATTTTATTAATTAAATGATGATAGGTAATCTTAAGTGATACGTTGACATACCATTTATCTTTTAAAGTAAAATAGAGTTTAAAATAACTCATTTTGGTGTTAAAATTGTTAAAATGAGTCATTTTATAATTTAGAATGAAAATTTAAATGACTAATTTGTGTAATTTTAATACTAAAATAAGTTATTTTAAACTTATTATATTTCAAATGACATAAAATATATCAAGATATCATTTAAATTCCTATTATCATTTAATTGATAGAATGTTAAATAAAAGTGAGTTGAGAGACTAAAATAACTTATATTTTACAAAGTCATGGACTAAATTAATTCATTTTAAAAGTTTGGGATTAAAATGACTCATAAATGAAAAATAAGGGACTAAAATAAGTATTCACTCATAATTTAACCCTTCTAATTTGATTCGGTTAATGATAAGGGAATAATGTTTCTTAGATGGAGTTTGATATTATGTCGAGAAAGTGAAATAGAGATAGTAGAGACGATAAAATGAAGACATAAAAAATACTATTTTATATCTTATTTAGTTATAAAGTCCAAGACGTGATAACTATATCTGTGTCTTGTTTGGAAATACGGGGACAATACAATAAATATATGGTAAAAGACATTATGTATCTTTGCCGGACTCAGGCTAACGCAGCCACCACTAGACCAGGCTACACCATCGCTTTGTAAGGACACATAGGAAAATATTACATATGTATATGGGTATTATTGGAAAAAAATATTAAATTTGTGTCTTCTATCTCTTCTTCACTTTTTGAGGTATAGAAAATTTATGTATTTCTTCCCTAGGACAAAAAAATTTTATTCTAGTCCCTATTTCCACCACCAAACATCTTTCTATATCTATTGTCCTTATATTTTCTATCATGTCCCTAAAACCAAACGCTACCTAGGGTGTTATTTATTTGATATTTTGGAATTTCAAAATCATTTTTTTCAAAAAAAAATATTTTCATATATTTGAATAATTTTTAAAAAATAATTAGAATATAAAAGAATTAGTTTTTAGTTTTTTTATAAAAGCTAAAAAATGTAGCTTTTAAAAAAATTAATTTTCAACTTTTTCAATTAATAATGCATTTGTTTGTGATTATTTTGCCTAAAAATCACTTTTTCCACCTTAAAAAATCACTTTTTGTATATTTACAAAATTTTTAAAAAATAACCTGAAACTCAAAAAAATAGTTTTCAATTTGTTTATAGAAGCTAAAAATAGTAGCTTTGTGAAAAATTAGTTTTCAACTTTTTTATTTATATTTAATATTTAAATATCATAATCATTTTTTTAAATCTAAAACAAACACACCCTAAACATAAATTTTAAGTTTTATAATTATTTTTTTCAAAATTTAAAACAAACGCATTCATTATCAAGTATCAAGGGTTCGATCCTTGCATTGATAATGAAGGCTTTAAACATGTGACTGGGTCTACCCCTTAAATAGGCCTATATTACACAAAGGGTTAGTCACTGTGTTTGGCAATAGATAATTGGGAAAAAAAACTAGTGGTTGAGCTCACAACCTAGTTACTATGGTTGTCTCATACACCTTTTGAGTAGAGGTCTCATATTTGATATACACCTTCTCCTCCCCAAACCCATGGAAAGAATTCCTAGTTTTAAAACTTTTGTAAAAAGCAAAAGTCTAAAATACCATTCAACTTTAGCTCATGTGCATTTTTGTTATTACTTTAAAAACGTACAAAATTTTTCTTAAATTGTTTGATATTTATTTTGGTAGATAAATTGTTTGATATGTGCACATTATTACAATTTGATAATAAATATTCATTTTTATGAAAAATTACATGTGTAAGCTCTACAATCTCATTAGAAAACCTCATATTAAAAAAAATGATTTCACTAACCAATGTTTAAGGATACTAGAAAAGTAATATTCAAAAGTTTTTAATTGGTCTCATGCTTTGAATACATTAAAACTATTTTTAATGCTAATGTTCTCATTTTTAATTCCTTAACCGTGCCCTTACCCTAAGAGCACTAATTAGATAAACCCTAAAACATATAGGATAAAAGTGCTATTAGATTAAAAAAAAATTAAAGGATTCTTTTAGACTTTTCAAGTTAAAAAATAAACACCTATTAGCATATTATAGTAATGTGCATATGTCAACATGTTTGAGGATCACTTTATACGTTTTTGAAGTAGCAAAACCAAAATGCACATGCCAAAGTTAAAGGGATTTACTAGAGTTTTCCCTAAAAAGAAATGATGAAAAGGAGGAGATTAGTAAAAGCATTAAGTATTTCAAAAGTAGTTAATATTTTTAAATAGTTAGAAAATTTAGTGAGAATAATATTTGTCATTATTTTATTTTAAAAAATATGCTTGCAATTCTTTGTTGTTAATTAATAGGGTTGGCCAATTATGCTTATATTACAAGGATACATATGGTTTTTATATAAGGATCAAGCGATTAAAAGGGAAAAATTAGTAAAAGGGGTAAGTATTTAGATAATTGCAAAATTTAGTGAGAATAATATGATTATAATTGTGAGAGTAAAATTTATCCCTTGGGTATGTTTGAATTGATGGAGCATGGTGGAATGGAGTAAAATGGAACAGAATGGAATAATGCTTCGCTCTATTATTTAGATTTTTTCATTCTATCTCATTCTTCTTTATTTGAGGGAAAATTTTGTGAAGAATTGATAAAATTTTATCAAATGGAGTCAATCAATAACTGTTCTATTTTATCCAAGTTTGACAAATCTAAACAATAAACTAATTTAAAATCTCACTCCGCTCTACCCAACTCTATCAATCTAAATATACTCTTAGGGGCCTAGGTTGATCAAGCCCTAATTTTATTCTTAATTTGTTATTTGTGGATTCAATTTGTTGATTAATAATACTGTTTTCTAGTTCAGAAAAAAATTATAGAGTTGTTTTTAAAAAAAGAAAATATGCTTACAATATCTTAAAGCATGACAATTGGGTATTAAGTTCCAACCACAATGCAAAACAGAGCATCTTATACCAAAAATAAAACAGGGCATATCAAACATTCATTCACCCCTTAATTAGTATTCACTTCTTAATTTTCTGGTAAGTAGGCATTGAATGTTCGAGATAACATATCTCTTCCAATTTACTTTGTGTTATTTTTCTATTAAATATCCTTTAACTTTTATCACGGCTTATTTATTTGGAGTATCATTTATGTAAATTATGTTATCTTGTTCTTGACTTATTGACACATTTTTAGGCGGTAAAATAAGACATTTCTCATTAAGTGATACCATTAAGTTTTTGACAAAATCATAATAAGTTATCGCATCAAATTTTGAATCATCTAATTTGAGGTTAGAAAAACGGTTAGAGGTGTTTTTATCATTTTTGAATGAAAAATAATTAGATTGGAATAATATAATTTGTTGTAATTTGTATTGGATCAGTTTAATTTAAACTTAGAATCCAATTTTATCCAATATAATTTTAATCTGTTTTAATTGAAATAAAAAATAAAAGTAAACATTATAATAAATGCATAAACTTAATAAGAAAAAAATATATTACGTATTATTATTCCATTTAAATTGGATTTGATCAATTTTTAAAATTAAATATGAAATCCATTCAAATCCAAGTGATTTGTAAAAGAGAATTAATTTGAGCAAGTGGGCAGAAGTTCTGATAAAAGTGGTTGGCATTGCAGTTCGATTGTACACTTTTTACTATTTTAAATTGCCAGAAACTCTCATTGATGAAATTTACAAAATGATGATGCAATTTTGGTGGGGTCAAAAACAAAGAAAAAAAATGCATTGGATCGGTTGACACGCATTATGCAGGGAAAAATACTAGACGAGATAGGATTAAAAGATTTGAAAGCTTTAAATTTGGCTATGTTTGGCAAACAAGGTTGGAGACTAGTTAAAAAAGAAAATTCTTTGTTCCATAGAGTTTCTAAGAGCAAATATTTTTGCCACTCTTCATTCATGGAGGCTGAAGTGGGAAACAACCTATCATAGGCTTAGAGGAGTTTGCTATATGGAAGGAAGGTGCTAGAAAAAGGGTTTAAATGGCATCAAATTTCATGAATCTAGAGCTTGTGTTGGTGAGACAATTGTTAAATGAAGAAAGGACATGGAATGAACAACTCATCAATCTAGTTTTCTAGAAATAGTGGTAGAGGAAATTCTTCAAACACCTATTATGTAGTTGTTTGAACTAAATTTAATGGTTAAGATTAACTTGATCTGATTAACTCAAACACATAAGAAACCTCATAAGATAAGGTGATTTGTCCTATGTCACTATAGAAATAATAGTTAAAAATAATTGAAATAAATGGCTAACTGTGTAGAGATTGTGTGTCACTTTTACGCATAAATCCCTTATTTAAGTCTACATATATGATCTAATCATTCCTATTTTTTAGCAGCCACTGCTCGTATTTTCATACACGTTCCTATAGTTATAGCACTCTTTACTTGACTAGGCTAATGCTTTGTCAAATTACGCAATCCCATTTTCCCAACTATTTTCTTCTTTTACTTAGGCCTGCATTTCTTATCATCTAGCCCACATCTTGTTCATAGCCGCGATGGCCTTCAGCCGTTCATAATATGGACAAGGGAAATGAACAAGTCTCACTCAATTGTCTTAGTTACAAAATAGCCTTCCATTTCTTCCATCCATCTTTAGAACACCTGAAGGAAATATGCAAAAATAAGGAAGTATGGAAGTTAGTGTGGTCCCTACAACGCCCCAAAAATGAAAGTCTTCCATTGCTTGGTCCCATGCTAGTAGTTCGAACAAGTATGGAGAACAATAAATCTTAGCTTGAACCCTTATCTTCACTTGACCAGTAATTTTCCCCAATGGTGGATTAAGCTTATAACATCCTTGAAACAAGACCTACATGGTAGGGAGATTATATATTGCGAGAGTTGCATGTATTTTGTGGAGAATCTATAATGCGAAGAATACTAAGATTTTCTAGCACAAATACACTGAAGTTTTGAACCTCAAGATATTCAAGCTTTTAGTGTTGAGTCTCGCAGAGGAATTCTTGAGGCACAAAATAAACATTTCTCTTATGTCTTAGAATGGTTAAAATAGTAATTTTACATAAAATCTCACAGATCATCCAAACATCATATATCCTCAAAATAACATCTCAACTCTAAGTGATGACAAGTTAAATCATCACTTAATCTTAAATTATCTTAGTGTAACTCTTGGTAATTTTTGCATGGAAAAGCAAAGTAAATTATATCTAAAAAACATATTATCCGATCCTCTTCAAACATTGAACAAATCCTTTGAGGATAGCCAGGACTATCGTCCCAAATTTCAATGAAAAAAATAACCTTCAGGAGTATTTTGGTCATTTTGCATAAACGGAAAAATCGAGGTGTCACATAGATACCATGGAGGAAAGCATTATTAACATCTAGTTGTTGAAGGAGCTAACTGTTGGAAGCTGCAAGAGCAAGAAGTATTATGGCAGTCGTGAGTTTAACAACTGGTGAAAAGGTTTCAAGGAAATCTATTCCTTTGGTTTGAGTAAATCCTTGGCAACTGGGCATGCCTTATATCTCAATGCTACCATCGACCTTCAACTTCACCTTGTAAACCCACGTAAAGGCTGGGCATGCCTTTTATCTGCTGGAAGATCCACAAATTCCCAAGTTCCCATTTGATTAAAGGCTTTAATCTCAGCTTGCATTGCCTTTATCTAATTCTCATATAAGACAGCCTTATCGTAAGATTTGGGTTCAGCTGCTAGGGAAAGATTAAGAGTAAATTGTCTATGGGAAGGAGATAGATTAGAATATGAGAGACTATTAGAAATAGGATATAATAAGTAGGAGGTTTTCTAGTTCTTTGAGATTTCCTGGTTTGGTTAAAGTTTGGTGCAGAGGAAGTTGATATAGAGGGTAAGGGAACACTGACTGGAGCAAAAGGTTATGATGCAGGGGTGGGATCAGATTATGGAGTAGCCATTTGATCATTACTGTGTGTTCCTAATGCAGAATAGGAAGGAGGAAGAAATGGTAGAATGTCACATACATCAGCTGCAGTGTTATGGCATGGTAGAATTGGTGTATTGCTGTGACATCAAGCATTACTAAAATGGGTGACTGTCTCATGGAATATAACATTTCTAGAGATTAAAATATCTCTAGTTTGTAAATCATAAACTATATATCCTTTAGTTTCAGCTTTATGTCCAAATACACTCCCTTCCTAGCTCTAGAATCAAATCTCTTTTGATTAGCAGTGTATGTAGATGCAAAACACTAACATCCAAAAACCTTAATGGGTGATAAATCTACTGGTTTAGAATATAATCTCTCAAAAGGAGTGAGGTTAGTAATGGCTTTGCTAGGAAATCTATTAATCAGAAACACAGCTTGTGTAATTGCATAATTCCACAAATCTTTAGGTAAATTGGCCTAATACATTAAGGCTCTAATTGTGTTTAATATGTGTTGATGTCTGCTTTCAATCACCCCATTTTGTTAGGGTGTTTCAACACAAGATTTTTAATGTAAAATACATTTAGTATGATAAAAAGCAATTAGATTAAACTCTGATCCATTATTAGATCCAAAAGCTTTTATTTTGCAACAAAATTGAGTTTTAATCATATTGACAAATCCCATGGTGCATGAACCTATTTCATATTTGGCTTTCATGAAAAAAAAAAATCCATGTATGTCTAGTGTCATCATCTACTACTATGAGAAAATACTTATGACCAGTTAAAGAAGTAATTGAGTTTGGCCTCCATATATCTACATGAAGCATGTCAAAGGGAGCAGATGATTTAATGGAACTAATAGGAAAGCAAAGCTTTTCTATCTTCCAATTGGACAAAATTCACAATTTTTGTTTATTCAACAAAATGAGTTTTTCATTTGACAAGTGTCCTACCTAGTCTAAGATGCTGAAGATTAGAAAAAGAAGTAGCATCAGTATTTATGTGACTAACAGAAGAACCATAAACATTACATTTATCAGGATTATCAAGTGCATATAGCTTTCCTAGTGCTTTAGCTAATCTAATCTTCTTCAAAGTGTACTTGTCCTGTATAACAGATAAATCATTAGTGAATTTGACAAATACAGGTAAGCTGGAAGTTAACTTTTTAACAGAGATAAGGTTGAAATCAAAAGTAGGCACATACAAAAACATTTTGAATATAAAGAAATTCAGTAAACACAACAGTTCCAACTATATGGGTGATGGTTTCACAACCATCTGGTAATCTGACCTAAACAGGGAGTACAAACCTATAAGAACTAAAAACATCTAAAGAAATGGCAATATGATCAGTCGCCTTGGAATCTAAAATCCAAATAGGTTGAGAATTAGACTTGACATTTAGAATGATGGGTTACCCAAAGGAAGAGAATTATTGGTAGAGGCAGGTATGGATGAAATCTAGTTTATTGAGTGAGGCTGAGATAAGACTGAACCTTGAATTAGAGGTTGTATATGAGATTGATGGAGCAAAGCTAGCAAACCAAGGTATTGCTCCCTAGGAAAATTGAAGCTAGGAGATTGAGGATTCTCCTCAGTAGATTGGTCCTCGTTCTCAGCACCTGAGGACATAATATCGGCAACAGAAGCATGACCTTTCTTAAAACTTGGTGGAAAACCATGTTTCACAGAACATGTATCTACTAGATGGCCATTCTTTCCACATCAACTACACATTTTAGCAAGTTTGTTATTGGAAAATTTGGGTTTGAACCCTTTCTTTTGAGAACTAGAGTTAGAACCTCCTTTACTAGTCCCAATAACTCCTGCAATAAAAATCTTAGAGATCTCCATATTCTCACAGAGAATTACCTCTCTTGTTGTGCAGCAAGAGCAAACACCCTATTAATAGGTGGCAAAGGATCCATTAGCAAAATCTGTGATCTCATCCCAGAAAAATTTTCATTTACACCTTTGAGAAATCGCATAATATGATCTTGTTCTTTTGTAAGGCCTACAAAGACACTGCCAACCATAATTGGGCGAAAATTCTCTATTTCACCCAAAGCATCTTCAGCTGAGTGAAATAAGCAGTCATAGATAAAGTTTCCTACTTAAGAGCATAAACTTCTTGTTGAAGATCTGCCAAATGCACATGGCTTGTTGGAGAATACCTTTGCCGCAGCTCAGTCCAAAGATCATATGCTTTCTCGACAAACATCACACTTTGAGCAATCTCATTGCTAAGGCTTCAAACAATCCAAGAACGAATAAAAGTATTATTTCTATCCCAAATTGATCACATAGGATCACGTATAGCAGGCTCAACAATACTACCATCCAAGAAACCCATCATATTCTTGGATTCTAATGCTATAACCATAGCTTCAGACCAGAATTGGTAGTTGGACTCATTGAGTGGAATCGATACTAACATCAAGCGAGGACTCTCACTAATAAGGTGCAAATAGTATGGACTAAAAGGATAAAGTAAAGAACTGGTGGTAAAATTATTCACACTAGCTTGAACTGGTTCACTATGCAACATTGAAGCAGACACAAGAACTTCACATGGTTGATCCAAATTCATCATTTCTAGAATCTGCCATTGAAAAGAATTACACCATGAACTCAAAAGAATAGCCTTGACAGAATCTTTTACTCGGATTGCAATATCACAGTGCAACAGCAGAATCCCCTACATAGAGGGCTCTGATACCATAAAAGAATCCATGACCCGAGCTTGGAGAGAAGGAAATAGAAAGAAAGATGAAGGTTGAGTTTTGAGAGAATGCTTATGTGTTGAATTAATTGAATTAGATATTACAATAAGTTCTTTTATATACGGGTATGGTAAGCTAACAGTTATGATAGAGATGAAAACTAACTCAATTAATCGTGTAACTGACTACAAACTAGCTTCTTATTATTATCTCTTCTAACTGATTAACTCATTTAATGTGATGTTTCAATATATATATATATATATATATATATATATATGGGATTATATGAGACTTTACATAAAAGTGGCATTTTAATTGAAATTGCCAAGGATAATTCCATGAAAGAGAATCTCTAGTACAAAACTGTAATTACTGATGATTTTAAAAAGCTTTATAAAATATTTAAATAATGCAACGTATAGTTAGTGCACGTAGTTGGTAAGGAGTGTGCAAATATATATCATACGTACGTGGATTCGATTTCTTCAACTAATTAAAGTGAAAACTTTTTTTATAAGTATTTTGGTAATTCTCTTATAAGTGATTTCTTTATGTATAAGGAAATATTTAAATAATATAATGCATCGAACAGATCACCATCGACTTATGCAGCTATGCACGTCTAGTGCTGCGTTTGCTTTCTCTTTGAAATATTTCACACCTTTTAAATATGTCGCCGATTTCATTTTGCTGCCTGACAATCATTATAAGGGCGAAGCAAAAATAATAAGACATATCACAGTAAAAATGTAAGATAGTTGAATTTATGATTAATCTAATCTGCCCTAAGGCTTGATGTTATTCAATTTTTGTATAAAAATTTAGATTATTCTGCCGCTAAAATTAAATACCTTATTAATAGTATTACCAAAAAAAAAAAACCTTATTAACAGATTCATAAGATGGGTAAATCTACCACATGTGCTTTTTATTTTTTTAAAAGTTGTAGGTGTACCACTTACCACCAAAAATTTCATAAGAATTGTGTCAATGTGTCGTATAGTGTTGCTTTTTCTTGAAAGAATTGGCTTAGTTATTAAGATGTGTGTTTCCTTGACTTGAAAGGTTTAAATACTAGTATAGAAATTTAATTTTAGGGTTTTTGTTTGTAAATTTACCCTATTTTACGATAAAAAGATATACAAAGCCAAAAGAAGGACTAATTTTTGTATAATTAGATTTTATTTCTTCTTTACTTAAAATCAACTTACAAAACATCCATTTAGATATTTTGGGGGAGGACCATCCGAACCTTTTGACTGGGGAGCGTCCTCAAAAAGTCATTTGCCAATGTTTGAACAAATCTGTATATAGAAGAAGTTAAATTCGAAAAAAAGACTATATCTTAATTAACTCAGCAGAAAATTCTTATACATGCCATCAGCATTTCCGAATCTTGTATGGAGTAATTGGATCTCCTCTGAACAACAATAGCCACACTGGATCCTGGGTTTTGTTGTAGCAGAACAAGTTGGATGCACTTCATCTTAGTTATTTATTCACTTTTCTTCCTTTTTCAAAAAAGTAGCCATGATCAACCATCTAATCAACCAAATAATTATTTATCGCATAA
The DNA here is from genome assembly GCA_030441495.1 of Dalbergia oliveri. Classification (NCBI taxonomy): domain Eukaryota; kingdom Viridiplantae; phylum Streptophyta; class Magnoliopsida; order Fabales; family Fabaceae; genus Dalbergia; species Dalbergia oliveri. The sequence goes on from JAMLFY010000007.1 coordinate 26,947,365, forward strand.
AATATCAAATGGCACTCTCAAAAAAACATTCGATGAAATTATATATTTCTAGATTGATCTCAAGCATGTTTTGCTTAATTTTGAAGTTCCAGATGCAAGGCAATAAATGCTCACCTAATACCTAATCTTGCGTAGCAAGTCAAAGACGACAATTCAATTCTCCTTTGCAATACATCTTTCAGCACAAAATAACAAAAAACCAGTCAATGTCAGTGCACTCATACTATATATTAATCTAAATACTGTAGGGCCTGTAAGCAAAAAGGCAGAATAGTATATGCTTCTAGGCTGAACAGTGAACAAGCTAACTCCATAAATAAAAATATTATCCTAACACCTAAAAATTAACATATAAATATAATATACATTTAATTATTATTGAAGGTGATAATAATTTATTGTCTCAATATCATCATTTAATAATAATGAAATAAATATTTTATTTAAATAATTATTTTAAATACTGAAATAGCATTGCTGCTGCACAAAATGTCAACTGTGCCAAATTAACATTTCACAAAATGAAGAGCCCTCCATATGAGCTAGTGGGACCTTGGTACGTTAACTTCTAGGCTGTGAGCCAAACACATACAAACTTAGTTAAGACATGTGGAGACAACACAAACAGCCTCCACTAGACAAAAGAAGAAAACCAATATTTATGTTAATGGAGCCCCATATTTTCATCTAGAACACATTTAACAATAAACAAATATTATTTCAACACTAAAAAATATATATCTAAATGATATATCACTCTATTATTATTGAATATGATAATAATTTTTACTATTTTTATTCATTTATTACATCTAATAATAATAGTAAATATCTTACATATTTTAGTGGAAAAATAATATTCTTCTTTCAAATTAGAACTCATATGACCATCTTTTTAGGTTTTAGCGCCTGCTCTTCTAGAAGATTAGCCAAACTGCTAAACTCGAGAACCTTGTTTGATTAATCATTTTCTTTTGGGTTTTTAATTTTCTTTTCTTTTATTCCTATTCATCTAGAAGGCATCGACATCAATAACTTTTACTCTCTCTTCTCTCTCTAAATCTCCTCTTCTTCCAAACTACATATAAATAATAGGAATCCTTGACCCAATGAGCAGCTTCACATATATCTCTCTATATATACTTATTCCCTTTTGTTTACTCTTCATCAACTAATTAGTATCAAAATGGTGTCTAAGGAATTTTACTTATTAGGCCAAAGCCTAGGAGCAAGGGAATGATGAAGAAAGCACTCTACTGCAAGATCCACATCAAGATTCAGAATCAGAATCAGAAGCAGAAGAAACTCTATCACTTTGTGACCTTCCACTCTACAGCAATTCATCATCAATTTCAGCTCGATGGGGTGGTAACAATTTCTCCAAAGAATACGAAAACAACTCACAATCCAACAACAACACAACAACAAGAAAGAAGATGATGATGATGATGACTTCTTCGAGTTCTTCAGTGAAGAATTCACCACTTCCACTACTCATAGCACAGCTTCAGAGAACATAATCTTCTGTGGCAAACTCATTCCCTTCAAGGACCCTCCACAGATAGGGAATAATAATAACTCTGATGAAAGCAACGTCCAAAAGGGTACCCTTCCTCCATGGAGATCAAACTCAAGATCCATTTCAAAGGCTGTGATATGTAACAAGGGTCAAGGGGCAAAGGGTAATTTCACTTCGTGTGAGTATTCATCAATAGGGAAGGTGTCCCTGCTGAGGTCACCTACAAAGTCAAGGTGGTTCTTGTTCATGTTTGGGATGACAAGGTTGTCTACAAACACCGGGATGGAGCTAAGGGACATCAGAAGCAGACAAAGCCGGAGCCGGAGAAGGATGTTCGCGGCGGCGACACCGGAAAATGAGGAGGGAGAGGTGATGAAGAGGACGAAGGAGGGGAGGAGGGAGTGCAAAGGGTTGTGGAAGGTGTTGAGATCAATCTCAGTTAGTTTAGGCTGCAAGAGTAGTAAGCTTGCAAATGATGCAGTGAAGGCTGCTTTTGTGTGAATTTTGCATATGTACATGTATTCCAATGTCCATTTTGTTTACCAATGTCATGATTGGATGGTGTTTAATTGGATATCGTTTCCAAACTCAAATTATTGTTTGGGCAAAATTTATATACTTGAGAATAATTGGTTGCCTAAATTATATAATATGAGAGTTTCAAAACAAGAATGTGCACATATATGCTAGCTATTGAGAGGTTCTATTATATTAGATCAAGAGAGAAAAGATAGTACTATATACGTGTAATTTGTAATTGAACATATATCAATTATGTGTTAAAAATAGTGGTTATTACTCGAGTGACAACTATTCTTTATAACTAAATAATTGATGTATTTGGGTTAAGAGTTTAATATATTTGCCAATCCCTTCTCCTTATCCCCAATTAGCCCCTCTAGATATTCCTTTATGCGTGCTGAAAAAATGTAGTTTAAGTGTATTTTTGGGAACAATTAATTGTTTTTCAAAAGAGGTTTTTTTTAAGAAATCATTATAATTTGATATATGTATGAGATTAGGTATAATTTTCAACTTATTTTATTATAACTGAAACATAACTTTTGGCAAATAGAATTATTTTTTAGCATTTTGATTATATATGAGTAGAAGCGGATTATTTTATAGGTATGATATTTTTATTACATTAATTTTAATAATTATATAAACTTAAATAATTATATAAAATGAAAAATATTTATTTTTTAGTAATTTATTATTAAAAAATTGTACACAATTGAATTAAAATATATTAATTCAAAATTATTTTTAATTAACACATATAAAACTAAACTAATTTTATTATAATTAATTAAAATATATACATACAATCAATTATTAAGATAATTTTATTTTCGCAGTCTATCTAATGAACCCTAGCTACCCAATGTGAAAGGTTGAGTTCTTGAATTGAACACCACTTTTTTTAACTCGAAAAATTAACAATTTCTCGCAAAAGGCACGTGCCTCGAGAACGAGAGGCTAGCCAAATTTGACACCGCTAATATCCGCGTATAAGGCAAATCTTCGATCACAAATGCAGAAAAGTTGTCCGCAAAAAATAAGATAGCTGAGATAGCTCTTATTTGTTGGTAACAATAGTGTTCTAGTAGCCATCGAAGAAAGAAGGGAGAATACATATTCTTGTGCTTTCAAGCAGGAAATCAATTGGGCGTTTCAATTTTATATTAATATATCGTTTTAGATAAGTTTTCCCGCTGTGGCATGTAGGATTCGTTCACCCAAATAAAGGTCGCCAAGGGAGGGGTAGGTATATACAGTAATTGTTTGTTAGAATATAGACCAAAGAGGGAAAAAAAACTAAAGAAGTTGCTAGGTGAGATTGATACGTGGAACAATATTCAACTTTTGAAAAAAATATTTTAAAGAACAATGCACTATTTAATTACATATGTCAATCAGAAATTCCAGTACCTATTTAAGCATTTCTTTGCTATATACAGTGGCAGAGCCAAAAAAATTTGGAGGAGGGATCAAATTAATTAATATAAAATAAAATAAAATAAATTATTATATAGAAAATTTAAAATAAGTCATTGTATAATTTTTTTATATAAATTATTAATAAATTAAGATTTATTTAATCATTTATTCAATTTTTTCTCTTAACAAAAGAGTTAATAATTTTTTTCTTAAATATCTCTTAGGTTCAACATTAAAAAAATATATGTATCAATATATTATTTAATATCAAAATAGAGCATTGATTATAAATAACTAATTAATAAGTAGAAACTCTATTAGATGGATAAAATAAGTTAATAAAAGAAAAATTTTAAAAATATATTCTAAAAATATTTATATGTTTCATATTTTTATATCATATGTGTTACTATATTAAAAAAATTTATTATTTATTATGCATATTATGTATAGAAATGACATAATTTTTTAAAATGACCATAATATAAAAAATATATATAATTATATAAATATACAAAATTTAGGGGAACCATGGCCCATCCTTCCATCCGCCTCTGACTATATATATATATATATATATATATATATATATATATATATATATATATATATATATATATATCTTGTTTTGATACTGTGATATGCAAGTTATTATTGTGCAACTGTTTGTACTATTATATTATTTAAAAAGTTTAATTCTTTTAGTAATATGTTGAACATGATTAAGTGATAGTAAATGAAAAGTTAATAGTTTTGTAAATGAATTTAATTTTTATGTATTGTTAGTATAAAAAATTTTTACATGCATAAACATCAAATCATATATTATCAAATTAGCAAAAATATTTGATGTAACTATCTACTTTATTAAAAATCTTATAAATAAAAATATATAATTAAATGACAGTATAAAATTATTTTACACTAATAGTATATCATAATTAATATGACCTTGTGATTTTTCAAAATTTTGTTAATTATTTGTGATTCGTTGACTTTAAATAAATGGTTAATTTTTAAATAAGTGTGTTTGATTTCAACTTGAGAATGAAAGCTTTAAAAATTCATGACTAATATCTACTCTCTTGAATGACTCTACATATTACACTACATGAATGGATCAATCTGGCATAGGATACTCTAGCAAACCAAAAAATAAGTGGGTAATTTTTATCATTTTATTTCATTCAATAATATATAATTCTTTGTTTTTCGGTTACACAATAATATATAATTCTTAATAATTAGCAAAGCTCTTTCAAGATTATGACTTATTTAAATCTGACATTATGTGTAATACTGTTCTCTAACACATATGAAGAAATGTAACAAAAAATGAAGAATTTTTCAAAAAAATAAAAATAAAGAAAGAGACTAAAACACAGAAGTTTTCAACCTAATTAAAGAAATACGCAAGGAAAGTCAAAAGCACAATTAACAAAATAACTTTGGAGGAATTCATAAAACTGCAATATGCAGCATATATTGCAGGCATAAAAATAATAGAGTAAATGGAAGTTTGTTTTTTTATTTGGAGTCTAAAATTAATCTTAATATGCACGCATGCGACTAATTCAATTCTTCAATAGTTTAGTCTTTATAATGTATCATCAACTTAAATGCTAAACTATACTCACATAGGAAAGGAAATATAGATGGGATCGATCTTGATCATGAATTTAAGCAATAATTTATTTGCTCAGAAAAGAAGAGATCGAGGGTAAGCACTAAGCACATAGGAGAGTGGCCTCACACTAAGAAATGCCTTGCTGCTAGTAATAATTAATTAATTAGGAGTTCTTGTACTTGGGAGTTGGGACAACGGGGAATGCTAACAATGCTAATGTTGAGTCATACAGAACGTGTAATGACTTATCAGAAAACTATTAGTAATAATAAACTGTTTATGTGTCAATCCATCATTTTTTCATTTTTTTCATTTTTTTAAAATTTGTTTTATCCTTTTTATTATTTTGTAAACTTCCCCAAACTCCCTATATATCAAGGGTGTTTTAAAAAATAAAAAATTTAAACACCAAAGGTAGTTAAAAGGGATTACTCATTTTATATAAGAAAAATTACAACCACATTCTCTAAAATTTAATGAAATACAACTCATACCCCTCTATTTTTAAACTTTGCATGACAGGTTTGAAGTTTTGGAGAATTCTACACCAACCTCCCTATTAACATTATTTCATAAGTGACCTTTATGAAACAATATAATAATGTGCACAACATATACTTCGGAATGGTATTATTGTAAATATTTAAAATTGTTATAACTATTGAATATAATGATCATTTATCCATTTATTGAATGATAAAAGTACATCGTCTTCTCATTTACCCTTGTCCCTGGCATGGGAAGAGGATGTGCTTTTATCACTTTATATGAAAACAATATAGTTATTTAATAGCTATATCAGTATTTAATATTTACAATAATGCTATTGAAAATTATGTATTGTATATTTATGTACTGTTAACATCAAAGTTATTGATGAACTAACGTTAATAGGAGAGGTTGGTGTAGGATTTTTTAAACTCAAAAGACTTGACATGTAAATTTTATTACTCCTTAACTAAGTAGAATTCACAGTGGCAACTAGTACAAGCAATCACCCAACTAGATTTTATTACTTTAACACTTGTGTTTTTTGAAAAAGAAATCATCCAAGTAGATTTTTTTGTTATTATTCATTTAAAACGTATTTTGTATGTCTAGTTGTCAAATAGATTTTTCTATTCTTTTGTCTTTAAGAATTGAATATAAACTAATTTTTTAAAATTGTTTTCAAAAATTAAAAATTAAAATAATTCCAAACAACCCCTAAGTTTTGCTAATCATACCTTATATCAAAACATTTAATGTCTAAATATCTAAAAGACTAAGGATGTTTAAAAGATGAAAATCACCTATTTCTAAATTATGTTTTTCACTCTTCTTCTATCAATCACTAATAGTTATCATATTGAATATAAGTAATAAAGTATATATTTAGTATCTATTTTAGGTTTTTTTGATGATGTGACAAGAAATAATTGATATAACACAGAAGGAAAAATCCATGGACAAATATTTTCCATCTTGGTTGAGTGCACCTTAAATTAAAAGGTTGCTTGAATAAAAAAGTTAAAAACTTCTAATAAATTTTAAAAGGACTTGGGATATAAATATAGTAAAGATAAAATTTTGGGAATAAATAAGTGTTTCCTTTCTTATTTGTGAGTATTTTCACTCTTACCTATGTTAATTTTTGATAACCAAATGTTAGACAAAGAAACCTAAGCTCTTGGGGCCTGGAGTGATAAATGCATGGTACGACCTCTTCCCAGAGAGCTTCTAAAATTTCGAACCCGCAACTTTGCAAGTAAAGCTCGCTTGGGACGAGGGAGAGGGGTAGGTAGGGATCTTGGCATATTGTTGGAGGTGATTTCTGATACATCCTTACTCTAGGCTCAATACATTTTGTTAAGCTAACCCCATTGAATATTCATATATATGTTAAAGATAGTAAGGAATCCTCCCAAAAATGATAGATAGGAATATTTCCTTCAAGAAAGGACATTCGGTAAGGAATATTGCTGCCAAAACATAGGATGGACCAATATGCTTTCTAGCTATATGTGTGAATCAGCCCTTGCTTAGCTCGACTCCATTGCTCGATCCCATCTACTTCAATGCTTCTTTTGAGTACGTTTCTGTTTGTTAAAACGGGAAGAGCTTGACTTGGTTGGAGGTTTGAATTTAAATAATTCTTTAATCAAATCTTATCAAAGTGATATTAAAGAAAAATAGAGCTAGTTATAGTTATATGTAGAAAATTGACCTGTACTTATTAAAACAAAAAAAAAATGTTCATGAATCATGATACATATTAGAGCATGAAAGCAAAATAGTATTTAATTGTATAATACGAACAAAGAGTTTTTTTTTTTTTGAACATTGGCTAAGTAATAGGACTAGATACTCTCATGTATTTGATTTTTGGTAGTGTGTATGAAAAGAGTTTGGACCAGCTTACTCTCTCAAGGGAGCTATTGTCTTGAAGGGACTAGTCACTATTACCAATGATAAATTCCCGACAAACAAAAATAATAGATACTCTCATGTGTCTCTCTAAACTCTTATTTGATAATGATTAATGGTAAAAATGTCATATGAAAAAAATTTATATATAAGGAAATACGTGTGAAAATTTTACATAAAATTTGTGTTTGAGAGAGAGAGAGAGATTATCCAATGAAGCCTAGCATAATTTGTAATTAACTTGGTTTCTTGAGCATTTAGTCAAATATTTGGATCCTGTGGTGTGTATGGATTTTGTGGAAGATTTATCCCTTAAGGGGAGCTCCGCTTCAAAGGGATTAGTCACTATTGTTGACAATTGATACATTGAACCAAAAAAAAAAGAAGAGAAAAATTACCTACAATCAAAACACACTCTCAAGTAACTTATTATTAGGAAAATATGAATATATAGTTCTTAAAGAAAAATAGAATATGCAATCACAAGATTAATTTTTCTTTTGGATGAACTAAGTATTTATTGTTGAAAGCAATTACTAATTCCATTAGGATATAGAGCTCATAAAATTAATTTTGGTGCATTGTCAAAGAAAAAAATTTATTCATTCAATTATATGGATAGAAAAAAAATAGAATATGCAATCACAAGATTAAATTTTCTCTTCTATGAACCAAAGGATCCATCGGAAGGAATTAACTAATTCTATCACAACATATAGCTCATAAGATTAATTTTGATGTATTGTCAAAGGAAAAAAGATTTAATTCATTTAAGCACTTGTTTTCCTCTAAGACTTTCAAGATAATTGATAGTTACATCAAACACTTTTGTTTAAGTGGAAATATATTAGTTTTAATTTTGATGCACTAACAATGTAAAAGAGTTTTATATTGTTATATAAACAAATATGCTTCGATGCATTCCAATTAAATCCAATATGATATTGAATATCTGTATAATTTTTTTCTAGACTGAAAATATATCAAAACTAAATAGAAAAATAATTTAGAAATTAAAGATAAACAATGGATGCATTTGTTTCATATTTTAAAAAAATTACTAAACTGAAATTTTATAAATAACTGAAAAAGTTGAAAATTAATTTTTTTTAAAAGCTCATTTTTTTAGGTTCTTAAAAAAATTAGAAATTGATTTTTTTAAAATACTAATTATTTTTAAAAAATTATCCAAATATACCAAAAAAAAAAAAAGGATTTTAAGGTTCTAAAATCTTAAACAAATGCACCAGTGTGTGTCACGTTGTTTTCTTTGTAAAAGCCGAATTGCAGACCAGAGAAAGCGACAGCGAAGGAGACTGTTGTTATTCTGTTACAACATGGTTGTCTTCGTTTGTTTTGTTTCGGAAGGCTGTTATTTTATTATTAATTAACGTTAAAATTAGGAGTTCACCATTGGATGTATAGGGGCCCCACTTATCCTGACACCGAATCCTGCCTGTAATGTTAACGTAATAGTTTTTTTTTTTTTCCCATTTTCTTCCCTTCCCTCCTTTTTGTCCTCTCTTTTCTCTTCCACAGGGCAACTACCTTCATTTTGCAGAGACATCTCTTTTGATTCTCATGCAAAGGTAGTGTTCCCCATCTTCTTCAATCTAATTTTTTTATTGGTCCCTTTTGATCCTTCTTTTAATACCGTTTTTTTTAGTATCATTAGGCCATATGGGGTTTTATGATTTTTCATTGGATCATTATGCTATATGTGTCTAGGCTTTCAAAATTGGAACTTTTGACCTGGGTTTGATGGCTTTTTGAATTCTGTTATCTGGGGTTCTTCCCCCATTTGTTCATTGCTTTAAAATGAAATGGATGAAAAGTCCTTGCTTGTTCTTTGTTCTACCTGGTGTTTCTTTGTTTCTTCCATTTAGTTTCCGTTTCTAATGCTAGCTTTTCATGAATAGGTGTTGATGATATTTACGTTCAATACATCTTACTCATACATATGTTTCCACTTTCCAGCGTTTATTATGGCTTTTCCCTTTTACGATTCCATGCATGTGATTCTGTTTCCTTTAAAACGTTTTGCTTTCAATTCAATTTGCATTAGATTTTAATATAGGAGGTTTATAACCGGGTTGAGTTTAATTACTTTTAACGCAAGCTTCCTCATCTAATCTCTTTTTAGCTTTCCCTTATTTGATTGAACTTTGTTCATTTTATTATGCTGCTGGACTATGCTATTAAAATGTAACTCTTCCTTCTGCTCTTGATCAGAAGTTCAAGGAAGTGCACATGGGAGGAAAGGGAATTGGTTTTCTTCGGTGAAGAAAGTTTTTGGCTCTGATTCAAAAAAGGATCAGGTTCGAATCATTTATCTTGTCTTGTTACATTAGTACATTACTACTTTTGATCAAAATCAGAGAAGATTCTCAATTCTCTTTCAAACCATTCATTTTTGTTCATGAAAAAAACACAAACAGAAACACCACAGCCATAGCCATAGCCATAGATCAAAGCTAGCATGTTTTGGACATCATGGGCACCATCATGAAGAGGGACCTGAAGGAGCACAAATTGCTGTTGTTCCCTCTCTTCCAAGTAGGAGAGAAACCAAACCAGTTGAGGAAGAGAATGAACAGAACAAGCAGACTTTTTCTTTGGTTTTGGCCACTGCTGTTGCCGCAGGTGCTGCTGTTGCTGCAGCTGCTGAGGTTGCACGACTCAAGAGTTTCCCTCGTTACCCTGAAAAAATGAAGGAAGAGGTTGCAGCTACCAAGATTCAGACGGCTTTCCGTGGATATTTGGTATGGTATTGTTATCCTATGTGTTTACATTATTATCACCAGGAGAAATGTTATCCTATATGCATATTGAAAGTGGACATCACAGGGTGGACACTATTTAGAGTCACAAAATTTTGGGCCATCCTGCCATCACCATTAAATATTCTGTGTCACTTTACATGATGTACATTTTTTAATATCCACTTTTAATATGCACAAACAAATGATTGCAGAAAAAGTTTCAAACCCCAGTTTTCTTGGATGAAGTTTGTTCATCCTATATGTTGGTTGAAGGGGATTATGCTACATTTTTTCTCTTTTGCACTTTTCTTTTACATGTTACTCTTTATGAGATAAAAAGGAAGACAGAGAAACTCACTGTTTCCTTTTCTCCCTACTTTTTCTCATAAAAAAGTAGGTCAAAGGAAAATGTATAAATTAAGGATGAGAATATAATAACATTACTTTTTTCTTGTGCTGTTACCGTGATTACTGATTAGTCCACAAATATACATTGGTTGCTGCTGGCTGTCTTTTCTTTTCATGTAAGAAATAAATAAACTAATGTAGTCGTTGTACTTGATTCTACCGGATTATTGTTAAATGTTAATACAGATTGCAGCATTAAGGTGGAGTTAAAATTTTCTTGTATCTGTTCCAAGAAGGACTTACATTTTACCTTTCTACCTCGTAAACTTTTATTTCATGGTTATGTAACAAAATTCCTAGTTCGTTAATATGATATAGGATCTATTACAAGCCATAATTGTATTGCAATGTTCAGAAAATTTCCTAAACAATTAGTTTACTTATTATGGAGAGAATTTCTATCTATACTGCAACGACATTTCAGTGATTTTCTTTTAACATAATAGTTATTGTTCTGATTCTTTTAGGCAAGGAGAAAACTGCGTGGGTTGAGAGGTTTGGCGAGGTTGAAAACATTGATACAAGGGCAATCTGTTAAACGGCAATCAGCTACCACCTTGCAATGCATGCAAACTCTTTCAAAACTTCAGTCTCAGGTTCGAGCGAGGAGGATTAGGATGTCTGAGGAGAACCAGGCTCTTCAGCGCCAAGTGCAGCAGAAGCGTGAGAAGGAGATTGAGAAATTGCAAGCTTCTGTAGGCATTTTATGTTTATTTGTCTGTTAAGACTCTTGATATGATGCAATGCGTGTTTGGGAGGACCTTCAATGAGATTAGCAGATATAATGGCTATTTGTCTCATAGAATATGCCCTATATAATGCCTTTTTGTTTTTATTGATTGTGATTTGGTGAATGTTTTGAGTAATGCTTCCACTGATGTTTTTCATATTATTTTGACATCTCTTGATGACTTAACATTCCTGGCTTTGATTTTTTTTGTTTTTGAATTATTAATAAGAATGTATGGTTTTTCTTGAAACAAAGGCTTGGACTGAATGATGTATGATCAATACTGCTTTTATAATTTGTACTGAAGTGGCAAATACTTTTACAGCAAGAAAAATGGGATGATAGCTTGCAATCAAAAGAGCAAATTGAAGCAAGATTGTTGAACAAGCAAGTAGCTGCTATGAGAAGGGAGAAGGCTTTGGCCTACTCAATGACACGTCAGGTAGGAGACTGCCTCTTTTATAGTTTTTAGTTCTGGGTCTTAATGGGACAGATAGAAGCAAGTTTTGGATTCAGTCATTTGAAGTCTCTTAAAGATCATGCAAATATAAGCTGATTTTGATTTTCCTACTCGATTCAGTTGGTTCATATTTGTTGGCTTCCCCCTCCTCTTCCTCTCTTTTGATAAAGTAATAACGTCCAACTCAGGACCCTATGAATCACTTCAATACAATTGTTTGCTTTCTGCTATGACTCTTGTGCAATGAACAAATACTGGAGTTTCTTAAGTCTTGTTGTTTTAGAGCAGAGCAGTTTTAAAAGAGATTAGTTAAATGTTCGTAAGCATTGCTTGGAACTATTATATGAGAAGAAAAATTCATACATACACTTGCTAAAAAAATTGTGGTAGTTAGCTAACATTTCCACAAAATAGGCAAAGATACATGACTTTGTGCATGAAAATTATGAAGCCAAAAATAGAGGGAAACTATATAGTCAGTTTCAGAAAAAAGAATTAGCATAAAGAATCACTTCAAAAGTTGTTTTTGAAGAAATTCCCAAGTGAAGATTGAAACATTGAATTTGGGGAATGACATTTCTCTAGTGGTCTTAAGGATATACAAATGGAAATTGATTTAATCTTATATTCAGTTCTATAATTTTATTCGGGTATTAGTTGTAACCTCTTCATGCATTTATGGAGGTGCTTGCACAATTTAAGAATATGATATCACATTGACTAGACTGCTTTACGTATGAATGCCATTGAATGTTCATGGATTTGTCAGGAATACTAAGTTTTGTTTTAATTTATGATGGTCTCTTAAAATAGTAGTTGCATTAAAGGAGATAAGCAGATGCTTGATTTATGAGCTTAGTGACAAAAGACATATGCTATGACATCTATGCTATTAGATGAACTTGTTAGCTAGTTAATGTCAGGCTAGTATGAAACTCTTCCCAATTAGTATTTTAAACCGTATCAGAACATATGAAACTGGTTGTGGACTTAGACCAATGCATCAATGTACAATTTTCTTGGCATAAAAACTGCAAAATGAATTGAAAATGGATGTGTAGCCTTTGTACCCTATTGGTTAATACACATCTATTTGTTTTGTTCATGTTGGTAGGCTTAATATTTCTGGTCAATATGAATGATTACCTATGGATCACTAATTATTTTCTCCAACAGCAAACGTGGAGGAACCCTTCAAAGTCTGCAAATGCCACATTTATGGATCCAAACAATCCCCACTGGGGCTGGAACTGGCTGGAGAGATGGATGGCTGCAAGGCCATGGGAGGGCCAAAGCACTTTGCAACACAATGAACATGCACCAGCACAAAGTGCAGTAAGGAGTACCATGTCAGTTGGGGAAATCACCAAATTGTACTCTCTCCGAGATCAGAACTACTATGATCCTAATAAGAACAACACCCCTTCTGGCCAGAAAGCAAGCCGTGCTCGCAGCCTCAACTCGCCTTCAACACAAGCCTCATCAAAGTCCTCACCTCCTATTGCAAAGGCTAATAAGGCATCATCCCCAAAGGTTGGTTCATGGGGTGGTGATGATGATTCCAAGAAGAACTTATTTGGCATAAAGCCAGAGAGCAACCGCAGGCACAGCATTGCAGTGTCACCAGTGAGGAATGATGAGAGCCTTGCAAGCTCACCTGCCACAGCATCCCCAAGGGTAGCGGCAACAAAGGCCAAGTCCAAAGTTCCAAGTAGTCCATCTGGGGTTCACAAGAAAAGTGGTGGAACAACTGATAAAAAAGAAGGTGCTGTTTCTGCAAAGAAGAGGCTTTCTTTACCATCTTCTCCAGCTGCTTCAAGAAGGAATTCTGTTCAAAGCAAGGTGGGAATGGCTTCCAGTAATAAGAATGGTGCTGCCAATACTGAGGAGAAAGTGAAAGTGAGAAATGGAGGGAGCAGGTAGATGCCATTGGTGCACAAAGTCTCAATAGAATAGAACTATATATGAATGAATGGATGAAGAACCAATAAAAGGGGGTGTATATGATAGTTGTCTCTATCAACAACTTCTTCAGAAGCCTTATTGTTGGTGCCATGAGGAAGATCACAAAAACTGGCTAATCAAGTGATCATTTTATTGATACATACAGTTGCCTTCATAATCAACGCATAAAAGCTTTTGCTTTTTCTTCTGACTATATGTAGATGTGCTATTTGTGATGTTATATAGCAGGATTGGTTTTGGGGGTGATACTAGTTTTGATCATGACAATATACTTTCTGTCTTTTTCTGATGTAATTTTGTGTACTTAATTGTGTCATTTGTATTTATTTAAATTGTATTCTATAGATCATGCTGTGAACATCATGGAATCTATTCGTGACAATTCTGAGAAGCACCTACTGAGAAACTGGATACAAGATATGTGATATATCAGACAGTTCCATAAAATGAAAATTACAATTCAGAACCATTGCTATGAATCTTTTGAGTATATTTAATTTGAAACATGTACAGTGACTCTTATTTATAAATTAATTGTGCAATCATGCTACTCCACAAATTATTTGATATTAAATAAGATATGATACAAAATATAAGAAGTATATAACTTATAATTATAATTATTTATATATTTAATAAATGCTTTGTGAACTTATTGATGTGGACTATGAACTTGTTTGGATGTGTTTTTTTTTATAAAAAAATATCTATTTGTGTTTTTCAATGTGTTTGGTAATTTTTTTTAAGTAAAAGCAAAATCACTAGAAAAAATAAAAAAATATCTTTTTTGTAATCTAAAAAAGATGTTTAGCAATAAATAAAAATATTTTAATATTACATCCAAATACAAATTGTTATTACATCTAAACATAAATTAACTTTTACATTTTCAAAAGATCAATTAAAAAAAATCTTTTATAAAAAACACATCCAAACGAGTTCTATAAATGGGATAATTCTCTGCAGTTCTTAAAAATTCTTTCACTGTCTTAACCAAGTAGGATTCAATTCCAGTTTTCTTTTTTTCTATTTTTGTAAATTGTATGCACAACACTTTGAGACGTGTTCAGCCGAAAGTTTTATTTCTTTTCTTCAACGCTTGTTTTGTTCACCAAAAATGTGAAACACATGTACCCTTTAATGATGTAAGATATTTTTTACGGTAAAAATATATAAATTTTACAACGGACAGGATATGAATGCTTATGCAAAGAAGTCAAATGTTTGCCTTGTTGCTTGTACATATATTTTGTTATTTTTCTTTAGGTTTTAGGAGAGCAAATTGCACCAAACATCTCCTGATTTTGGTCATATCACCAAACATCTTTTGTCATATTCAACAGGCTTAATGTCAAATGGCCATAAAAGGAGGTGTGCTCTCCCTTCTTTTTCTTTTTTCTCCTTGGTCAAAGTGCTTTTGCATATTAGGTTGGATGGTTAAGCCCACAAGGGAGAGGGCAGTGCCCACCTTGACTGTGGACTTGGACTGGATTGTGCTTTGTTATAATGCTGATGCGATCAAACTTTTCCTTTGCTTTTTCAATAAAACTAGTGGATTGATGGGGTATTCATATGTCTATCTAAGGATGTACAAGAAACGCGTTGGATGAAATTTTAATCTGAACTGATTTTTAGATTTCTTTTTTAAAACTCAATAAATAACCCACAACCAACTTTTAAATAATTTATGAAGATTTTGACATTATACATGATAAAGTTATAAAATTTTATAAGCAATAAACAAAATTCAAGCGATATTTTGAGATACATATTTCAAAACAAATCATCTTACTATAAAAAATAATATCAAGTTATCAAAATGTGTTAATTTAAACATAAGCTATTACAATCCAAAACATTACCTTAATTCGAAAAGTACACTGGGTAAATCTAAGTCCAAATCTAACCCAATAAGTTTTGGATTAGGATGGGGTAGTGCAGCCTGTGTGAACACTCCTATGCCTATCAATTCGTATTTCTAAAATTAAATTTTGAAATTTTTTTAAAAAAATTAATTCTTAATTTAAAAATTAATTTAAATATAGTAATATTTAAAAAATAATGCTAGAAGTTAATAGATAGTTTTATATATAGTTATATAAGTTATGGAATTTAGAGAATGGCGGTGGAAATTATTATTTTATAACCTTAATTTAAATGTGTGTATTTAAAGAAAACAACCAATGCAATTTAGAGAGACCAAAAAGGGTTATCAAATACAATTCTTTTTATATAATAGTGGAAATGAATACTCTCAAAAAAAATTTCTTGACATGATGGTGTATGTCATGTTAAATCATGACCATTCATCAAGTCATTTTGTTAAATGATTAAATTTTTTCTTCACTTTATCAAAGATGGAGATTGAATATTGACACTATCATGTCAAAATTCAAAATGAGAAGAAAGACTCGCATACAATAGTACAAATGATTTAATGTTTACCGTCACAATCATTCGATAAAATGAACAAACTGTTGGGTAAACAACAAAAATATTGGAATGAATGAATATTACTATCTGATACAAAATTATCTAACACAAAATGATGGGTGTTTGCCAACCCTCATGATATCCAAACAAAAAAATATTGAAGATAAAAATATTAAATCGATACAATTCAGTCTTTATATTTTAAATTTTCAAACAACTTTTGAAAATTTACCATCCATATACATCATTAGAATAGAAGCTCCCATGGGATGTACTGTAATGTGTGGTTAACTGCAGAAGGGAGAAGCATCCAAAAGATTTAGAACAGTCCATTCAAAACGTTAAAGGTTCGACGGCTATTGGCAAATACATAACCACTTGGCATAAACTAAACCATTGAAAACCATTCTTAATGTCCATTATATATATGGTCAGGAAATAAATATATTTAAAAATATCAGTTTTTCGGGTACAATTGGTCCATACAAATTGCGCTTTGATAATAATATTAGCATTCAGTATTCTTGGTATACATATATAGGGCAAGACCATCCATTATATCTATGCTTAATTAACTTTCGGTGAGTCTATTATAATGAAGCTGAAACCTCACTTAAATTTCTATCAACCACTTTTGGTTATTTTACCGATTAAAATATCGTAAAAGAAGGCTGTGGTTGAATAAGCACTGCCATAACATTTTCTTTATTATTAAATTATATAAATTGAAATAACGTCGTCAATAACAATAAGGTCAATGACCCCCCTGAAGTGCACCCTTGGATTAGGTGTCCCCTATCCAAGTCCTACATGGCCTTACGTCAGCTATTATCCATTCAGCATCCATTATCCAAAACAATGTTACAAAAAAAAAAAAAAAATTCTCATTGTAAAATATCGGCATTGGCTGAGGAATAAATCTTTAAGTTACTATTTGGTAGATGCTATTATTATTGCACTATTAAATATATGCCATTTTCATACTAATTAATCATTTTTTTCATCATTTCATCTACGACCAAGATCGAATAATTTCAGCATTAATTATTATAACCTTACAAATAACAAAAACACAAAATAAATACTTCCCACATAATCAACACGCCACGTATATTTGTACTTGCTCAATAATATAATATAAGAAAAAAAAACCATATATCACGTTTAAAACTTTCCTGACAAAAAACATTAAAACACTCGAGAAAGAATAGGAAATGTGGCTTTAGGGCCTTCCATCTTTAAAAAAGAAGAAGAAGAAATGTACATAAATTAATTTAATAAAAAATTTATGCAATAGAAACAAAATATACGATTTAAATATAATTCATTCGAACATTAATTTCAGATCCAAAAAAATGTATATAATTCATTCGATGTATCCGAACTTATTTTATTATTAAACTACGGACTAAACCACCAAATAAAAACTACTGACTCAAAATAAACCATACTAATGTGTACAACAAAACCACTTTCATTTTCTTTTTTTTTTACTAGAAAAAGAATAAAATCAGGAAATTTTTTAATAAAAAATAAAGAATATAATAGGCCTCTCATTTCACTTGTCTTGTTTTCTTTTTCTCCTTTGTTGATGCTTATGCTTGTTTTTGATGATCTTCTTCCTTGTAGTTCTTGTTCCTGTGCCACCAATATCGCAAACTCTGTCCAAAACCACCGCTTGATGCTCCTTATCTCTTCCTCAATCTTATCCAAATTCTTCCCTTTAATTTCTCTTCACTCTCTCTTTCACTCACTCTGTGCTTCCACACCATAAAGCGCTCTCTTTTTTTTTTGGAACAAAAAACGAACCCAAATGTGCAATCGTCGTTTATTCTTTGTTCTCAAAAATGGGTTCTTTTCAATTTCTGAGCTTAACTGGCTCACCCCTTTTAACCCCATTTCAATAAAATTCTGATATATTTTTATTCTCCTTTGATTTGAGTTTTTCTCTGCACACTCTCTCACGTGTTCTTTCTGATACAGAAGTGTTGAAAAGAAGAAAAAAAAAATAAAGGCTGTGACTTTTTCAAATGGTTGACAAAAAAATGGTGTCAGGGAACGACCCAGTTGAGTCCTTCTTCAATTCCATTCAGGTTGTGAAGGATTCTTTGTCCCCTTTGGAAGTGGGTATTCGGAAAGCTGCAAAGGATCTTGAGCACTGTTTGTTGCCAGGGACCAAGAATAAGGGCACAAAAGGTGTTTGTTTGATTGCCCAAGTGAAGGAACGTGGTGAATTTCAGATCTGTGATGTGAAGAAGAAGAAGGGGTTGTCAATGAAGGTTCCCTTGAAGGCTTTCTTGGGCGTGTTCTCAAAGGACTTAGTGAGTGGGAGTGGGAATGGGAATAATGGTGATGAGGTGGATAATAAGGTTGATGGGTCTTCTTCTTGCAACAATTGCTTGAAGTTTGCTGTGACTTGGTCTTTACTCGTTAATGGGTTCCTCCAGGCCCTCCCAGCTCCTTTCAAATCTGGGAGGAAGAGGTCTCAGAAAATGGGTGGTGGTGATGATGATGGTAAGGTGTGTTCATGCATGAAGCACAGTGTTTCATCTTGTGAGGTGAAGCAGAATAATGAGTCTAAGGGCCAGTTTGTGAGGGCAGTCAGTGAAAAGGGTATGAGGCATAAGGATGGAAAGTATGGAAAGCATGTTTCCCTTGAATGCCTTGTAGGTTTTATCTTTGATCAGTTATCTCAAACCCTTCAGAGTCTTGATCATGGGTTGCAAGTGCAAGGGAATGGCCTTGAAAGTGGGAAAAATTCAGTGCCCCAGCATTCTTCACCCCAGTTTGGTCATGTGAATGCATTCACAAGTTTCTTGGAAGGCCACAAAATGGATGTGAATGGCTTCTTGGGAATTGGAGGTTTGCTAAGGTGGGTGGTGTCCCATCAGGTGTAGCTGGAGAAGAGAGCCCTTCACCAAATGAAGAGGGGATAATAATAATAGTAGTAATAATGGTGGTAATAATGAAAGCAAGGAAGAAACTGGAGGGATTTCGCCACAGAAGGTTGCCTCTAACATATTCAGCATTCCTCTAACAAATGTGGAGCGTCTGAGGTCTACACTTTCCACTGTTTCATTGACAGAATTGGTTGAGCTGCTACCGCAGCTGGGGAGAGCATCTAAAGACCATCCTGATAAGAAGAAACTGATCTCTGTACAAGATTTCTTTAGATACACAGAGGCTGAAGGTATCACATCTTAAATAGGGTAGAAAAATTTCTTAATTTGTCTTGTAAAAGCTTTTTATAATAAAAACAATCTTCTTAACACTCAATAGTATTAATATATAAGATCAAATGTGGATTAGAGTTGTCAGTATTAATTGTCTAGTGTCTAATGCCACCTATAAGAATTATGCTCTCGTGGTTCGAGTATGGTTTTACATATATGTATTTCTATTATGTCTGTTTAGGACTCAAATAATCCCAGTGTTCTATTTGCATCTTTGCAGTTTGCACAGATCATGTCTCCATATCTATGGTTGATGTTCTTAATAATCGCATTTAGCGCACGAGCTTATAATTTATATAACCTGGTAATATTGTGATGTTAGTGCTGTCAAGCATGGCTAGATTAATGGCAAAGAAAATTAGTTATGCTTGGTAAGTTACTCAACTATCTATTAGTGTGTGAGGTCATTCTTTCTTGAAGTATATATGCTTTTTTAATCGTTGAAAATAGCCATAGAAGGTGGCTTAGTTATCCTTTAAAGACAAAATAGAAGGGGAAAAAGTCTCAAGAGAACAAAAAACTAGACTTCTTGAGCTTACCAGACCCTGATCTTGTTTATTCGGGAGTTAGAATTCAGGTTTTTAAACTGCTTTCATTGAATATCTCACTAGCTTTTGGGGAGAAGTTGTGAGGTGCAAAATGGTTGAGAAAGTGGCACGTAGGTATCTTTCTGGACTTCTAGTATACAAAATGCATATCCAAATATTTATGTTAAGAGTTCCTATTCCTGATTATAGGACCTTGTGAATTGGACAATCTGAAACTTTAAGTCCCCATTTTGTTTTCCAAGCACAAATGCTAGCTCAAAGCAGTGGCGATGGTTTAGTGATTCACTGCTTTATGCACATGATGCAAATTGAATACTGTTTGTTAGTCGCACCTATTTAATACATTTAATTTGAATGACACCTTTGAACACTCAGCTCTCTTCCGCAGAAGTCACGATTGAGCATATGCTCTTCACATAAGATGAAGGGGTTAAACACTTCTGAAATAGTTTATCCTCCTGTGATGAGATGGAGGAAAATCATTATATCCTACTAATCATTAGAAGATAATTGGAGCTAAGTTCCATGGCTTAATGTTACATAAGTAAACAACTCTATATGTTAAATGTTTTTGTTGGTCTTGAGTCTTGACTGTTTTGAAATTGATTTAACCTTTTAGCTTTGTTGATATATTCACTGAGATATGTTGTCTTGGCACAGCATAGCAACTATTACAATGTAAAAATGCAGAACAAAGGAAACAAAAGAAATTTATGATTATTGTCCTTTTGGATCAGTGTTTTGGCATTGTGATGCCCAAACCCTGCATGGTCAAAATTTCAGTTACTAATAGTTGTAGGATATCTTTTAGCGGATCTGTTTATGGCATCTTTGCTTGCAGTATTTAGTTAAGATTTCCTGTTTATTTGATTTTGTATGTTCTTTTGTGTGTGATGTTGCCTGGAACGACAAATTCACACTTCTTCTTGCTTTTATTATCATACAGGGAGGAGGTTCTTTGAGGAGCTGGATAGAGATGGGGATGGGCAAGTAACTTTGGAAGATTTAGAAATTGCAATGAGAAAGAGAAAGCTGCCACAAAGATATGCTAAAGAATTTATGAGCCGTACTAGAAGTCACTTATTTTCTAGGTCTTTTGGTTGGAAACAGTTCTTATCATTAATGGAACAAAAGGAATCAACAATTCTTCGTGCATATACTTCCCTGTGTCTAACCAAGTCAGGGACACTGAAGAAGAGTGAAATATTGGAATCACTAAAGAATGCAGGTCTCCCTGCAAATGAAGACAATGCAATTGCTATGATGCGATTTCTGAGGGCAGACACAGAAGAATCTATTTCGTATGGACATTTTCGCAATTTCATGCTTCTACTTCCCTCTGACCGCCTTCAAGAGGATCCTAGGTAAGATAAATATGGTCATTTGGTTGATTTTATATATTCTTCCATTTATTAGCTACAAAGTCCATCACTAATTCTTTCTTTTTTCCCTGGCCTTTTTTTTTGTTGGGGGGGGGGGGTTGTCTGTTGGTGTTAATATCCTTCAGTGAAGTAGCTATTCAACTTTGCTTTATGCATTCACTTAATTGTCCAATTAAAGTCGACACTGGCATCACTATTTTTTATTGATAGAAAGGTAATTTCATCAGAAAATTCTAAATACGAAAAGGAACATTAACACGCGCAAAGAATCCACAAATTAATTCCTATGGCAAAGAGACATCCTTTAAAATTTGTGTATTCCTTTCCAACCAAACTAAAGAATTGCTTAAGCTGCATATTGTGGCAAAGTTTTGGCCTCCTTGGTTTTAGGAAAGCATTAAATAGCCATAAAAAACTGCTCTAAGAAGGGCATGTCAAACTTTTATACAATGAACCATAGAAAACTGCTCCTGCTAAGTGCTAAGTGCTCACCAAGACACCCCGTTAAACAAAAAGTGATTGTTCTATTGATTATTGGCTATCTTATAATGCAAGGCAATTACATTTTTTCTTTTTGATGGAAAAGGCGATTACATATTTAAATTTACTTATTGTCTACTCTGCCATCAGTCAGTGATTAAGGTTCGTCAACTATTTTTGTTATGGTTATCCCTTCAGGAGTATTTGGTTTGAGGCCGCAACTGTAGTTGCTGTTCCACCACCTGTGGAAATTCCAGCTGGAAGTGTTCTAAGATCTGCATTGGCTGGTGGCCTTTCTTGTGCCCTTTCTTGTGCATTGCTGCATCCAGTTGATACAGTCAAGGTAAATTCTTTAACTTGATAATTTCCATAGTTACTGGTGATTTCATGTTTTAATGTGTTTATGGACACATAATTCCATGTTTCTCTTATAGTTGTCTGGTTTTTTGGTTCCTCTGAGAGGCCTCATCATTGTCTTGTTTGGCATGCTAGACTCGAGTACAAGCATCAAGCATGTCCTTCCCTGAAATCATTGCCAAGCTGCCACAGATTGGAGTACGCAGCTTATACAGGGGTTCAATCCCTGCGATTCTTGGACAGTTTTCAAGGTTTTTTGTTTGACCTCTCTTGATTTCGGCCTTCCCTCCTTTTCTCTTGAAGCAAATTAGCAGGAAAAAAAGGGGATAGCTTCATTAGAGCTTTCACTTGACCATCATAGAATGGTGTTATTTTCCTTTTGAGCTCATGCTAACTTTTGATAATGCAGCCATGGCCTTCGAACTGGGATATTTGAAGCAAGTAAATTGGTGTTGATAAATGTTGCTCCACAACTACCTGAGCTCCAGGTAATTTGTGAGTCCTATTAGCTGTTATTTATATACTGGACAACTCTTGATTATGTTTTCATTTTCAGTTTTCGTTGCATGTTGTTTGAAATGTGAAGAGCATAAAGTTAATAGCCTTGATTCCATAGCTTTCAGCTAACCATACTTATGTCCTTGTTTCATAAGATCAGTCTTTAAGGTTTTCTGGATTATATAATTCGTTATTAGGTAAAGCTGTCACATAATTGAGAAAACTGGTTGAAAACATGGCTAAACTACTGCTGTGGATGTTCTTGTGCTCTTATAAATAGAAGTAAGGAAAAAGTTATCACTTTGTAATAAGTGAATGGTTTCACTTATGCTGCATTTCTTAGCTCTGTCTTTATTAAAAGGGTTTTGTTAGTGTATGCCCTTCAGGCACGTTAAGGAATTAAAAAATAGAAACTATTATATGAAAAGTAGAAGTGTTTGACATCTTAAAAATCTCAAAGCATTTAATACTTTCTCAAGTAAATAAGACAATTTACTCAAGCTTAACAACTGCTTCTTAACCTCTGCCCAGAGGGCACTGCCAGGTCAACAAAACTATTACTAAAATGATGAAATGCTTTAAAATAGGTGCTCTCATACCTGGTAGATGAATATTTTTCACATACTAAATTATTCTTTTTTATTGCACATTGATTGACCTTTAAAAGTTACTTTTTACAGTATGTGGTTGGTAATAGGTTCTTTATGTTGATTCATGGGCTCTGATTTGTTGGCACTTTTCTAAAATCTATGAACTTCACATATTAGCATTTATGTAGGTACAATCTGTAGCATCATTCTGTAGCACATTTTTGGGAACAGCTGTGCGGATCCCCTGTGAGGTGTTAAAGCAGCGGCTGCAGGCTGGTCTTTTTGACAACGTGGGTGAGGCCATTGTTGGGACTTGGCAGCAGGATGGTCTAAGGGGATTCTTTGTGGAACCGGAGCTACCCTTTGTCGTGAGGTTCCATTTTATGTTGCTGGCATGGGGCTTTATGCTGAATCTAAAAAGGTATGTAATTTCCATGATCTAGCTTGCTTCTTGGTCTCTTTCATTGGCCTTGAGTTTGGAATTTACTTTGAGATTTATGCCTTGCGAAATTATTTGAAACTCCTATGTATTAAAATGAATGTTTATATTCATTCAAATAAAGATTAACTTTAGCAGGATTTTGTATAGGAATTTTGACAGTTTCATGGTGAAAGACTTTCAGTTTATTCACCACACTACACTATCACATATTTTCCTGGAAGCTCTTTCACATAATCACTTGAATAGTAGTTGTGTAATATCGTCTAATCTCGAGAGATCTAACCTCGGAAGAAGTCCCAGTACTTTACCCTCTTTAAGATTTTGGACATTGAATGGCATGAATGGTTGATAGTATTTGCATATTGATTTTAGGGTGTCCAAAAACTGCTGGGCGGGAACTGGAGGCCTGGGAAACAATTGCTGTCGGAGCTTTATCTGGTGGGTTGGCTGCTGTTGTCACGACGCCGTTTGATGTCATGAAAACTAGAATGATGACTGCACAGGGTCGGTCGGTGTCAATGACCATAGTTGCCTTCTCTATACTAAGGCATGAGGGACCCCTTGGGTTGTTCAAAGGAGCGGTGCCCAGGTTCTTTTGGATTGCCCCTCTAGGTGCCATGAACTTTGCAGGTTATGAGTTAGCAAGGAAGGCCATGAACAAAACTGAGGATCCAATTGGTAAGGCCTCAGAGTAATGTAAAGCAAAACCTGAATTTAGCTGCAGCCCCGAGGATTGTCATACTGCAACCAAATGTCAGATGGAATTTTGAGCACTTTTCTGAGTTCATTGCAGCTCATGCCTTGGATTTTCAATCTGCTGGCCATTGATGCTGCGCTGAAATTCTCATTTTGTTTCCTTTGTTCATTTTGTACTTTTTGACTCTGCCATTTGTAGCAGCAGAATTAACAAAATTTTCATCTTGTACTTGCAAACTAAAAAAGTTCAATTGATTTCTTCATCTAATGTATAGATTTTAATCTATTGTATCTTTCAGTTTTAATCTTTTTGTTTTCTTGGTTAATTGTCATCATTTTGAATTGGCTTGAAGTCTTCATATATTGTTAGAGCACTGAGTGCTTTTTCACAATCAATGATTTAATTCTGTATTTTAAATAGTTAATGCACAAATAACAATAGAATAGTGGAGGAATAATTATGTATTTTAAAAAAGAATAATGATATTTGTCACAAATTGATTTTCTTGAATGTGCATGAACCATTGGAAAGTTATATTTTCTCACTTAATGGCTTTCGGTTTTTTTTTTTTCACCAAGATTATCTTTAGGCTTTAATATGATTTTAGTCCTCATAAATATAATTTATTTTGATTTTGGTCCCTCTAAAATTTGTTTTGGTTTTGATCCCTCTTTTTTAGCATTGTCATATTTTTAGTCCCTGTAAATTTGATGTTAAATGATGATATTTAGAGAAAATTATACTAACTTCCTTTAAGGTTAAGTGTAATTATATTCAGCACTATTTTATTTTGTAAAACTATCATTGACTTTTCCTTAGTTACTAAAATTACATTGACCTCCCTTATATATAGTTTATTAATTTAAGTGATAAAAAAAGATAATATGTGGTACATACATAATTATTAATGATAAAATTATAATATTTTAACAATATTTGGCATATATATTGACTAGAATACCTTTTTTATCATAAGGTATAATTATAAGTTTTTTTTTATGTGATATGTTAAAAATTATTAAAATATTATAATTTTTCATTAATAATTATGTATATATTTCATGTTATCTTTCTATGTCACTTAAATTAACAAACTAATATTCATGGGAGGTTAGCGTAGTTTTAGTGAACTTGAGAGAAGTGATAGTTTCCAAAATAGAAGGATTAGTGTAATTACACTAAATCTCAAAAGATATGAGTGTAAATTACTCTAATATTTATAAGGATCAAAACAAGATTTTTAAAATATTTAAAGGATCAAAATAAAATTCTTAATACTTTTAACAATTAAATATATATTAAAAAATGTTTATTGACACCAAAATTTGGAACAATTAGGACCAACAACAAAGAATGAAAAAAAAAGGACTAAAATCAATACAAATTGGATCAAAACAAAAATGAACTATATTTATGGAGACTAAAAACATATTTAACTTTTATATTTATTTCCAATCAAATTTAACCACCTGTATTCGTCACTTCTTTCGTATAAGTTTTTTTTACGCTATATTAATATAACAGCATTGTTTAAATTGTAAAAGTAAAAATGCTGATATAAATTTTGCATAGCCTGTTTAGTTCCCACTTCCCACTTTTTAGTTTTTATTTTTTATTTTTTTTCATTCTTGCAATGATATTCAACTAAAGAAGAAAAGAAAGGTTAAGCTGTAATACCCAAAAAAAAGGTAAAATATGATTTCATTTTTAATACCGTTTTCTTCGATTAACTACTAGTTTTAATTTTAAAATTGTTACAGTTATCACACAAATAAAAAAATAGCTAGGCATGTTTTTGGAAAGTCCCAACTAAGTAATTGCAATACCTAAACCAATCCTCCATAGCATCATACAAATCACGCCTTTATTGCAACCCACCACAAATATATATTTACTTTTAAATACATAAATTTTAATCGTAAATATAACTTTATTTTTTGGTGTAACATCAGTTTGTTCCGAAGTAAACTACTTTATATAAATAAATAAATAAAAAGTTTAAGCAATAGAAAAGTTTACGCAAGCACAAGTAGTGATTGATTATAAATAATGGTTAGTCTTACATCTTTTATTGCAGTTTAGTGATAAAAATAGTACAATCCCCAATTTTAATTAGATTATCATTAAACAATTCCTGTAAAATGTTTATTATCAAGATACGTATAGTAGCCTGAATAATGTTTAAATATGCACATCTTTGGCGCAAAATAAAGGTGAGTTGTTTTCTTCATTCCTTTGCAAACTGACGTCACCATGTGAACTTAGCATAGCAAATGTTTAACAAGGGAACACCATTGAAAATATATAGTTGATGCAATATATATAAATGAAAACAGAATAACTTTTCTTTTAATTAAATTTATCCATTTTCCGTACCAAAAAAATCTACATTTTGTGTTGAATAAATTTCAGAGAAGGCAAGCTCTCTAGAAAACTTTTCTCTGTTATCATCAGAATGTCAAACCCATACCTATAATCTCTTATTTCCCAGATTGGACTGAATCTGATGGTTGTTGACCAGCTGCTATGCTTAGTGAATCGACTGAACTGACTCAAAAAGAAATCTTTCTTTACCAGGCAATGAACATGATTTTATTTAGAAAACCGCAAAACAGCATTTTCTTGAAATGGTCCACCAAAAACTTTCATAACTCCGAAATTGGGTAGTAAGAGCACCCTTGAAGTGAAAAAAGAGAACCGAGTTACAAATAAATCACCGTAGTAATTATTAAACCAGCAGGGAAAACACCAGCTTCTGATGTTTTTGCTACACCTTGAAGTTTCGAATAATCAATAACCCCAGTAATCGTTCCTGATCTCATCTTCAAATTTCTTCAACAGCTCAGGATTCTTGGCAAAGTACTCATCTGCTGTCATGGTACTGAGCTTCGCCTGTGAATATGAGTGTGAAAATGAGTGTGGGACAATTCTAAATTTTATTAAACCGAAAAAGTCTGTGTCGTGATTTTGTTACCTTCATTTCTTGTACATCAGCTATTTCCTTTTCCAAACGCTCAGACTCCTTAAGAGATTTCTGCTCTGCCTCTTTAAGTTCAACTAACTGCAGCCAGAAAACACATATAGCACTTTAGTGTAATGTATTTGAGTGAAACGAACGAATACTAAAGCTTTGACAAATGCTCTTACTAGTGCATCAAATTTAGACTTGTATTGAGGAGTTACTGTGTCAACATACTTGGGGATCTCTATGCCTGAAAAGAAATGCCGCACAAAACATTAAAAGTTGAATTGGTGGTTAAAAAAGTGAAACCATCAGGTAATTTTCTTTGTGCTATACAGTATACACATAAGATTTATCCATACCCTAATTTTTTATTAGGGGCACCCTCTAGTAGTTAGTGGTTACTAACTATTAAGCCACATTTTCAGTTTCATTAAATATAAAAATACAAAAGAAAGAATAATATAGTTCAGGTTAGTCGATTCACGGTCAAATCTTGGCCACCAATTTTCAGAGGCATGCGAAAAAAATGAGCACCAAAGGAATATCCATATATGTATATAATCAGCACAATTTTGAATAGTAAACAACCTTCAGCATGATGGGAATTCAAATGCAGGATCCAAACTAAATTAACCAAGGGCAATAGGAAATCAAAGAATAGGGCCGAAGTACTACTTTGCATTGCAGAACCAAGAAATATCTGTGTCACCTTTTATAAAACCACAAACAATTTCAAATTCCAGTCCCTAGTGAATTGGGCACATAGATATACAATATAGTCTGAATGTGAAAGGAAGCAGTAACACATTACTAGTCTGTTTACCAGGTTTCTTTGTCATGTTTTTCTTTGTGAAGTTGGAAAATAACAAAGAAACAGTTTCAAAATCTCCATAATAAAATTTGTAGTTTGAATTCCAAGAAAAATTTGAAACTTGTGTTTTAACAAGCATTAGGCAATCAATTAACAAGAGAAGCAACAATAGAATGTCTAGTTTGAAAATACTGATTTTGGAGGATATCTTGGTATCCTCCTAGATATACTTTACATCCTATCTCTGTAAAATCTTTTGATCATTTCTAATAAAAATAATGTGGTAACAATAACTGCAAGAACTGGACCAGGTTGAATTCATCAATATCTTCAACCTCACTTGAAACTTTTTACAGTTTAACCCCTTTAAAATTTCCTAACTTTCTGGGACCTTGAAATCTTTATAAATTTTCCCACAATCACAAATTTAGAGTAAACACCCAAATTGATCCATGACAATTTCATCGATGGAAAAATTGGTCCCTAACAACAAAATATTAGTGTTGAGATCCCTCACAATTGCAAAAATAGGATACTATAGATCCCTGACAACTTCATTGATGGACAAATTTGTCCCTGATAAAAAATATTAGTGTTGAGGCCTCTTACAATTACAAAAATAGGACCCTTTGTGTTATTTTGTAATATGCAATCATTGCACTCTTTTGGAAAAATGATTGTGAATTTATGATATTAGTACCATAGTGCCTCAAAATAAGGTGGTGATAAAACATAAGGAATTTAATTTCAAACCATGTTCCTTTCTTAGAGCAATAAATTGTGGGCCTAGAGTTTCTCTCTTGATAGTGGGTACGGTGAATATTAGAACATTTGGGGGAGGAATTTGCAAAAAAAATAAAAGGGTGTATTTTAGTTAGTGTTAATTAGGATTAATGGGTGTCATATAAATCAATAATCAAAGTTCATGTCTGCATTTAATATTTTCCAGGTGAGTCAGGGACCTATATGTCCTATTTTTACAATTGTGAGGGATCTCAACACTAATTTTTTTATTGTCAAGGACCAATTTGTCCATTAACGAAATTGTCAGGAACCTATAGTGTCCAATTTTTGCAATTATAAGCAACTTCAACACCAATATTTTTTTGTCAGGACTAATTTATCCATCAATAAAATTGTCAGGATCAATTTGAGTGTGTACTCACAAATTAATTTCAAGAGAAAATTTTAAAACAGAAACCAAGAAACCTGCATTGAGGTAAAATAATGCTATATTTCAGTAACTTATGAATTCAAAATGATTCAACAAAATGGATGTACGGCTTTGAACTCGTAGAGTGCAAGTGTGTAACAAGAATCAATTCACAAATAATTCAATCACATTATTGCCACTCATAATATGTCAAGTAAACTATCCCAAGCTGGTACACAATCCTATAATTCAATCATGTCATTGCCACTAATAGTGATTCGAGTAAGCCACCATACTAGAACCATCAAGACATCTAAGACACATATTAAGGGCATTAATTCACAATATAGTTCAAAAACATACTCTCATAATGCTCCTTGTACATATCCACTAAACGAGATCCAATTCCTTTCCTGTAATACTCCCAGTCTATGGGCTCAGGCTCCTGCAGAATGAAGAAAAAAAAAAAACCAAAGATCAAATAATAAATATGGAAAAAAAAAATTAATTAACTACGCAACCTCTGGAAAAAAAAAATCAATAAGCCTCCTAACAAAATTTCTTACATTATCACTCCAATGACAAAACCCTAATTCAAGCCATGACACAGACGCGTTCAACCAAAAAAAAAAAAAAAATCACACAACAGCAATGCAATCACTTATAACAATTATTCGAAAATCACGTCCACAATAACTTCCCTAATCTCTAGCACCATAATTACTGCAGAGGAACAAACAAGAAAACACGTTATCAACCTTACCCCAGCAAATTCATACTTCGAAATTAATAACGAATAACACATAAATACATCATAAACTGATCCAAATCAGTAATCAATTTCATTTTCTCTGCCTACAACCCAATCGATCTAAGAGTGACAGGGAAATCCGAACCCTAACACAGGACAATCGAATCAGCACGAGAAAAAAACGAGAGAGAGATCTGTGAGGATCGGATTGGGACCTGGCTGAACTTGGTTTGGAGCTGGGAGTTAACCTCGTCGAAAGTGCGACGGAGATTGTTGAACTCCTTGCGAGCCTCGTCGGAGACGATGAGCCTCGCCATTCCATCCCAGTCGATGTTCTTCCTGCCTTGAACACCGCATCAGTAACCTTCTTCACCGGTCCGCTCATTTTCTCGCTCTGAAAATTTTCTCTCTCCGATTTTCTCGTCTCACAAACACCAAAGACAACAGGAAGAAATAAAAAAGGGATTCTCTTTGTGTGGAGGGTGCCTGGCTGTGTTGATGTGAGCTCAGTCTTTCACAGCCTGATGCTGTCACTGCGACGCTTCTTCGTGTTATGGGCCGGGTTGTGCATTTCTTGCTTATGGGCTAGCCCATATATGATTGTTTTTGGTTGACAGCCCATATGGAATTCAAAAACCGTTTTTCTCTATCACCAAAACTTTTATTTGGTCATATCCCTTCTTTTTGGTCCAAAAGCATGTCCTTTCAAATTCGGGGTTGTTATTGACCATTAAAAATTTGGAGCTTTTGTTAGGTTATATTGAAGTTTAGACAAAAATAAAGAGTTGGTAAAACAATATATGGCTTACAACAGAGTCGTTGGGCCGACCTTAGCTTGATAAGTAATTTCTTTATTTTTTAAAAAAATCATGCCACTGTGATCACATTGAAAATATTTAATTTTAATATACTCAATTAATATATAAATTTATTTATAATTACTTGATTGTATATAATGACAATATGTTACTAAAAAAATTTGGGTTGGGCTGGATTAATGGAATTTCTTGTAATAGAAGTTGGATATCGATGGTTCCAATGAAAAAAAATATTGTGTTATTACGAAAGTTATTTTTTTAAAAATAATTTTAAAATATAATATTGAATAATAATAACAAAAATACTTTTTGAACTTCTACTATATATATGTATAAATAAGTATTGTAAACTAACGTGAGTGTGAATATATGTCGATGTATTCATGTATTGAGGGGAAGTGAATACATTCTATATTTAAATGAGAGAAATGTTGTGTACTTGTATTGTGTTAAATTTTTATGTTTAAATAAAGTTTAATTAATATGCAAGTTCCTATAGTTTCATTCAATTTTTAATTAGGTCCTTACAATTTAAAAGTTTACTATTGAGTTCCTATATTATATAAATTTTCTCAAACATATCCTTATCCCTATAAAATATTACAAAACTATTAAATTAAACATAATATTTCTAGAATATTCTTTTACTATAATTTTAGATTAAAAAATAAAAAAGAAAAAAACCTGCCCTCCCTCTCCCCCTCCCTTGTATCACCATTACTATTGTTGTTCTTCAATCATTATCATCATCCATCATCACTACTACTTTATTCATCATCCATCATTACCACCACCCCAAATAATTTTAGTTTCTCATTTTTTTTCTTTTTCATTGTTTAAAAACACACACACACATAGAAGGAGGCGATGGAGCTGAAGGAGGAGGTGAAGGGTGGTTGCAAATGAAATAAGGTGGTGTTTGAAATACAGACATCTAGCAACACAATGAATCTACAATAGCTATAAAACAACAACCATTCAATTCATGAAGTCAGCAAATGTTTTACCATTATGTCCTACTTATGCCCTGGACAAATAGTGCCCCGCATTAGGAGAACCATCCTTGCTAAAAGCCAAAACAGGCAACGATATCGTGCTTCCCCTTATTACTTGGAGGAATACCAATGTCAACATATTGCATTCGAGAATCAATGTCACAAAAGGCAATAACCAGGATATTTCCAATATGCGTGTGTATTTTTCAAATAGTAAAAAAAAAAAAATAATGAGAAACTAAAATTATTTGGGGTGGTGGTGACGATGGATGATGAATAAAGTAGTGGTGATAATGGATGATAAAGATGATGAAAATTGAAAAACAACAATAGTAGTCGTGATACGAGGGAGGGAAGGTCGATTTTTTTCTTTTTTCTTTTTTTAATCTAAAATTACAGTGAATGAATATTTCAGGAATATTCTATTTAATTTACTACTTTTGTAATATTTTATAGAGATAGAGACTTGATTAAAAAAAATTATATAATACAAAGACTCAATTACAAACTTTTAAATTATAAGGACCTAATTAAAAATTGAATGAAACTATAGAAACTTCAGAGTAATTAAACCTTTAAATAATAATAATAAGGAATTAGAATGAATCTCATAAAACAAGAAAAATTTTGTGTTACACTTCATAACTTTTTTTTAATCGTCTCACATTTTGTGGCATTGATTGTGAAACCACTTTTATAAAATTTCCACTTCTTAATTTTGAACCTCTCAAGACTAGCACACACCATATATTTAGGTAGAAAGTCATATATAGCTGCCTTAATTTTAATTATTGTAGTGTTAAACGAGCCATATCCCCACTTCAGTTCTTGTGAAAAACGAACGCCGCGCCAAGGAGGCCCAACGCCATATTTCAAACGTTTTTCTTTGTTGTTCATAGCCATATTTCAAACTTAAAAACTGCATACTCATTCATAGACCCATAGGACGTAACATGCACATATTGATCTTAGCTATGTTCATCTGAAGTTCTTATCCCGCATTGACCCACGACAATGAAGTCAAACCTCAAAGGTTAGAATAATTAATGGAGTTTGTATCATCTATTACTATTAATAAAAGGGGATTCTCAAAATAATTAAAAAAAAAATGTCATTTGGTGCCCAACTTTTATTTGATTCAAACTTTTATTTATTTTTTAGGGTCCACGCAATTTTTAAAACCTTAAACATTAATTGTTTTTAAAAAATAAAATTCATAACTTGATATATCATTAATTAAAATATCATTGAAGATTATAAATTCATACTAATTTGCACAATCTGATCTCTACTTTGTATAATAAAGCTTGATTATAAATTGATACGAAAACTAATATTAGTTTCCATGATCTAATCTAATTTGATACAATAAGGCCTAATTGAATATTATGTTATAAATCTTTTGTGACCACTTTCATCCCTCTTTATAATGTGATCAAATCTTTTTTTAATAGTAATTATAATATGATCAAATATATTTTTGATTTTTTAAAAGCTAAATTTAAAATTGGCACACTACTCAAATCTATTTATAATTCCAATTGATGATGAGCTTTGTGTATTCTGTTCTACTTCTCCATGGCTACTTGATGCGATTTGTTAGAGAATGCTGGAAAGTAAAAAGATGAGTTGTTAGACTTTGGCATTTATCAAGTTTCAACAACTCAGATGTGATACCCGGGTACATAGACCAGTAGTCAGGTTCTATATAGCCTAAGTTTTCCGAGACTTACCGGTCCTAAATTTGGCTAAGTGAGGATCCTACACCTCATTGGAGGGTTATATGATAGAACCATATTCTTGGAATCAAAAGTCCCTGTAATGGTTCCTAGAGGGAAAATAAGTTGAAGGTGATTTTTAATGAATTTTATCAAACCTTTAAGTGTTTCGTTTTTAGCCCACAAGTTTAGAAAATCTCTGAAATTCTCAATTTGAACTAAAACCCAAATTTTGGATTCTGAGTTGTTGGGATTTTAATTTTTTAGATATTTTATTTAAATCCAAATGGGGGATATTTCCTTATTTACATTTATGTTTTAAAGTTAATGGATTAACTTAAAATTAAGAAATGTAAATAAGTGAACCTCCTGAGACCGCCCAGCGTCATGGGACCGCCCGGCGGAGGAAAGGCCGTCGGAGAGAACCTCCTGGAGACCGCCTAGGCGTCAACAGAGAGAGTGCGGTCCAGCTGGAAGAGGGGACCGCCCAGGCAGTCATTCCACCGCCCAGGCGGAAAAGTTTATAAAAGCCGTGTTTCGGCGTAGAACACGCAGAACACGTTCCCTTCTTCTCCTTCATCAATTTTCTTCTCTCTCTCAAATCCATCATTTCCAAGCTTCAAGGTGAGTATATGCTGTTAGATTATGTCTTTATTTCTTCATAATCTTGGATTTGGACCGATCATTTCTTTCATTGTTGTTAAGTGGGGGTCCTCCCAATTTTGTTAGAATAAGGATATAGCCCCCTAGAGATTATTAGAGTTTAATCTAGAGTTATAATTGCTCTATCGGAGTTGTTGGTGCCATTCCAAGTTCTCCAGTTGGTGGGGCCCATATACTCCGACTTCAAACGGTGAGTGGGTTCAGATCCTATGATCCTTATGTTGATCATTAGAGTTAATTTCAGGAAATTATGACGTGGTCATATGATATTAGAAATGAAAGCATGAAATATATGTTTTTCTGAAAACTCATGGGACCATTATTGTTAAAAGTGATTTTTATTAAAGAGCAAGAGTATGAATATGATTATATTCAGAGATTTATGAAATATTATGATGATTTCCAAGTAGAGCACAAGTATATGATAGGTTTTTAGAGAAAATAAGTATTTTTATGATACTAGAAGTATGGAATTCAATATGATTCATAACAATTGCCAGATACATATTCTGGGGGTTGAAATTGGAATGCCTGCAAAGATCTCTTGGGCATGATTTCATAGTCACAGTTATGCTAAAGTCAGATTGTTTACCATATGAGACCAAAGCTTTCAGAGTTTTAAGAGTTTTCATGTTTAAATAATTATATATATATATATTAGAGATTTTATGATTTCAAGAATAGAGTTTTAAGAGAAATGATTAGAGATGTTGTAATGATTATATGAATTTCAGAATTTATTGATTTTATATACTAGAGCTTGAGAACTCTAGGATAGAAGACTTTGAGAAAAGATTTAGATTTCTGAATCGAGTTAGACAGTGGCTATAGAAACAGGCTGTGTGTTAACGGTTAATCCGTTAACCTTGGTATACCAAGTTGCCCATATGCTAGAAATTAGAAATGGGACCTAGTTAGGTGCCCCAGAGTTCAGAGATATTGTTATGTCACATGAATTGTGCATAACCAGAGATTTTGTTTCTCTAGTAGAGTACGTTATTTATGTTTTTCAGAGAATATTTGATTTAAAAGCTGTTATGTATATGTACAGAAAATGATTTCTCATTGAGTAAGAATTTAGAGATGTTTTCTATGAATATAATTTCATAGATATTGTACTAACTAGTCTGATGATTATATATGATTATTTATGTTTCTTGATTGTCCCATGAGAGGGTTATGGGTGAGAGCCTACTCACTGAGTTTTAGATGAAACTCACCCCTCTCCCTTCTTCCATTACAGATACGTTAGCTGATCTGTCCTTCTGATCCACCTTATTCCCAGGAGGAGAAAGTTCCAGTTGGCGAGCTTCACTTGGAAGTGAAGTATCTTTTGGTATTTTGTTTAGAAATATAGTGCTCCAGTGTACGTGACGGCAGTGTCCTTGACCATAGAAATAGATTGGCATTGATTTATCATGATTATTTTGTAATTACATGATTCCAGTTTTCATGTATACTTTGTATAGAGAGACTCATATATTTTGAGTCACAAGGATATATTTAGAGTTTGAGAAATGATTGTTTTCTAATTTCAGAACTATGTTAGAAATGATTATGATATGTTATTAATGATGAATATGTCTTCAAAGATCCAAAGATTTATTAGAGATGAAAATGATGTTTATTAAATGGATTTAATATTAAATATGCATATAGAAAGACTTAGAGGTCATGAGGCTTACGTGAGATAGGATTCCCACGTGCCTCATGTTCCCAAGTCGGTTCGTGACATTAGATATCAACAATTCTATTGAGATGATATTTATGGATGAGTTGTAAGTAACATATTCGTTTATGCTTTAATATTTTATTAGTGTGATGTAATTGTTTCTATTTTATTGTTGTTTTTTTTTATTTTCATTGTTTTTGCTATGATATGCTAGGTTCTGAATGGATGGCTCATCAATTGGGTTGTTATGTTCCTATGTAATTCTGTTTGTTAATTATTAAATATGTAAAAATATGGCATTATTTTGAAGGATTTGATTTGACATGTGGGATGATAGCAAATTACCAACTATCATGGTTTATAGCCATTAGCATCCTTTGTTTAATATAAACTATACATGTAAGAATGTAGTGTTGTCTTGAAGGAATTGATTTCACATGTTTGGGGTGAGAACAAATTATCTACAATCATCTTCCTATGGTTTATAGTTACTGGTTGCAGGTATAACTCTAATACATATTGTAGGTAAGTATCATGTAATACTGATAATTTCATTCCATTTTTTGTGTTTGTTTATATACTAACTTTTTTTAGTATTTCATTTAATTATTAATTATTGTTAATATCTTGATATATTTCAATATAATATGATGAACAGAAGTTAGAGACTGATAAATTAAACAATTTATGCTAGATTTAGGGATAAAGAGTTTAATTTAGACCATGTTATTATGTAAACATAATATTAGGCATGATCTGGATAATTTTTTTTTGCCATTTTATATTTCTTTTTAAATTACTTTCATTTTAATTGGAATATTGCTCCTACATTTATTCAAGTTATGAATTCAATAAAAATGTTATTGCAATGTTATTTGTTGTCGATTGTCAATCTAAAATAATTGCAATGTTATTATTCAGAGATTAAGAGTGAAAAGAATCAAGATATTGAACATAATAATTGAGGCTTTTTATTTTTATCAATTATCAAAGTAAAATAAGTACAATATGATTTGAAAAGTGGAATTTATATATTTCAAAATGAAAGAAAATAAAATGTCTTTCAAAAGTCTGAATGTTTAAAAATTAAACTATTAACATATATATCACAATCACAATAAAAATATAAATATCATGTGGTAAATATTTTAAAAAAACTACATTATGTTTATTTGTTGATTTTGTTTACGGAACCTATTATCCTTAAATAAAATATTTTTATTTACATTTTAATGACCAATTTATCGCTTTAATTGAATTTACAAAACCTTTTGATATCAATTAAATAAAATATTAATATTTATGTTCTTAATGATCTATCAATTTATTGATTTAACAAAATGTCTTAGTTTAATTAACTTAATAAATTCAATCAAAATATTAATATATTTTTTTGACAATCTCACAAAATAATTTATCATCTTTATTACAAAAAGTAATATTATTGATATAAAATGGTTAGAATCAGAATAATTATATAATCATTGGTAGTATTATCTTAATGATATAATGTTGTTTGACTTAAATTAATTACAAGTATTTAGAAATACGTACAAATAATCAATGTATTCTAATTTATAATAAATATCATAAAAAAATATTTAATACTTTTGATTGTGTTAATAATATTAATTGATATCAACTTAATTTGATAGACTCAATTTTAACGATATGAATCTAATTAATGTCAATATATATGACAATAATTTCAAATTCTAACTAAAATGAGGAAAAATTCATTGGTTATCTTATCCGTTACTAAAATTTTAATCTTGAGTCTACTATTCTAATATTTGAGAGTTATATCATAGAAACTATTACACATGTCTTTCATAGAACTTTAAGGTACATGTGTTATTCATATAGTAATTTAGGGCTACCTTTCTCATATTTATGTATATAGATTTTTTAACTTAATTTATAATTTAATTATTAATTATTAATAAAATCAAATATTACAATTATTAAAGATTACTTGAATCAATAAAATTTGTATCATTGAGATATATTCATGGGATTAAGAATCATTAAAATTATTATCTACAATTAGAATTAAGAATCATTAAGAATGGAAAAAATATAGAATTAAGAATCATTGTATCCATTAAAACAAAAAATATTGTGATATGGAAAAAATAAAAAAGTGGAATGCCTTAATCAAATCAACAAAAAATGAGATTATTTGCCAAGAACAAAAAAAAAAAGGAAAGAAAAACATGAAAAATGAAAATTTCTAGATCTTACTTTTGGTTTTTCTTGTTGCATGTTGGACAGTAATGTACAGAAGGGATGACTATTGCAATCAGATCACATAGGATGATCATAAAATTATACCTTTAATAGCCTCTTAGCTCTTGCAAATAATTTTGATAATTTTATATTTTAAAAGATTTGAATGAATTTTGGAAAAAAAAGTTAGTGTTGAAAAAAATTTAAAAAGTTGGAGAAGATTTGAAAAAGAAAAAATATATATATGATAGAGATTTATCAGAATCTTATTTATAATTAAAAGTTATTAATGATTAAGATTTCGTATAAAATTTATTGATTGTATAAATCTATCTACTATACTGATATTTTGAACTTATTTCATGAAAACTATTATATTATACGTGTCATTTATATAATGATTTAGACCTACTTTTCTCAATCTTTATATCTAAATATTTTTTTAAACTTAATTTATAATTTACTTATTAATTATTTTTCATATGAAATAAAATCAAATATTACAATCATTAGAGATTATAATTTGCACTAAAAGAGAACTTATGTCAATATAATTATGATCTACAATTAGATTAAGAACCATTAATAGCCTTACATTATGAAGGTAATATAAAAAATTATAAAGAAAATGTTTTAAAATAAATAAAATTTAAAATCAACATATTTTTTTTTAAGAAAACAAGTAGGTCAAATTGTTAATGAATTGCTAATTGATTGATTTTGATATGATAATAATTCAAAATTCAATTTCTGCTAAATTTGTTCTTCATCAAATATTTAAGATTCGTTATAATACTAACATAATAATTTATTCTTAATCAAATATGATAATAATTGATATAATATTAATATTTAAGACTCATTGCATAAAAAGTCTTTCATGTGTTATTCATAGAAAAATTATACCCTATTATTTTTATAATCTTAATACTTGAAGTAAGTTTTTAAATTTAATTTACCTTCTAATTATTGATCATATTTTCCAATCATACCTTCATATCTCTCTACCATTAACAAAAACAATATAACAATAGCATAAACAAAATTATAATTTAATATATTATACCATAAAAATTTTATATATACAATTATATTATTAATGATAATAAAGCTATTATAATTGTATTGCATCAGTAGTATTTGTTGTTATAGATATTTATATTTTTAAGTTCAAAGTATTTTTAAAATTTTTTCTTTTTGAAAATTTTTAATAAACCCATAAATATTAATAGGAACTCAAATCTCCACATGAAATAAGGAATGTGGACCTATGAGGGGGATGTGTATGAGAATGGAGGTAAAATTCTAAATGAAGAAGGGATTAAGGGAAAATTTTCTAATTTCAAATCTAAAACTTTTGAAAATCATAATAAAAAAATTATCTATATACCTATATCACTATATCCTATGTAATTTTTTACAACTTGAACATTTCAACATATCAATTTCATAATTTTTTCATACTAATTTTTTTGAAAAAAATGCATTTAATTTTTCAACACTAAAATATTTAAAAAAATAATTCCACAATTTACACTTATTTAATAATGATATTAAATATTTATTAATTTTTAAAAATAAAATAATTATATTATTTTTATTAAAAATAATATTATAATTGATATACTATTCTAATAATTGAAATTATATAAATTAGAATTATTAATAATTTTTTACTAATTATTACACATTAATTAGGACATATATTTTAAAATTGATATTTTAATTTATTAAAAGGATATACAAGGAAATGATGTGTAATTGAAATCATATAAATTAAATTTCTATATTATTTTTATTAATTAGAAAATATATTTTTATAAATTAAATATTTTAATTTACTAAAATGATATAAATGACTATGATGATAAAAAAAAAATTAAAAATGGGTACACATGAGAATTACCCATAATGGAAAAAGGAATCGAGACATATTTTACCTTCATAAGGATAATCAATGGGGGCTATGTCCCCGTTCGTTAAATAATAGACAGTGATAGCACGCCTTTATTTTTTTTAATTATTTTTATTATATTTACATTATGTATATATTTTTAATCTTAATTTGGATTATGTTGCATTAATATTATTTGTTATTAAGGATGTTTATATTTCAAATTGTAAAATATTTTAAAAATTTTTTCTTTTTGAAATTTGTTAATAAATCTCTTAATACCATAGGAATTCAATATCCCCACGTGAAATGAGAAATGGGAAATGGGGACCCATAAAGAAGATGAATGATAAGAGACAAAATTCTAAATGACGAAGTGGGAAGTGAGACATGTCCTTTTCTCGGATACTCATTGTCATCTCTAAAAATGACTCATGATATAGTAAAATTATTTATTTATTCTTTTTATTAAGCAATTTTAACTTTTGAAATGTGCAAAATTTTTATAAAATAGGTTCTTTATTGTTAGTTATAGGTTATTTATTGAAATATTTTCAACCTTATAAGCAAGATATTCAATACAAAATATAAAATAGAATAACACATTTATATTTGGTCCACTTATTTAATTATTTAACTATTAACATACTTTTAAGATAAATTTATATACTCAATTTTTTATAAAATATATTTAAATAAATTATCATTTATATTTTATAATAATCAATAAACTATTTTTTATTATCTTCCTTGCATTTCAATCTGCCAAACAACTAGTTTTAATTATTGTAGTGTTAAACGAGCCATATCCCCACTTCAGTTCTTGTGAAAAACGAACGCCGCGCCAAGGAGGCCCAACGCCATATTTCCAACGTTTTTCTTTGTTGGTTATAGCCATATTTCAAACTTAAAAACTGCATACTCATTCATAGACCCATAGGACATGTAACATGCACATATTGATCTTAGCTATGTTCATCTGAAGTTCTTATCCCGCATTGACCCGCGACAATGAAGTCAAACCTCAAAGGTTAGAATAATTAATGGAGTTTGTATCATCTATTACTATTAATAAAAGGGGATTCTCAAAATAATTAAAAAATATGTCATTTGGTGCCCAACTTTTATTCCAATCTTATCCTTTCAATATCCTTCTCTCATTATCACATTCATACACTCTTATAAGTAACCACCCACATCCACCAGAAAGGAAAAACAAATATGCTATTCACGTTAAAGAGAAGTTGGTGTTATATTATCCGAGTCTATTATACTGCTCTAACAACTAAATTTTGTCAAAATCCTTAATAATTTACATCACAATAAAAAAAAATTAAAAATGCCGATTGGCAGGCATAGTGTCTATCAAGATCACTAACAACTTAAACCAAGTGCTCAATACCGACTGATTTTCATATACATGACGTGGGTTGATCAATTTTTGCAATAACGATACCTTGGGAAAAATTACAATCCTTAATTAGAAATAACTGTGTTTTAACTGTCTATTTTAAAAAATTTATTTGTCCATTTAAAAATTTAAATACTATTAATTATTTTTTTCAATGATTTATTTAAGGGCACTAGTTAAGAAAATAAAATAGAAAATTTCTTTCTTGGGAAGATGAGTTTTTGGATTTTTAATGCATGGAATCATCATAAAATTTAAAAACCTTTGCGTTTTTTAGTATCCTTAACCAGCCAATGCTTAAGGGCACTGGTTAGAAAAACTCATTTTTCAATCATACTCTTATTGAATAAAGTAGTAGAGAAGAGAGAAAGTTAGTGAAAAGAAACATGAGTAATTTAACAAATTATGCCTAACTTTTTTTTATCATTGAGGCTTGTCCAATTATTTTTTAATTATTGCAAACATTTAAAATTGGATAGTTAACTGAGGACGAAGAGATTACTACCCAACCATTTATCAAATATACTAATTGTAATTAGAAATATTTCTAATTGATAGTGTAGTTTCTAATGGTCGTGACATTCATGCATGCTAGCTAGCTATGTCAATGATGCAACGGATTCTAAAAGCTTGTATAAGATATATTGCTGAAAACATCACAGTCGTCACACACATGATTTTCATTCCGTAGTCCGCTCAATTATTTGTGATGATCTCCTCAAGAAGTCAACAGGGGCGTGCTAAAGGACACTGAAGAATCGATCTAAATGCATGAACTAGATGTTTCTCTTCACTCTCCCTAAGCAGGTACAGGCGACATGATCCAAAATGTCTTTCTTTTTCGTCAAATAGTATGTCCTCTTCGTTGTTTTTGGTCAGGGAAAGCAATTCATTTCAAATTAGGGTTTTTGTTGTTGAGCGCAGTAAAAGTGGTAAAATGTTGTAGCAGTATCATATCACACTTGGCTTTAAATCTTAATTCGCCCCCTCCTCCTTCCCTAACCAAAAGAAGAAGAAAAAGAAAGCGAATTAGGGGTTTTTGCTGAGTTATGCTGAAGTTAGGACAGAAAATCGGACCCAAAAAAATAAAATGGACAAAAGCAGTAGTATGAAAACTTTCCTTATACCAAATGGGTAGACAACAGGGTCGCTGGGCCAAACTTACTTTGATAGGTCAAGAATAATTGAAAATGTAAATATAAAAAATATGACATTGAAAATACTTAATTTTAATTTACTATCAATAATAGATAACTTTATTCATAATTATTTAATTGTACGTAATGGCACTATGTTATTGAAAGAATTAGTCTATAATAGTGTTGGATAAGCAAGAACCAGAATGTTGAGCACATCAAATTCTAAGGTAACTTGAACAAATTATGACAGCAATCTTCTCCAAGTGTTAGCTTGGGATTTAAAGCTATGACCTCATTATGATACCACTTGTTGGATCAAACGTTTACCATTAAATCAAAAATTATAATTAACTGTTAGTAAAGACGCAATCTTATTTTCTTAAAAAAATTTAAAATCACATTTAGCTTGAGGGCTACATCCATTACAAGTGTCATGGGCTAACGTTACACATATCGAATCTTAAGGGTGACATTGGACAAATTAAGCCAACAAATAGGCATATGAAAGTTAAGATTTGTCTTAATACTATTAGAACACAATCCGGAATAATAATAAGATTTTTGTTCAACTTATACTATATATAAAGATTTTTTTTAAAAAAAAACTTACACTATATATAAACATCGTATACTAAATTACAAATGTGGATCCATGTATGATGTCTTGATTTTCCTTCCGTACCCATAGGGTATCCGTACTGTTGTATATCTAATAGTTGTGAGACACAATGACTCAATTTTATAGATCTTAATAACTTGAGTTAGTGAAACATATAGTTCATTTTTATAATCATAAATAATTAAAAGGTATTGGTATCCAGGGCGGAGGGAGAGGAGGACTAAGGGCCACGGTCCCTCTCAAATTTTACATATTTATATAATTATATGTATATTTTATATTATGGCACCTATAAAATTCTTCATCTTTATACATAATATATATAATAAATAATAAAAGTCTTTTGATATAGGCACCTATAATATAAAAATATGAAACATATAAATATTTCTAGAATATATTTTTTAAAATTTCTCTCTTATTAACTCATTTTATCCATTTAGTAAAGTTTCTACTTACTAGTTAGTTATTTTATAATCGATGCTCTATTTTAATGTTAAATAATATATTGATACGTTTTTTTTTTTTTATGTTGAACCTAAGAGATGTTTATGAAGAAAATTACTGACTCTTTGGTTAAGAGAAAAAAGAATAAATGATGAAATAAATCATAATTTACTAATAATTTGTATGAAAAATACTATATAATAACTCATTTTATACTTTCTATATGATAATTTATTTTATTTTATTTTATATTAATTAATTTGACTCCTTCCTTTAAAATTTCTTACTCTATCACTATTGGTATCTTTGAATTTCATAGGAACACTGGAAAAACTCCTTACATATTTATGTGAGAGAAATATTATATTTGATATTAAATGGAAAATGTTTATGTCACGAAAGTAAATTCTTGCTTTATGTGCGAATAGTTGCATTTTGGCATCGTAATTTTAGCGTGCAAGGGTAACCGTTTGCCATGTTTTCTGCCATCCATCCTTTACTCTTTTCCAATGAATTGTTGCCATTTGGATTTGTACCTTTTCGTCATATCCATAAATACATACTCTTATGCGAGTACCTTTTTTTTAGGATTAAAGCATGGATAATTTAGAAGAATGAGACTAACAAGAATCAAATCGTAGGATAACATTTAGTTGTAGAAATTTTGATACCATATCATAAATCACATTTCTCAAAAGCTTAAGTTGTTAAATAAATAATGGTTTTATATCTAACCATGTTTAAACAATATCACTCTAATAATAATGACAAATGT
The DNA here is from genome assembly GCA_030441495.1 of Dalbergia oliveri. NCBI lineage: Eukaryota > Viridiplantae > Streptophyta > Magnoliopsida > Fabales > Fabaceae > Dalbergia > Dalbergia oliveri. The sequence continues at coordinate 26,991,906 of JAMLFY010000007.1, forward strand.
TGCAATATGATAACCAGTTACACTAGGAAGAATTTTCAGTTACTCTTCTTGATTTTAAGGGTATGTTTGAATTGGTGGAAATGGATGAAGTGGAGGGGAATAAGATAGAATGATTTAAAACTCCATTATTGTTGGTTTTTGAAAAAATAGGTGGAATGGAATGGAAGATGATGAAATTGATTTCATCCAATTCTATCATCTCTTATTGTCTTCCTTTCCTCCATTTTTTTTTATTTGTTACTCATAATTATCGTCATTTTGTTCTATTTCATCAATATCATCAAATATCCTAACAATAAAGTGGAATAATTATGTCCAAATATATACATTTTGATGCATATAATATTGTGAAAATCCAGTTCAATTAAATTTCCATTCCTTTATCTAGCGCCCAAACACCATATTTAGAGAAAAAGTAAACCATTATGAATGAGTTAGTAGCGAGGGCTTTAGTCAATGATTGGGTATAATATCATCTCCTTATATTTAAAATTTTAATGTATGCAAGAAAAATGAGAGGAAGGGATCACTGTCCTTAATTTTATGTCAGTGGCATAAAGCCACTTTTATTAAGAAAAAAAAAGTTAAAGAAGGAGGCATCGAAATCACGAAAGTTACTGCAAGTTACTTGCATGCACAGGAACTTATCATGTGAATATTGAAATCATGAGATTGCAAGGGTTCCGAAGCCTCTATAAATAGAAGCTAAATTCATTCAGTTTTGCATTCAAAGCAACAGAGAGCATTTACAAAATATATAGAGTGTCTTCTGAGAGTTTCTCCTATTGTTATAGAGAAAGATGTATTCTCCTAGTATAAGAGAGGGTATTATTGTCCTCTCCTTAGTATTAGAGAGAGGTGTAATTTTATCTTCCACATAGTGAAAATCTTTCGGATTGCCCGTGGTTTTTCCCTCATCATTCGAGGGTTTTCCACATAAATATTTTATGTCAGTTTCAATTTCTCAACTCTATTTAGTTGCGTTGATCTGTTTCCATAACTTTGGTACCCAAAGATGGATCAGAGCTTTGGTAGAGTGAGATTTTTAGTATGCTCTGTGGTTGCAACTTAGTTGATCTTCCACAGAAAAGAATTTTTCCTGGTGCTTGAAGAGCCATTAGTCCACGCTGCGGTTACTACTCTCCTCCCTTATACGTGTAGTTGTATATTTTACAGGATTGTTAACGGATCCTATCCGTTCCATACATGATATAAATATATGATATTGTTCACATATATGGTACTATTCACGTATATGGCACTGTTTACGTATACAGACTATTCATACATACAGTAACATATATGAACGTTTACGTATATGGTACTATTCAGTGAAAAAAAAGTGACCGTCTAGAGAAACATGTCACGACCCGATTCGAGCACGTGAGGCACGTGAGAAATCTCATTCTCACGTTAGCCTCTGGACCTGTTCTATATGCATGCTCCGTTCATAAAAGTCTATTTAAAGCACAATTGTCATTTTCTCTAGACACATTGTTTATTCTCTAAAAACAAAATAATCATGTCTGAAACCTCATAATGTCTGTCCAATTTAAAATTACAAATTCGTCCATATCATTGAACATATTATCAAAATACACTTCAAAGTTTATCATGATATGCTAAATGCAACAACCTATACCCTAGGTCCGAAACCCTGATAGGAATTAAGCGCTTAGATAAATCAGAATGCTTCACTCGTTGAAGCTTACCATTGACACTTTTCCGTGGATGTGTAAGATTGACTGTCATTGCTCTTATCTGAAAAATGAGAGAAATGGAAGGGTGAGTTTTGTCACCAAAACTGATGAGTGAATTCTCACCTGAAACCCTCTTCATAGGACATCAAAGAGTAGTAGATAAAATAAATCATAATAATATTAAAAGTACTTAAAAATCTTATGCAATTACATGTCTCTATACATATTTTCAAATCATCCTTTCATGAAATCATTAAGAGCAATTTCTTTAATTCACTTTCATTCTAAAATCATATAAGCTTAAAACCATAAACTTTTTCATACTTTCTAATGACTACCTTATTAATTCAAAAGTCATTTCATTTACTATTATACATTGTATTAACTAATCTCATAAAGTAGCAACTCCTAGAGTAACAGTAATGTTTAGTCTGAATATCATAACAATAAACAATAAAATGGGTGCTGAGTTCCTCGTGAACAAGAGCCCTAACTAAGATCTTAATGGTTCCTCGTGAACCATGTCCCTAGTGGACCGATCTCAATGGTTCCTCGTGAACCAGGCCTCTCGTGGGCTCATAATTCTCGAATATGTTGCCTATCGTGGGCTTGTAATTCTCTGAATATGTTGCCCTGCATGGACTTATAATTCTCTGAATATGTTGCCCCTCGTGGGCTTGTATTTCTGAATGGATTGCCCGGGCTTATAATTCTTCAAGCTGAATCTCATAACTCTTAAGTTTACCTTAGCATAACTTGTGAAACCATACTCGGTATTTCAGTCCAGAGAACATGTATGCCAACTCGCTCAGTTACACGAAGATTCATGCTCTAAAATCCTTTTATGTCTAAATCTCTATATCATTTCTGATTAACAATAAACTTGTTATATTCTGAAAACTTGAGTCCATTCAATTCTAGTAGTCTAACCTTAGCATAGCCTGACTATGGAACCATGTCCAAAGAATCACCCTTTGTGGACATTGAGATTCCAAACCTCCAGAGTATGTAGCCGCCAACTATTCTAAATCTCTTGGAAACTCACGCTCTAAAACTCTTTTATTGATTATCAAAAACATCATTCAATCATCAAAACTCTTTAAATTCAAACTATTAACCCGTTAAACATAGTTCAAATCATAAACTAGGAAACTCCATATCATATTCTAAAATCATAAAGTCTAAATGATGGCCTGCAAGAGCGGGTAAAATACCAGTGCATCTGTCAAGTAGTATAATGTGAGTTAAGAGTATCGTCTCCAATCGGGTATAAATATGCTATCGAGTAATAACTACCGTGTTCACTGAGCAAAATGAGTTAATGAAGTTATGAAGAAATTCTAAAGAGCAAGTAACTAAAAACACTAACACAAATTAAAGTTGAGAAACAACTAAGGTTAAAAGGCCTAGGGACCTTTTTCACCTCTACTTCACTTGGATATGCAAATTACTTAATTGAACATTGAGGAATTGGTTTTGTTAGCATGTCAATTATAGTTAAAAGCCTATGTCTAGGTCGATTAACCGTGTCTCTTTCACCTAAAACACTAAGTAGCATGTGAAATCAACCCATTGAGAACTAACATCAAACATCTACTATGCAAGGTCAATAGGTATGTTTCCATCCCATTGACTAATCCTCACACCTAAGCCAATTAAGTGTAAAAGAACAAGCATTACCCACACCAAGGTCCAATACTCTATTCCTATGTCTAGTTAAGAAAATCCCCAAATCAACTTAGATGGTGGCCAAACATATAAGAGCATTAAGAATAGAATGGGTAACCAAAACCACCAACATTCAAATAAACAACATTACAAACATCCAAGGTCCATAGAGGATTCAAAGGATCCCTAATTACAAATTTAGCTATCCATAACAATGAACAAAACACAAACTAGTTCAAGAGACATAATGAATATTAAAGATGTAAAGAGAGAGGAAGAGATGAACATGGGGCTTCAATCCTCTTAGCTCTTGGTCTTCAATCTTCAAGGTGAATCCTTCTCTAGTGTTGGCTCCTTCCAAAACCTAGGGTTTCTTTCTCAAACCTGAAAGCAAAAACTCCCTTCTCTCATCATGGGTAATTATTTACTAAAAATTTTCGAACCAAACTATGTCGCCTAACTCACAAAACTGATCTAATGTTTAGGTGCCCAGGAGGTTGCAACCCAAAATTTAAGAACCCAAGAAAACTTCAATTCAATGGCTTTTTCTTCATGCTTTGCTTCCTTCCTCTTGGCTTCAACTTGAATTCTCTTCAAGCTCCAAAACTTCTACAATTTTCTGCCAAAAATCATTCAATGAAAATTTAATTTGAATTATGCAATTCATCCCAATAGTCTTGATTTATGACATCGAATTTTTCAACAAAAGTTCTAAAACAAATATGAGTCAATTCTTCCTATTTTTAAGTGTTTCACTTGGAAAATGAAAGACAAGTCATGCAATTTCAATTCCAGTTAGAGCTAAATAACTCCATAAACTGGAGTTATCACTAAACCATCATTTTAGTTTTCTTCAAACCTCGTATCTAGGCATAAAACCATAGCATAAATATAAACCAGTTCCAAATAGGAACAATCATAAAATCCTCTAATAGTTACACATATAATCAATTCTACATAGAATCAATTCAACAACCATGGTCCCATGAGTTTTGTCTAAAACATGTTTCATGCTTTAAAACCAGGAGTTCTAAACATAGAATCTAGCATAAACTTCAAATTCTCATAGTAATTCTCTAAACCAAGCAATAAATCATAGTTTTCATGAAAATAACTCTAATACATAACATAGAAGTCACAAATGTGAACCCACTCACCTGGAGGGCAAAGGCAGAAACCACACTAACATATCTCTGGAAGTGAAAATGATACCTCTATCTGTGATGGAAGCAGGAGAACTCTAGGTTAACCTCTAAACCCAGAAGAATCCCTTTCTAACAAGGTGGAAAGCTTCTCTCCCTTGAGAAGCATGGGAACAACCCATAACTTCAAAGAACTTGAAGAAAATGAAGCAGACCAAGAGAACAACGTACCTTTAAGCTTTAGGATGACAGATTTAATTAAATTTGAAGAAATGGAAGAAAATGGAGTTTGGAGGGTGAAAATGGGTTGGGAAAGATTTTCGCGTGAGGGAGAGGAGAGAACTGTCTGAGGTGTTCTGGACCCCGAAATGGGGTTTTTATGCTCTCTGTTGATCGCCTGGGTGGTCTCCAGAGCTTCAGGATTACTATGCTCTCTGTTACGCCTGGGCTCAGAAGCTTTAGACACCGACTTTGCTCTCTCTGTCACCGCTTGGGTGGTTTCAAAGCTATAGACTCACTTCACTTTCCCGTTAACCGCTGGCGGTCCAGAAGCTCCAAGATACTTAATATTGGTATGTATTGGACTTTACTACCCACTACTCACTTATTTACATTTCTTAATTTTAAAACATAAATGTAAATAGGGAAATATCCCCTATTTGAATTCAAATAAAATATTAGAAAAATCAAAATTCTAACCAATCAAAATCTAACTTTTGGGTTTTAATTCAAATTCAAAAATCTTACGACTTCGTAAACTTGTAAGCTAAAAACGAATACTTAAGGGTTTCATAAAATTCGTTAAAAATCACTCTTCAACTCATTTTTCTCTAGGGAATAATTACCGGACTTTTGGTCCCAGAGTATAACTCTATCACATAGCCCTCCAAGGGCGTCTAGGTTTAGAACTTAGTGAAATTAGGACCAGAAACGAGAGGTAGGTGACCGGCACCTTTCTTTGTTCAGAAAAATTTCTTGACCTTTTATTTATTTTTGGAAAATCTGGGTATTACAAACAGGTCCCAGGAATCACCATGACAACAAAATTTAAGATTGAGAAGTTCAATGAGAGTAATTTTTCCCTGTGAAATTGAAGATAAAGACAATCTTGAGGAAGGACAATTGCTTACCAACAATTGAAGGTAAACCAGCGAAGTTACTGATGAAAGTGGAAGGAGATGGATGATAATGCTGTTGCCAATCCCCATCTTGCAATGGAAGATTCAATATTGTCCAATGTTACAAAAAAGACAGCAAAGGATATCTAGATGCTCTTGCCAAACTGGACGAGGTTAAATCACTTCACAATAGAATATTTCTAAAGAGGAAGCTGTATACTTTTGGATGAGTGAGTCCACATCAGTGATGGATCACATCAACAATCTGAACACCTTATTCTCCCAGCTTACAACATAGATTATAAATAACGGAGAATGAACGTGCGGAGCTTCTACTTCAAGTCTACCTGACTCATATGATCAACTCATCATCAACATCATAAATAATAATACTACCAACTATCTATCCTTTGATAATATCGCTAATGCTATTCTTGAAGAAAAATCCAAGCGTAAGAATAAGGAAGATAGATTGGAGAGCTTAAAGCAAGTAGAGGCGTTGTTGGTGACGAGAGAGATCAATGGAGTGTGGCTCAGTGGAGTCATGGTCCGAGTAGATCAAAGTCAAGAAGAAGGAAGAACTTCAAATGCTACCATTGTGGCATGAGAGGGTACTTGAAGAAAAATTATTGGAACAATAAGAAGAATGTAAATAAAGCCCAGAAGCATCAACCTCTCAAGGATGTGTTGCGAGTACCTTTACGGATGGAGGAATCCTATGCAGTGAGTTAGGAATTGGTTCTAAAGGCAGGAAACAGCTCACTGATATTTGGATAATGGATTCAGGAGCATCATGGCATATGACTCCACACCGTGACTAGTTTTAAGTTACGAACCTCTCGATAGGATCTGTGTTCATGGGAGATGATCATGCCCTAGAAATTGCTGGTATTGGTACTATCAAAATAAAATTATTTGATGGTTCCATTCAAACAATTCAAGGAGTGTGACACGTGAAGGACTTGAGGAATAATATATTGTCTATTGGGCAATTGGATAACCTTGGGTGCAAGACCTATGTTGAAGGTGGGATATTAAAAGTTGTTAAAGGTGTTTTTATGGTGATGAAAGCAGAAAAACTACGCAAATCTATACATGCTTCAAGGAGATACGTTGCAGGAGATGTATTAGCTTGTATCAAGGAAGCCAAGAAGAAATGATGATGATGTGGCACTGCAAATTAGGCTACATGTCAGAACGTGGTTTGAAGGTTCTTGCAAAACGTACTCTCATTCCCGGGCTAAATCAGTGAATTTACCGTTTTGTGAGCATTGTGTTACAACAAGCAGCATAGATTGAAGTTTGGTAGATCAATCCTCCTGAGTAAGCATATTCTAGACTTGATTCATTTTGATGTGTGGGAGTCGCCATAAATGTCCTTGGGAGGTGCAAAATATTTTGTATCATTCATTGATAATTACTTCAGGAGACTGGGTGTACCCAATCAAGAAGAAGTCAGATGTGTTCGCAATATTTGGGACTTCAAAGTAAGAGTAAAACTTGAATCCAGAAAGAGGATCAATGTTTAATGACGGATAATGGTGGAGAATATACATATGGAGATTTTTTAGCATTTTACAAGCATGAGGGTATTCAAAGGCAATTCAGTTGCACATACACCTCAACAAAATGGTGTAGTAGAGTGGATGAACAAGACTCTTCTAGAAAAAACAAGAGCAATGCTGAAACAGGTTTAGCCAAGTCTTTCTGGAGAGAAGCGTCAAAATTGCCTGTTACGTGATTAACGGTCGCCATCAACTGTGATTGGTTTAAAAATAACAATGGAGATGTGGAATGGCAAGCTGGAGATTATTCTTCTCCAAGTGTTTTGATGTTCGACATATGTGATGTATAACTCCCAAGAAAGAACAAAGTTGGACCAAAGTCCAGGAAATGTATATTCTTGGGTTATGCTGACGTGTAAGGGGTATTGCTTGTGGGATCCCACCGCTAAGGTTATTGTCAGGAGGGATGTTATATTTATAGAAATGAACTGCAAAGTGAAGAAGAAATGACAGCACTATTAAGAAGATGACTAATCCAGATAGGTGAGAAGTTGGAGAAAATGATTCTGAAAGTAGAGCCAGAGCATGATGAACAAGTACCAAGAAGCCAATAATACAGAAGTTAGGCGATCAACGTGCAAGCACACCCACCATCAAGGCATTCAGACTATGTTATGGCAAACTACGATGCATTCTGTCTTTTCAAGAAAAAGGAGAACCATCAACTTTCAAAAAGGCTTTAGCACAGATGCTTCTCGTGGATGGCAGCAATAGAGAAAGAAATGGAGGCCTTGCATCAAACAAGACACGGAACTTGTTGCACTTCCAAAAGGTCGAAAAGCCATTGGCAACAAATGGGTCTATAAGATCAAACGAGATGGCAATGATCGAGTGGAACGATATCGTGCAAGACGGTGGTAAAAGGATTTGCTCAGAAGGAAGGTATCAATTTCAATGAGAAATTTTCTCCAGTTAGACTACCACTATCAGAGTAGTGTTGGCTATGTGTGCTGCATTTGATTTACATCTTAAATAATTAGATGTAAAACTCGCTTTCTTCATGGAGAACTTGAAGAGGAGATTTATATGCTTCAACTAGAAGGCTTTGAAGAAAAAGGAAAAGAAAACTTAGTTTGTAGGTTGACCAAATCTCTGGACGGTCTCAAACAGGCCAAGGTGTTGGTACAAGAGATTTGATTCCTTCATAATTTGCCTCGGATACAACAGATTGAGTTCAGACCATTACATACTACAAGAGGTTTGGTAACAATGTTTTCATTGTTCTGTTATTATATGTGAATGACATGTTAGTGGTAGGCCCCAACAAAGGAATTGAAGGCACAGTTAGCTAGAGAGTTTGACATGAAGGACTTGGGACCTGCAAACAAGATTTTATGGATGCAAATTCACCGAAACGAATGGACAGGAGATCTGGCTTTCACAGAAGAATTATTTGATGAAAATCTTGCAGCGCTTCAATATACAAGATTGTAAGCCAGTTCAATCTCACTTCCTGAATTACAAATTATCCTTAGGTATGTGTCCTAGGAGTGAAGCGAGAGGATGGAAATGTTTCGAAACCGCATGCATCGAGGTGGAAGCCTTATGTACGCCATGATTTGTACTAGGTCAGATATTGCTCAAGTAGTTGGAATAGTCTTCGTTATGGAGATTTAGGAAAAGAGCATTGGAATGCTGTGAAGAGGATCCTAGATATATTAGAGGAACCTAGGTGTTACATTATGTTTTGGAGGATCAGAGTTCATTGTCAGAGGATATGTTGATTTAGATTTTACAAGTTATCTTGATAAAAGGAAATCTACTAGAGACTATGTGTTCACACTTGCAAGTGGAGCCTGAGCCGGTTATCCAAGTTATAGACGTTGTAGCTCCTGCCCACTCCAGAAATTGAATATATGGCAACTACACAAGCTTGCAAGGAAGCTTTTTGGATTCAAAGGTTAATGGAGGAACTCGAGCACAAATAGTCAAAGATTACTGTACCTGTGACAATCAGAGTGCCTTGCACATTGCAAAGAATCTAGCCTTTCATGCTAGGACGAAACACATAGGAGTCCAATATCACTTTGTTTGAGAAGTAGTAGAAGAAGGAAATGTGGATATGCAGAAGATTCACATGAAAGACAACCTAGCAGATTTCATGACAAAACCGATCAACACTGATAAGTTTAAATGGTGTAGATCTTCCTATGGCCTATCAGAAACGTAAGTAGCAGAGAATTGGCAAGATGAGAAAAGGTTTTGAAAGCTCACCAAAAGTGGCTTTGTGGGGGATTGTCAGTGGCATAAAGCCACTTTTATTATTAAAAAAGGGTCAAAGAATGAGGCACCAAAATCACAAGAGTTACTATATAAGTTACTATGCATGTAAGTAACTTATCATGTGAATACCGAAATCATGAGAGAGTTACTGTGCATTGATTGCATAGTAATAGAAGCAGAATTCATTTAGCTTCTGCATTGAAGCAGGAGAGAGTATTTACAAAATACATAGTGTCTTCTGAGTTTCTCCTATTGTTATAGAGAGGTGTATTCTAGTATAAGAGAAGATGTTATTGTTCTCTCCTTAGTATTAGAGAGTGTAATTTTATCTTCCACATAGTGAAAATCTTTCTCAGTATTGTCCTGGTTTTTCCCTCATCATTAGGGGTTTTCCATATAAATATTTTGTTGTTCCAATCTCAACTTATTTTAGTTGCGTTGATTTATTTCCATAACTCGGTCTAACATTTTAATGTTTAAGGTGTCATGAAATTATATCTTTCTAAAAGTTTAAACTAATAAGTAGAGACGTGTGAATGATTTTATGATCTAACATATCCTCTCACACAAATACCTCTTTTGAACTTTGAAACGTGAATAATTTTTTTAAAATGAGAGATAATAAGGATTGAACTCCAATCTATTAGCCTTGAAGTTCTAATACTATATTATAAAATCATCTTTTACAAAATTTTAAATTAATGGATAGGGATATATGAATAATTTTATGACAAAAAAATGTAAACGAGTCATTTCCTCATTTCATTTCTTGTGAAAAACGAAACCCGTCAAGGACGCGGAACACCATATTTCAAGCTTAAAAGCTGCATCCACATTTAATTTACAAAACCAAAAGACATGTAACATGCAGCTATTGACCCTAGCTGTGTTCATCTATAGTCCTTATCCCACTTTGACCTACGGCGATGAAGTCAAAGCTCAAAGGTCAGAATAATTAATTTGCGGAGAGGTTGTATTATCAAGTTAAATGAAGTGCTCGATAGCAACTGATTCACGTGCTTTCCCTGGATATTCAATTTTCGCCACGAAACAACAGCGCTATCGGTATTAATTAGACAATGCCAATGCAAAATATGAAATTCGACATTTAAAATTTTGTTGTCAAGAAACGTTCTTCTCCAGTGGATAGTGGCATATAAATTATTTTATACTTTAATATATATTTTTATGTTGATATCTTTTTTAAACTTGAAATGTGAATAATTTTATCAGAATGGATATTAAATCATAACTACTTGGTCATGAACGTTTTGATATTATATCATGAAGTTATTTTTCTAAAAAATTTAAAATAATAGATAAAAATATGTGAATAATTTTATATGCTAACATGTATATACATGTTGCTTGAATCATATATGAATCTAATCGAAGCACATATATTCACTAACAAAGAAATTATTATTAAGATGTACATCTTAAATTTCTTATTAAACGTAATTAGTTATATTCATGCAAGTCATGTCAATGATGCAACCTGTTCTAGGGGGTATACTTCTGTAAGCACCATATTCTCGAAAACATCACAGTCATACACACGATTTTCTGTTTTCTTTTCCATATGCCAGCTGCTCAAGATAATTAGGTAATGGCATGCTCAAAAGGTAATCAGAGTCTTGCTAAAGGACAATAATGAAGACTCAAAACTGAAGACCTTGTCTGATTAATTAAAGAGATATTTCTCTTTACTCTTCCTAGGCAGTTAAGGTACATTATATTTCTTTTATACCGTGCTTTTCCACACATACAAATGCACATAGATATATAGTTCGACATTTAATTATTATATTAATTATAATTAAGACAAGTTGGTAGAATAATTTAGGATGCTCTGGGCTCTATGTATAGTATATATTTATTGTATAATTTACACATAATATTATTTTAATTACAATTACTTAAAACAAGTACAAGTTCAAGACATTCTTCTTTGCCGGGATCTACATTTGGCAAAAGTAGTGGAGATAGAACTAACTAAGCCTATTCAAAAGTCTCTTAACCTCAAGCTATGTGGCTGGCAGCAATAGGAGAGCTGCACATCTTATTTTTCCTTCTATAGATAAAATCATTACTAATCTGAAAACTATACACAAATTAAAATGCACGATCCCTTCTCCCAAATTCAAGGGATTCACACGAGAAACCTCCATGTACATATAAGATTAAGGTTTGAGAAAAATGCAAATACTAGAAGGTCATGTGGGCTGCTATAATGACATAGAAAACAACCAGGCATGCATTGTTGCCGGTCAAGTTTTGTTAGCTTCTTATTATGCTCACAAAACTTCATTTTCTTGCCATTTGACGCGTTGTGAGTTGAAGTTGCCGTACGAAGGGGGAAGCATCACTTGACTAAAGGAATGACACAAACAGTGGATAGACTAAGACAAATCGGGAAGCACGAATAATAATTATAATAACAAGACGATTAGGGAATAAGAAGAGTACAAAGATTGCGTAAGTGGTTTCTTACGAAATTAAAGAGGTTTGGGAACACTCGACACGTCTCACATGCAATATGAGCCAAGGGATTAATAATATGTATTATATATTGATGAGTTGATCCACTGAACTATATATGGATAGATACACATTGATCCCATTCGTGTGGCTCGCCAAGGATGAAGAAATTTCTATGATGTTATCTCCTTGACTATTCAAGATTAACTTCTTCATTGTATATGATGAATGTGTTTATTGAGTTTGATAAGGTGGGAGCCTAATATAATCATGAACGTTGTAGAATCTTCGCAGAAGAACTTGTTATAAGGTTCGGTCGTTCATTGATTCTCACTTTTGAAAAGTCTGCAGAGCACATGCGTGCCAATATGCTGCATGTATAATTTCATTAAGTCATATGTGTCTTGACTTTGAATTCTATTGCAAAATATGATAAATATTTGATTGAGAGTGAGAGATATTATTATTCTTATTTATTTATTAATTAATAAATAAGTATTGCGGGATTATTGTTTTCACATTTCCTATATTTTTAATACAATAACTAATTTGTCTCATTAAATGAAATATGACAAATATTTTGTCTTACTTTAAAAATATTTAAAAATTTCTCACAAAATATATAAATCAAGCAAAACATATATGCGTAAATGAAGAGTTATATAGCGCTCATTTGGTTAAATATCAGGAAGAAAGATTCTTTAGAGGCAAAAGCATAAGCAAAATAAGAAGCATAAGTAAAAAAAATTGTATAAGTTTGGATGTAATTATACAATTACTTTTATTAGAACCAGAAATTGTTAAATTGTTTAATATAATAGATATAAAAATACTTTTTTTTAGGAAAATAGGGTAAGAGATTAGAGTGATTTAATGAGAGGTTATTTTTTATCTTTTTATAAAATTTATGAGGATAAATTTAAAATCTAAATAATTTAAAAAATGAATCAAGAACACATTCTCTCTTCTACTGCTTCTATTTTTGCTTCTACTTCTACTGGAAGTATACAGGGGTTGCTTCTAAAAAATTCAAAAATACTGAATTTTTTTGCTTCCTTTTTTTAGAAGTATAACAAACATGCTAAAAAAATTTTAGAAATATTTTCTTAAAAAAAAATATAAAAAGAAGTAATTTTTTTTCCTCCTACAACCTTATCCGAATGGGCTCATTTTCATTTAAATGCAAATTATTCGCAATGACAAAAGAGTAGATGACAAACTAGAATTGGACACAAGCTATGGCATTATTTTGAATAAGGTTAGACTACATGGAAGGTAATTAGTTCTTTTGCCTTATTTAATCATGTGAGGAAAATTTGAAACATTAATTCATATATGTGAATGGAATTTAAATGAACTGGTTATGTATATGTGAAATGAGTTTAGTTTTTTCTTTCCGTTTTGTTTTTCTCTTTTCTCCACTTCACCTCATAAGAAGACATTATATATATATATATATATATATATATATATATATATATATATATATATATATATATATATATATATATATATATATATATGCAAAATACTGTTTTTAGTCTACAAAAGTCGATAACGATATGGAGCAATGAGAAAATGACGAACAGGAAAATGGGAGGGAATATATATATTTCTTTCCTCCCTCTAATATTTGGGTTTTTCTATGGATTTAGAAAAGAATTTTTTATTACAAAGTGTAATTATTAAGTTTTCAATTTACATCCATAAAAAAATTTATGAACTTCCTTATTTTGAAATTTTTAATTATTATTCTTAGAACTCTAGTTAGAAAAATATTTTTTATTTATATCTTTTGGTAAATTTTCTTTATCAAAAATATTATTTTAATATGAGAAATTCATAATTATTATGAGAGCAAGATAATATATTTATTCTATTTTATTTAATAAAACATCAATAATTATATTAAATATGTAGAGATTATGAGAAATAATAATAACACATAAAACTAATGTGTTATTTATTAAATAAAAAAAGTAACAACACTATTCTCTTATTATCGTAATATCTAAATATTTCTCTTTAAACATAAAGATTCTCCACGTAAGGGCTGCCACTTAGGAGAAATGGCTGAATGATTTTGTTGACACATCATATGCGTCTCTCATATCGTATTCTCTCTCTCTCTTTTACTTGTAGGGTGTCAAAGTATATCTCTATAATTTTTAAGAAAAAGGTTATTTGTATATAAATTATGTGGAGGCATTGGCTCACATCCTATCACCATATACTGGATAGAGTCGAGTGTTGATCTTATTTTTGCAAGAATGGAATAAACAACTCATCCAATAATAAAGTTATGAACGATGTGATTTTTCACACCCACTTTATATATAAATAACTGGACCCAATTTCCTTCACAACCTTTTAGTATGCCTTAATCTTAAAGCATACCCAGTACGTCCTCTTCTCACACAAACTTTATTTATAAAAAGAAGATATTCCGGAACTCAAAGGTCTCTAATCAGAATTGTGTCCTGCTTGCTGGATATTGCTTACAAGTGTTGGGTTGTGTTTGTGTTTCAGGTCTAAACCTTTATTAGTTTTTTTTTGTTCTGCCCCATTCTTTTATAGTAATTTATTAACTTTCTTCAGTTCGATGAATTTAAATTAGTGTGCTTCAATTAGCTTTAGTTGCCAATTGCAGATAAGATATCTTTGTCAGTGAGTAATGATAAATACACGGACGAAATTGTCAGTTCATTTGATTCAATTGATGCGCGTGATATGGGTTGAGGTTGAAAGCTGGGACTAAAATCATTTTGTTATATCTGTGGTTGGCGCTGATAAAAAAACTGGAAGGTTCATTGCTTCATTCGTAGGTCTCTTGAAAAGTATAAAGAAACGTACAGCCAAATTATTACGGTGACAACACTATGCACGGAATAGATACAGATCCAAGTCTATATCATGACTTTAATTTGAATTATGTCATCGCAAATATCCAATTGATAGCCCAAGGTTATCGAAGAAACCATACAGGTGAAGGGTTTTTTTTCGTACATATGGGATGCGCGTATACGTGTTTCTTATGATATACTTTTCAAAGTAATAAAAATATATTAGCTAATCTATCATAAATTTATTATTATTGTTTAAGTTGTTTGATTAAATTATCGCTATTATATAGTTATAACTCAGTGACTTAACGTGGTTGAGTGTACTACCTATTAATTATGGTTGTCTTCTTTATCTTTGAGTTGGTCTTATTGTAACGAATTTTTACTGTAATTTTACCTCCATTTGAATTACAAATTACGTAGGTAAATATTATATAAAATTTGAGACCAAACAATCCTTAATAAAGGAATGTAACGTTAGAAGAAGTTAAGCGATTCATCAAGTATTACAAACCGATTTTCTGTACGTGAAAATAAGGAAAATGTAAGGTTATTTTACTAGAAAATGAGTGATGAGGCCCACCTGTTTGGGGATGTTTTGATGTTAATAAAGGATTGTTTGTGTATGTGTGTTAAAAGGAGAAGAATCCTAATTTCCATTACGCCAAATGACCAACCCGCCTTTTAACTCGATTTGCGTGCCGACTTAGAACCCGAACCTCACTAAAATGTGTTAAAAGGTGTTTTTAGACCATGATTAACCATTGGTTAAGCTTGGTGGCCTCGGGCAATTTTTAAGTAAAATGACCGTTTTGCCCCGTTCTTTGTGAGTTTACAAATTTTGAGATTTTGATTTCAACAAACCTAAGCAATATTAGGCTCAAATTAAAGCTTATTAAATTCTAATTATTAATCTAGAGTCAAAATTATTTATTTAGATTGATTAGAACCTAAAATTGCTTAAAACACCCAAATTGCTTAGTAATTCACTTAAACCCTTAACCGTAATTTCTCTAATTACATGAATACCTTGCCTACACCTAAAAAAATACATGGAACACACAAAATCCTCTTCCACAAGGCTGTAATGCACGAAATTATTGAGTAATAAGTCAGAAAATTGTGACACAATGCATCATGAGGTGAGTACCCTACTGAGATTCTTTTTATAAGTTTCTCACTCCCTCTATTTTTTTCTTTCCATCTCGTCTTAGAAAAGAAGGAAACATTCGTGAATCACATTGAGACTTTCACCTGGTAGCTGAACTTGATCCTAGTTTCACTTGTATATTTCAGATATCTATCCCTATCATTGAGTGTTATTACTAGGTGCCATTAATGGATGTCCTTCCATCCATAGATTATTTATGTTTTGTTAGATTGCCTACACCTAGTCTTATTCTGTTGGTAGGCAAACTATCTATGTGTTATGTAATTATGGATGTGATATGATGGAGCCAATATGATGTGTTTTTCATGCTATGTCTGCACGTTATCGCTTTATTTCGATTATTGTTCACGTTATGCGTAACGTTTTCAATTATGTTTTAACAAAAAAATGGCTCGTAATTTCACTAAGTATTTTCAAAGTATGATGAAAGAATTGAAGCAAAGAGTAAAGTCTAGTAATTAATCAAATACAACCTAGGTGTATTCGGTTAATTATTAGGGTGTTACATTTTGGTATCAGGTTTTCTTCTAGCGAGATTGGGATTGGCTATGCTTCTAAAGCATACTACGTTAGAAATGTTATGTGTATATGTTTATCATTAGGATGAGCTTGAGGATTAGAGATGCATGACTGCTGTATGTTGCACGTGCCATGGTAACTTGCTCACTTTGCATGGAATGTTGAGCCTGATCACCTCAGTGTTGGTGTTTTGTGTGTATAGGAACCAATGGCACGTCGACAACAGACTAGGAACGCGGCAGAATAAACCAGAACAACAAACTCGAAGCACTCCGTGATGTGGCAAGGACAATGAGGATGATGATGGATCGAATGGATCAGGATCGCCAAGCTAATGCAAATCAAGGCCATGAGATCCCGAAACACTCTCGTTTTGGGAGTTTCAGGGCGAACCCACCAGGATTCAAGGGGACCCTCAATCCAAATGTTGCAGAAGAATGGATTCAAATATTGAGAAGGTCTTTACTATAGTCCCATGCTCAAAGGAGCAGAAGGTTACTTTGCCACCCATATGCTCGAGGGTGATGCCCTTTTGGTGGACAGGTGCTCGAAGACTCTTAGAGGCGACCGACGTGGACATTGATTGGGAGTTATTTAAGGTCCATTTTTATGAGAAGTATTTTCAGAGTCAGTCAAAAATGCCAAGGACATTGAGTTCATGCAGCTTGTGCAAGGAAACATGAATGTAGCCCAGGACACTGCCAGATTTGAGGAACTCATTAAGTTCTCAAGGATGTATCAGGGTAACCCCGACGAGTATTGGAAATGCATTAAATACGAGTCAGGGTTAAAGGCGGAGCTTAATGTGGCAGTTGCGCATTTGGAGATTAGGGATTTCTCTACCCTAGTTAACAAATGCCGCATCATTGAAGAAGGGCAGAGAAAGTTGAGCACCTCAAGGTCGGATAATATCACCAAGAAGCTGACACCTCAAGGTCAGCAATTCAAGAGGCATAATCGACCCCATTCCCACCTCAATCGAGACCCAAGGTCCACAAAGGAACTTTCAACAAGGAAGGCCGAACAACAACAACAACCGCTATAACACAACCGCTACAACAACAACCCCAACAACAATCACAACAACAACAATAACAACAACAAGGGGAAAGCACCACAAAGGGGTCCAGCGCACCTCCACGACCCCCACCATCCATGGACTGTCCCAAGTGCGGCAAGAATCATGGGAGCATGCCTGTCGAGCCTAACAAATGTATGCTATCGGTGTGGAAAGCCAGGCCACTACTCTCGAGAATGCATGGAGAGGAACCCGCCAACCCCCAATCCCAAGCCGCAATATCAAGGAAGGGTTTTTACGTTAATGCTGAGAAACGACAAAGTCACGGAATCTCGTGGAAGGTAAGTGTAACATGCATGGTAAAAACTTAATTGTACTATATGATTCTGGCGCTTCCCATTCTTTTATCTCCCACTCATGTGTTAAAAGCCTTAACTTACATGTGACTGAACTTCCTTTTGACCTTATTGTTTCTACCCTCCTGGAAAACCCGTTAGGACTTGTAAATGTTGTTTAGATTGCAATTTTGTTATAAGGAATAGATCCTTTGTTTTAGATCTTATTTGCTTACCCATGCAAGGTTTAGATGTGATTCTTGGCATGGATTGGCTTGAAGCCAACCGTGTCCTGTTAAACTGCTATGAGAAAACCATCACTTTTCTTCCTTTCCCATTGAACCTAAGAAACCCATAAGTCTATACATAACATTTGGAATATATGTGGTAAGGGTGAGAATAAAGGTTATATTTTCCTAGCCGCTAGTGATGTAGACTTTGAGCAAAGTATCGATGAGATACCAATAGTAAGGAATTATCCCGAAGTATTTCCAGATGAAATACAGAGTTTCCTCCCAAGAGAGAGATAGAGTTTTCCATAGAATTGCTTCTGTGTAGGTCCCATATCCATAGCCCCATACAGGATGTCCCCATTAGAGTTGACCGAGTTAAAGCTCAATTGGAAGATTTATTGGAGAAAAAGTTTGTTAGGCCTAGTGCATCACCTTGGGGAGCCCCTGTGTTGTTTGTGAAGAAAAAGGATGGGATGAGGATGTGTGTTGACTATAGGCAATTGAATAAAGTGACAGTGAAGAACAAATACCCTTTGCCTAGGATAGATGACTTGATGGACCAGCTTAAGGTGCAACAGTGTTTTCTAAGATTGATTTGAGGTCAGGTTACCACCAGAATTAGGGTGAGAGATGAAGATATACCAAAAACGGCCTTTCGTCCCGATACGGCCATTTTGAGTTTGCAGTAATGTCCTTTGGATTAACCAATGCTCGGCAATTTTTATGGATTACATGAATAGGATCTTTAGACCCTATTTAGATCAGTTTGTGGTTGTCTTTATAGATGACATTCTCATCTACTCTAAGACCCACGAGGAGCATGAATGCCACCTAACCATAGTCCTGGAAATCCTGAAGGAAAAGAAACTATATGCCAAGCTTTCTAAGTGTGAATTCTGGTTGGATGAGGTGAAATTTTTAGGGCATGTAGTATCTAAGAGGAATTGCTGTAGATCCTAGTAAGGTGGAAACGGTGAACTGGGAAAGACCAACCACGGAACTGAAGTAAGGAGTTTTTTAGGTTTAGCTTATTACCGTCGGTTTATCAAGGGATTTTCCCAGATTTCCCTACCTTTGACCAACTGACTAGGAAGAACACCACCTTTTCATGGACCCGAGTGTGAAAAGAGCTTTCAAGAGCTAAAACACAAGCTAACCTCAACCCCGTTTTGGTATCACCCGACCCCAATGTGCCTTTCGAAGTATACTGTGATGCTTCGAGGAAGGTTTGGGTTGTGTACTAATGCAGGATAGGCAAGTGGTGGCCTATGCATCGAGGCAACTCAAGCCACATGAGGCAAATTACCCCACCCATGACCTTGAGTTAGCCGCGTCGTGTTTGCTCTAAAGATTTGGAGACACCATTTATACGGAGTGAGGTTTGAGGTGTTTTCTAATCACAAGAGTTTGAAATATCTCTTTGATCAAAAAGAGCTAAACATGAGGCAAAGAAGGTGGATGGAGTTTTTAAAAGATTATGATTTCGGGTTAAACTATCATCCAGGTAAAGCTAATGTTGTAGCTGATGCCCTAAGTAGGAAATCCTTACAAGTGTCCCATTTGATGGTGAAAGAGATTGAGTTAATTGAGCAATTTAGAGACCTCAACCTAGGAATGACCTTGACCACTAAGGGCATAAGAGCTTGTCACCTTAGTGTGACGAGTGAATTCAAGGAAAGAATTGCTCAAGCCCAAAGGAAGAGATAGAATTTCAAGAGACCTTAGAGGCGGAAGAGCTGAGAAGTTGAAAGGTTTTACCCAAGGGAATGATAGTTTATGGAGGTTTGAAGGTCGTATATGTGTACCTGCTAGTGGTGACCTCCGAAGGATATTTTGGAGGAAGCCCATAAGAGTCATTTCACCCTCCATCCTGGTGCCACCAAGATGTATCAAGATTTGAGGAAGATGTTCTGTGGCCTGGATTGAAAAAGGATGTGTGCACATGGGTGAATAAATGCTTGGTATGTCAAAAGGTGAAGATTGAGCACCAAAGACCCTCTGGAATGTTGCAACCCCTATCAATCCCCGAATGGAAGTGGGATAGTATCTCCATGGATTTTGTAACTGGACTACCGAGGACCCAAGCGAATCATGACGCCATTTGGGTAATAGTGGATCGGTTGACTAAGTCAGCCCACTTTTTACCTATTAAGGTGACTTATTCCTTGGATAGGTTAGCACAATTATATATTCAGGAGATAGTAAGATTACATGGAGACCATTCGACGATAATCTCTGATCGGATCCGCGATTTACGTCACGATTTTGGGGAGCTTTTCAGAAGGCGTTTGGTTCAAAGCTCTGTCTGAGCACGGCTTATCACCCCAAAAAGACGGTCAATCTGAAAGAACTATCCAAACTTTGGAGACATGTTGAGGGCATGTGTTTTAGATCAAAGAGGAGTTGGGATAAGTACCTTATTATTGAATTTGCATATAACAACAGTTATCATGCAAGTATCGGTATGGCACCATACGAGGCCCTCTATGGACGGAAGTGTCAATCACCTCTATGTTGGTATGAGCCCGAGAGCAAAGTCTACTTGGACCGGATATTGTGAGGGAAACGACGGAACAAATCAAGAAGATTAGGGATAAGATTCTCACCTCAAAGTCGCAGAAAAACTATGCGGACAAGCGGCGAAAACCGCTAGATTTTCAAGAAGGGGACCATGTGTTCCTAAGAATCACCCCCACGAAGGCATAGGCCGAGCAATGAAGTAAAGAAATTGAGCCCAGATTTCTTGGTCCGTTTGAAATCCTTAGCAAAATAGGATCTGGAGCCTACCGTATAGCCCTACCCCCGAGTCTATCCAACCTTCATGATGTTTTCCATGTCTCCAGTTAAGGAAATATCATTCTACCCAAGTCATGTACTAAAGCCAGAACATGTACAATTAAGAGATGACCTAACGTTTAACTTACCACCCACGAGAATCGTTGACCAAGGAGTTAAGCAATTAAGGAACAAGTGGCTACCCCTAGTCAAAGTAGCATGGGGACGAGGTGAAACCGAAGAATTTACATGGGAGCTGAATCAGACATGCAAGCACAATACCCGAGCTATTCTCAGGTAACGAATTTCGAGGGCGAAATTCTTTTTAAGGAGGGGTGTAATGTAACGCCCCAATTTTTACTTAATTTTTACTGTCATTAGGAATTACCGAATTACCGTAGGTAAATATTATATAAAATTTGAGACCAAACAATCCTTAATAAAGGAATATAACGTTAGAAGAGAAGTTAGGAGCAATTCGTGCAAGTATTGCAAACCCCAATTTTCTGTACGTGTAAAATGACCAAAATGCCCCTGAGGTTATTTTACTCAGAAAATGAGGATCGTGGGGCCCACCTGTCCTCAAGGGGATGTTTTGATGTTAATAAGGGATTGTTTGTGTTATGTGTGTTAATAGAGGAGAAGAATCCTAATTTTGAGCTTCCACGCGAAATGACCAAAACGCCCCGCCCGTTTTAACTCCAATTGCGTGCCGACTAGCCCGAACCTCACTAAAATGTGTTAAAAGGTGTTTTTAGGCCATGATTAACCATTGGTTAAGCTCGGGTGGCCTCGGGCAATTTTTAAGTAAAATGACCGTTTTGCCCCTTTTGTGCAGTTTTACAAATTTTGAGATTTTTGATTCGTCTAACGAAACCTAAGCAATATTAGGCTCAAATTAAAGCTTATTAAATTCTAATTATTAATCTAGAGTCAAAATTATTTATTTAGATTGATTAGAACCTAAAATTGCTTAAAACACCCAAATTGCTTAGTAATTCACTTAAACCCTTAACCGTAAATTCTCTAAATTACATGAATACCTTGCCTACACCTAAAAAATACATGGAACACACAAAATCCTCTTCCACAAGGCTGTAATGCACGAAATTATTGAGTAATAAGTCAGAAAATTATACACAATGCATCATGATGAAACTACGAGATTCTTTTTATAAGTTTCTCACTCCCTCTATTTTTTTCTTTCCATCTCGTCTTCAAAAATAGAAGGAAGCATTCGTGAATCACATTGAGACTTTCACCTGGTCTGAACTTATCCTTAGTTTCACTTGTATATTTCAGTATCTATCCTATCATTGGAGTGTTATTACTAGGTGCCATTAATGGATGTCCTTCCATCCATAGATTATTTATGTTTTGTTAGATTGCCTACACCTAGTCTTATTCTGTTGGTAGGCAAACTATCTATGTGTTATGTAATTATGGATGTGATATGATGGAGCCAATATGATGTGTTTTTCATGCTATGTCTGGACGTTATTCGCTTTATTTCGATTATTGTTCACGTTATGCGAGCTACGTTTTCAATTATGTTTTAACAAAAAAAAAATGGCTCGTAATTTCACTAAGTATTTTTCAAAGTATGATGAAAGAATTGAAGCAAAGAGTAAAGTCTAGTAATTAATCAAATACAACCTAGGTGTATTCGGTTAATTATTAGGTGTTACACTTATATTCAACTCTTACCTCCTCTATCTCCTCTAGGAAAAATTTATAGCCTTAATACCATTGTTTAAAAAAAAAACTCAGTTGCTTGGTTAATAAAAGATAATTTTATATATAAGGTCTTTAAATTGGATTAATGCTTGTATAGGTTTTACACTACAGTCAGTTAATTCTTCATTAATCATAAATCTTTTTAACGAATTCTGTTTTATGTGTCGTGTTTGGCATAAGGAATTATGCGCAAAATTGAATAGCTTGAAATTGAAATTGATGAGTTTCTCAACTCCAATTGGAATTATAGTTCTACAAACAAATCCTATGGGATTGAGGAACAACTATGATGACCGTTCATATATTAATTAGTTCTATATATATATATATTAAGAAGTGTCAATTTTTAAATTTTAAAAATCAAATGCAGCGAGCCCTTAGTCTAGCAGTAGACTCTTGTATGTTTCAATGAATTATGGGAGGTCGCAAGATTGACTTCCATCTGCTAATATATTAATTAATTTAAAAGGAAAAGGTTTGAAAAATCAAATGCCTCTTTTTATTTATTTGCTATCAATAGTATCTTTTGAAATTTAATAATTTTATAAATATAAAAACTTTAAAATTTCTTAGGTTATAATTTATTATATTACATGTAAATAACTTTCACAAAAGTATTTATAATTAAATATCTTACTATAGTAATTATAAGTCTTATTTTTTTGTATTCATTTTGAAATTGAAGTCACACTTCAAATAATAGAATTGAATTCAAATTTAAAATTAAAATTACAGTATTAATATTTTAATGAATACATGAAATTTAAGATTCTAAATCAATTTTAATTCTAAAAGAAATTGAATTAATAAATTGAAAATTTTATAATACACCTTTAATTCTGACGTATGAACTAGCCATTGAGAAGATAATAGCAAATCATAACTCGGAAAACGAAAAACCCGAAAAGATCAATCATATTTCATTTGCAAAATGTTGGATTTAATCTATTCCATTGTTATTAGTAAATTATTAATAAAAGGATAAACACTAAAAAATCAGGGATAAATTAAGATATAGATCCTTAGCGACAGCTTGCATGGGCATGTAAATTGGATCTTCTGTATTGATTTCTTTTTATGTATAGAAAATGAGCCATAAAAGGAAGAGGTCATTCTTGTTCCTTGTATTCTAACACTTAAAAAATGAGTGTCTAAAAGTGAATATCTATTCAAATATCTATTTTATAACCATTAAATGTGATTAATGTTAAGGATAAGTGAAACCACAATTATATTTAATAATTATAAAGTGAGTGTTTAAATAAATACTCAATTTTTTTTTTGTGTTAAAATACGGTAACCCTTCTTACCCAGTGCTGACTTGGTCACATCATGCCAGACAGTTTATGCTCCCCAAATTCATTTGCTTCTGACTTGGTCACTTACGCTAGGAGTCCCACCAAGACTACTTATTAACTTTGCTGGGGCGCACAACTTAAATTTAGCTTTATTTTAACAAATTATAATAATATGTACAAAGGCTAATGAGATTAGTTCATTTGGTTAATTTTGTGCTCATGAATTGTTACGACACAAGTTTAATTCTCAAGTTTTTTCATTGGTGAATGATTGTGTTATGTAAATCTTTTTATAAGCACTTGATGAGTGTGAATTTTTCCCTCAATCTAAGTGTTTTGTAAATAAAAAATATGATAATAATATCTATAAAGAAATACTTTATAATTATAGTTTTTATTTACAGGACAATAATAATGAGGTAAAATGTAAAGTAGTATGAGACTATCGGTCTCATTACTAATTCATTTAACACATTTTCCCCACTTATCGGTCTCCGATTTCTTTTCCGGATTTTTATTGTTGATCATTTTGAAGGTTTTGTTTTGTTAGTTTTTATATCTACACAAGTATGTATGTAAATGACAATATAGTTTTTTTGGTAACCCACGGACATATGTGCATGTACCTGGTGAATTGATGGAAAGTAAGTCATCATGGTGAAATATGTGTATAATTTAATTCGGGGGTTTGACTACAAGCTTTCAATTTCAAAGTCACTACTCACTTTGTTTGGTGATGTGTGTGATGAGATGGGAGTATCCGATCAATGGGCACATGGTTGTCAAACTCAAAACAATATATTCCTTTTTAGCGTAAAATGTAAACAATGGAAGGCATAAAGCATTGGTTTGTGTTCCCCCTTTTTCCTTTTTCCTTTTTCTTCCTTTCGAGAATGATAATTATATTTATGATCTATAAATAATTTTTCACATTATTTATCATTAAATAAAGGTATAAGTTATATTTAAATAAAATTACGTCTCATTTAATAATAAATTAATATAAATTAATATGATATTTCACATCACAAAAATATAAAAAACACTACTCTTTTCTCTGGTATGGCTCAACGAAGGATGCACACTTGCACGTGACATCGTGAAAGAGGGTGTGCGAGTAAAACGAGACGCAGAGAGAGTTTGCAACGCGGTTTTTTGGGCAACGAGAAAAACGCATAAAGTTTAATTTGATAGAGGTCAAGAGGATGCCAATTAAATTGATAGATTAAAAAACAAAGCGCGTTATTTTTACTTAACCAAATGATTGCAATGTCTCATCTACCAAATCATTTTTTAAGCCCTCCAAATCAAAATGGGGTACTGTTACCAATCCCACTCATGTATTTTGAGTCATTGCCAAAGGTTAATTTCTTGAGTGGGATTCACTGACTTCGTGTACAAAACTTTTATAGTTACACTATAAAATAACCACTGTAAATTATATCAACCTAAGCATTAGATCATGCGATAGCACACACACTTATTATAGATTTACATAAGTAATGGGGACATTTGTGAGTTTGAGCTAATTTGTGTACGCATTAAGTAAACTTTTTTATGGGTTTAGTCAAGTAAAAAGTAACTACCCACGTTAAAATTAGGGAATCATTCGTCCATTTCTCATTCGATTGATTGAAAAAGGATAATCGCTATCCATTGAGCAAAGGGAGGATTGGCTACGTTAAATTGTGAAAAGAACATCTTTTATAACTTAATCATAAATAATTGACACGGTAAAAGTTTGAAAATATTACTTACTTGGCTAAACAATCAACCCAAGTGGTTGGATAAAAGATAATTTTCTGCTAACGCAGCACAGCATTTGAAGAGGAAGACCTTCTGATATTTGCTTATATTATATGGTTCTAAAATTGTTCCCAAGTAGAACAGAACACGCTGAATGGGTTCTGCTTTTTCCAAGATTTTCTTAGGCTGAGAATAAAATAATAATGTTTATTGCACAATAAAATTACACAAGCACTATTACATCACACTCGTTTTTTGTCTTTTAGTGTATAAAAAATCACTCTCGTTAAAAGACAAATAACATTGTAAGTATTTACAAAAGTGATGTTATATTATTGTACAATTTTATTGTGTATGTAATGTTGCTAGAGAATAAAATTCAATTGAATACTTATGATAGAAAGAGTTTAAGATTTTTTAAATTAAATACCCATTTTAGTCCCTAAAAAAATATATGAAAGATAAATTAATTTCTTAAAATTTGAAAATTCTTAATTCATCCACCAATTTGCCCCTTTTTGAATTATGATCTCCAAGGGACTAGTATAAAACTTTCAAATTCTAATGTAATAATTTGTTTAGTAATATATTTTTGGGGACTATTTTGAATATTTATTCAATTTTTTATTTTGGGTTGCGCAATGGATAAGGTGTATATAATTATAGAGAAGGGAATGGGACTGTAGGCTGAAGCCTTTCTACTTATGAATGGGGAAAAATTACATTGTCCATATGCAATTAAACACAACTTGCTAAAGATGGAACGTAATTAAAGAAGTCTATACTCTATGGTGCTCTTTAAACGGGTTACTTACAAATAGGTGAAGGAGCATAACAGCGCTCTAGTTTTTGCAGAATGAAAGCTAAATTTGGAACCTTTTTCTTTTTTTATGGGGAAAGCAAAATTTGTTCTTTCGATGTTGTTATAAAAGGAAGAAAGTTGTATTATGTCCCCAGTTGGCTTGACAACAATGGCTTAAAATTTCGTTTTCTCAATTCATAAAAAAATATGAAGAAAAAAGAAAAATTAGGTGACCCAAATAGTTGCAGATCAGTGTCATGGCCATGCTGACTCAAACTAAAACAGCTATGTCTAGTACTCATTTTCTTCTTCTATTACCCTTTTCTCTCTTGAATAATGATATTGGAGAAGACCATTATCACTTTATTTTTTTTCCCCTTCTTTTCCTTTTTTTTCTTATCTTTTCATTGTCAAAGGTTCGGCTAATGAAATGACTAATGAAGTAGCAAGCACCATGACCCATATCTACCATATAACTAATTAGTGACTTTATTGAAATTTCCCTCAGTATGATTTTTCATTATCTCTTCACCCCCACTTGGAGGTTGAAATTAAACTTTAACAGTTACTATGGAACAAATTAATCCTTCTTAATTCTAATGGATATATAATCTAAGAAACATTATAATATATATAAATATATAATTCATTGATTAGTCTCATGTCCAAAGAGGCTCCCAAGCAGATGCAAGACCGTTGTCATCTATGAAGCAGCTCATATCAACATGAGGCTGAGGCTGAATCATGTGCTGGTCCTGTGATTGACTCATTTCCATGCAAATTAGTGCAACCAAATTGGCTTGTTGGCACTGCATGTTGACTAGCTCAGCTTGTGCTTTTGCAAGCTGTGCTTGTAGCTCGCTAACTTGCTTTTGGAGTTGGCATATGGCACCTGCACAGCCATAAACTGGGTCTCTAATCCTTGCATTTGCTTCATAAACCATGCTGCTCACGGCATCTGCTCTCTGAGATTCTGGCAGTTCCTGAAAAAATCAGCGCAGTTTTTGTTGTTAGCTACAGTTTAATTGACCTCTTGGTGATTTGAATTGGGGAAATTAAGAAAATTGGTGCTATGCAGGATGTGTTTTTCATGCCCCTTTGGTCAGAACAAATTGGCATACTGGATAGATTCCAAATGTGGGCACCGAATTTTGACCTGTGATCCCATACAGTGGTCACACAATCGGGAGCACCAAAAGAAAATTAAGGGGGAAAGGGAAAGAAAAAGAAGATAAAGAAGCAGCACCAAACGTGTTATTTGACTAGGCCATTTTGATTAAAAGCTAAAATAATAATAATAATAAAGGGAAATTAAAAAGGCGGTTGCTAGAGTTGAAAGAAGAGAGAATTGTGCACAACTTTGATGTGTCAGGAAGTTAGAAAACAACCCATCATGCCCATTAATTAGGTATGCCCCTTGCCCAAACTTTTGACCAAAACCCCATGATTTTGTTCCTCAAAAATGATCAAAAAACAATTCAACTAATTGTTAGTTTCCTTTCAATAAAATGTCTGCCATCAAGTTCGAACAAGTATATAGTTTTAATTTGCGATTGCGGCCACGGATGCGGCCGTGGTGTGATAAATTGCATAGCAAAATAATTAATGCGGCCACCGCAGTTGTAGACTACAATTTAAAATCTTATAAAACTAATTAATTTTTTCTTCTACAAAAAAGAAAAAGAAAACAGAACTTGATGAATATTAATGTGTGTTACCTGCAAGAACTTGATGATGTTGCTGGCTCCAAAGACTCTGTGTGCAATGGTGAACTTGAGCGGGTCAGTTGGAGGGAAGTAAGGAGCCAGGACACACTTCTCCACACACCTGCGGCGGAGGATCTTGCAGGCAGCACAAGGGCTAACCACCACCGGCGGCGGAGGAGACGGCGGCGGCGGTGGTGGTGGAGCAGCAGCAGCAGAGGAAGGAGAACACTGAGAGGATGATGGAAAAGGAGGTGAGGGAGACTGTGAAGAAGGAGGCGAAGATGAAGATGGAGGAGAGTTTGAGATCATAGTAGTGGGAACATGGATTGGGATTGATGAAGAAGAAGAAGGGGTTATTGTTGTGGTGGCTTGCACTTTGAATTCCATTGAGTGAGAGAAACAGGGGAAAAAACAGGGGATGATGATGAGTGATGAATAACGTTGTTGTTGCTGTTGCTGCAGCTGCTTATGTGGGTGTCTAAGATTTTAAGAGAGCACAAGGACTGCGGTGTGTGTGTGTGTGTGGCTATATATATATATAGAGAGAGTTATAAAGGAAGGAACATGTTTGGGTCAGAGTGGGTGACTTCATCCTACGTATTAAAGAAGTAAATACGATGAATGTACATCAGAGTGAACATGAATATGAATATGCCGTATCAAACTGTACTTACTGCTCGTTAAAAGGGTTATTTAAAAAGAGCATCGATATTTTAATATTTAAAAATAAATATTTAATTGAAATATTTATTCTATAATTTTTAAATATGATGGATAATTAGAGAAAATTGAAATCAATATCACATTTAAGGATAATAAAATAAGTATTCTAATTAAACACTAATTTTTGGACTCTGAAATAGTACTTTTGTTGAAAAAGGAGGAAAAGATGGAATTACTACAGTGAGGAGTTAGATTCAAGTACGGAAAAGGATTAGTGTTTTTTTTTTTTTGGTAGGCAAAAGGATTAGTGTTTTAATGTGACGTTCATTTGAATGTGAATTATTTAGTTATTATTATTTTTACGGTGAAAGAATATAACGGTGTATAATTTTTATTTTTATTTTTTCACTAAAGAGAGTTCCTACACTTTGTCTATCTTTTTTGTTCATGCTTCATTATAATTTAAGTTCAATGTTTAGTTTCTTTTATTGTTGTCTATAGTCTATATGCACTTTTATAAATAAATACTAAAATAATAATCAAGTGCCAACATACGATCTATTGGAGTATCAAGTGCTTTAGATTGTTGTATAACAAAAGAGAAAAGGGATTTTTGTGGATGGAGAAGGATGGTATGATCATATTATAGTCAGTGGTTAAGGAATATATTGTCTTAAGTTTTAGGAGAAATAATACAACAAGAATTAAGTACATTTAGTAAAAATTGCATTTTATCCTCCTAAATTATATTCCATTTTAGATTCTAAGCTTTAAAAATTTGCAAAATTTGATTCTCATAACTTTTTTAAATGTGCAAGTTGACTATTTTATTAATTTTTTCATCAATTATTAAAAAAAATCACAAATTTAAGAAAATTTAGGATATTGAGTTACATATTTAGTAAGTTTAGAGATCAATTTGCACATTCTAAAGTTTAAGGGATATAATATAATTACTTATGGAAGTTCATTAAGTTGATTAGCATATTTTTAAAGTCTATGGACTAAAGTGCATATAACCTATAGTTGTAATACCTAGTATACACGTGTCAAAAAGTTCTGTACCTTAGGGTTCTCCTGACCCACCGCCTAAACTTCATTAAGTGTTGATCTTACATCTCCTTGGAGGGCAATATGTTAAAGTCACATTATTGGGATCAAAAGTCCCGTAATTGTTCTTAGACGGAAAATAAGTTGAAAAGTGATTTTTAATGAATTTTATGAAATCTTTCAACGTTTCGTTTTAAGCCCACAAGTTTAGAAAATCAAGAAAATTCCGAATTTGAACTAAAACCCAAAATTTAGATTTTGATTTGTTGGGATTTTGATTTTTTTTATATTTTATTTGAATTCAAATGAGAGGTATTTTCTTATTTATATTTATATTTTAAAGTTAATGAAGAGTAAAATAAATGAGGACATTAATTGTTTTAAAGTTGATGGAGAGTAAAATAAATGAGGACATTAACTTAAGAAATGTAAATAAATGAGTATTGAGATGACCCGTATGCCATATGACAGAAATAATGCAGAAGTTGGGTTTTGCTATTACTGCTATAATGGTCAAGGAATGCATTTCACGGGTTTTGTGGTCTGAGGGCTACATAGTCCAAAACCGTTATCACTTGTAAGTGACTGTTTGCGGCACGATGACTCTGATCGCTATGGCGCCCTGGAGCATGAATAGTGTCAAAAACATCATCGGTCAGGAGTCACAAGTATCCTTTGATGAGCTTTGCATTGCTGTAAAGCTTAGTTTAGGATCATGTTAGTTGTAGAAGTGCTCCAGGAATTTTGTAAATCTTAGCCACGCATGTATTTTGAGATATTATAGCTATTTTCAAAGTTTATGTATTTCCAATGTTTAAGTATGGATTTCAACTATTGATTTTGATTAGATCATGTATTTGATCAGCCATGTGGTTATGATTCAGTTTTCAAGGGTTAAGGCTATCAGACTAAGATTAATATCATGTGATGAAGTAATTTATAATTTTAAAATTTGTAGAACGAATTAGAAAGGGGTTTTCAAAGCTTTAATATTAAATATTTCTAGTTTTATGTAATTAAATATTATATTTTAATTAGAGAAAATGATAATGATTTAGAAGAAAGATCATATTTTAAGTATAATATTATATATATTATATGCATTTAATACGTACCTATGCCTTATGTGAAGATGATTTTCATTGCGATCACGCTCCCAGGTTTGGGTCATAACAATACTGTCAGAAGATAAAATGCAATTTTCCCTATAATTTACAACATACTATTCCAAATGGATAATATAATCACCTATCATATAATATTAAGTGATAACATAGTTGGCACCTCTCGGTCACTTACATGATTGTATGAATGTCCGGTGATAGCTTCATGATCTTTTGTGTTTGCATTTGAGTTCGTTTCGGTGGCAGCTCTGTGTCGTTTCGTATTCAAGTTTTTTTATGTTTAGTGGGTGGCTTCGTGCTTTCGAATTTGTGGTGTTTTTTTCGTTTTTGTGCGTAATTGGGGTTTTGTTTTGCTTTTGTTTGCACGTCTTTCACAATCGGTTTCTCTGTGGCTTTTTTTTTTTTTTCCTATTATTGACATCTTGATGTACTCTTTTGTTATTCTCTTTGAGAGTCTACCACTCAGTAACTATGGATTGGAAAAAAAAAATATGACAGGCAATAATTTTGGCTGAGATGTTAAGTGTTGACTATATTAATAACATTTTTTTTCAAGAGGATAGTAACATCATTTTAATAATCTTTTGGAAATTTATCTTTGCATTTAATTTCTTACGAGGTTTTAAGAGATTTAGATGAAATTGTACCAAAAAACAAAGGATTAAGATGAAATATGTCATTTATAGTTAGATGTTATCATTGTGTTTATTTCAACAATAATCACAATAACGGCGTAAAACAATGACTGTAATAATTATGAAATGGTGATAATAATAGAAAAAACAATAGTAACCATTATAATGACAACTGAACTGACGAATGAAGAAGATGAAGGTCAAATTTCCTGATATGATGGTTGATGACTTGCCAGTATATTAATTTCATCACGACGGGCAAGTCTGCGATAACCGGGTGTTCGATTGTCAGTTCTCATCTTCACATAATAATTATGTTATGCACTAGCTGGCGCAGGTAAATTATATAAACGTGAAAACAATCCACCAAGTTAATTTCTAAATTTTAAGAACTACGAAGTTATGAAGTTTGGCTTAAATAAATAAATAAAACAAGCAGAGATAATTTTTTGTTTTTTCAAAAATGGTTACTTTTTGAGGCGTCTAATTGTTTGTTGTTTTAGTAAGGTTATACTATTTTACATCAGCATTCTATTAAGGCATAGAGGTGCCAAACTGTTTGTTTCTTTTTCTCCGTTAGTTGTCTCAAATAAGATAACAATCTTTGACCCAAAAAAACAAAGGAGGAATTTGTGTTATTAGGATCAACCTTTATTGATTTGTGAGTTCAAAATGCTTTTCCTTCTATCGTACTCGCACATGTTTGTATAATTTAAGTTGTAATCTGATTCCACATGGCAAATAGTATAAAGTTTTGTAGATCAATCATGTTTTTGTTGTTTAACAGAAGGAATTCAACAATTCTAGATTTGTGTAATATTCCTTTTTTAAAACTAATATATTAGGAGATGAAAGGTGAGGATTAGATTCAAACTCTTAACCTCCTGTACCTTATTGAGATATACAGGAACCTATCACTAAATGATGGACTCATTTGTAAAAAAAACAGAAAGGCAGTATAACTAAAAGAATGATATCACAATCAAAATGATATGGCGACGTATATATAATATAAAATTGACATATAAACAGTACATTACGAATACTGCTCTGGCTTCTTCAAGCATTTGTTGGCCAGCAAATTTTGAATATAGTTCTTGTTTATTTTTCAGCAGATGGCTTCACATCATTAATTGTCTCCTTATTATCCAGCTATGTAAATGGATATTTAAAATTAGCATTGTCATTAAAGAAATAATTGCTTTAACTTTGATACAATCATATATTGTTGAATTAATTAAATGATTAACTCTTACCCTCATTATCTAAAAGGTTATGCAAATAAAATTATCTAATGTGTATTTGGGAACACGCCAAAAACAACATTTTTTTCATCCAAAAAAACAAAACTGTTAAGAAAAAAATCAAGTATATTTGGGTACACCTCAAAAATAAATTATAATAAAACAATATAATTTTATGCTGAAAAATAGCTTGTAAACACAAGCAATTTTTTTATACTTTTGGTTATAAGCAAAAGTTAATTATTTTAGAATTATGATATTTTTACCAAGTTAACCCCACATATCAAATACTATATAATATAAAAAATCATTTTATACGATTTCTAGCAATTTACTATACAAATCAATCTTTTTTATACAATCCAAACTAACTAGATTACCTAGAGACCACTTTATTAGTTAAGGTATCCAAACATAAATTGATTCTTACATAATCGATTATATAAATGATTATACAAATAAGTGATCATTGAAATAATTTTAATCTTATGGATTTTCCAAATACACACTTAATAATTATTAAGTGTGTATGGGAATTTAAAAAATTTAGGGAAAAGAGCATGTAATACTCACAAATTAATAAACGCTACTAACTACTAAATATTCTAATTGAATATTTAAACTACAATATATTTGTGTACATGTAAAATATTAGGCTGAGCAGAAAATTTGTCTCAGTCCAAGTAAGTATGTGCCTCTATCTCATCATTGAGTGAAAGGCCGTTTAGATAAGCTAGCAATCCTATTGGCAAACTATAATAATTTTTACAATTAAGCAATCTAGCTAATTTTACTAATTCCTTAACAAGAGCTGACCTTGAGCTTTAGTCATGTTGGAGTTTCAAACGTGAGAAATGAAAAGTATATAAGATGGAAGAATTCATAAACTAATTTATTGCATAAAGGTTTTAGATTAAAATATGATGTTTGACCTATTGTTGTAATTTTTTCACTTAGTCGGTTGATTTAAATTTCCCAGCAAGTGGTATTGGAGTTGATAGTTTGCATTCGACTTGATCAAGTAGTTGGAGGGAGAAAAGTTATACATTGAATCTATAAATGAGCATTTCTTATGTCAAAAGTCTTCTAAATAATGTAGAGGCAGATAATTTTCTCATTTAATCTATTGATTCAATCCCCCGTCCCTTTTGTTGGACACCCCTCCCCAAAAATCCCTCTTAACCTCTGGACTCAGCATTTTGCAGAGTTTTGGACGAAGAAGCTAGATGGAGCTTCATTGTTAGCCATGTCAGCTTTGGTGCTGGAGAAATTGTGTAAGAGGGCAATTTGAGGAATTTTACATAAGAAAAACCTAACCTTTTAGAATTTGTTTTAATTTTTTGATATACAAATATGTATTTTTAATATTACTAGATGAGAAAACAAGGAATAATTAAAAAAAAAGTAGAACCATGGAGATTTTGGAGCATGTCACTCTTAGATTTTGTCATTTTTTTGGTAAGTTAAAAATTTTGGGAGATGAAGCATATATTTTTGGTTTAAAACCCTCCCAACAAGTATTTTTCAGGATTTGAACTTGCCTTCATTCTTATAAAAAACCAAACTGTTTATCACGCGTTCAACAGTTTGTTGACATTTTGTCATGATTTTTACTAAAACACTTTGTTAGTGAGCTTAGTTAAATTAAATTGAATGACTAATTGCGGATATTATTTTAGTTTAAGAATTCAATTAAAGATTTAATAGTTAATAGTGTTTATTTATATGTGAATGAAAGTTTAATGGGGGTTAGATATGGCATTTTTCCTAAAATTTTATTAGATATAAACAATCAACTCATGAGAACGATATTTTGTTTTCTTTCTTTTTTATTTTTCTGTAGGAAAGATACATAATTTCTTGAAAAACAGATAAATTACAAAAGAAAAATAAAAATAAAAAATTAGAATACGCAGATCCAATTCAAATCAGTGATAGTAATTAAATCAAAGCTTAATAAAAGGTTCGTCCCTTTCTTTGGTTTAGTTCGATTACCCATATTTAGAGGAAAAAAACAAAATCATATATTTGACACGCGCTTTTGGCTATTTCTGCATTTGGCGTATATCAAATAAGAATATTTGAATTCCTTAAGAATCTTAGAGTAGTGTGAAAATAACAGCCGGTCGACATAGGCACATAGCACATTCCTAAACACTCCAATTCGGAAAAGAATACTGCAATATAGCTGTCAATTACGATGATGAATAATCATTTGGAATACACAAGCTAACTTATATACATGGCCCTTTGTTTCTCTTTAAGCATGTTTGCATCCCTTAGATTCGATCAGATTCAACCTTTCTCATATTTAGATGCCCTGCCACATTTTGCTATCACTCAATTCAAACGCATGCCGAATATAGATGTATAGCAGCAAAGACATGTGATGTATCCAAAAGCACATGCAATTGCGTGATAAACATTTATTAAACACTATCATTACATTTGGAAAACAACCATGCAAAAGCATCAGATCATACATACAAAATGAATGTCCTTTTCGCAATGAATCAGCTTATAAAGGAAATTCCTCCATGCCAGTTAAGGTAGAAGGAAAAATAGACACCTTTTGTTTGAACAATTTCCATGACTGGTAACTATATATCATCCACTTTTACTCTTTCAATGTCTAAATACATATAACCAAATCCTTCCTTCGTAAATCTTTTATTTTTTTTAATAGATATTAATTTGGTTTTAGATAAGGAAAAGAAGATACTCGATTCTTCCGATATGTTGAATCGTATAACTAATGAATATCAATTTCAAAGTCAAGAAAACATATATAGCTTACTGTATACACTATACAAAACGGTTTTAGCATGACACGTGACTCAAATCGAACTATAAGGTCGCTATGACATAGCTAGAATTACATATGAAAACTAGATCAAAGTCAATAAAACGTGCGTCATATACTCATATTGTACATGTTATTCAACCCCTTATATTGTTGTTCATGTATGCAAGTTTATTTCCCCCAACTAGTTATTGGATAATCATTGGGTAGCTTTCAATAATGGTTCATATATATACTTATAGAATAATAAGACTTAGCACAATTATTAACTAGTTAGACTCTTTAAATATCTAATTAGATATTCTATTCTTAGCATATGGAAAAAGTCCCATAACTAGATATTTACTCTTTAGAAAAACTCTTTTAAAATGATTATTATTATTCACAATGATAGCATGGGAAACCAATATATATATATATACACACACACAATTATAGTTCAAAATGAGCAGTTTGTTCTTCACTTACCACAACAGTGTGGGACTCTTTTGCGGTTGAAAAACCTGATGCTAGTAACAGTTCATTTGGTTCCCTTTCATATGGAATCAAATTTCGTGTGCTTAGAATCCGTTCCCAACTATACATGCATGGCACTGTTGTGATACAGAAACAGTTATACGAAACGAAGGTAGCCAACTTTTGTGTGGATTTTAGGGAGGGTGGGGAACAGGTAGTTGCATGCCCCTATATTGTTAGGACTGTCATTTTTGAAAGAAAATAATGCCACATTTGAAATGCGTTTTGTGATGTGTCAAAATAATAAAAATCTGTGTGTGCCCTTTGCTTTGAAATGTTGAAAAGGAAGTGGCGTGTAATCTGGATGCTGATGGGTAACCATGTCCTGGGACAATGAATATTAGTCGAACAAGTTTTGATGTCATGTGATGCTGGACTTTTTGTTAGTTAGGTTTTCCAACACCATTTTCTGGAGGGATAGAAGATCGATATTAGTTCACAACGAGGTTAACCCTTTCACAAGCCATGATTTTAATTGGTTGTATCCTATTACTGGTCAAAATTCTTTTCTAACTTTTTTTTCTTCCAATAATTAAATAATGCTTAATACTTATAAAGAGGAGTTTACATACAAAGGTATTTCACTTGACAAAATAAAAAATACAAAAACTACCAAGACTCGAAAACAAAATGTTCTTAGAAACATCTTTTAAGGGTTCCTAGATTAATCCCAAACAGATTTTGGGTGCGTTTGGATCGGATTTTGAAGGGAAAAATCACTTTTTTTCCAAATAAAACTTTTTATATATTTGCATAGTTTTTTAAAAATAATCAGAATATAAAAATTAGTTTTTAGTTTTTTTTTGTAAAATTTAAAAAGAATAGTTTATGGAAAAAATTAGTTTTCAACTTTTTTAGTTATTTATAAAATTTAAGTTTCATAATAATTTTTTTAAAAATCTGAAACAAATGCACCATTTATCTACATATTAGATGTATGAATTATGAAATTGTTACTTTTTTAGCCCATGCCTTTTGGAATTTATTAACAAAAATAATTATCTAAATCTAAATATTAAGGTAAATTGATTTATTAAATGAGTTACATATATAATTACGGAGTGGCATTTATTGCTTTTATTCTAATATTCCTAACCTACCCTTAATCAAG
Organism: Dalbergia oliveri; assembly: GCA_030441495.1. Taxonomy (NCBI): domain Eukaryota; kingdom Viridiplantae; phylum Streptophyta; class Magnoliopsida; order Fabales; family Fabaceae; genus Dalbergia; species Dalbergia oliveri. Next base: position 27,029,132 of record JAMLFY010000007.1, read on the forward strand.
AGTTGCGTTAACTCTTGTTTATTCTCACCTATGTTTAAGTTCAATCTCTTGTTTATCTTCATGTTCAAATGTCACCACTTTCCCTAAAAAAAACAACCTTCACCAAGCAGGCCCATGCACCCTCGTTTGGTGAAGTCACAAAGGTCTAGAACCCTCCTAGAAAAATAAGTTTCGCCTAGCGAGCTCTCAGTCTCGCAGTTAGAATGACCAAATTTCAGAACCATTTTGGAAGAAAATGACTCCACCTGGCGAGCTCATAAGCCTTGCCTAGTGAGATCACCAAGTTCCAAGCCTTTCCAGAAGAAAAGGGCTTTGTTTGGTGAGCTATCAGCTTGGCTTGGCGAAGTTCCTGTAGAACACTAGTTCTACATATTTTGCTATTCTTTTGCATCCTAGACCTTCAGCAACACGGGTGGAACCTCTAGAAACACATAGATCTAAGGTATTACATAAACAAAACTACAAACCTACAAATCCCAAATGAAAAGGAGGAGGAGAACACAAACCACTAGACCAGGCAAATCGCTAGTGGAGAAGCAGAACCCAAACATGAATCTCAGAGGAAGCAAAACCAAATGAGCGGTAGGTGCAGGGCGAAGTCACGATAGAGGAGTTGGAGTAAGCCAGAAGCATAAGGCATAACCAAACTCAAGTAGAGGCAAGCGTGAACAATGGCGGACCGACGATGAACTGAGAAGAAGCCAAAGCAGTGAAATTGCAGCGGCAATGGTGGCCTTATGTTAAGTGAGAGAAGAGAAGAGAAATTAAGGTTATTTCACTTTTGAGTGTTAGTGTTTTGTTTGTGTCAATTGTGTTTCAATGTGTATGAGTTTGAGTTTGTAATTTGAATTGTTACTGAATTGTTAGGATGTTAGTGAATGAGTTTCCATTTGTTTGAAAATGTCTAAAATGAATTGTGAAATTTAAGTTTCCAAAAAAACAAAACAATGAAAAAGGTAAAGGCCCAAAACCAGCTCGAACTCGCTTGGCTCGCGGGTTAAATAGGCAAGGTAATTTCAACCCACTTTTGTATGAGTTGTAATTTTGCCAGCCTAACCCACTATTTTGGTGGGTCAGTCAGGTTAGCTCACGAGCCATAACCCATTTTGGCGATTCTAACCACCGTCATCCCATACCCTTGCCCCAACTCCTACACCACCCCCCCATCTTGGCTAAAGAGTTGCAACGTAAAAAACACCCTCAAACACCACCAAAACCATGTCTTCTTCTCACTTTTATCAAACTCACCCACACCAAACCATCATAGCCTCCTCTTGATAGTGCAAACACCAAAAAAACCATCTATTACATGTTGAAACCACAACTCTCCTTTCAACTCCAGTAGCATTGCCCTCTCTAAATAATTACAATAAACAAATTAAGGTTGTGTTTATCAAGGCCCTAACCCCTTGCTTAGATTAAGAGAAAAGGATAAAAAGAAAGGAATTGAGAGGAAAGAAAATAGGAGACTTTGAGATTTTCCTTTCTTAAGATGTGAGAAGAAACAAGGAAGATTGACATGGGACCCATATAAACTTTTCTTTTCATATTAAATAGGAGAGAACTAAAATAGAGAAGAGATTTTATATAAAATAATAATTGCAACCTTCTAGTACCTTTTTCAATTATATGGTTCATTTTCATAATTTTTTATATTTAATTATTTTTTTCATACAAGTTATTATATCTAATTTATAAATAAATTAGAAATGCAAAGTGTAAGGAAATATTTGTATTATATTTTATTAAGGGTAAAAAGAGTCATTTAATATGGTTACATTTTCTTTCTTCATATTTTTCTCTCCAAGCAAATAAAAGAAAGAAATTATATTTTCTCATTTTTTTTCTATTTTCTCTTCATCAATATCATGCAAGAACTACAAAGAAAATGAAGTTTTCTCTTTATTTTTTCCTTCTCTTTTTATTTCTTTTCTTCTAGTTCCCTTCTTCCTATTTTCTCAATCAAGCAAAGGGCAAAGGCAAAGTTTTTTATTTAGGTTGTGTTTGGTATGTAGATAGTAAAAATGAGAAAGAATTTTCATGAATGAGTTACTGTGTGTAAAATAGACATTATGGAGCGCATCCATGAATTTTTCTCTCATATTTTTATCCCATATCAAGACAATTTTTATGTTTTTAATACACTCGTTTATATGGTCAAGTTGGCAACACCATTTTTTTTTTCATTTTTTGTGACTTAAATATGTTTTTGATCCTTAAAAATTAAATGAATTTTGAGTTTGGTTCCTAATTTTTGTTGTTGTTTCGGTCCTAACATTTTTCAAAGCTGTTTAGATTAAGTCTCCATTGTTAATCTGTTTGTGTTAAACGTTGAACGGGCTAACGGAATGCCATTTCATCCAATTTTATATGACAATCACTAAGCCCTACGTTACATATGATAATCTAATATGTAAAAACACTCACATAAGAACCCATTTGACCCGACCAAATAGTCGACCTTACCGACTTAATAACTCATTTTTAAGTAAAATTTCAACATTTGAGATTATGATTTACAATTTTGATTGTTGGTTTCCTTGTAGAATTAGATGTGTGATATTTTGTTAGTCAGCTTAATATTTAATAGAGACAAATTAATGATAGAATTAAAGCCAAATAATTTTAAAAATATTTGGATAAAATTAATTTTTTTAAGGAACCAAATATATACTTTTTTACTTGGCAGTGTTGTTTAGTTAACGCAACATTATTGTTAATATTTGGTCAAATGTTCTAGTAATAATTAGTTTATACTAAAGGGCCCACGTGTCTATATCTAGAACCTTTTTGCAGTCTTGGGTTTTTTTTTTGTGTTTTTGTTTTTTTTGATTAGTTGTAGTCTTGGGTTGTTATAGAGGAAGACAACAAAGCAGCATACCGCGTAGGTTTCCATTTGTAAATATATACGTGTGTCAATATATGCATATGATATATACAGACAATTGAACCCAATATTTGGCCATTATATATTTTTAGTAATATATACGTATATTAGATAAACACAAACGTTATCAGAATTTTATATCTAAAATAATTTATCATAATTGTTAACTTTTAAATGAATTATTAAATTATATCCCTTTATTTCATTCAATAGAAGAAAAAAATTAATAATAGACCAAAAAAAATTCAATAGCCTATATATGAAACCGATGCTCAAAATTAAGTGAAAATACAAAATTGTTTTGAAAATAAGTACTTTATTAATTGTTTACGATCCGCTTTCTGTAGTTTTTATATTTGCATATACAAGAACAATACGATAAAACTGGGGTTGCAGTCAATCCACCACTGAAGCTCTAATCTTATTCACAACAATAATAGTATTCAAACCCTACACACACCAACTATTTTGTTTGTACTAAAGCATGGCATAGAAATATTTCTCTAATTAGAGAATTCCATGTAGCTAAATTTCCTTGCCATAAAATACCTAACACTTAGGATGCCAACTATTTACCATGTAATACGACTACAGTTACAATATGCTACCACGTAAGAGACATCAATATTCTTTTTGGCAACCACCATTATCAACTACTAGCCTATGTGGCCTTGCAGTGACAATGACTTACGCCTAAAGACCCTAGTGGCTCATAAAACAAGGGGATGGAGCACAAAAGTTAGGGCCTTTTTTTGTGGGGGCACAAACGCTCAGCTGTGTGTGAAGAGCATGTGTGTAAGGCTAAGCTCGTGGAAATGCAATGAAATGAAAACAAAATTCTTGACGCCGGATTTATATTAAGTCCAAAGATTGAGACATTTCTGTATAGTTACCATGACCCTTTTTCCCTTGCACAAGTTGGGGAAATATACGAGTTTGTAACATGGGTTTGATGTTGAGAGTAGTTGGGGGATTAGAGAGTGCTTATATCGTTATTCCACACTCTCTTTTGTCTTTATAGCCCCCACATCGCAATTAGTCTTTCCATACTTCAAGCCTTTGATTTAGTTCATCGCCAACGTAGTCTCCACTCTGCATTTGTACACTACTTCATTTGGGTCATTTAACCTTGAAATTGCTTGTTCGATCTTAAGATATGGATGTTGATGTACATATCTTTTTGCAACGGTATACAAATGTCTAATTTGAACGTTTAAGTCGTTTTTTTTTTTTTTGGTTTTGAAAAAAATATATTCTTGTTTAATTTCGGCCACTAGCATTTTAAGCTCTACTTTAATAGGATGGTTTTTGTAATGTGGATGGATGAATTTCCTTAAAGGGCTGCGTCGAATTACCTCATGCCTTGGACAAATTTGATACAATCAATCAAACTATTGACTTATTAATTAATAAAACATGTTTAGTCCACTAAAGATTAAATTAATAGAAAAATGCTCTAGAATGACATGAATCCATGTGCCACTTTTTAATGTAATGAAAACATTTTGACGAGTTTTTCAGTAAGCTAGGAAATTAATGTTTATTCTTGGTGGCAGGGTCTCAAGTTACAGCTACCAAGTGCAGAGGTAAGGCATTGTTACGGATAAAATTAAGAATGGACCAATACGTTGGAAGAAAATGAGGAGGTCTTCCCCGTGTGGACTTTAACCCCTTCTAATGTTCAAATAATTTGAACTGAAGAGCAAGAAAGTTGTGCTCATTAATTAAAGCTAGGGCCCTATGGCCTATTCTCCAATCCAACTAATTTCGTTACTAAGTCTGATTATAAGGTTAATTAATTTCTAACACCAAGAGAAGAAACTGTCTCCTTCTATTAGACAACTTCTTAAGGTCCATAACAAAACATTTTTAAGAAAAAGAAAATGGAACAATTCTTCAGGGTCACCTTCAGACTTCAGTAACTTTTTTTTAAAAAAAATAATTTACTCAAATTTCTCACTCAAAGATTGTATGAAATTAAAAAGATCCACTAAAAGACTGCCAAAATGATAAGGAACCATAGGGGAAACATCAAGTCACCAACACTGACTTGCATATGCTTTACAAAATTAATCAAATGTTTACACTGCTGATATATATATACACACATATATTTAAATAAATTTTTGCATGAACACAAGTTTAACACTTCATATTTAGATATACTTACAATAATATAAATGAATATCACCAACTTTATTTAACATATATTTTTTATTTATGAATCCTACCAATTTTATTGTAAGTGTGTTTAGGGATGGGTCATTAAAATTGTGCCTATATACATTTTTTTTTTGTATATTTATATTTATATATATATTTCAGTCTAAATCAATTTGGCATAACAAACAGCTCTTGAAGTTCATCATGAGCCACTTCTTAATTCTGCCATATAAATGTATGAAAAATTTTATTTAATACCCGACGTTCCATATATACTAAATCATCATTGCTGACCTTGTGGCGACATATAAATGGACAAATTAATGCTGCTATGCAAGTTCATCAATAAATTTCAACATAGGACGTCTGGTAGTGCATTTTATATGGAGAAATATCAATGCTATTATTGTGAAGAGATGCCAAATTTTGTCAGTACACTGAAAAAACTTCGTACGTCCTAGCCGCTCATCAGGCCTAGTGAGAATACAATATGCCACAAATGTCAAATACCCAGTACACTGCTTTCTACTTTATTGCCTAAATAGGATTACGGATATAGAAAATTATATTTAACAGCAATGATCTATCTAGAACAAGATACCTTTTAAGCATAAGAATCACTTGTAGCTGCTTTTCAACATCATGTGTATCATGCAAGGATGACTTAAAACGAAGTTAGACAAACCAACATTCCTCATTAATATCAATAGGATCTTGGCACCATATCAACCAGCCATAAAATAAGTTGATCAGCAAATAATTAATGCACCAGCAAGATCAGACGCGTGATTAGTTAACAACTAATTAGCATTTCATGAGTTTGTTGTTCCTCAAAAACATATAAATTGGTGGAACCATAACGGATTTTAGTCACTTTCAGAGAAGAAACAATGTGATCCCATTGCCTCCTAGAACACGAAGCCACTTTCATTGGACTAAAACCATTTGACACCCAATATTGCAAGAAAACTGGCTTCCAATATTTGTGGGCTTAGCATGAGAAAAGGTCCACGCGTCGTTTGCTTAGTTGGACTTGACTTGCTAGCTCACACTCACACACCATATAGTACAACCTTTTAGAAAGAAAAAAGCCAAAGTTACTAGGAACAAATTAAAGATGTTTCGAAATTAGACGGTATGGCTGTAAAGTTTGGCGTAAAGTTGAATCAAATTAGTCCAGATACAGTGCCCAAATTAGAGGAAAAATGACACCGATTAGAAAGGATCTTTATGGCTGAGAAAATAATTAATTTGCAAACATGCACCATTTCCATTTTATATTAATTGAATGCACCTTATTCAGACACTTAATTAGTACTCTACACATTATAGACTTTGAGCAGAAGAAGACCAATTGTGGTTACTTTCTTGTTTCTGATCATACAATTATAGCATTTATGAAAACAAAGACAAGACAAAAAGATCTGCGTGCAACTTACTGGTTAGCACAGTACAAGTTCCACTGAAGTTAGTAGAAGTTGTACAAACACATGCAACTAATAGGATGCTTCCATATCCTGTTCTCTGATCATAGAGTCCAATAAAGTGAATTATTCTTTTTTTATTATTATTTCACAATTTTTCTGACCTATGCCAGAAAAAGTAGTGATATATGTGAATGCTAGGAACTATATGCACCATGTCAGTCAAAAAAAAAAAATGGTTGGATAGCACTTATGTATATAGTCCCATGTTGCTATGTCCCATTTCAACTAATCAACTACCAAGTTGTGAGGATGACATCCCATGTTATTGCCATTATCTCAATCTGGTTTTATATTAGATATTTCAAGCCACATTGTTGATCTCTCCAGAAATCCAATCAGAACATTTGATCCTATAGTTTTTGATGGAAAGATTAAATAGTTACCAAATATTAACACTTGAAGTACAAGGTGATATTTGATCCCATTTCAATGCATGTTTACAAAGATTTCATCGTCCTCTTCTTCACCTTTTATTAACAGTATTAAAGAAAGGAAGAAGAGCCTATAAAATAAGCATATATATGTATAGGGACTAAAATTAGCAGTTTGTGACCATGACATATGATAAAGCTTTAAAAAACATTCATTAAGATCACATTTTCTCATTATTTCTACTCACATGAATCATTATCATTTTATGCACCTTTTTTCACAGTTATCATGATCTTGAAGCCAAGAAACGACTTCTGTGGTCGCGGCTATAATTAATGAAGAGCTCTTAATAAAGATTATCCTGTTTAAAGTAGAAAAATGATTGGTATTTTCATGCTGTCAGGGTCAGGTCAAACAATAAGACATTGTACCTCAAAATAAAATGACAATTCGAAATTAAAATGCAACGCTGACAGAATATAATTGCAGTTCCAAGCAAAGGAAAGTAAATTGTGTGTGGGCTGAAAGGTAGGCCTTTAATGTTAGAGCATACTGGAGACACTGAAGCACACTTCAAAATTATTTAAGACCTTTCTGAGAACGGGATACTAGTGGAGTAAGTTTGGCAACTAAAACTGTAAGGCAGGTGTCCCCATTTTGACAAACTCTAGATTCTCTTGGTTGAGATAGTGTGCATATTGTTCTGATTGACAATCTCTCTCCCTGTCCACATGACAAATGATAAGATCAAAATATCTTACCATTAAAGCCTTTAGTGGGGCACAAGGCAGAATCTAAAACATAATGTCATTGTGCAGGTAATTAAACAATTCTAAAGAAGAAAAACACAGAAAAAAGTCATGCTAATCATTCAAGTTGATCATATATGGTAGGCTCAACAAACATGGTAATCTGGTTAGTGGTTGTTATTTCTAGAATTGTCATTAAAAAAAGAAAAAGAAAAAGATGTTTACTCTTAAAAGCTTAGATTGTATTTTATATTTGATGACAAAGTTTTCTTTTGGTTTTCTGGGATTATACAATTCATTTACAAAGTCAAGTCACTAGTCTTTTTTTTTCTTTCATGTAATTAACTGGCTGCTAATTATGCTTTGTCATGTTAATTTGATAAACTAAGGCTACACTATATTCTTAGTCACGATTTCCACATTAGACTAATTTCTTGAGGTACTTTGAAGCATGAATTTCCTTCATATATAGTGTTACTACATATAAATATATATGTACACAATCCAAAAAAGAATATGGTACAATTAATCAAAGTGTGTATTTAAGCATCTGATCATAAACAAGAGAGGGGGCACAGAGAGAGATTTGTCATTCCAACCAGAAGTTTATAAAATGATTGCCGACATTGCATTAAGTGCCTTTTCCCTTTCTTAGAAAGGAAGAGAACCTAAATCATTGAACATTTCAAAAAGATGTTAAAAGCAATTTATGGAAATTTGCAAGCCGGAAAGCCCAATATTCTGGGTTTGTGGTTGCTTGCAAATGCTAAATGAATCAAATTTATTCAAGATTTTGTGTCAGATTACTGGGTCCAAAAATTATACACCATGGGAATCTCATAATAGAGCCCCAAAAGAAGCATAGTACATAAGATTTAGCCACCTCTTTTTTTCCCCATTAAAGCTTACCATACCTCATCAAAGGACCAAACTAATCCAGCTTTCTCTGTAATGAAAAATCATTAGGACAAAGAATTAAAGAAGTAGAAAAATTAAACAAAGTCTAGCTTTTGGATAGCAATGGACTTCGGCTTCTATTATGAAGGAAGCGCCAAAAAAGTACCTCATGGAAGATGCTCCCATAACTAATATTGTCACATCAAATGAAAACATTTCGCTACGTAAAGGGGAAGAGAGTTAAGATTCCAAATGCTGTGTTCTTGGACAAGGGAACTTTTAGAGAAAAAAAAGTAAAAGAGTATATTTAAAAGGAAATGTTGGGTCATACTACTTTATTTCATCCAATGATCATATGATTATTGTAAAATACTTTTTATATATATATATATATATATATATATATATATATATATATATGTGTATCATTACTCTATTTAAAATGAACAGAAAAAGCATAAAAATTTTGTGCTTGTGTGTAACAAATATGGCATAGTTTTGGTAGGTAAATGTAAATCACATCAAGATTAACGGCGATCTAGTTTGTAAGATTCTTATTTGATGGGGTATAAGCAAGGCAGAGGCACTCTTATCTCTGGAAGTTGAAAGATTGATTCCACGATTTAAATAACTATTGCATCAAGGTTTACTCTCCAGTTAAAGAACGAGTAATGCTATATTTTCTGACAAGATTGCTAGAGTTGTTTGATTTGAATTTTCAGTTTTTATTTTTCAGTGTTTTAATTTTTCATATTTTGTGAAGGAAATATTAAAAATTTTAAAAATTACAAATTTCAATTTTTAATATTTTCTGAAAATTGAAAACAGACCATAAAATTTTGAATAGAAAACAATGATGGATGTTAGATGAAATGAAGTGTTATGGTCCATTTACTCATTTGAGGGTCAATGTATAATACACCACATCATTTTGACAAACAAATTCAGGCAAAGATTATTGGCATTTTCCTTAGAGAACATAATATTCATGATGATTAGTGCTCTGGCAATACCTGATTTGCAGTCTATCATTCACTGTTTCATTATTATTATTATTATTTGGTGTAAAGTGTTCTGCCGACTAGCACTGATCCATTCCGTGGCTAGGCATTGAGAGACAAGAATAAATTTTGGATCCGTTGCATCAAGTATTTAACCACCTAATCTGCTTTTCCAAATGGAAACATACATGAATCATGAACTGTAAAATATTTTGCTTGGAACTAAGGCTAACTTGTGTGCACACACCAGCCCTTCATGGCTGATCATATAATAGAGATAAATGTCCTTTTACCATTTTTACCTTCTACAGTTGCATTGCTTGAAAACAAGCAACTTTTTGAAAAGAGAAGGATGATTATCTGTAATATTCTTTGCTTCATAAAGCGCTCAAAATCAACATGGGTCTCGAACCTTCTCTCTAAAAAATTTACTCTCCTCATCAATGTCTTAGGTTCCAAACCCAATCGATCGATTCAATGATTAACCGAGGTCAACCATTACAAAAACAAAGCTGAACCAAAAATAATAATTAAGCGACGTAAATATTTTTTAGTATGTAATTTTAATCACCATTATCCCTGTTTTTTTGTGTCTAACCTATGAGATAGTCCTCCACCTACAATTTATGACCAACTCAGCTTCTATAATCCCTGTACTCATCGCTAACTTGGAGCGTAAATGACTCACTTGGTGCTAGGTGGGAATCTAATCACCATGTAAATGTTCATTTTGATTTATGAAATTATAAAAATTTTCAATTTAATCTTCTAAAATTATAAAATGTTATTAAATTAATTTTTTAATTAATTCATTTTTATTAAGATTCTCTACGCATTTATTTTATAATCTATATTTCGATGATATATATCATAATTTTCAAAATACCCTTAGGTTAAATAATTGTGAGGAAAAAGTCAAATAATCGAGGAATAATTTAATAATTATGCTTAATAATTGTGATTCCCAAATCATGGGAATATTTACTTACCTTCAACTTTTAGAGAAGAAACTAAATCATTAAAACTCATTTTTTTTTTTTTTTTTCTTGTTGGCATTATTCACCCAATTGCAATTGTTTCGGTTAGTTAATTCAATTAGTTTTTTTTTTAGGATGCATTTGTATTAAAACTATCATAGGGACTAATTTGAGTATTTTTATTCACTAAATTGATAAATTTTGTCAAAACAATTTTATATTTACATTTTAGCAAAAATGAAATTTCATTATTTTTCTAGGATGCATTTATATTAAAAAGTTTGATTTTTATGTATTGAATTTTACAGTCAAACAATTCTATATTGACATGTTAGCAAAAATGAAATTTTAATTTATTATTTAAAAAGTCATGCAAATAAGATGATTTGATTGACAATGCATAAAAATTAAATTCTTAACAAAATGTTTCTATGATGTAATTTTTTTGGAACTTATTCATAAATTAATTTTTTTTAACATAAATAAAATAGGATAAATTATGTTGATCTCTCATGAGATATGATGAAATTTAATATGGCTTCCCTCCATTTGGTGGGTGATATTGAGCTTCATTGAACATATTGTTCAATAGGCAATGAAGAAGAATAGAGTAGTGTAATGATTTCATAAATTTAGATACATTCAAAACAAATTTTACAAATAGAAAGGAATTATAATGAATTTCACTAAACATTGGAGAAGGCAATGTAATTTGCCCTTAAAAACTCTAATTCTTTTAGATTTTAACTTCTTTCAATTATAGGTTTATCTTTATATAGATATATTAAAAAATAACTTTTTCCTAAAATTAGTAAAATAAACTTAAACAAATGGATGCTTAATCTACAATTAGAATTTGCGCACTTTTTATTATCGTCTGAATTTGTACCATTGTTTTTAAAATGGCCCGTTGAAACTATCCCGAATTGAAGACCCAAAAAACATAGATAAATAATTTCCTGGACCGAAATAGCAATTAGAACCTTAAATCACATGGGTTTTTCTAACTCATAACCCAATAGAATAAAGATTAATTGTGTCCAAACAGTGGTTTTATTTATTAGTAAGAATGTCCAACAGTGTTCAACTACACCTACAACAATCACGATGAGGGCATTCACTCCCCAAGGCCAAAAATTGCATAAAAAAAAAAAAACAAAGTGCAGTTGCTCCATAATAGTTGAGTAAACCATCCTAGCGTTTTTGATAAATATAGATTTACAAGGATAATCACGACCTAAACCAAAAAGAGACTCAAGATAACACTTGTATCTAAGTTTTTTTTTCAAAAGCACGACCAAAAAAAAGTTTTGAAAGCAATCTTATCTTAGTTTGATATAGAATTGAATGAAATGGATATGATAATTTGATGTATCCAGTACAATCGTTTGAGTACCTTATACACGCATGCATATTAAAATCGATAATAAATGAATTGCAACAGGACCATGTTGTTCACTTATGCAGTGACATCAATTCATCAGCCAATATCACACTCGGCAACTCTTAGCACATTTGCTTCACGATTTACACAATTTATTTATTTATTTGCCTTTTTGCAATATTAATCTTAGCACAACCTAAGTTGATTATGCTCTTCAATGATCTTTGCTTCTTCCTGTCTGCATTGGTACTCATTGCTCAATCATTTTCGATACTCTGATCTTTGTATTCTGATTTATTGATTTGGTTCATATTACAGCATTAGTGGCACATACACTTTGTATAGGAGTGCTCGCTCCCAACATTTGTTTTAGCACCTCGAACTTTCTGTATGGGTTGAACATAATTAAAATTTGGGTTCAAATAAGATTTGTTCATAGAAAGCTGAATGTCAATGTTTCATCTGGATGAAGAATAGTCACATAGTATGCAAGAGTGTGTACAATCACAACCGTAGCTTATGAAAGAGTCACATAGCATGTATGTGTTACCTTTCATGTGTTTAACATGCAAGTGGCATCACTATTAACATTATATCTTATTCCGACGGTCTAACAATACATGGAACAATTACAACAGAACGCAATGAACTACAAATCAAAAAATTAGTTCTTTTATATTTTCTTATTCACATAATTATGCAATGTGAATAGAAAATAGATACAAACATTATAACTGAATGGGATTCTCTTCAAATCTGTAAAGCTCAATTGAAGTATCAATATCTTTTTCTTTTTTTTTTAACATGATCTTATACATAAGGAATATGATTATCTAATTGCATTTCATTTATTTCTTGGAGAACTACATCATCCAGATTCCATCTATTCCTTGCTCAGGATTTATTTCTTTCTACCAACAATCAAGGATAAGAAAAGGTTCAAATGGCTGCTGGTTCAGAGAAAGAGGCTTGAAACAAACTCTAGAGTTTACAGATAGATTCAAGAGAAGTGACTTTCAGAATACATGTATTCAGCTAGCACAATGTGCAGTTCAGGAGATCCACTGCTATTTCCTCCATATTCAGCAGAGCACCTGAATGCGATGACAAGAAAGCCAGTAATATTACTCGGGAACCCCATTATTATATTTAAAGTAAACAAGCATAACTTGTTATGCTGAACATAGCTAGTTTTGTGAAGCCTCACCTGATAGCAGCTTTTAAGAATGAGGAGCAGCCCATTCTTTCAGATGCCTCAATACCTGGCATAGATACCAGAAGTAACCAATAAAGTTAAACCATTTAAACTATAGTTTACAACACAGATAGCAAGGGAAAGTGTTAGACATGCCATTATTGGAGCCATCACAACCTCCTCACAAGGCAACAGACAAAAATCTAATAAAGTTATATGCCTTAATAAAGATTATAAAACTATATCTGGAAAGACATTGAAATAGAAAATGTATAACCTGCCTGCCCATGAGTCAACTGAATGCATGCTCCTGAATGTGGCATGTCTAATGCTTCAGAGTACCTCTTGGCAGAAACATTTCTGCAGCAAAGCATGTAGATTTTCATCAAACAATGCCTACAACTTAACTGATCAGCATATTAGTTAATGCAGAGTTGACCAAAACGATGGAACTCATCAACATTTTTCTCAGACGACTTCAACAAGCACAGATCTATATGCATGATAATACAAAAGTACATTTTACAGATTAAAAGAACAAGAAGTTTTATCAGAGAACAAAAAGGATAATTACAACATCAGAGGGTACAATTAAGATATATCCTATATGAAACCAGAAAATACAGAAAAACAGATCAAGTAAGTAAAGCTTGCCAACTTTGTATACCTAACAAGGAAAACCGTCTAAGAGATTACAGGAAAAAAATATATCCATGAAAATTCCAGAAATCCTCTCCAACTATAGGCACCAAATAACATCATTCATTGTGTACTGCCAAAGAACCTTAAACTCTAAACTGGCCTATAAGAATATACTCAAATTCTCAGGGAACATTCATTATTCATCAAAAATAGCAAAAGTCTACACCGCATGAAATTACATTATCCAGTTCCCAAAAGGAACTGAGTTGATATCAAAATTTATGGTATCACTATTCTCTCCACTAAATCCATTCACATTGATGCTTGAGTTCCACATTGCTTAAAATATGACCTAGATAGCCTTTATAAGAGCTTGGACAACCCTCCCTCCATGAGCTAGCTTTTGAGGTTGGGTTAAGCCCACTCAATTCTAAGAGATGCTAAAATCTTCCTTCTATGAGGCTTCAAAAGAAGAGCAATTCCATGTTATTTTACTAATTTGCTACCCTAATAAGCAACTGACTAACTGTTTATATATGAGCTAATCTCACAAAGTATGCACTTGTAGATGAAAGAGAATGACTATGGCAAAATTAATTACTCAGTGATTTAAAATAGCAAAGAATGTACACTTCTCTTGAAGAATAAAGCATGTAAATTTGACAATAACTTTCTCCAATTTATCAATGTTCTGCATTTCACAGCACAAGAAACAGGAAATATGCGGAGAGTGTAAGGTTGTGCAATTGCCATTACTCTAAGACAAAATGCTCTATAGTGCCAACAAAATAAATGCCAAAAAAAATACTCGCAGCACAATAGTAATTGAGAAGAAAAATTTTAGGCACTGCATGACAATACACAGGCAAAGAAAATGCGTAAAACACAATCATATTTATTTTAAATGTAATTAGTACCTATTCTGCATTCTTCTTACTCTAAACCTTTATATGTTAGGAGGGGAAAAAGCCAAAAAAATAAAAAATAAAAAACGCAAAGAAATCAAAGCATTGCATATATGATTCAAGCAAACCCCATCTCCCCTTCTTTCCCAATCATTCAAAAACATGGTTTTTCAGCCAAATGCAATGCTGGGTGCTGCAGCAGAAAAACATTAAAGCAAAATTCAATTTTTTTACATCCTTTATTTTATAGGAGAATGGGATCCTTACATGAAATAATTAATTGCCATTGCAGCAAGACCACCCCTAGAACGTGACTCAGCATTATGGTCATCCGGAATCCAAATGCTAGGATATGTTAGGCAGCCTTCGATATGCTTTTCGCCTCTTCAAGAGCCCATCCATTAGCTTGATATATGCATATTTATTTAAACTAACTCCTTTCTGTTCTGACTCTTGAAATAGTTTCATTGCCTCTTTGTACTTCCCTTGAGTACAAAAATTACTTATCTGCTCTGAGTATACCATATCATCACCTGAACCAGGCATCTGGTAAGTGTCTTGACTTTTCATATCTGGCCCTGTCTCTACAAGTTTTGACATCAATTTCTCGGCCTCCTCAGTTCTACCAGCATCAGTAAGCGCACCAATGATGGCATTGTAAGTATATTGGTCAGGCCCCAATTTCTTCCTCTCCATTTCGGTCATGAGATCAAACGCGTCCTCTAGTCTCCCTTCTTTGCAAAGGGCAGAAATCAATGTGTTGTATGTAACTACGTCAACGGGCTTCCCTTTAGAGATCCATGAATTAAAAAGGTTAAAGGCCTTCTCGAGCATCCGCTCTTTACAGAGTCCTCGAAGAAGAATGTTACAGGTAATGACATCTGGCTTGAATGATCTCTCCACCATTTTGTTGTAGAACTGAAATGCTTTCTCCACTGCACCCTCCCAGCAGTAACCATGAATAATTATGTTATATGTAGCTTCATCAGGGACCACACTGTTGCCTAAGAGCTCATTCAATTTATCTAGGGCCTGGTCAGTTTTTCCAGAATGGCATAACCCCCTGATTATAGTGTTATAAGTGACAACACTAGGAATAATCCCCTTCTCCTTCATCTCATCCCAAAGCTTCAGTGCTCTGCCTGCCTGTTCATCCTTAAAGTATCCCATGATCAGAGTCCCATAGGTCACCTCATCAAGAATATAGCCTCGCTTCCTGGCCTTCATCGTCAATTCATATGCCTCTTCAAGCTTCTTCTCCATACACATAGCATGCAATATGGTGTTGAGAGTAAAAGTATCTGTCTTCAATCCTCTCCTTCCCATCTCATCCATCATCCTAAACGCCTCTCCCAGCTTCCCCGCTTTACAATAACCATTGATCATGGTGTTATAAGTAAAGCAATCCGTGAAAAACCACTTTCCACCATCTTCGCCACGGTTTTCTCGGCTTCATCCATCTTACCTTCCTTACAGAACCACTTAACCATTATATTGTGAGTCACTGCATTCGGCCCGACTCCCTTTCCCTTCATTTCCTCCACCAACTTAAACGCCTCCGCGCTACCCCGCCACTCAAAACTCCCATCAATCAAAGTATTGTAAGTAACAACATCCGGCAACAGCCTAAAACTCTCCATCTCATCCCTAAGCCTAACCGCCTCCTCGATCTTCCCCTCATCACACAAACCCCTAACCATCGTATTATAAGTCCAAATATCCGGCAGCATGCCGTTCCTCCTCATCAATTGAACAACCTCAGCAGCATCCTTCAACCACCTCAACCTACAATACCCATGAACCAATATATTGTACGTGTTTCTATTAGGAACCACCCCGCTGCCCTTCATCTCATGCAGAATCTCCCTGACCCTACACAACTGACCCTTCTTACACAATGCATTGAGAATTGTATTGTAAGTGACATTATCCGGGGAACAGCCAAACTCACCCATTTGGTTCATGAACCTAACGGCGTCACCGAACTTGTTGTCAAGGCAGCAACCGTTGATCAAGATGTTGAAGGTGTTGGTGTTGGGGGTGACGCCGAGTCTGACGGCGTCGTGGAAGGCTTGTTTGGAGAGGTTGATGGAGTGGGAGGAAGGGTTGTGCTTGAGGAGGGAGGAGAGGAGGGTGTTGAGGGTGAGGAGGTTGGGGGGGAGGCGGAGGCGCTTCATCTTGAGGAAGAGCTGGAAGGCGAGGTTGGGGTGGTTGGAGAGGGCGTAGGCGGAGAGGGAGGTGTCAAGGAGGGGTCTGATGGGGCGGTGGCGGTGGCGGAGGAGGAGGGAGTGGAGGGAGTGGTGGGGGTGGTCGGAGGAGATGAAGGAGAGGAGGAGGGAGTTGGCGTCGGCGAACTTGCGGTGGGAGAGGAGGGAAGGGAGGAGGGCGAGGAGGAGGTCCGGGGAGGAGGAGAGAGTGGGGGAGGAGGAGCGGAGGAGGTTGAAGAAGGAGAGGAGGGTGGAGGGGGGGTGGGTGCGGCGGAGGGAGGAGAGGAGGGAGAGGACGATGGGGAGGGTGAGGCGGGGGATTAGGGGCTGCAGGGCTGGGCGGGGGTCCTTGTGCTTGTGGGTGGTGAGGATGCTGGTTAAGGTTTCCAGGAGCTGTTGGGGTTCTGCTGTGCTGCTTGTCGTCATTTTTGTGTAGTGAGTGGTGGATTTAGGTGTTGTTGTTGGTTGTGGCATTTGCAATGCAGCCAGCCAGCCAGCCAGCCACTGTAGTAGACTGACTGGGTTGGGAAGGAGGAGGAGGAGGCAGGCAGAACACAGATATGCCCTCTGTTCTGGCTGACCGAGCCCAGGTTGTGTTTTTATGTTGCGATGTCGTTTTGATGAGTAGTAACAACTAACAATTTCGTTCGGTGTAACAACTGGGGTAATATGGAAATTTCAAAAATTATTTTTAGGGAGGTGATTGTAATTTCACTCACTCACTTTTGGTGCTCATTAATTTTTAATTTAATCTAGTCGCTGGGTCTGAGAGAGAGCATCAATCAAAGGAGAGGAGGAGAAAGCCAGTGAGTGATTCCCATTCTCTCTCTGTTTGTGTGTATCTCTCTCTCTCTCTCTCTCTGTGTGCTGCAGCGAAGCGCTGGGCGGCAATGGAGGAGGAGGCTAAGGTGGTGAGGCTGAAGGCAATCGAAGCAACTCCTTCGAGCTTCCAAGACTACGGTCAGGTCATCGAGGCTTCCCCTGACGGCCAGGAGTTCGGTCCCCATGATGCTCAATTGGAGCTCTCCAAAGGAATTCCCAGGTTCTCTCTCTCTCTCTCTCTCTCTACTACTCTTCAATTTTTATCGATTCTCAAACAAGCTTCAATTGTTATCTGCTTCCTCTTGATAACTAAACTCTCTCTTCTTGTGTACTTTTCTTCTCTGCTAATTGAGATTTTGAAACCTTTTTTTTTTGTCTTTCGTTTGTTTGTTGGGGCCGCAACTGTGGTAGCTTTATGTAGCTATTTATGGTTAAGTTTTCACTGTTATTGGAGGGGTAATTAACAATTGATTGGTTGGTTGACCTTTTATCAGATTAATCTATGCTATTGCCAAACATCGATTTATAACATGGTCGATAGCGATTAGATTGCTTAATTATCGAGCTCCAACTTGTTGGAATCACTTTGTGTTTGTCAGGTTCTACATTATGCGTATTGAAAATCGTCCACTAAGGTTTTCAAGTATTACACATCATGCAAGTGTGACTCAGTGCCTTGGGTCTGTTGGTGGCCATGCTTGGTATCTTGGAGTGGCCAAGCCATCCATTGTTGATTCCAATGAAATCAAGGATGACACCGGCAAGACGAAGAAGGTTGTGCAGTCACGCTTTGGCCATTCGTATGTGCCTCCTCCCATTGAGCAAGTCCAAGTCTTCAAGGTTGCAGGCTCCAAATTTCTTAAGCTTAATGTCGGCACATGGCACGCTGGCCCTATATTTAGGGAAAGTGCAATGGACTTCTACAATTTAGAACTAAGCAATACAAATGTAAGTTCTTCTAACTTTGCTTAGCTTCTGTATAGTGTTACTTGCATTCAAGTTCAGATATTAAAAATTAAGATAGTTCTCAAGGCTCCACATTTCTTTTCAAAAAAGAAATGCTGTTTAAGGTTGGCACATACGAGGGGAAAATGGTGCCTAGTTTGATTCTTTTCTTTTCTTTTCTCTTCTCTTCAGGTTTATGCATAATAAGGTAGATGTTATTTATTTTTCTTTCTTCTGTTTTAGTGGATGTTACCTTGTACAGCAAGTGTTTATGCTGGCCTGACTTAATTCTATGCGCAGGTGATTGATCACACTACACACTACTTTAAGAAGAACGATGGAGTGGTCTTTTTCATCGATGATTAACTCATATGGCTTCAACTAGTTTCCAGCATTTCAACTGATTCTGCATAATGTTTATAATTTGATGGCACATCTTATGTAAACAATTTCTTGAAATTTGAATATTCTGTTTCAATTGGTGCCTGTTGTCGAAATTTCCATTTTGCTTTTACAAACTGTTTTTCTAAGAAATAAATTACCAATTCACAATAAAGAAAAAAAAAAGAAGAAGAAAGGAATGAAATGCAATAAAATATGCCATCATTTTAATCTAATGGTTATTACTCATTTCCTCTTCCTAAAATGCTTACTTTCCATTGGACGTTTAAACACGCGGCTTGTCTAGAATGAATAGATATGAATTCTGATGGAGTTTGAAACTCTCATTCAAGATATTCATAATTTATTGCAAGACAAAAATTGCAAAGTTGCAAAACCTTTCTATGAGTAACCTAAGATATATTTCCATTTCTCATATATTAAGAAAACTATGATTTATTTCCAAAGCACAAATGTGAGCGTAATCTAATTTGTGTCATGCTGTACAATGCAAGAATGTAGGCAAGGGGAAGAGAATTCCTACAAGTAATTCCATTCTCAAACTCTGCCAAATGAAAGACCAATAAAAAGCAATCAATCTTCACTTAAAGAAATTCCTGGGAGCTTCGAGAGTAAGAGAATTGCAAAAACTCTTGAAATGAGTGCTTTGCACAATTGTAAATATAGCATTTCATAAATTACAACAAATTCATCAAAATAAACCCAGTCAAGAGATTACACAGCTTTTGTCCACCGAGATGGATTGCTCTATCTAAAAAAAGAAAGTACTATAATTACCCGATTCTTCAATAGAATTTGCTATTCTGTCTGGTAGTGTATCAATGATGAATATCATTAGGCAGCCCCCATCAACTGCATAACAAGAAATCAAGATGGAACTTAATAAATTTTTACATTAAAAAATTTTGCTTTTGCAAGGGTCAAGGTGGTTAGTGTGGAACTATTGAAAGGAACGAACATTAACCTTGAATATATCTCCAAACATCCCCATGGGGTTCCTTCTTTGTACTCCATAGAACTTCTCCGCAATTTCATCAAGCATCTAAATCACAGGTTTTCCACCATCAAATGCAGCACATGGATATGAAATTAAGTTTTATAGAAGCATGCATACAAGATAAGAAGAAAAACCACTATGACAGACTTGGTATGGTAAGATAACTGACCTCATTGAACGCAGGTTCTCTGTCAATGCATGACTTATAATTTGCTCGCAACATATTAAAAAGAGGCAATGCATCTCTCTCCATCCTGCATCAAGGAAAACATTTTTTTTTAAGGAAAAGCATTTGCATGCTACATAATAGGAGCTCCAAATATTTGGCACTCTCATTCTTGCTCCTTTTCTGATTAAACACCTCCTATATCAACCGAGTGATCTCACTAAATATGTCTCCTATATATAATTTCATCTATTGTAGATTGCGACTTACAAGCACTTCACTTCACTTGTAAGTTATATGAAGTTCATGTGTTATGCAATGGATGAAATCTGGATCAAGCCATCACTATTCTTCAAATCATAGTGCTTTGTGTCCCCACTAATTCAAAGTTATGCATTCACTATATCTGAATTTAGAACAAAAATTGCTTAATTAATCAAAGGAGTGTCATAGACAACTTACGTTTGCAGAAGATAATTGATGAACTGCATCAATTCCGTCTGAGGAAGCTCAACCTCAGCAGATTCAATTTGTTTCTTTATCTCATCCATTAGTAGGTTTGCATCTCTCAAATTACCTAAAGATAAATACCTGCCATGCAAGAAATGAAGGATACCTCATATTGAAACCCTGTTGAAGTATGCAAGGAACTACAGGTGCCTTAACCAATGAAGACAAGGATTGTAAATTTAACAAGCATGTCAACATTGCCTAGGAATCTCAAGGTGAGAATTAAGTTCTTAGTGATTTTACCTTAAAATTGCCCGAGCAATGGCCAAATCATCTTCCCCAGGATAACACTAGAATATTTGAAAACAGATTAGTTGGAGACCTTCCTCCCAAATTTATACCAATAATACAAAAGGCATGCCCAAGTTACATCCTTCAAATTAGTTTTATAAACACCAATAATATAACATCTGAATCATAGTATAGTTACAATGATGTTTGAAATCTTTGAAGAAAAAGTAAGATCAAAATTGTTTGCAACTTTGCATGCCTCAACAGAAATTTGTGAAGTTGAACCACACAAGGAATAAAAAAGTGTACAGACTGACCTTGCCCAAAAAATTCACTAGAGCAGAAGCAAACTTCTTTGGATCATTTCCTCTCACAAAATGATATGTCACTTTAGATATATCCTGCATGTAAAAAGTATTATTGATATTCATTCACCGAAAGTAAAGGTCACAAAATCTTCAAGGGTAGGTGAAGCTTTTCATAGCACAAAGCCATTTCCACACCAGCATGAAAATTCAGAGGACATGACCTGCTCCAAACAATCAGCTCATTTACAGCATACAGGATTTATCTATGTTCTATTTAACTTCTGCATACACTAAAATTTATTTACATCTCCCTTGTCTCGGTCTCATATAAACAGAGATAGCCTCAAATAACTTAAAAGTGGAAAGAAGATTAAAAATGGAGCCGCTGCCTTCTTCTGGAAAAAGGACAGTGTCTAAACCAGCTCTAATACCCTTAATGAGATCCCTATCCACAAACCTTGAAAGCATCAGACTTAAAAACATCAACCACTAATGTAAACAACAATGGGGATAAGGGTCTACGGCCTGACTATCAGCTGACCTTTAAACGAAGACTTAGGCTTACATTCACAGTCACAGAGGAAGTAGCAGTTGAAACTAGAAAGAGACAACCAGTAATCCATCTTCTTAATCTGGTACCAAATCCCTATCTGTCAAGAACTTTGTCTAAGAAGCCCTAACTTTCTCAATCATATTATATTATTTTAAAAAATCCAATTTGAAACATACCATGTTTTCTTCTTTTCTGACATCATCCGTCACCTTATTTGCTATCAGAGAAGCATTTAAATTATTATCCAATAATGGTAAAAGTTTAAATTTCTTGTTCTCATCTTATACCCAATTTTCTTTAATTTTAACAGCTACCAAATTTGGTTGGAAAACACCTGTGTTTATTTGTTTCTGTCAATTTTTTAAATATTGAAACAGAAACAAACATTACATATTTTCACGTTTGAGTATTCTTTCTAAAAAGCTCAAATGGATGCTGGTAAAGAAAAAGAGGCTTGAAACAAACTCTTTGAGTATACAGAGTATACACATAGATTTAATTGAAGCACCATTATGAAACATACCACCTCAGGACTTTCAGAATACATGTATTCAGCTAGCATAATGTGCAGTTCAGGAGATCCACTACTATTTGCTCCATATTCAGCAGACCACCTGAATGTGATGACAATAAAGTCAGAAATATTTGCTCGGAAACTGCATGAATTTTTATTAAGTAACTAAGCAAAACTTGTAATGCTGAACATAGCTACTTTTGTGAAGTCTCACCTGATAGCAGCTTTTAAGAATGAGGAGCAGCCCTCAACACGTGCCTTTGCAGTTCCAAGGTCTTCAGAAAGCTGCTGGACATCATCAACATCCCACAGGTGTTGTGGCAATGGAACCCGAGGAAATGCATTGTAGATTTTTTTATAAGATCTATTATTGAGATTTATTAGTAATAAGGTAGGTGTCATGGTTCAATACCATATGAAACAAAAAACAAAAAAGTATGTATATCTTCTACCAAAAAAGAAGTATGCTTGTTTATGAATCGTGTGACAGTGACCAAATTGAAAATTCACCATGTAATTGAGAAAGCAGCGGATATAATAAAAGCAAGTGAGCTAAACTGACCAAGGGAGACCTTACAATCATTTAAGTCACATCATAAATAGACACAAAATATATAATGCTGTTAAAAATTAAACTTAAAAAGACAGGATTAGTACGCACCAAGAGTTTCATCACCATAAGGAATTTTCCCTTTAACTAATGTCTCCACAAATAATGAAGCAAGCTCTGCTCCGCAGGTAACCTTAGATAAAGAAAAACTGAGTTAGGCTTTGCAGTTTATTCAATGTTAAAATTATAAACAGAAATCTTTATCATAAAAATGAAATTTTGATTGTTAAGATTACACAGATAAATCTAAATTCAGATATAAATGTAAAAATGCCAAAAGGATTCCTGATCCTTCATCCATGCATTTCCTTTCTCTTTTAATGAGTTGTTCTGTAGTTTTTTTTTTTTAAAGAACGCAATTAGCGATTTTTAGCAGCCCATTCTTTCACATGCCTCAATCCCTGGTCTAGATAGCAGAGGTATCCAATAAAGTTAAATCATTCAAAATGTATTAGAGAGACATGCCATTATTGGAGCTACTCCCCCTCAACACACACACACACACACATATTCCGCTTCCCCACCAAAAAATAAAATCCCAAAGTGAGCAGGTAGTGCAGCTGACAAACATCACAATTGACAACAAAGGATAACAGTCATGAAGAGTCCACATCTAGTCCTCATCTAATACACTTACAAGGTAACACACAAAAAACTAATAATTTATCATATATGCCTTAATAAAGATAATAAAAGTATATCCAGAAAGACACTGAAATAGAAACTGTATAACCTGCCCATGAGTCAACTGAATGCATGCTCCTGAATTCAGGATATCTAATGCTTCGGAGTACCTCTCGGCAGATACATATCTGCAGCAAAGCATGTATAATTCATCAAACAACAGTTTACAACTTAACTGATCAGCATGCATTAGTTAATGCAGAGTTGTAGATTTCAACTTTTGTCTCAGACAACTTCAACAAGCACATGTTTATACGGATGATAGCACAAAGGTACATTTTACAGGACTAGAGAGCAAGAAGTTTTATTAGAGAACAAAAAATGATAATTAAAACATCAGAGGTTACAATGAAGATATATCCTAAGAAAAACCCAGAAAACACAAAAATAATAATAATAATAGGAAAAACACATCAAGTAAGTAAAGCCTCTAACTTTGTATACCTAACAAAGAAAACCGTCTAAGGGAGATAACAGGAGGAAAATATATATCCATGAAAAATCCAGAAATCCTCTCCAGCCATAGGCACCAAATACATCATACATTGCCTACTACCAAAGAACCTTGCCTTCTTTACTCCTCCCTAAACTCTAAACTGGCATATAAGAATATACTCCAAACATTCTGGGGGAAATTCATTATTCACCAAAAACAGAAAAAGTCTACACCAGATGAAATTACATTATCCAGAATCCAGTTACAGAAAGCATAGAGTTGATATCAAAATTTATGGTATCACTATTCTCTACACTAAATCCTTTCGCATTGATGCTAAAATCTTCCTTCTATGAGGCAGTAAAAGACGAGCTATTCCAAACTATTTTACTAGTTTGCTTCCCTAATAACCAACTGACTAACTGTTTATACATGAGCTAATCTCGTATAGTATGCACCAGTAGATGAAAGAGAATAACTATAGAAAAAATAATTACTCTGATTTAAGATAGCAAAGAATGTACACTTCTGTTGAAGAATAAAGCAAGTAAGTTTGATAGTAAGTAACAGTAATAAACTGTTCGAACCTGGCACTAATAGATTTGTACATTTGTTGAGCTCCATAATAGTTGCCGTCATTTACAACTTTCTCCAATTTATCAATGTTCTGCATTTCACAGCACAAGAAACAGGAAAATTTATCACAAGAAAATATAACACTTCAAGAAGCACCAAAGGTAACTCTGCTGAGAGTTCATTTTATAAAAATTGCATGTCTTAAAATAAAACCACAGAAACAGATGACCTCCATTTTGCATATCAAATGTCCATTCAGAATAATAAACAAAAAATCTAAGCAATAGCAAACACATCATCTTGCTTAACTTAACTCAACCCTAACTAACAAGACTTAGCCCTTCAAGAAAAAAAGTTAGTGAGGTAAAGTGGACAATCTAATCTAATATGTTAAAAAAAGAGTCACAAGGGATCACAGTACAATATATCGAATGGTTTGCATGGAAATATGCGAAAAGTGCAAGGTTGTGCAATTGCCATTACCCTAAGATAAGTGCTCTATGGTGCCAACAAAATAAATGCCAAATACGAAACTCGCAGCTCAAGAGTAACTGAGAGGAAAAAGTTTAGGCACTGCATGACAATACAAAAGCAAAGTAAATGAGTAAAACGCAGTGATATTTATCACTAATGTAATTCGTACCTATTCTGCATTCTCCTTACTCTAAACCTATATATTTGGAGGGGAAAAGCCCAAAAACAAAAATAATAAAATTAAATAAAATTAAAAACGCAAAGAAATCAAAACATTGCATATAAGATTCACGAAAACCACATCTCCCTTTCTCTCCCAATCATTCAAAAACATGATTTTTCAGCCAAATGCAACGCTGGGCGCTGCAGCAGAAAAACCATTAAAGCAAAATTCAATTTTTCTTTTTGAAAAAAGAAGACATATAGCATTAATTGTAATGAGAAAAGCAAAAAATAAAAACTTTTCGTTTGGGTTAGATTAGATGAGATGAATCATGAAAAAGGTTCAATTGCTATGATGAGAATTTCACTTTCATTCAGTTTTGGTCCCAAAAACGAATACAGAAAATTGATGGGTGGGAACCGTACCTCTTGAGCGGGAGGGAGTTCGAACCTTTTGGATCTCTGCCGCGACATCACGACGATGAAGCTCTCTTCTCTGCAATACCCTTTTGGATGAAGCTCAAAAAAAATTGTGCTTTTTGCAAATAGGAACAAAAAAAAAATGGGACAAAATGACCGAAATGGAGAAATTTTCTATTTATAGAAGGACCAACATAGGAATTTTATATTTCTCAAGGGACTAAATAGAAAATTCAAAAAGTCTGATATCTGAGGTCTGATGTTCGGGGTTTTTGAGGATAGGAGAGGGGGATAGATAGGAAAGCTGAGGGAATATGGGTAGCATAGGTGTTATGGTGAAGGGTGCTTCATATTCATATGCTTTGCGGCATAGTGGCTGTTTGATGTCTCCAAAGTTAAGTGTTAGCATCCATCGCAGGTTGTTAAAGTTCAGGAGCTGCTCTTCGACCACCACTCGCTCCTCTCTTCAACCTCCAGACGTGTCCCGTTTGGCAAAAACAGCTCAAATCTCTCTTACCCCAAATGAGGTTTTTCACTATTTTCTCATGTTGTTTTGTTTGTTGCATGATTATGTATAATGTTTCATTCTTTGGGATTGGCTCTTTTTTTAGGTTAGAATTAAAAAAAAAAAAACTCTTTTAAATTAATTTATCTTATTGTAGGTTGAAGAATTTGCTCCAAAAATTCAGCAGGTGATAGACTGGTAAGTATTTCCCTGAAACCATTCATCATGTAACATCATGATATATGATGTAGGGATACTTCAAGATAGTCATCGTTTAATCCTGATTATATTTTACCCGTTTTAATTTGATCTATGCCGTATTCGGTACGTGTCCTGCCAGATACTCAACTTGTATCCGTGCAACATAGATTATTATGTTACGAGGGTTTGTGAATTTGCTTTTGGATTGAAGTAATGGAATCTAGAGGCTCTACATAAAGAGAAAGGCTCCATCTTGAGTCTTGACCCTTGTTCGAATCATCATACTTGCTTTCTTGGTGACTTAGAAACCGTAGGAGGACTAAAGTTTTGCTGCTGAGAGGAGATTGTGCTTTGTTTGTTTCTGGGTTTCACGTTCTTTTGGGATTAGTAAGTGCTTGCATGACCTTTCCTTTAAATTTGGTTTAATTGCGTGGCAGGTTTGGACAGCTTCAGGATGTTGATCTCCAAAGCGTTGAGCCCTCCATCAGAGCAGGTTCTCTATGTCCTTAATTACCACTACTAATCTTTTGATGATCAAATCATTATGCTGGATAATTTATGTAATATGTACTGTTTGCGTACACCTTGATGGTAAGACATATTAAAGCTTAATATCAGGGAAACACATAAACTTGGTTCCTTTTTTTTCTTTTCACATTAGCTTTCTCAGGTCACTGCCTTTATGGCCTTTTTGTCATGTTTGCCATGGGGAGGGTATCCCTCAGATGTGTAGCTCTATCATAAACTATTATTGCATTAACATCCATTCATAGAAAATGTGAGGTTGGGACCTATTCATTCAGAAATGTTGGTGCTAATTGTTGTTGTCTTATCCTCTTCCTACTCATTTCTTTCCTATACCTCACCTTGGTCCAGCAAATTTGCTCAATTAGTCTATATGATTAAACGATTTTTTGGGTAGCTTTTCTTTTTCTCCTATAATTTTTTCATTAACCAAAATTTAAGCAACATGGTAAATAAGATCCTGCTTGTACAACACAATTTTTTTTATCATTTAAAACGTTAATTGATTCTCAATAAATATGCATCTGTTATAAACTTATATTCCATAGTACATGTGTTTTTCTACACGAGAGCAAAGCGGGAAGAGGGGATAGGCTTGACAGGCATGGGGTAATTGCTTACTGGCTTGCCATCATAGTTTTAGTTGTTAATGCTTTTCATGTCATCTGCAGACACCGAAAACAATACGCGTGACAATGCTCCTGAAACATTTGAGCACAGGTGAGTGCGTTATCCATTGTTTATCGATTGGACATAATTAGAAAGCTATTGATTTAAATGAGTTGGTTATTCATTATGTGCTCGACAGGGACGCCTTGATTGGTGCTGTTCCAAGCTATGAGGATCCTTATATTAAGGTTCCAAGGGTCTTAAGCATGGATTAAAACTGCTTCGATGAGGTATTTGACACGAGGAAAAAAGACTATTGTTGTGTACTTTGAATTTCTTGGTTCTTTATGTGGGAAAGAGACCGAGCTCTTATGTTGAATTTATATGACAGAATAGGCTCATGAACTACGTATGCATTTGTGTCCTTCTGTTGGTCTCCTTCAAATGTTTACGGATAAGCCATTAGTCGAGACCAAGTCCATGATCCCAACACCAAATTTATCAGTGTCAATTTTATATTTTCCTCCGAATGTAATCAGAACCAAGTCCACTCCATTCTCACCTTTTTCTTTGGTTTTGTTTGTCTCATTACAGTAGCAATCATGGCACTTGTTATTGGATCCATATATCATGTTCTGTTTCTTCTTCCAAATCCTGTTCCTGAGCACAATGGATTAACTAAAAGCAGGTCTGTTTGTGGCTGGGAGAATGTGACCAATGTTTCCTCTGAAGGAAAGGCAGGATTAGTCCCTTGGCAGCAAGCTTTAATCCATGCCTCAAAGACTTATTGTTCTTAGGATGTGAGAGTTTTAATAGGGACTTCACCATAGCATACCATTGTCTGATAAGCTGAGCAATGAAGGTAAGTAACAGAAGAACCAACAATACTAGCTCCAAAGCTCTGGTTTCAATTGAATTTGAATGACAAATATAACCAGCACACGTACTTCAAACAAGAGAAAACACTTTCCACGACCTCTACGCTCTGCTGATGTATGGCTTGATGGTAAACTGATAAATGAACCATATTCATGTAAGAATAATGATAGTTTGACAATAAAACAACATTCCTATGCCTCTATCTTTGTCACTGTTGGATGTGGTGCTCATCATATCAAATGGTGATAAAGATAGAAATGTAGAAATGTTGTATTTTGTTGTTAACCTATCATTACTCCTCATGTAATTATCGGTGCAAAAAGGCTTTTAGTTGATTTTTCTCATGGTCGTATGGATGGCAATAAGGTAGATTGGGACAAGTTTTAACTTCACTATTACATTCAATGGTGACAAGAATCATAGGAATGTTTTATTTTGTTGTCAACCTATCATTATCCACAAATTTTAAAAATTAAAACCCGCACCATACCTATCCCTGTCCACTATCTTTTCAAAAATACATTTATATATAATTGTATTCATAAGTATATATACAAAATACAATTATATGTAATTATAGGGGGTTTTTGGTATTGATATAAAATTCAAGGGTATTGGTACCTTGTAGTTAAATGTGGCTAAGATTATGTCATATGTTTTATTAATTCAATTTATTAAAATATAGAAAAATAAATATTCAATCACAATTACTGAAAATAAGAAGGGTCCAGTATCCTATAGGAACTAAAACAAAAATTGTACTTATATTTATAAATAAATATATATTTTTAAAAGTTTAATTTTTATGCATTAACAGTTTTAGTTTTATATTGTTATTCAATTATATATTGTCACATTAACAAAAATTGTTAAGTTGTATACTCACTACTTAAAAGGTCATGCAAATGAGGTGATTAATTGGATAATAATATAAAAAAATTTTACATTAGTGTATAAAAATTAAATTTTATTTTTAAATATATATTTATAGTTACTTTTTAAAATATATATATAAGATGCAAGGCTGTTAGGGACAAGCAAGTTTTATCTAGACCTAAACCCGTCTCGCCCACACTTAAAACCTGCTCTGCGCTTACAAATTGGGTTGGATAGAGGTTGGTCCTTGCGGGTAGGATAGTAATTGTCATCCTTATGGATAAGCTAAGGATATCAGTCTCAAATCACCGATTTTTGTTTTTGTTGGTTCAAGTATTTCGCATTATTTCGCTTAAACAATGTCTCATATTTGAGTCCTGTTGACTAGGAAAAGATAATGTGAGTTTGAGAGTTTTACCACATATTGGGCCAATGACTCAAGTCAAATTAGTTAAAGGTCAATGAACTTCAAATAATAGTGGTTTAGACAAACAAAAAGGAAGCCGTTATTCCCAATCAACTATCAACTTAAAAAGAAAGTATATTATATCCTAAAAGACACAGTGGGACACAAATAAATAAATAACATTTCTCAAACATACCTTTTGTGTATCTTGTTATTTAAACACCCACGTCCCCAAACACTCAAAACTCGTAAAGAAGGGAAAAAAATATAAAAGAAAATAAAAGAATGAAAAGTAGCAAAGAGAGAAAAAAGTAGAGAGGGGGTGTTGGGTGTCCATGGCTTTTAGTGGTTAAAAAAATATTGGTGCTTTAAGAATAGCAGAGTAATTCCTACATAAGAGTGTTCCCTTCAATAATTTGTATTCCGTAAGGACGAGAACCAAAGTTCAAATACAGAAAGTACATTTATTAGGAGGGTTAAGTAACCCTAAATGCTTCATTCACAGGAATTGTGTAAATAATGTCTCTCACAATGTTGTGTACTGAACAAAAAAAAAGATACACAGATTGGACCCACTTTTATCGTGATAACTTCTCGCAACTCGTGACCCTTATCCCAGCATCACGGTAAAAAATGAAGGGTATGTAACAGAAAATACAACGTACAACAAAGGGTACTCTGGCCAATAGAAAATATGAAGTTGTAGTATAAATAACCTTCAAACCGATCCTCTTCATCATCACTTCTCTACTATCCTTCGACTGAATCTGCATACTCTTTCATCAGGTAGGTTCGGTGTCCCATTTCTTTTTCCCTTCTATCTCTTTCATAATGTCACATTAAAATATCATTATGATTATATTTAAACTTATTATATCTTTTTATTACCTTGTTATTATCTGCATGCAGTTCATTAATTATCTCAGTTCTTTTTGTGCAGGTCTTCATTGATCCTAGCCAGTTTCATTCTGAAGCTAAGGTGAGGAAATGGGTAAGGAGAAGGCTCGGATCAACATTGTGGTGGTCGGTCATGTGGACTCTGATCATGATGAGAAGTCAACTGAGCAAGTCAACAAGCCCGTTGTTGCAGAGAAACAAGCTCCTGAGATGAGCTTGGGTCCCATATGAAGTCATCATGATCATAGCCTTCCATGCAAAAGGGAGAACCAGGAACAAAATGTAGAAAAATAAGCTGGTTTTCCCCTTGTTTTTATGTGAGTCTGTGTGTATGGTTCTGTTCATTGTGATGACAGTCATGAACAGTACCAGGTTGATGTATGACTCTCTTGCAGGGTTATAATACATGGTTTTAATTTCTTATATAATTAAGAGGTTTTCCTTTACATTTTAGACAGATTAATTTATAATTTGCATGACACTTAAATGAAAACAACTAATATTTTAGGCAAATATTGTCATGTGAATACAAGAGTTTTATTTAATCATTTATTATCTTAAAAATCTCATTAATAAAATAAAGCATAAAGCATATATATATATATATATATATATAGAGAGAGAGAGAGAGAGAGAGTTACAAGAGCGTGTATCAAAATTAATTTGACAATAACAACCGAAACTTAATTTTAGGATAAAATATTATGGACAGTGAAATTACTTGGCTTAATTACCCATTGTTATATAACAATTCCTACTGTTACAATTTCCCTTCTTTATAAAGGCCCAGAAGAAAAATTTTGTTATTTGAAAAATATTTAACCGGAAAATCTTGACTTGAGTAACCATCAAATGTTGCAGGAGCAATATAAAACTTCACATGGATATAATTTTAAAATGATCTAAAACCAAATCTTACAGCATCCTTTCACAATCTAACTCAGATGGAACAAGTATCATACCTTAGTGATCTTACACCACCTCATTGCCTTTATATTTCTTTCATGACTGAAAATTATTATAGTTCATATCCGGTGTAAAATATAGATAAGGATTCCAATCAATAAAGAATCTTTTGAGAAGGAAAACACAAATCCATTTCATCATTGTTTCTTATGTTGCTCAGCCAAAAACAAAATGTTTACCAGTTGTAGCCTAGGTTTAGGATAAATATGTATTTTCCTAACAGATCCTAATCAGAGAATTGAACGAGATACCGTAAAAGTCACTGAAATTATTGTTTCCTGCAGACAACACTTTTATGCCCAAAGGAAGGTACTTATTCATTGAACTATAGGCATAGAGAGCAAGAGATCAGTATTTATTGACCAGTAAATTGTATATGTTATCCATAAACATTTCGATTCTGATAGTTAGCTGAAGACTATAACAACTACAGAATGCACTAGTCACTTGACACCGATTAGATAAATAAAGAGAGATTTTAATTATTCTATTTTGTGAATTTAATATATAGATGGACTAAGATAAATAACAATAGATATATAATCATTTCATAAAATTCACCAATAAGTCGCTAAAATAATTAAAACCTCTGATTATTAATATATAAAAGTTTTTTAATATTTTTCATAGCTAAATCCAGATTTGTGAATTTGAGTTCTTGTTGAAGAGAAGAGAGGAGAAGGAGGAAATTGTAATTACCAAAAGACCAATGCACCAATATGAGAATTCCAAAACTAATCATTTTCACCAACTCGCTTCCATATATGGGAAGAGGGTCATCACTCAATCTTCCCTCTCACTGGTGAGTAGGGCCCTTCTTCCCTAATTATCTCTGCATGTACGGTACGACATACAATTTATGGGATTTTGCCTGTCACATTTCTAGGGAAACATCACCTCTACCGCAGATTTTTGAGGATCCTACCACTTTCAATATGAGGGAAAACAGCTTGCATCGACACAGAGAGACGTGGAAGTTTATCATCCATAAACATACTATAATTATTTTTGTTTTGACACATAAGCATTGCTATTCTAATGCCTGAAAATTACCCTGATTATCGTCATATTTAATGATGAAAAATGGACGCTTCAATTAAGATATCTACATTTAAATATTAAAATAATATTTTTATCTTATTTTAATCTCCTCGAGCTGGTACCATTTTATCGTTTTTCTCTTTTGGCCATGTGATATGGACCGTACCCTTTGGTCTATATAATAAACTACGTAAGAAATTATGCATCTAAATGCAATCGAAACCGGTTTAGTTCACCACGTGAATTGCGAACTAATTACTTAAGTCCACGGTACCCAAAGATGACTCATATCATCGTACTGGATGAGAGATTTACTAACGCTGGTTAGAGAAGAGAGATTCTTGTTCAAAAATATCTTAAAAGTTAGCTATGCAACTCATAAATGGTGACGAGATGGAGTTATACTCTTTCATATATTTCACGGAAAGTATACAAGAATTTTATTGACAATGGGCAATGGCATCTGGTATTATAGGTTGAAACTGAAGGAGAGGTGATCCTCAATGCGAGCATATATATGAATGTTATCAAACATAGCAAAGAATGTTCCGAGTAAAATGAATCGTATTTTCCCAATAGAGAAAGTGAGTTATACTCTTCTGCCTGTTTGTGGATAAGTAGGTTTAATACAATTCAAACCTCAATAATTTCCTTTCACTTCAAACTGAGTGATTATAAGATATTAGATAACGTGCGTCGAGATAAATAAGGAAAAAGATAGTCTAACACTCTAATTTGTATCGACATCCAATACCTAAAAGAAATAGAAGGGGAGACATAAAGAGAGAATTACTGAAAAATAAAACCGAATGTAGATCCTATGCTTTTTCATAAGAGGGCTGTATGGGTACTTGAGATTTTGAGTTGTTGAAATAACATCGTCTGATGTGTTATTGCATCTTCGTCTTGTCAGTTTCCCGGCCTCCTCGTGGGTTGTTTCTTCCGCGGATTTAAAATCTATATGTGAACCAACTGACAAACGATCTTTAATGTGTATATACGAAAAACAGTGCATGCTAGTAGAAAATATATATTCAAAGAATTCATCTTTCCTCATAATTAGAGTATATGACAAGGGGTGCCGTGTCAGGTGCACGCAAAGAATTCAAATAAAACAAGTTGAAATAACACAACTAGGCCCTCACTTGTTTAGTTTTTGTGTGGTTAACACGTGGTATGCTGAGGTGTTATGTCGGCTGCAAAGTGCCATGCCCCAGAGAGAAATTTTAATATATTATTTCACTTGAAATGTCATATTGATTCATCCATAATAATTTATCAGTGAAATGATGATAAGTTTTGGTTGACGGATAAGTTGCACAATATTCCAAATAAAACAAGTTGAAATAACACAACTAGGCCCTCACCTGTTGTTCATGTAATAAAAGGCGATAGACACACCAAGACATGCACCGTTTTTATCTTTCGTCCCTTTGCGTTTGATTAAGATCAGACATCCTCATGAGACACCTCTATATTAATATCCAATCTATGTAATCCGGATCTAGATACTTGTGTACTATAAGGAGGGTTTGGTAAGGGACTGAATGATAAGAATGAGGTGGTGAAAATTTCATAAATAAAATTACGAGTAAATTCCTGTTGAAGTCGTGGACTACTCCACTGGCACAGAACATGGAAATCAAAGTTGCTGTAATTAGATGGGGTTTGAGGCTTACTAGAAGTGAAGATTCTATTTTAGACTTTGATATGAGTACTGAATACTGATGCTGAAGCTGCACCGGTTATTGAGAATTGGAATATTTATGGGTGATAAACACTGTGGATATGGAAAGGATGAGTTTATTTGCATTCAATTGATGCGTGTGCATTTGATTAAAGTGCTGTTGATTTTTTATTTCAGAGATTATAGTGTTGATGAAAGGGAGAGTTTTACTCCTAGTCTTGCTTCTTCTTTTTTAATTTTTTGGGGTCAAATCCTAGTAGTCTTGCCTTTTTTATTGGCAGGAAAATAGTCTTGCTTTTTATGCGTGGTTTTGATGAAAAAGGCTTTTGGGTCAATGCAATGATTAGCCCAATTGAGTTAAGCAAGGGCAGCCGAATATCGTGTATATGGTTTGCGAGTATGATATCATCAGAATACTTTATGCTCCAATTGCATCGTAGTTCCATCTATAGATTATAGCCTATTGTTTCATTTATTTACCTCCTTTTGTATGTGATCCAGTGATTTTTTTCTGTAGGGGCTTTCATTCACCTCGCCCCCTCTTTGGTGGGTTAAGTGACTAATCCTAGATTAGGCAAATACTTAAAAGTCGTGCACATGACTCTTGCTAAGTGGGCTAGGCCGTGACTTACTCTCTTTTTTTTTGCCCATTGAGATTAAGCTAATGGGGCCAAAACCGAGACAAAGCGATGTATTTGTTAGCTCTTGTTTTGGTAAAGATGTATTTGCTAGATTACATATAAAATTATACAGATAAAAGAAAGATTATAAAATAAGAGGGATGTTGCTCACTATTATCTCTTCATCAACAGCGCAAGCCTTTCTTTTCTTTTTTCTTTTTTGTCCAATGAAGTCCAAAACCAGTAAAAATAAAAATGATGGTTTAGGCTGAAGTGCAGGTAAATATGGGTTGAACGATATTCAACTCTGGAAATTATAATTAATCTCTGAAAATGACCGATCAGTGCTAGTTGATACATACCTCTTTGACAATACAAGTCATGTTAATGTGCCACCATTGCTTGGAATCTTAATGCGCCTTATCTAAGCTCATTTTTTTCTCTAGAAAATTTTACAAAAGTTGGTTGTGAAATATGGCCTTCGGCAACACATGTAAGATTATTTATGTAATCATGTCTTGAAAATTCACTTCATATCTTCAACTGCATTCAGTTCTGGGTCATTGTGTGGTTGACCTTCTCTCTTATGATAATATCTTAAGATTTGTAATCCTGTATTTTTACCCCATTTGATTGGGAAGGGCGCTCTTTTTTTCCGTTGACTAGAAAAATTTGTCTAGAAAAATTTTATTTGTACATTTCCATTTTAGAGATATTTATAGGCACCATTAATTTTAATAGTTAAAAGAGTTGGAAGAATGTGATGTGACAGTAACAAAATTATGAGTATCCACCTTTTTGTGTGTAAGTATATCTACAAATGACATAACTCCACTTTGAATCCCCACCCAAATTGGTGCGCACATCCATTTTCATTTTATGGAACAAATGCTCATTTTCCCTGATTCCTGATTTTTTTTTTTTGGCCCTGAGGTAATTAACCAGTTTCACATATATTTGGTAAACGTATAACTAGTTTAATTAAACTTTAACTTGATGATAAATTCATTAGCACTATCAAAATTAAGCCAAAATCGATAACTTGTCCTTAAATAATTAGTTTAAATGCATATCTAAGCTAGTAAAGCCGTTTTTCTATGCCCCAACATGTATTAGTGCAATCTAGAGTTGTGTTATTTTAGACTCAAATTCATGATAAAATTAGTACATGACATATTTATAATTATATCTTATAAAATATATTTTAAAATTTTTAATGTTTTCAATTAAATCTTATTATCTGTATTTTCTTTGCCATTGTTTGCCTCCATCCCGTCCGATTTGGCATCTATGTTTTTCTTTGTTTAGATTTGAAACTTCAACTGATGATGTCAAATCTGGAATCTTATTTGGTGAGGCTTTTTTTTTTTTTTGTTGCGACAGTAGATTCGGTGTTCTTATTATAGAGCTTATGGGCTCCGTTTTTATCTCTATTTGTTTTTCTTTGGTAGGATTCTCTTATTTTCCTCTGGTTCATTGAATGTTGGTGTGGTTTCATGTTTTGCTTTACAATTTTATTTCGGTTCCCAGTTTTCATATCAAAGTGTTTGGCTATGGTTGAGCTTTGAGTTGTTTGCCTGCTTCTGTTCTGTATTTGCTTTGACGATGCTTCAATTTGTGCTCTTGACATCGGTACCTTTGTTGCATCTTCTTGTGGTTGGAGATGATGTTTTAGCATTGACAAGGCACAACATACCCAAATAGTGAAGGCAGAAGCTTCTATAATGTTGGATTTGGTTTGGTTTATGGAGGCTCAAAGACAAGAAATATGATGGATGTGGTTTGGTTCAGGTTGCTCGTACCACATGTGTCAGAATTGGGATTAATTCACTACTTACTGGTCAGAAATAGTGTATTGTTCTTATGGGAAATAATACATCCTATAAGATGTTGGCGTTGGTACAATCGAATCAAGTCATATGATGAAACTATGAGAACTTTGTCTAATGTTCGGCTTATTACTTAAAGAAAAATCTTATTTCTTTGAGCACTTTGATTCTCAAGGGTATAAGTGTTCTGCTGAAGATGGAGTTTTGAAAGTCTCCAAATGTGCTCTTGTGGTGATTAGAGGTAGATTGGTTAATGGTCTTTATTTACTTCAAGGTAACACGATTACTAGTGCTACATCATGTAACATCCCAACAAAATTAAATTAATGATTAAGATGAAAAGAGGAAAACCAATAGAAATTGGACAAGTGTCATGGAATATAACAAATAATATTAGAATAATCAAGTGTGTCTAGAGAAAAATACAAAGAATTACAAAAATATCATTACTTAGTAAAAATTATGAAAATACATTTACTATACAGGAAAAAAATTACAAATAACTCTTGTCTTATTAATAAATGACAAAGATAACTATTATTTTATAAATGGAATTAGAAGAATTCCACTATCATTGTCTAATTATAAAAATATCATTGTCTTGAAATAAGAATGAATCTAAATCATTGGATTAAAGTAGAAAAAAATAAAATGGGTCAATTAACTAAAAGTTACAGATCTCTAGTATAGACTATGGAGTTAGTGGATAATTATGTTAAAATAATTAACATGAGATTCCAATTACAAGAATAAAATAGAATAGATTGGCCATGATATCAGCCACGATATCTTATAATATCATTTATCAAACAAAATGCAACACATATACATATCATACCATGCATGACAAAGTACATGAAACAAGACTCCATGAAATTCCATATTACAATCCCTTCATGTATGTATGAGCCAAAAATTAGTATCATCATGATAGGAAACAAATTGAGTTGATGAATAAATTTGTGTCATAAAGAGCTCTTGATTTCCACTAAAATTAGCACTACACTTGTCGGAATAATCACGATGGGCGGCGAGAATATTATTGAAAAATATTTTCATGGAGTCGCCACCAGGTTTATTAAGGAAAACCGTTGGAAAACCTTTTTGTAAAAATTATTTTAAATCTGAAAATAGGAAACTAGAATTTAAGTCTATTTATGTACAGAGAAGGGTAGAGATAAAACCTCATGCACCTCTAATACATCCGTCCTAAACGGTTACCCAAAAGTTAATTGTGCAATTAGAATAACTTAAAGCATATAAAATTTACCCAAAAAGATAAGCAAATATAATATTTACAAATAAATAACAAAAATCAAATTCAAATATTTACAAATAGATAAAATAAAATAACAATAATTAGGGACAAAATTATGAAAATTTAAAGTTTGGCTTAAAATGCCTTTCCTCGTATCCTCTGGATGAGAAACTCAAAGCCACGTAGTTCTTTAAAAAATGATTCTGTGTTGGATTTTATTAGAGAATAAAAAGAGAAGTGTATTGATCTATTTTTATTTTTTTGAAGAGGATTTTTGACTGATGACTTATTAAAAGAGAAATCCTGTTTGCAGGGTTCAAGTTAGGACTAGACTACTCAATGAACCCTTACAATTTAACAGTTCATGAAGGAGGCATTCACCTCTCAATCACAACTATTAATTGTTGCGCGAATAAAATATTTTTATTTTTATTATTTTATTTATTATGATTTTTTTTGTAATCCTAAAACATAAATCAAATAAAATGAAAAGAGATAAAATCTACATCTACCAAAAGGGGACCAACGCACAAAAATCCTGACCAACATTAACCAAACAAAAAGGAATAAAAATAAAAGCCCAATATCACAAAGACCCAAAAAAAACCCAACAAAAACCAAGGAAAAAAAATTAATCCTAACCAACAAACAAAAAAAGGGTGCTGATTCTAAAAGAGACAAACACGTTCCTAAAGAAAAGCAACAATCCCAATTGCATACCTAGCTTCTAATTATTCTCAAACTGAAAGGACCAAAATTGAAGGGTGGAGGCGGCGGGGCCAAGGAGCAGGGAGAGGAGCTTCGCGTAAGGTTGGCCGCGCTGGAGAAGGGAGAGACGACGCCAGCGGTGCGCCTGCAGGGTGGTCTCGCGGAGGTGATTGAGGTTCTGATTTCAGGGCACGAAGCTTCACGTGGAGGAGGAGCACGACCTCACCCGGTGGGGAGAGCGACTTTCGCGAACGACGGATGGGTGCGGGCTCGAAGACGGATCTGAGGCGCGCTGGCTGCCGAGGGGAGCTCCGATTCGCACAAGTGTGACGGAGGTTGTCCTCGCGGCGCGCGGCGGCGGCGGCCCGAGGAAAGAGGGCTGACGCCCAGAACGCTATGCGTTTGCTTCACCCAGCGGCACGCCTCCTGGCTGGCACGCGCGCGGGGCTGTAACGGCTAGGCAAAGGGAATGGAGATCCTGTGTTCCTCCCTTTTTTTCTGAGCTTGGTGTTTTGATCTTCTTGATTTGGGTTTGAGTTTGTGATGTGTTTCTAGGTGATTTTTCGGTTGAGTTTCAATGATGATGGTGGTTGTAATGGTTCTGATTGGGTCATTGTATGGGTTTGTAATGGTTAGAGGTTAATGAGATGATCGATGGCTTAAGGATGAGAACAATGGTTAATGATGTTGGGGCTTAAGGCAAGCTCCTTGGCGTTTTACAGGTTGTGCTGGTTGGGTTTATGTGATGGTGATGGTGGACGATGATTTTTTTCTGATTGGGTTGGGTAGTGTTGATGTTTTGGTTTGTGATGGAGGTCTGTGTAGATGGTCCCCCCATTGGCAATGGGAATCCCCCTTTTTATTGCTGCCAAAGGCTGTATGATATGGATTTTTCTATTTATTTTTCCATCCTCAGGCTTGGAGTGCACTTGACTAGAAGGGGAGCCCTCTCCCCGCGAAGGAAATGGGGATGTATGGAGTGGAGGAGCCCATGAAGCACTGTCCGCACTCCACCTCTCTTTTTTCTTTTTTTATTTATTTATTTTTTTATTACTATGTAGCATAAAATAAGGGACCACAAAACATGCAGACAAAGGTTGAACTTGATATCAAATGATGAAATAAAGTTAAACTGATTGTTATTTAATCAAAAATTAGGTGACAACACTAACCACTAATTCAAACATGATGATTATGTTTAGCACTTAGTAATCTAAAATGATTATTACTCCACTCACAAGAGCATGCAAGAATAACAAATTGAAGCACTAAAAACTCAATTATACCTTCAAGTCATGGCCTCTTGGCCTATAAAAGGGAGGAAGTTGTGTGAACTCATTGCTCATAACACACTCTTACTAGTCTTCAAGCTTTAGAAATTTCTAAGTATTCTTTTTCTCTTATTCTTTCTCTATTATTTCTTCTTATGTTCTTCTCTTCAAAGAGTTCTCTTCACCCTTTAAACTTCATCTAAACACTTAAATCCTAAGCCAAAACCTTTACTAGCCCTCACAAAAGTTACAATCTTTAACTCTAGTGAGAAATATTTTTCTTAAGCATTCAAATTCTAAAGCCAAGATTCAAGAAGGGTCAGGCTCTTGCTCAAGCTCAAGGAAAGAGAATGACTCTTTAACTCTACATAAAAGGTAGGAGCTTCATCTTTAATTGTTCAAGCATTGTTGGCTTCTAACCTTACCCATGGATAGAATGCCTCAAGCTTGAGTTATTGTCAAAAGTTTTGAAAGATTGTTATAAAATATATTTTTAGATAGCATAATATGCTCTCTTATCATACTCAAATATAGCTTAAAAAGATAGTATGTGAAGCTTGATTTAATAAAGTTGACTTAAGACATGAAAACGGTAAGTGCTGGAATTTCTAGCTATTCCTAGCAGTAGGCACTTCAAAAATCAATATTCACAAAATATGAAGTATCTCGAAATTAAAATATTTTTACCACAAATTAGACTCATTATAGA
Source organism: Dalbergia oliveri (assembly GCA_030441495.1). NCBI lineage: Eukaryota > Viridiplantae > Streptophyta > Magnoliopsida > Fabales > Fabaceae > Dalbergia > Dalbergia oliveri. The sequence continues at coordinate 27,069,795 of JAMLFY010000007.1, forward strand.
ACACTCTAAAAAAGAATCATCCAAAACGGAGTTCTCTAACTCAAGATATAAATTTTCAAAATTAAGCCAAAGACTGAAACTTTGAATCTGACCTTTCAGTAGTAAAACAGGTGTAACTCACTTTAGAAAAATGAATATAGCTTGATTTCAACTTTTTTGGAAAGCTAATACACATAGGAACACATCCATGTATGTCATTCATAAAGCTTTGCACCACGAAAATACAGAATAAGAAATAACTTTATGGTACAGTGTGCTGAGAGGTTTTGGAAAAGGGTAACTTTGCAAGGGTTCTATGATATAATCATAAATGTGTTTTTAATGAAATTACTATTAATGGAAAGCTTGATGAATTAAGAATTTGGAACTACTTTTAAAAGATTAAGATAATAAGTATACAAAAGGTTACAATTTTTCTTGTAAAAGATGTTATAACCTAAATAGAAGATTAAAGTCTTGAAAATAGATTGTTTTAAAAATTTAAGATGCAATAATCTTCAAGAGGAAAAATATATAAAAATCATAAAGGAGCTTGAAAATATATAAAGAACCTCTAATTACCTAAGGATGATATTTTAAATTGCACTAATTTATTAATGGAATGCGAAGAGTATAAAGAGAATTATGAGAAAAAGATTTGGTTAGAATTTGTAAGAATGAGAATAAATATTCCATAATGTGTAAACATTAAGACTTCCATAACTTTTTAAGAACCTTAGGGTACTTGATTTATTGGCTTCAAATGATGAAATATGACATACAATTTAGCATGAAAAGCCTATTATTTGATATAAGGATGTATATGAGATATTGTCTATGTGAATGTATGGTAATGAGTTATGAAATGATGAGGATGAATGAATGATTGCCCATGATTTATTTATGATTACTATGCATACATTCATTTTCAAATGAAAATAAAAGTAAAACCTAGAAAATTGGCAACGAAAGCCTGGAAAAGTGGACTTAAGCTAAACTCATGACATAATCATTGAGATTAATGCAATGGATAAAAAATAAAAGTAAAATCTGGAAAAGTGAACTTAAGCTCACAGTTAACCCCAAACCATTGAGATTATAGCAACGGAAAGAAAATCAAAAGGTTGTGGCGATGGCCACGGTATGAGCTTATTACCCTTTAGGGTGGTTTAAGGCATTGATGCATTCATCCCGTGAATGATTGAGAAATATGTTAATGAAAAGAAAAATGGAATGAAAGAAAGATGATAATCATTTTGTTGATGAGTAATCATGAAAATACATGCATCTCTTAAATTATTATTACCCATTATTAATATGATATGCTTTGGTGCATGCTTGATGAAGTACGAAATGAATGTTTCTATTATTGTTATAAGAGTAGTTTAAAGCAGCTGCACTTCGGCTAATCACGTTTGTGAAAAGTTTAATAATTGAATCCTTACATGTTCACCTTTTTATAATAAACCCGAAGTGACTAGGACGACAACGATGACACTTTTAGTACAAGTAGAAACTCCTATGAGAAATCTTATATTTCTCACTCATATATTTCTTTTTCATTGTCGTTACCAGAGGTAGAAGAGTCCACTTAAAGTAACGGAGCTATAGCTAAGGAAGGAGGCAACACATGAAAATTTCAGACTTTTCAAGAATTAGCACTCCGATTTTTAGTTGTGAGGAACAGACCAATAATAATAGAATTTATATTGTTATTTATAATAAATTATCACTCTGGTATTAAGTAGTATATTCTATTGTATGTGATGCTATATCTATTTTTAGTCCCTTATTTCGCTTATTTAAATTAAGTAAATAGAGTAACTTTGATTACCATCTATGTAAACGCTATGTGTTTCACTTCTCATTAGGCTTAAGCTTTCAAAGAGTAATTTATAAAAAAAAAAATTATCCACTATTTTTTTAAGTTAATTTCAAAAGAAAATGAGCGCAATGCATAAGTAACAACTAATAAAATCCAAATGCAAACTTAAGCGTAATTGGGTTCTACTAGGGAGTTACATCAAGATCATCTTCGTCTAATTTAGATACTACTCGCTTGTGTTGTATGTGTGAGGCAGGGAATTTGTCAAACTTGGTGGCTTGTTTTCAAGCTTGTCAGAACCTACTCCTACCAACCCTCTATATGTATCATGTGCTCCTACCAAATCTACTCCATTTTCTCTTCGGTGCAACCAAAATTGAATAAGATTGGACAAGAAGTCCACATGTGTACCAAACCACCACCAAACTAAGAAAATTGCAAGCTTCTTCCGATAGTAGATTTTGGCTTGGATGGTTCTATAAATAGAGCTTGTTTGCATCACTTCACCAGACACACCAACAATCCATCCTCTCCTCTTTTTAGTTATAGAGTAGAATTATTTGTTTCTTATGAATTCTTCTCTTTTATGAGTTGAGATTATACACCGTGAGGAAAATATTGATAGGTATTTTGGGTGTATTATTTGGGATTTGGATTGAGTAGAGTGTGTCTACCTTTTGTACCTCCATCATATTTTCATAGTGAAATATTTGATTGTCGCCTTTGCCCGTGGACGTAGGCTTTAAGTCGAATCACGTTAATCCTTTTGTATCATCTTTGCTTTACGTTTCTACATATTTATTTTGTGCTACTTTGTTTCTACCGCGATAACTAAATATTTCACTATGGAAATATGATGGAGATATAAAAGATGGACACACTCCACTTAACCCAAATCCCAAATAATAAGGATACAAAAGTGGTAAGATCTCACTCAAAATCAAGTTCAAATACACCCAAAATACCTGAGGATTTTCTCATCGTGTATACTCTGAACTCACAAAAGAGAAGAACAAAGTTATACTCTATCACTAAAAGGAGAAGAATTCATTGTTGTTGGTGTGTAGAGCTTGATGAACTAAGCTCTATTTATAGAACTTTGTAACCACCTTATTTGAAAGTTGTTAGCCACCATGTTTAAAGGTGTAGTCTCCTTGTTCGAAGGTTGTAGCCACCTTGTTGGAAAGTTGTTAGCTAGCATGTTTGAAGGTTGTAGCTACCAACTTGAAGGTTATTCAAAGTTTATCAACAGCTTGAAAACTCAAGTCATCCAAACCAATTTTTCAACAAATCTCCACCTTAGCTTGAATTTTATCAAGTTTCAAATTATCAAAATCGTCTTCTCTAGTATGCCAATAGGTATACTCAAATACGCAAACTACCTCTTGACGGGTCCTGTTGTGATCCTGCGAGACCAAAAGACAGAAACAAAGTAGCGCAAAATAAATATGCAAAAGCATAAAACAAAGATGACACAAAAAATTAACATGGTTTGACAAATAGCTTACATCCACGAGCAAAGACGATAACCAAATATTTCACTATAGAAATATGATGAAGATATAAAATGTGGCACAGTCCACTCAACCCAAACCCCAAATAATAGGAATATAAAAGTGGTAAGTAAGACTGAAAATCAAATCCTAAATACACCCAAAATACCTAATAGCATTTTCCTCACCACTCTCAACTCACAAAAGAGAATAACAATACACAACAACACCAACAATCCATTTCTCCTCTTTTAGTGATAGAGTAGAACTATTTATTCTTTGTGAGTTTTTCTCTTTTGAGAGTTGAGAGTATACACTTGAAGGAAAATATTATAGGTATTTTGGGTGTATTATTTGAGATTTGGATTGAGTAGAGTGTCCACCTTTTGTACCTCAATCATATTTCCATAGTGAATATTTGATTGTCGTCTTTACCCGTAGACGTAGGCTTTAAATCGAATCACGTTAATCCTTTTGTATCATCTTTACTTTACGTTTCTACATATTTATTTTGTGCTACTTTGTTTCTACTGCGATAACTAAATATTTCACTATAGAAATATGATGGAGATATAAAAGATGAACACACTCCACTTAACCCAAATCTCAAATAATAAGGATACAAAAGTGGTAAGATCTCACTCAAAATCAAGTCTCAAATACACCCAAAATACCTCAGGATTTTCTCACCTGTATACTCTCAACTCATAAAAGAGAAGAACTCACAAAGAACAAACAGTTCTACTCTATCACTAAAATGAGAGGAATTCATTGTTGTTGGTGTGTAGAGCTTGATGAACTAAGCTCTATTTATAGAACTTTGTAGCCACCTTGTTTGAAAGTTGTTAGCTACCATATTTAAAGGTGTAGTCTCCTTGTTCGAAGGTTGTAGCCACCTTGTTGGAAAGTTGTTAGCTAGCATGTTTGAAAGTTGTAGCTACCAACTTGAAGGTTATTCAAAGTTTATCAACAGCTTGAAAAATCAAGTCATCCAAACCAATTTTTCAACAAATCTCCACCTTAGCTTGAATTTTATCAAGTTTCAAATTATCAAAATCGTCTTCTCTAGTATGCCAATAGGCACACTCAAATACGCAAACTACCTCTTGAGGGTCCTGCTGTGAAATAGCGAGCCCAAAAGGCAGAAGTAGAGCGCAAAATAAATATGCAAAAGCGTAAAGCAAAGATTACACAAAAGATTAACGTGGTTTGCTAAATAGCTTACATCCACGAGCAAAATGACAATCAAATATTTCACTATAGAAATATGATAAAATACAAAAGGTGGGCACAGTCCCTAAACCCAAATCCCAAATAATAGGGATATAAAAGTGGTAAGATCTCACTCAAAATCAAATCCTAAATACACCCAAAACACCTAATAGTATTTTCCTATGGTGTATCTCAACTCACAAAAGAGAAGAACAACACATAACAACACCAACAATCCATCCTCTCCTCTTTTTAGTGATAGAGTAGAACTATTTGTTCTTTGTGAGTTCTTCCTTTTTGTGAGTTGAGAGTATACACCGATGAGGAAAATACTATTAACTATTTTTTGTGCATTTAGGACTTATTTTGGGTGGGATCTTACTACTTTTGTATCCCTATTATTTGATGTTTGGGTTGAGTGGAGTGTGTCCACCTTTTGTTTCTCCATCATATTTCATAGTGAAATATTTGATTGTTGCCTTTCACGTTAATTCTTTTGTCATTTTTGCTTTACACTTTCACATATTTATTTTGTTCTTATTTCTCCTTTTAGGCTCGCTATTTCACAATAATATTTTTAACTATCAGAAAGGAATAATATTATTTACTATAAATTTGAATACAAATATTAATGATATATTCGTAGTCTAGAAGTCCATTGAATATAAAATTTCAAAAATATGTAAAGAGCTAAAATGAAATTTATTGAGAAAGAAGACTATATATAGGAAATGAATTTTTTTCCCATTTCAAAACCACCTACATGCTCTCTGAGTTTGAAAGGAGAGTGAACTTTTTTTTTTTTCCTGAAAAACATGAAAAACTTTGTGCGATATACTGCTGTTGGCCTTATTAGTATTTTATCATAGATTAACTATGTGTTGTTGCTAGCTGTATATAATTAACTTAGGTGCATAAAATATGAAAATATCTTATGTTTGCATTGTAAGCAGTATGACTAGAATAATTATGAAAAGTTAACAAGTTGAAACTCATATGAGATTAATTCTTTTATTTTTTTTTTTCATCTTACACTTTATTGTTTTGCCTAGCACTTAAACCTACTATATGTCTTTTCTTTTGCCGAAAACTACTATATTTCTTTCCACTTAAACCAAGTTGAAAAGTCAAATGACATTTAAGTAGGCTCTTTCATTTATTTATTTATTTATTTTTTTAATTTTAAACTTCATTGTTTTTCCTAAAAGTGAAACCTACCATGTATCTTTTATTTTGCCGAAAGCAATATATTTCTCGTCACTCTAAACCTTACATTTATTACAGAAAAAATCTGATTGGGAAATGTCAACAATGAAAAGAGAAACTTATCGATGTTCGTAGAATAAAAATGAAATTACTTTTTTTCAATTAAAAATAAATAAATTACTTTGTTGTATTCTTAATTTTTTTTTTGGTGAAGGTTCTATTCGTAATGTGATACTTAACTTTACGGGTGATCGTTATTTGTTATTTTCAATGCATTTTAATTAAATAAATAGATTTTTTTTATAATTTATTATTGTTTAAAGCTTAATAAATATTATAATTGAGCTTTTAAGCATTTATCAAGGTTCAAATCATGATAGTATATATGGAAAATGTATCGCTCGTGACCAAAGATATACTCCTTTAATGAGCTATCATATCAAAGGAGAATCAGTCACAATTGATATCCTGAGAAATAAAAAAAAAATAGAGATATTAGTTAAGTTTAGTTTAATTTTTACACTCATAATATTTCAATGTAAAACCTTATTTCAAACAATATATAATGAGTGTTGAACGAAATTGAATCAATCTCACACTGTTGGTATTGAAGTTTTTGCTAACCTAGAAGTTTATCATGGAAAATACATGAACTAACCGAAAACTGATATCTAAAGACAAATATATCAGAATCGTATGTATGAAGGTGTACGATCAAATGTGATTTAAAAGGGTTGGATTTGAAGGATATTTGAAAGGAATAATTCATTACATTTACATCCAGAAATAATTGATGACGTTATGAAAAAAAAATTAAAAAAAAAGAAAAGAAATATAAAAAAAAAGAAAAAGAAAGAGGCGGTGGCGTTATGTAAATGCACGTGTATATGCTGAGAACCATAAAATTCATTAAGAACATAGATTTGGTTGGCAATAACTTAGTGGTGGGTCAGTGGAAGATTATGGCTAAAATGTATCCACATCCATCAAAACACCTGCAACTGGCAATTCCAGAGACATAGTTATCTTGAAAATGATCGTCATGATTTTTAGCGGAGGATTTTTAAAACATGATGATGTTTTACATCACAGGGAAAAATACTGAGAAATATTATTTACATAATAAAAATTGAGATTTTCAGCCAACACCTTGTAAGGATATTAATTAATGAATCAACACAAAAAAAATAATTTTTTTATATTTTTAATGTATTAAAATTTTTAAAATAGGGGCTATTTTTCATGCTTTATTTCTACTTTTATTATCTACTTTTAGTCTATTTCCTGTTTTTAAAAGTTTTATAAAAAAAAGAAAAAGAAAAATTATATTTTCAATTTGAAAAAATTAAAAATAGTTTCAATGAAATTAAATTATGACAACTTGTAGTTATTTCAAACCCTAAACTTCTTCTTAGATTATTTCAGGAGACTATATATAATTCAAATAAACTTTTATTGAAAAATGTTTTACACTAACAATTTGTTAATATCAAATCTTTATTTTCAAAACATCTTTGTATATTTTAGAAGACAAACATAAGTATTTGACTTGATACTAGTTGTTCGATCACTTTCCGTTCGTGCATTGAATGGAAGCCAAAGGATGTGTTCTCCACTTTGCATTTCATCAAATATTTTCGATGGAATCTTGGTGAAGGATTTTTTCTTTGAAATCAGTATGTGTGCTTTTCAGAATTTGACAGGATCTTAATTTTTGTTAGGTTGACAGGATCTTAATTTGTTAAGGATACAAAACGCTGTCCCTAACTACTAATAAGCTATTTAATTTGTGCCTTCTAATTATATTCTTTCTAACAGGATATATAAATAATTTTACGTTAAAATTACGTGTTTCTGTTCTTTTTCTTTCATACTATGACTCCTCATGTACGTAGTAAGAAACTGGTGATGAACCTAATGATTTTAATTAAATTGTGCGTCCTGTGTAGTAACTTTAAACGTTTGATAAATTTATTTATATTCCTGGAAAAATTAGAAAATCTTTATTGTAATCACCAGAGTATTTTTAAGCTGGGGATCGGATCATAAATTAATTATAGCTGTCTAGCTGATGCATGATTAAGTCCTTGCCTTTCACTGAAGCACACATCAACCTATTCAAGAAATCATGCAAGCTTAGTAATAAAATCTTAAAATTCCAAATGAGGATTAATCTCTCCAAGAAATCAAACCCGATTATTTTCTTAACACTATGAAGAAGGAGAAGGTAAATTTAGGTTTGAAGTGTATATATATATATATACTAGCATGCTGCTAGTTTGATGCAAGTTTGATTCTTTCCCTCCAATTCATCTAGCCAGCTTTTTAAGATTAGAAGCAAAAATTGAATCCAGATATAGATAATAACTGGCTTTGCAGATACACCACTAGATTAAATTTTTCATTAGGCACATAGCAACTTCAAAGCTTTATAGCTAGCTATAGCTCTGGCTATCTATCATTCTTGCATACACACACCAAGCACTCATACATATAAGATAATTATTTAGAGCAACATTTAATATAGAGCTAGCTCCATGGCAACACATGCATATTTAGCCATGATTGGTTCTCCCCCTTGATGCCGTAGGTGACCGGCTACTGGCATCAGCAGCAGCAGCACCACCCCCACCATCGTAACCGCCGCCACTAGAACTACCCATACCACTTCCCGACCCATAACCACCACCGCGAGCTCCACCACTGCCCGACCCATATCCATACCCGTATCCAGACCCGGTCCCCCTACCGAATCCATACCCATAGCCTCTAGCAAGGCCCGTGGGAGAGCGACCCGACCCGGAACCGTAGCCCCACCCACTTCCGGGCGTGGATCCCCAGCCCCAGCTATAGTCCCAATTTGCACCTTGACCCGACCCGGTTGCCCCAGTATTAGGGGTTCCAGCAGGCGCACCGCCACTTGACATGAGCTTTCTTCCGCCGCCACCACCGGCTGCTGCCGTGAGAGTGATCAAGAAGACAAGAAGGAGAGTGAAGTAATATTGTTTGAGAGTGTTGGGTGAGAGCATTGTGTGTTGGCCGGCCTAGTGAGATAGATGTTGTTATATTTTCACTAGGTAGGGTTTTTTTTTTCTATATTTTTTCCTTTTTTTGAGTGCTGCAATATTGTTGGGGGACGGATCAAAAGTGGGGTGTTGTGAATGTTGAGGTTTGACACGACGGTGCAGATATAGTGCATGAAAGTGGTTTATATAGTGGGAGGATAATGATGATGACCAAGGAGATATGAGTCACAAGATTGACAACCCGTGAACGTGAGTTAGTGCAACAGGTACCACCTTTGCGTTTCTATCTTCCTTTTTTCTTTTTTTTTTTATTTGAGAAAATGTGCATTGCTTAATAATTTATTGATTTTTTTTGCTTAATAATTTATTGATGCGATTATATATATTGCATGATATAGAGAGAGAGAGAGAGAGAGAGATGAAGTCGCAGCTTGGAAATTAAAACGAGAAGGGGCGGGCACTAGTCGGGAGCATGACCGTGACTTCCACCACCGACTTTCTGGTAATTGATAAGCCTAGTACTTGCATGATGATGATGTCCTGCTAGCATTGGTGTATTTTTTGGGAAGAAAAAAACGAAAAAGCTACAACATATTTTTCAGGTTTCAGCGTGTATCCTAACTGCTGAGCTTGTTGTTTTAAAACCGGAAAAAAATAAAATAAAGGCATAAACAATTTTTTCAGTATAGCAATTTTAATTTTCTTTAGAGCTTTTTTTCATTTAAAAAAGATTATGTTAGCTAATAAAAGAAATACATATGTTACATCATATTACGCAGACAACTGAATTCTAGTAAACTTTTTCACTCTTTTAATTATTCCATCAAATAATTATTACAATATCAATTTAATCTTCTCATAAATGTCTTAATGGAAAGAAAAGAAAAATCCTACCAACATGAGTTAGTTCGCTTCATCGATTTTTCACTCATGATTTGTCATGACTTATATTTGACTTTTAGGTTTTTCTTGTTAATAAATGATACGTAAATACATCTATAAATGTTCGATAAGTTAAAAACATGCCCTGACTCAATACCTGGAATGAGTTTTTCCTTGACTTAAGTGTAACATCACAAAAAAGAAACCCCAAATTATCCATTATTTGAGGAGATATATATATATATATATATATATATATATATATATATATATATATATATATATATATATATATATATAATTGTTTTCTCAGCTTTCTTTTAACTTTATCTTTTATTCTCTCATCTAATTAATAAAGAAGTAAAATAACGTACACAAAAAAGTAAAAGAATAATTTAATCAAATTAACTCATATTTATTCTATATTTGATACCACTTAATATTCAATCTTTATATAAAATCTTAAAAATACACTTATTATAAGTGGACGAAAGGTATGGTAACTAAATTGATGAGCATTTTAAACATGGACTAATTGGTGTCTGAAATCTTTCGATGCCTAACTTGCAGTAGAGTATAAGTTTACAGTTTTGTTATATAAAATTTTTAATATAAAACAAGAGATCAATTTTAATATAATGATAGTGTATAACTTTTTTATATGTCATTCAATTATATATTAATATATGAATAAAATAAGTTTGATTTCATCTCACTAATTCAAAATTCGCACATATGAAACAGTTTTTTCTAGTATCCGTGTGATAACATTTTAAAGGATTTTTCTAATAAGTGATCTAAAAACATTGATTAAGGGGGAAAGAAGTTTTTAAGTAAGCTTCATACCTGAAAATCATCAAAATTCATTTTTTAAAATACATAAACTTATATTTTTCTTAATCGCTGTATTAAAAACACTAGTTAAATAAATCCTATTTTAAATACTAAAATTTTCAAAAGCAAAACTAATCCGAGTATAGTTCCAATATGACCCTTCAAGTTCTCATACCGAAAAGGCTCCCTCGCTTTTCTTTCTTGTTGCATTCGTTTCTGATATTGTCATGTTGGAATTGGAGGGATCTCTATCTTTAACTCTTCATCCGTTACAAATTGATCATGACTGCGACGCGTATGATCGATGGCCGTTCTGATATGATTCGGACAGTGCAAAAATGCCAAATATTTTTGTTCCTGACAGTTTGGGCTGGTTTAATTTGTGCGACTAGTGGAGCAGTGGCATCATAGATATGTTTCATTATTTACCTGTTCAAGCCACCACCAATACTGTGCTACTTTTTATCCTCTTTCAATTTTTTGCATTAAATATCACCCTGTGTTGACCCCATCCATCATGTCTGAACACAAACGGGTGCTTGTCCATTCCTGTTTATATTTTTTTATATAGACAGGGGCATCAAATAATCTTTTATAAGTTTTTTTCAATCCAGCCATTAGCAGCTAAATTTTGCCAAAATTCGATTAATCTAAATTGAATTGGGACAATACATTAGAGATAAATTTCTCCTTTTATATATATATAAGATCGAATTAAAGACTTTAAAAGAAATGAACGCTGAATTATTTGAACTAATCAAGCATCAATAATATGATATGAACAGAACCGGATGGTGAATAGGTAAAATTATCTTTAGTTGAAAATTTTCATGATTCAAATATTTTTGTACATGTAAACTTAAATTACTCTTCATTTTTTTGGCTATTAATCACTTTTGAAGTACATCGATTTTTATTTGACGATTGTGATTTAGTTGGTAAATACAATCAACAACAACAACAATAATTATATAATATACTATTAGCCAATAAAATTATAATTTAACTGGTAACACTTTTTTGAAAAAATTAACTGAGGATGACGATGTTAGGAATTCAATCTTCCGTCAAATTATTCATTTCCTTTATATATATATATATATATATATATATATATATATATATATATATATGAGATCCATTTACACTAGGTGTAAGTCTTGTACACTTACATCTTCAATAAATTTTTATAAAAATTGAATTTAATTAATTCAACCCTTAAATTATATGATATTATTTTAATGATCAAACATGTCAAATTTTAGAAAAATTAGACAACAACATACATATATTCTGATGGTTGATATTTATTTATATTTTCAAAAAATATTATCCATCAAAATAAATTGACATGAAAAAATATCAAATCATTTTTAAACGATATGAAATTTGATATATTTAATCTATTTGATAAGGTTTTTAATTAAAGGTTGATTGATGAAATTTTACACCTTTAAAAAATTAATGAAATGTATTAGTATATCAAGACATACAATTGTTGTAAACAGATTCTCACTATGTATGTATATATATATATATAACTATCAATATCTGAGTTCTATTATCGGAAATTCAACTAATTTGACTCGATTCAATTAAGGTTTATGAAAAGGACACGAGTCTCTCAATGAAAACGTTTCTATTACTTAGATTGACACTTGAGACCTCTTATTAAGGAGTTAACAGCAACACACTTCCCACCTAGTGACATAATTCATGATATTTTCACCCAAAAGAAGTAATGGTATTGTTAGTAGTAGAATTTTAAATGTATAAGAATTATCACGATATACAAATTGTGTTACCCTTTTATATATTTAGGCTGTGTATATCTATAGTGCATTGCTTTCCTTTTTATGTTTCAATTTGCCGGGAGATAGAGCGTGGTTTTTCCAATTTGTCTAAAAATCTTGGGGCATCAACGCCTGTGACTCCTAGTTGCTCACATGGAAGCATGTGGGCAACAAGGTTGGGCTACTTTTGCGACAAGCCCACTATAACAAGTTGATCCATTTTTTGACTTTTGACTCAGTTTGGGCCCATTGACAGACCTCAGTGCACCAATTTGTCCAAGCCAATTACAAGATTCCTCAATCCACTTCCAAAGTGGACCCCATACTCAGTTCAACGTGGATTTTGGCCCAAGCCATGTGCATGGCTATTTGGCTATAAGATATTTTGTAGATCGATGTTATCACATCCCATATTTTTATCCTAGCACCAGTATTATTTTACGCTTTGTCAGACATTAATTGATCGAAGACTGGAAAATATTTTCAATTATTTTTTATTTTGATTTGATTTATAGCATACTATTGAACATAATCAATAGCTAATAAATGCCTGATTACAAAACAATTTTTCTATATATTTTATTTTATATTCCAAATGTTCTCTTTGAAACCATTTCTATTTTATCCTGTTCTGTGCAATGAGTTGAATTTGGACCGGCAACGAATAAAATTTCACATGAGTATTTGTTTCAAAGTATTGTTTTAAATTTTTAATTTATAATTTGGATGTTGTCCATGAAAGAATAAAATTGAAATGTTTTGAAAATATTATTGATATAAATGGAATAGAAAAAAACTTCTGGGATTAAATCAGAATCTCGAGTGGATACTTAAATCGAAATCTCGAGGAAAGACGTCCATAAGGGTTTATCAAAAAATATATACGGGATACTATAACCAACTTTCTCTATTTATTTTATTTTTTTGGGACTTATAGGTGTAATACTTTTAGTTGCCTCCATGTGATATTAGCTCCCTAGAAGGTCCTATTTTGTAACATTCATAATTTTTAAAGCCCAAATATTTTACAAGTACAACAGCAATTATTTTCAGCTAGTTGAAGCATTTTAAAGTTTAGAGATATATGTTTTATTAGTTCTTTTCGTTTGTTTGTTTCCTCTTGTAACAAAAAAAAAGAGCAATATTATAAATTATACCCATAAGAAAAGTATAAGTCATTAGTAATAATTGAAATAATGACCTTAAAGTAGCATGGCCTTTCCTATCAAACCGTCTCAAAAAATTAAAATTAAAATTAAAATTATATTTTCATAATATGTCTTTTAAGATGGTAGAATGCAATTTGTTTTTCTTTTGAATATTCTTTTACTAGACAAGTGAAAAAATTAATTAATCTCTTGTAGATATAGTTAGACGTTTGATAAGGACCTCTCAATAATATTTTTTTCCCATGTACATAAACTATGAGATCAAATTCATGACATTTCTATTCAGACCAATACCTTTTAGATAATTACAATATTTTTTCAAACACAATTTAGTATTGAATTTTGTTTAAGGTATTTATTATAGTGTAGGTCAAAACCACGCGGTTGGACAACTTTTTTTTTTCAAAAATATGCATGGTATATTACATGCTTTTCAACTTACATCATAACAAATATTCCTAACATTGTAATTTTTATCTTAAATTATATAATTTTTACCTTAATCGGTAACTTCAAAAAAAAATTACAATTTACAATGTACTACCTCTAAAACAAAATGTACCAAAGGCAGCAACTTAAAACAATGTGTACAATAATATTAAGAAAAGTATTCAAGGTAACTCGCACCCATTGTTTAGTTATTTCCCATTCGGTCAAATCTCCGACTTTACTTATCTTTTTCCTCGAATAAATTATTGTTCTAAAAATATTGTAGAAAATGTCAGTCATAATTTTTTTTAAGAAAATCGTTTTCCAATAATAAAATTTACGAAAACTTGTGTGAAGACTTAACTTGTGCAAATAACGGCACCATTAAAAAGAGTTTTCCAAGTTGGTTGAACTTAAATCTAAAAATAAATGCACACAATGATAACTAATTTTTCAGTTCTATTTTGTGCAAGAATCACATAACTCATATTCACTCTCATGCATTTGTTAGATCAACAACCTTCAATGGTGTTTGTCAATTGCCTCTTAGGAGCCATCCATTTGACTGCTACGCCTTGAAGGATCTGCCCATCCATGCTCTTCTTGGTAACCATGTGCAGTCCGCAAAGATCTTAAGCCAAATCTTATATACCGGCTTTCAAGCATTTAAAATAAAGTTAAAACTATTTGGGCTAGATTTAACAGGGTGGTAAAATAGGCTGAGTCTATTAAGTTGACGTGCCTAACCTACATTTTTCAACGGAATGGGAATATCTTTGTCCCATTAAAAAATCCAATCCGTCTAACTTGTCTCGCCAGACCTGAGTTGAGTCGGATTGGGTGGGTGCATTTGAGTGGGCACATGACACTCCCGAAGCTTGAAGGCCCAAACTAAATCAGATCCCCAATTCCTCACATTTTCTCTGCAGCCACGAACCCTAAGACGTGCTCCACTGCTTCTAAATGTTATACAGTGAAGGAACCATAAGTGCTCCAATGCTCCACAAATGAATGGACAGGGAATGGTGGTGCAGATGCCAATAACCGGCCACCCACGGCATCACCGAGAAGAACCAATCATGGCAAAATGTATTGGCTCGGAGCTAGCTTAATATATTAGACTTTAGTCCTAAATTTTAAAATGAGTCAATTTAATCTTCATTACAAAACGTGAATCATTTTAATCTCTCAACTCACTTTTAGTTAATATTCCATCAATTAAATAATGATAGATAATCTTAAATGACATATTGACATACCTTATGTTATTTGAAGTATAATAGAATTTAAAATAACTCATTTTGATGTCTAAAATTACTAAAATGAGTCATTCAAATTTCCATTCCAAATCATAAAATGACTAATTTTATACAATATTAGACATCAAAATAAGTTATTTTAAATTTCATTATACTTCTAAAGATAAATGGTATGTTAATGTATCACTTAAGTTATCTATTATCATTTAATTAATAAAATGTTAAATAAAAGTGAATTAAGGGACCAACTTACTCACATTTTGTAATGTTATGGACTAATTTAACTCATTTTAAAAGTTAATGAACTAAAATGACTAATAGGATAAAAAATGAGGGATTAAATGATTCATTAATGAAAGTGAGGAATTGAATTAGCTTAAACCATTACACTGTATAGTGAGCTTTTATGCGAATGCTTGGTGTGTGTATGCACGATAGCTATCTAGGGCTATAGCTAGCTACAAAGCTTTGAGGGTGCTATGTGCCCAATGAAAAATTTAATAGAGTGGTGTATTTGCAGTGCCGTTGATTCTCTTTATCTTTGGATTTGAATTTTGTTTCTAACCTTAAAGAGCTAGCTAGATGCTTGGAGGAGGGAATCAAACTTGCATCTAACTGAGCATGCCAAAATATAGTTAAAACTTGAAAGATGCCGTTAATTGAAGAGTAAATTGCTTTTTCTTCAAACCTAAATTTATCTTTCCGATTCTTCTTCTTCAAAATTTACAAGTACGTCCTCAAATTTGAAAATATTTTTAGCCATACAAGCTATCGGTCTCGGCATATATCTTCCCGCAAAAGAATGAAATAAAAAGCAAAAAGAAAAAAGAATGGTATCGGTAAATAAAGTATCAGTAGAAAGTGAGGCTGCAAACGAATTAATTAGCATACTAAAGATCAAAGTATGTGGACGATTTAAGACGGACTGGTGTAAATCTATAGGAAAACAAGACACAATAAGACCACAAATATAGTTCCAGTTACCAAGTTTTATGTTTTGAAAATTCAAAATTATCACATTTGGAAATGACAACAATCACGTATAGGCCATAATATTCTCTTATTTTTCCTGCATGTGCAAGTTCTTGGCGTCAGTTTATTTTATTTTTTTAATTTATTAAATTAAAAAGGCACATGTATTTTACAATTCTATAATATCTTAGTTTAATATAAACAAGTCTAATTTTAATACATTGATACTGAAAAATGATTTTACATCAACCGTAAAATATATAAGAAAGCGTTAATTATGGTGAGTACTAATTTCAGATGATTTGACTATTTTTTTTTTTGTTAAATCTATTTGTTAATAGTGTATCGAATTATGCACCACTGTCAGTGAATAAAAATGAAACTATAAAATTTATTATACTCTTGTATTTAAGTATATTAGTTCAAAAAAATTTGGTTTAGGTATTTTTTATACGTGGAAATATATTAAGTTTTGGTTTTAATCTCTTTTATTTTCATGGTTTTGATAGAGACTTCTGTAAAATTTTGACAATGATCCAGTTGTTTTAAATTTTGGTCTTCTAAAAGATTTTAAGAATCATTATAAACTTATAAGCATGTTTTAGGAATCCATAAGTTATAAGCATAAATAATTCATATCAGTTTCTTAAACATACATAATTAAATCAAATGAGTTTCTAAAACTAATGATTTTTAGACCTAAATGTGAACAGTAGACCTAAGTTTTATATAAAGGAGAAGCTAATGCTTTCTGTTCTCGGCCCTTTTCAAAAGAAGCCTTATTGATGACGCCCAGGCCAATGAGTGAATACATTAATTTAATCAAGAATGTTTCATATTTTCTTACTAATAATCCCACGCAACAAGTGAGACAGCAGCGAGGAACGTAACAAATGAACTGAAGCGTTTTTATCTTATTTGAGAAAAGCATGATGCCAGTCTCATTAGCAGCTATTTTACACAAGCCAAACCTTTAACCAAGCCTACGAGAAATGAAATTGCCAAGAATAGTGCCGTGTATTGAAACGACGATATCTCTCACCTTCTAAGTGTTTCTCTATTCTTTTTTTTTTTTTTTTTGTGTGTACTATTTATCCATCGCCTTAGCCTTCTAGCAGGTCCAAGAAGATGATCTTTTAATCACTGGCTTCATCTGCTTGTCTTCTTCAAGTGAAATCATCCCCAAGTGTGAAGGGTCCTCCAGCATCATCTTTGCCACTAGATAACCTGCAATAGACCATGTTTGGTATTTTCTTGCCTGTTTGCCAATATATCTCCCTAATTTACCATCATAATATTCAGGCCACCCGTCCTTCAGTAAACGACTCTCAGCAAGCTCAATTGCACGTCTTGCTATTTGTGGTCGCCCCGTTTTGATGCAAGCAGCTGTTACTAGCCACAGGAGCACTGCACTCGAGAAAATAAAGCCATCAAAAGTCAAAACTATGCATATTACATATCATGGGAATTATCAACAATGCTTCTTCTGGCACAAATAGGTTACACTCTAGAAAAATAACTGGCAATACTACTAATAGCAAATGTTTGTCCCCATATTCATTGTTTTGAGTTTTCCCTTTGTGGTGCATTCCACACGTTCCCCCTTGTTATTTTTAGTTCATGGCAAAGACTAATAAATATACTTAAAAATATTGTCAATGTAAATAAAATGCTGGGCAGGGGTTTGAAACTGTAAGCACCATGTGGCTGAGGCCAACTTGATGCTTAACACACCTCCTGTATGAGTTGTTGTCAATAGTATAGCTGTAAAAGACATTTGAGATAGAAAAGATTTGGTCTAAAAGGACTGTTTCAAACTCCACAATATAAAGATGCAAGAGGATGATTGAAAGTACAATCAGTATCCAACCACCAACAAAAATGTTGACAAATACTTTTTTAGAAAATAAGTATATAAATCCATTTTACTTAGAGGCATTTCTTGTTAAGGCAAAGTTTAAAATTGGGCATTGCCAAACCAAGTGTCATTAAGTGAGACAAGTAATTTTCTTCACGACCAGGTTAATTATGCATAAATTGTTATGGGATAAACATAAAAGACAAATTTAATTGAAAGTATGTCGTAAAAGATTTTCTCTCAAACCAAACCAGAACCATTAAACTCATCCCTGAACTAAGGTCAACATCAAAGGTATAGCATGCATTTTACCAAATAGCACTATATTTCACTTTGGCATTTCTGACAATGAACTATATTGAAAATCCCTGGTGAAGAAGTTATCCTAACTACAACCTATGTTAAATGCACTCTGAACTCTAAGTTTAAATAGCAAAGCATGATGAAAGAAAAGAAGAACCTGGCCAAGATCCTCCATTATGGTAACTCCATCTGGTATTTTTGGGATCAGAGCCAGTAACAATTCGCCACTCATGGCTCTCTATTGCGGGATAAGATATCTTTAAAGGCATTTCTCCAACCAACTCATCCCAACGAGCTTCAATAAGATCCATGATAGCCATCGATTGCTCTGGAGTTGCAAGAGAAGATAGAATTGCAACACAATTGCCTAATGCAAACCATCGGAAATCCATCCGGGCTGGACTAACATTTCCAATAAAGTAGCCCCCCGGGTTGGCATAAAGTCAAATACCCACTCTGGGATTGAGTCAGGAATAACGTTAAACTTATTTACTGCTGTATGTGAGTACTCCTCAGTCTTGTACCCATAGATATCATTTAGTTGTTGAAAGTCAAGCCAAAAGTAACTTCTCATGTGAAAGCTTAGTGCATGCAAGCGCTTCACAATTCGTTCTACACATTCTTTTCCTTCTGCATCATCCTGTTTCAGCATTACCAAAGCACATCTCAATGCCATGAAAAAAGTGCTTGAATCTCTATAGGATAGCCATAAACACCCTGCACAAAGAAAAAGAAACAATTAATAAAACATGAAAGTTGCTCAAAATCACCCCAAATATAGAAGTGAAAGCTTGTCTTACGAACTTGGTATATGATAACCAATAGTGGAATAAAACCAAGACCTATAACAAATATCTATTTGCATGTGCAACACCTTGAACTATACAACAGCCCTGGGCCAACTTCATTATAAACAAATGGAATGCAACAAATACCATTCTTATAACCAGATAACAAAAGCAATAAATTTTATCAACATACAATGAAACAACTTCAAAATTTGAATTGTCTTACCATTCTTCGATCAATCATGCAGCATCCATCAGCACAAAGCAGAGTTGGAAAAGTATCAAAACCCTCAGACAAGCACAGAGTCAATATAAGCTTCATTCCCTTTTGACACGCTGAAGACTCAGCCAGGGATAAATCCCCAGTAGACTTCGTGTATGCACGAAGCAAAATGATCCACCAGAATCCAGAGTCAACAGGAGCGACTCTTCCAATTGCACTTTCACCAAAATCTGCAATAAGAGTATCTGTTTTCCTAATAGGATCATGAAGGACTTTGAAACTAGCTGGCATTACACCTTCACCAAGCTTGAATCGATCTACTCTTTTTTCCCACCCTTGAAGATGCAGGGTCTTCAACAAGAAGTTCTTAACTATATCTGGTTCACCATTCATCAAAAAGGCCAGAGCACTTGGCACAAAATCACGAACAAAAACCTAGAAAAGACAAATCAATCAATCAACATTTTGCATAGCTCCCATGCTTTTAAAATCTCTGTAAAACCCCAAAATCTGAAACAAGGAAATGAGGAACTCACCTGATCATAGTTCAGAACCTCCTCCGATTGATGATCAACAGCAGCAATTGTACCAACTGGTTGGCCTCTGAAATAGACAAGAGACCTCCGGAGGGATTCCCAGGCATCAGCGACCATAGGGTGGGGCTCGAAGGAGTCCCTTGTTGATGAAGCCGCGTGTTAAAACCAGATCTTCCAACAGGTGAGTAAGTTTCATAGTTATCCAAGCCCCCTCTTGCCAAACCAATCGAAATCTCACTAAGAGACCTCTCATCGAATGATCTCTGCCTCTCAATGTTCAACCTTGGCTTGTCAAGGAGACGGGAGAGATCCAAATCATCCATCTCAGATATGGAGGTGTGAGAGCTGATTTTCTTTAGTCCCAAAGGCCCGTCCATTTTTCTCTACTTCCCCAAACACCTAAATGATGATTTATCAGAAATAGAAAATTATCTACAACAACAAAAAACTCCAAGGTCAAAATACAAAACAGAAAGCAACACATTCCTAAATCCTAATACCTAAAATGAGTTGAAAAAAAACCAATGACAGCATCAGAAACTCACAAGTCACAACTAACACGATCCAATTCAATAAAACCGAAAAAAAAAAACCAAAATAGCCCTTCTCGATCATTTAAGTTCCACGAATGCTAATGAAAATTAGAAAAAAAGAAAAACCAAACAACAGCTCAACACATTTTTGGCAAAGCAACAAAAGAAAAACAGCATCAACCTTCAACTCTCACCTAACGTAATCATCAAATTCGTAAGAAGCAACACAATAACGAAACCACAAAATGAAGCATTAATCGAAAAAACAAGTATCAGATCCAGATGCGTAAAAAAAAAACCAAAAAAAAAATGAAGAATCAAACGCTATAGCGTGACTCAAACAACGAAGATAAACATAACGACAGAGGTTCGAATTCTGAATGAGCTCAATTCGGAAAAGAAGCGAAGAGGAGTAACGGAATAATACAGATCTGAGAAGAGGAAAGGGAAAGAAAGAGGACCGTCGAGCGAACCTGAGGGAGGAACGGGAGGGGTGGCAGCTGCGGAAGGAAGATTTTCCGGCGCAAACGGCGGTGGTTGGCCGGCGATTTCGCCGGAAAATGGTGGCCGGAGAGTTAGGCGCCGAAAGGAAAGAAAGGGGGAAAAAAACGAGCAAGGGCTCGAAAGCTCGTATTTATAGCAGCACGGAGGAACAACGGTAGGAAAAACAACGTGAGAAAAAGCGTGTGAGAGAGAAAGTGTAAAGAGAGAAAAAGAGTAACCAACGACCGTCTCAACCAGTTTCTTCTTTTCCTAACAATTTCTCTTCCGTGTCGAGAGGGATTACCGGGAATATCCGGTTGCATGCAGCAGGACACCGTCCTCGTCGGTGAAACGACACCGTTTTTCTTCTGCTCCTCTATTTCTCTCTGTGTGTTTCTCTTGTTGAGTTGTTGTTGTTCCTTCTTCGCTGTGGGATTTTAAATTTTGAGATTTGGTAGCATGTGTATTTATAATTTCTATTGGGATAGGATAGATTATTATATATGGAAATTAATTAATTAATTGAATGATTAAGTGGGTGGTGGAATTTCTGATTTTCTGAATTTGATTTGATTCTATGTGCCGAGATAGCTGCATTTCAACTTGTGTTTTTCCTCCTCTCCCGTATATATTGTAAAATTGTAAATAAATGGAGAAGGAAATTGACTTCTTGTTTGGATTTAGGTAAAGAACGAAATTGACTTTTTTGATAAAAGCAGTTTTGAGGTGTGCTTGGTGTCGTATTGGGTATATTTTGGTTTTATTTTTTTTAATTAAATCTAGAGGTGAGTTGTAAAAGGTATATTACTATGTACATTTAATAGATATCGAAAAAATTAAGGCCCCTTTCAATAAAAATAAAATGGATAGAAAGGATATTTAGATATTATGTTACTTGAAATTTAAGGTGCCTTGAATTTTGTGCTAGTGTAGGGGGAAATACATGCACTTTTTGCTCTGAGTTCCAATCGCTAAGAAAATCCTTAAAATTTTATCCAAAAACAAAATCCTTATAACATAGAATTTAATTGCCTATAATGTAAAATATTTTTACATAGTCATTCAATCCATGGATTATCACATAGTCATTAGTTTACTTTTATACCCACTATCTAAAAAGTCATCTAAACTAAATATTTTGATTTATTACAGGATAAAACTATTTTACACTTAATTGCATCAACTTTAGATTATATTAATGTCTGACTTTATTTTATCCAAAAGGCTCATTTAATTTATAGATTATTTTTTGATATATCCAAGTGGCTTACTTAATTTGTAGCAGATTTTTAGATGAGTATGCCTAACAATATTTTTTTATTTTAGTTAATTCAGTTACTATATGATTGGGTCTAACAATATATTTTTATTTTAGTTATACAAAAACGATAATATTAATTAAATAATTTATGTTACATGCACCCATAATATAAAATTTTTTTACTCTATCATTTAATTAAATATTTTTCATATCATGATAAATTTTGAAATAGAGAGCTTGAACTTGTAACACCCTAAAGACATCTATTATTATAATATTTGAGTTCATTTCAGAAAACTATTACATGTGTCTTTCATATAGGCTTTAGAATATACGTGTCATTCATATAGTGCTTTAGGATCCACTTTTCTCAATATTTATGTCTAGAGATTTTTTAACTAAATTTACAATTTAATTATTAATACAACAATCAAATGTTATAATAAAATCAAATATTATAATCATTAAAGAAGATTACATGAATCTATAATAATAATATTTAAGACTCATTTAGAGGAAACTTTTCCATACGTCACTTCTAGAGTAATTTAGGACTCACAGCTTTCAAAGTTTTAATAATTAATAATTAATATTTTTTAAAAAAATCATAATCATAATTATTATATATCATTATAATATCATTCAAGATTATTAGCATTTAATAGTAAAATTACGTTGCAATGATTAATTTAGGACCTGCAAATTTCAAAACTTTAATAATTAATAATTTTAAAAAATAACTATAATTACTATATGTCATTAAAATATCATTGAAGATTGTAGTGCAATTTTACTATTATCAACATATAATAGTAGAATTGCACTACAATTATTAAATAATGAATTTTAAATTTTGAATTCAAAAATTTGTTTTAAACATATGTAAAAGACGAGCTAAAAAAGTGTAGAGGATTATAAGAATAAAACATATGTGAATTTTATTTTGCTATTATAATGATATAAACATTTTTAGTATATCATTAAAATATGTGTAAAGGGGTAGCTAGAATACATTTGATTTAAATATCAAAATGACAAAGATTAACATTTTGAACGGTCAGGATAAATGTATTAACAAATCCACTCAAAATTAAAAAAAAAATAAAAAGGAACCAAGATAAATGATCCATTCAATATGATATCATAATTAATTGACAAAGTGCCACAATCAAAATGAATCTACATCAAATATATATTTAAAAAATAATAATAAGATAAATTTTCTTAATTTTTATGAGATATCAATTATATTCATCAAACTTAATTAACAAATGCCAATCATAATAGTGTCATAATTAATTATTAGATATCAATTATATAGATCATTGATCATAAAAAATAAGGATCTTTTTCAATTTTTTTTGTGCATAAATTAGTTTCAATTAGTTTTGGTATGTAATTTAAAATTTTACGTGCAAAAATCAATTTTAGATATATGAGCAAAAAACATAATTAATTATTAGATATAAATTATATCATCATCAATGATAAATAAGTAAATTTTAAATTTTTTGTGCATAAAAAATTGATTGAATTATATTTAAGAAGAAATGACGATAAATACTCTCATTTTCTTAAAATTTATATTTTTCAAAAGATTACTTTAAAACCTTATTACAAAATATTTGGAAAAACATTACAAAAGTGTAAATTTTCAATTCCAAATCAAATTTTAAATTTCAAATTAAGTCAAATCAATGTTATTTTCATATTTTCAATTTTAATTTAATAGTCACAATTTAGATTTTCATATCCTATAATCATATCATATAATACTTATAATACAATTAAAAATCTATTCTAGGGAAAACTTTGCCATATAGCAAATTTTCTTTCAACAATAATTTAATATGTGAAAATTTTTTCTGAAAAAAAATCTAAACATTTGTATCATATATATATATATATATATATATATATATATATATATATATATATATATATATATATATATATATATATATGTTGATAGATAGTTACAAGCAATGCCCATTATATATATGCCAACAGTAGTATATTTGAAATTCAAATAGTTGCCTATTACCATACTATAATTTTATTATTGTTAATTATTATTGATGAGAGAATTATGTTGTTTTAATGGAATTTTGTTTCCTTTCGATTGTAATTTTTTTCACATTCTTTCATTTTAGATGCCTATATAACAAATAGTTCATCCTATTTGTGTAACTTCCTTCACTAACTATACTACTTCCTCTTTTTATTATGTCTTCATTTAGGAAATAGTGGCAACAAGGTGGTTTCGTAAATAGTAGTAGAGGTCTGTCTCAAGTTCTTCATTTTTTAATTAATTTAATAGTTTTTCTTTATGCTTCTTTTTTTAGAATATTTTACCCATAAATTGGGATACTTTTATCATCTTCTAAGGTGTAGTCTAGAATTTCTAATTATTGTTCTAGTTATTAAAAAAAAAAAAAAAACTTTTATTGCCTTGAATCCGCTATAATGTAACTGCATTAAGATGATTTATACTTTTATGAAAATATTGTGCCCATTGTTTTGAAGTGATTCGCTTAATGGAGAGCCCTTAGGGTTATCCCATATTATGACCAACTTGTTTGACAATAACCACCTTCTCATGAGGAAGTTTATGGACATGTTGTTAAGAGATATTGCAAGCAAAACAAGGTGCTATGCAGGTTGAGGGGTTGGTGTTGTGGCAATACGTATTACTTGGACATCAACTTTTATTTTTTGAGTACTAAAATATAAAATATGACAATCATAATTAAAAATTGGAAATCAATTATAGATATACCTATGCTATCAAGCAATGCTTGCTCAAATTATCAATCGTAAATTTTACACTATCGGAAATAATAATATTAATTAGAAATAATATTTGTGTTAGTTTTTCTATTTTTGCCTTTGTATTTAATTTTAATCTTCACATTCTTATTAATCCTTTTTAATGTCTTAGTGTTATTTGTTTTCAAGTCTTAATGGTTGTTGTAATATACCAGTACCATGTTGCATGATAAATTTTGTAAAAGAGTCATGGTGTTTTCATGTTAGGATATTTGATAGTGATATATTTTTAGCTTTGAAAATTCAAAGCTTCCATATTGAAGTAGTTTTGATTGATGAATATATAAGTATGACATTTTTTTTGTTCATTTATATTATATCTATGTATTTATTAATCTATATCACTTTGAAAGGAGGAAAGATTCATGCCCAATCAAAAAATGGACATTGATTTTTAAATTTTCAATAAGCTAGAAGATAAGGGATATCAAATGTCTAATTTTGGTATTGCCTTAAATAATAGTGATTTTAAGATTACCAAATATCAATACCAGCTTGATTTTAAGCATCAAACTCTCCAGAAAGCTCAAAACATCAAAAAGCTCATATCTAAATATAAAAAATAAAATAAAATTTCATAATTATTGTGAGATATCAATTATATTCATTTGATTTAATTGATAAATATCAATCATAATAATCATAATTAATTATTAGATATCAATCATATCAATCATCGATGATAAATTAGTATTTTTTAACTTTTTTTGTCATAAATCAATTTTAATTATTTTTGGTATTTAATTTAATATTATTTTGTACAAAAATAAGTTTTTTATATATCATCACAATCATAAATCAATTTTTTTTCTTCTACCTAAAAAATTGACAAAACAATTTTTAAGAACCAATAAATGTTTTGCGTTTTCTTGAAACTTATACTTTTAAAAAATTTATTTTTAAAAACTAACTACAAAATTGTCACAAAAAATTACAATATTGCAAATTTTCAATTCAAAATCAAATATTAAAATACTAATTAAGTGCATTCAATTTTATTTTCATATTTTGAATATTTTAAATTTAATATATATTCCTAGATATCATAAATAACATATGTTTCTTTTCAATTCGAATAGCTACATGGTTGAATATAACGGAAGAGGAGATGAAATTAAATCATTAACTAAAAGGGGTAAGAGAAAAATGGAGTTAATTTTTTTCTTCAATTGTTTGATCATCATTTAAAAATAGAAAATAGTTGCATGTTATTATTATCTGTAAATATTGATTATCAACTATTTATGAATTATTCATAAATTAAATTTATCTATTTAGATTAAATTTATTTATAATTCAAGATTTTTAGAAAATATTAGTGAATTGTACAAGTAAAAAAAATTATTAAGAGACTATTATAAATATACTTTACTTTGGTTTATAAATCTAATATTTAATATTAGTATATTAAAGAACATACAACAAAACAAAAAGCACATAATTTTTATTTTAATTATTGAATTTCTATTAAATTTTGTACAAGTATATTATAAATAAATTTTATTTGTATATTTTGTGTAGATTTTCTTCAATTTGAATTTGTTAAACCACTATTAGGCGGTCAAATTGAGAGGATAGAAAGGGACATACAATTTTTTTTAATTAGTTAATCCTTAGTTTTTAAAAAGTAAATAATAAATAATGCTTTCAAGTTTATTCTAATTAACTATGTTGTGTATAAAATGATATAATAATATCAAAAATTTTGTTTAAAATTATTGTTATATGATTCTTATTATTTAAATATAAACTTTTTAAACATTTATGAAAAATATTACATTTTCCATAGATTTTAAAATATTTGTATATATTAATTTAATATGAAATAAATCTCGTGCATTGTGTGGGTAAAAAACTATACTTTTTAAAAAAAAAGACTATGCCATTTTTTAGGATAGAACATTGCTCGCACCTACCCTTGAGGTAGTTGAAATGGTCAATGAATTTAATTATTCTTTCTTATATTCTTGGCGAGGAAATGAAGTATTTGAGTTCTAATTCATATTGCATAGCATATGAAGATTTTGAAATGAAGCGATTAGAAACGCTAGTTTTTAACTTAGATAGTGTTCTAAAATGTCAAATCTAAATTAGTTTTGAAGAAGGAGTCCAATTATGATGTTAAGAAACATGATCAATTTTTTGGATTGTGTAATGAAACATGGTTAATAGTTGAAGGTTTGGGAAATAATGTCATTAGAGCAATTGTAGTGACGACAGGTAATAAAATTAGAGAAAATGTTTACATATCTCAAATGAATCTAATACATCATGTCTCAGTTTCAAAGGAGATTCACGTTCATCATTCTATACTTTGCTATAACCATTAGTAAAAGTCAAAGGCAATCTTTGTGATTTGTTGGATTGTTTATATCCAAATCTATCTTCACTAATGGATAACTTTATGTGGCTATCTCACAAATAAAATCAACAAATGATTTGAAAATATTAATATTGGATGATAATAGGCAACCTTACAATATAACTAGGAATGTTGTTTATCTAGAGGTGTTTCAAAAGATTTAAAGCTCAAGTATAAATCTATGTTTTATATTTTTTATTTACTTTAATTTGTTATATAACACATTCATTACATTTTATTGTCAGTCTTTACATACTTTAGTACTAATATATATTTATATTGTATAATGTAGGGTATTATATGAAGATCAAAATTTGAAACAAAGATCCTATATAATTAATCCTTTGTAATATATTACTTTTAACATCATTGTTAATTATTTATTATTGTTAATCAATTTAAAAAACTGTCATAAATTAATTTTATTATTTACTAAGTTTTAAACTATTATTTTACTTATCATCTCATTACAAGGTTAAAGTGCTAGTTACTAGAAATAGAAATAACTACAACATTTAACATTATACTAGTTAAGTAAGATAAATTGTTCTAACAAAAATACTTAACATGTATGTTTATGAATCAAACTATCACATAATAAGTTCGAACACATTATTTAAACATAACTTTAAATACACAAAGAATCTAAAAGAGATTTGATCCTCTGATTATTCCTAATCTGAACCAGGAAAAGATGGGAATTGAAAATAATTCTCAATAGAGAATGAATATCTCTAAAGCATTTTGAACTATGATGGTTCTGCTTTATCTACACGGAAATACATATGACCACATCTCTTTTATAAGAACATAATCAGATATCATAGCATAAATAGAATGTATTAGATAAAGCAAGTCATACAAAAACTTATTAAGATTATCATCTTTTTGTATTAATTTTTCACTTTCCCCGTATGTTATCCCACCACAATCGAAAGCCTTCTCTTAGGGAATTTCCATTCTAGTGTTACTCTTTAACATCGTGACAATAAAGTGAGACATTTACGCCACACTAACCAAGACAGATAACATAAAAGGACCTTCCATCTCTCCTTCTCTTCTTGCGTAAAAGTTTTAAGTGCTTTTCTTTCATTATTCTCTTACATAGTTGCATAAATTCAAAATATGAGATGCAAAATCTTTAAGTAATAAATAGAAAAAGAATTTAAATAACTAAGAGCCAACATGAATATTCGAATATTATAAATAAATTCTTTAAAATAAAACTTAAAATTAAGTAGTAAAATAAATGGAATATAATACATAAAATAAAGTTAAACTTAAAAACAAATAAAGTGCACATATATTCAAATAGTATAGCAACTTTAGTGAAAGATAACTTGAAAGGTAAAGAAATAGTAAAATAAAATGATAGTGAAAAATAATTTTAATATAAAAGAATAATAATTCAAAAGAGCTGAAAGTTAATTAAAATAAGTAACTGAATAATCTTAAAGATAAATGAGCAATGTATAATATAGCTAATGTAACCATAAATTTACTCATAAAACTATGTAAAACAAACTAATTGTTCCTTGAAATCTCCTAAACTCTTATGAGATCTTCTATTCAAAAATTTCTAAACTTTTATGAGATTTCTCTATAAAATCTCCTAAACTTTTATGAGATTTATCTGAATGATACACATAAAACTATGCACATAAACTAACATTTTGAAAAGAATTAGGCAATATAACTATGGTTTAAAGAGACTTCTTTCCTACCTTAGAATTATTATAGGGATAACACTATAATCTTAATGATCACTCATTCTTTTCTTTCTCTTTCTTCTTTCTACTTAATCTCTTTCAAGAATGTTCAAAACTATGCACTTAATCTCTTAAGAATACTCAAGACTTACTTGCAATTCTTTCTTCACCTTGCCTTTTTAGATAGTGGTTCTAAACTTGAGCCAATTTTAGAGACTTAGCACCAGGTAAGCTTGGCCAACAAGTTTTGAAGCTTGATCTCCAAGTAATACATATATATTACTACATTGCTATATATATTATATGATATATCAAAGGTTATATATATAATCATAATATCACTACACGTGATTTATCATGTTATACATAATATGAGTGATAATTTAATTTGTAAATCAGGATTTAACTCTTTGATAAATTCTTATGAGACTATTCTACAATAATCAACTCAAATAACTAATAAAAATATGATAAATTACTGTATAAAAATATTTTATACAAACAAAAGAGGATGTTACAAGACTCAAGCATTTTTTTTAACGTAACCATTAGTAATATGTGATTGAATTGCTGGATAAAAAATTTTCCATGTCAACACATTAAAATAAAACATATTTATAATAATCAATCAATTGCAGTTATTGATTTCTATACTTCTTATAATTTCATAAAAAATAATTATAATAATTGTTTAAATTGAGGCTTACAATTAAGTAAGAGGATTGATTTATAAATCAACACATTAATGATATAATTAAGTTTTTTTTTCGGTAAATGCAATTAAGGTGTTTAAGTCGCCAGTAGAATTATTTTGCGTTAAAGTGCTCATGAGTCAAAGAGCAACTCCTTTTTTTTTGTTAGGTATGTTTGTGAATTGAGATTTTGGAGGGGAGGAAGGGGAAATGAGGGTTTATAGTATAAAGTTATACAAGCCCTCCATTCTCTTCCCCTTCCTTCCAAAATCTCAACTCAAAATATACCCTTAATATAACCGGATACTTAACCTTTACGTGTAAAATAAGTTCGTAAACTTGCCACATTTATATGCAAAAATTGAAAAAACCTCAAGTGTGAAATTGTAAGTAACAAGAGATTTTTTTTTTAAGTTTAAAACATTTTATATTATCTTTTAATTATATTTTATTATATGTGTATTTTTTAAAGAAAATTATTGTCAAAAATAAAATTTTAATAATATGATAATATATTATTAGATGAAACCATAAAAAAACCTTCACAACACAAGCTAACAATAGTATGTCTTTTATAAAAGGAATTTACAACTCTCACAAAGCAGGAAAATAATGCGCCTCAAGAGGACTTTCAGTTTTTTACAGTTACCCTGGGACCTTGTTATCTTCTTTGGAAGTGCAAATTTCAAATTAATTTCTAAAACAAGATTCTCACATTGTTATAATTATTATTATTACTAGTCTCTTAAGACACTTCATGTTTCTTAAGATATATTTACAGTTTAATAAAAAATACAACTTCCTTCTTGTAAAAGAATAAAAAACTATAGAGAATATGAGTTATGGGTTTATGATGATTATTTAATAGAAAATTACAATTGTTTTTTATTTTTATTTTCTTATAAATGATATAAGTCATATGTTCACGGACTTAAGAAAAAAGTTCAATATAGTAAGAAGACATAAAAAATAGTTATCAAATCTAATATCTTTTATAATATGGTATAGATATACACCATAAGGAAATTTAATAATGGCAATATCGGATACCATTAAATGAGTTTAAATAATTATTATTTATTTTATTTTCATTAAACAATGGAAATATAATAACATTGCATACAATTTACATGCTCCAAAAAATAATATTACTTTCATTCTCTAATAGGTGTTCATCTTCACTTATATATGCACACATATTAAGAAAATAATTAGATAAATTTAAAATTAAATAAGTTTAAGTTTATTTTATAACACTATCCTTATCACCTACTTTAATACTTTCTCTCATACTTACTTTAGTTACTAACTCTATATCTCTTATAAGAATATTAAGGAAAAAATAATTAATATTATCTAATTTTTTTTTAAAATAAAAAATAAAATTTTACAGATGAATATTTATTAGAGAACTATGATAATATTAAGTTTTTCATTAAATGTAAACGTTATAAACCAAGAATATGCCCTGCCTCGACATCGACACGTCCTTTCATCGACATCCAAAACAGCAGGAGGTAAAAGAATCTGTTCGGGACGATTCTTGACCTATTCCTACATTAAATTATGATTTCCCTCACAAACCATCTACATGAACGCATATCTTTTCCCTTATTTCTGTCTACAGGTTAGCATTCCTTTCGATCTATTGTCTTCGGTAAAACATATTTTGGTCATCACCAAACAAAACTTGGAAAAATTTGTATTGTATTTTAGATTGAGGAAAGATAATGTACAATTATAATATCAGATAAAAAAAATTGCAATTATTATATAATAATGATTTGATAATATATGACCAATAATAATGTAAAATGATTATGCTGATATATAATAAAATATAATACATTAAATTAAACCTCGTTATATAAAAGGAGAGAAATGATGTGCAAAAAGCTTTCTTAAGCTCTTATATTAATAAATTACAAGAAAATAGCTAGGATAAAATTATATCAATATAATTTTAAGTAAATAAGATTTTTATATCAGGTCTAGTAATTATAAGAATTCAGTTTTGTAGTTATTGTTGTGGGGGACTTGTAAATAAGACAATTACATACGTGAGATGTAATGAGATATGTCTAATATCCCTTCAAAATCAATTTAGATTTTCTCACTTATTCAACGTACTTAATTATCTAAATCGCTCGCATGATTGACTTATGTAATCATTTGTGTGACGGAAATTTTGTTCTATTCCTTCAATCAAGCAATCATAAATATAAAATCCTTTTCTTCTACAGGGAAACCATGGATATATAAAATCTGCTTATATGTGCATATATCAAATCTGTTGTGTATAATTACAAAAATTTTTAAAAGAAAGCTATTGTGTATATAACCAAATCTCCTCGATCTTCCCGTTTCTTCATATATTTTTGTTACTTTTTGCCACATTATCCATTTTTGCCGCCATTGTCTATCTTATCACATTTAATTTTGATGCATCATATATCGAATACATGTATCTACTTATTATTGTCTAACAAAAAAAAACTTATTATTTTTTTTAGTACTTCTTTCTAAAATTATAATAATCACAATGAGATTTAAACTTAATATCTCTTTACATATTACCTAAACTCCTCATTATTAAATTAATTATAGTGGCTACGTATTTGTAGTTTGGTTTCCATCGTATACCAAATAAATTAAAATTATATATAGATTTAATTTAAATACAATACTAATAGTGTAAAAATTTATTTACATTATCAGTTAATCAAATCCTCACATCTACATAAATTTTAAAATGATGAGGTGAGAGTCAATTGTTGCACAATTTTATATATTATAACACCAAATATCCAAACCATATATCATCAACCGTCATATGCTCACCATATTCATATAAGAATTTTGTTCACATATGTTTAAATGAGTAATGACAGTACTTATTAAAGATTAAAAAAATATATACATAACAAACAATATTTTTTTAAATTATTCAACAAATGAAAAATTAAAAAGATATTAAATTTTATGTGTAAACATTTTCACTTTTGATTTTATAATAAAAAAATACATTCTGAAAATATAATTGGAATAAAAAGAAAGTTGTGCAGTATACTTTAACATTAAACTAGACAGTACAATTTACTTGTGCACAAAAGGCAGAAAGTTGTTACGTACGTTGTGATAGTTTCGTGGGGCCATCACATAGCACTTTCCGATTAATCTATAATGCCTTCAAGTGGTTAACCAATCAATACTCAATTGTGTGAAGGGGTAATGTTAATTTAACATTTCAAATATCGGTATACATCAATTTTATAATTATTAGATGAAATGAATGTTAAAGATAAGTGAAATTATTATTATATTTAATGATGATAAAGTGGGACCTTAATAAACACTTACTTTTTATTATTAAAATAATATTTTTGTTTAAAGTTACAACATACTTGCACACTTTAATTTTATTTATGAACCTTTTCGTTTGATGATTATTCATATAACTTTGTTGTTTCTCTAGAGAAAATTTAGATTGGTAATTCCACATCGATCATCATTATATTGATATAACAATTATATAAACATACAGTATTTACACTAAAAATAACCTAGGTTTCTTAGAGTCTGAATAAATTATATGCAAAAGATGTAATTTCGGAAATTATATGCAAAAGAAAAGCCATATTATTTCAATTTTTGAAAGAAAATAGAATCCTAATTTGTTTTTGGTACATAAATTAGAATCCTAATGGAGTTGTGCTTACTTTTTAACATATGAAAATGTAAAATAATGCTGGTTTTCACGAAAACAAATCCGTAAAAGTGCAGTGTTGTACCCTTGCGTTTTATGTGATAATGTTTCAGTTATTCCACTTGCGGTGCATTTTGCGCTTTTTATCCTCTATTAATCATTTTCTGTTTTGGTTTTTGTAGGATATTCATTGTTGAATATATGCAGTTGAAGTGATTAATCCTTTTACATACTGTAAACTCATTTAAAGATATAGATTACAACTTCATTATACTAAAGAGACTCCACGGAAAACATTCTTATAATGTGGGCAGGACTGCTGATAAATCTATGATATGCTCAACTCCTTTTGTGTACATAATAAGAAAAGGGGTAAGGTAACAAAAAATTGTTGGAACTTGTAACGCTTTCTCAACAAGAATTTATATATATTACAATATTGACTTTAAAATATCAATTAGCCTCGCGTCTGTCTTAACTTTAAAAAATTTGCAGGAAGAAAGATTCTTCGCCAACTATATATGCCTTGAACTCATGCATTTATATATTACAACCAATCAATGAACGAAGTACATGTCCGGAATAAAAAATTCAAAGAATGAAAGCAGTAACCTCTGAAACTATACGTGAATCCATAAAACAGTAAAAAGTCTTCCTCCTGAAAGAGAAAATAGCTAGTAGAATTTTACAGTTTTTTTTTTTTCTATTGGCTTCTCGGTATGTTAAGGTGCCACCTACATGTCATTTAAAAAGAATCCTCATAAAGTTTGCCAAGAAGTAATTATCGATGTATATATCGTTGTTTTCACATCAAACACTATATCAACAGTTTACACTTAGCATAGTCAATAAAATAATGAAAAAAATAATACCTAAGTTTAAATATTAAGTTCTTTTTGCCACATTCCGTTTTTCTAAATTTAGGGTGTGTTTGTTTGTGATTATTTTGATAAATAATCACTTTTTTAAATCTAAAATAATCACTTTTTGTATATTTAGATAATTTTTAAAAAATATCAAAATTAAAAAAATTCAGTTTTCAGTATTTTTTATAAAAGCTAAAATTAATTGCTTTTAAAAAAAATTAATTTTCAATTTTTCCAGTTATATATAAAATTTATCTTTCATAATTATTTTTTTAAATTTGAAACAAATGCACCTTTAGTCTATATCCCAAAGAGTATATATACACATATATATACTGTATCCCAACAAGAGTTTGTGCAGTTAGTAAAGAGCAGCCTCGTATCTTATAAAAGTACAATTTTTTTTCTTTATGTGAAAACTCCTTTTAGTAGGTGATCTTTTTTTTTTTTTCCATGATCTATTGATAAAACTCAACAATCGCAAGGGAGCAAGGAGCAGGAAGAGTACAAACAGAAATTAAAAGAAAAACATCAAAACTAAAGACTAAAAGTCAAGAAAAACACCAATGGAACCGTTGAATTCACATAAACTTTTGATTAGATTACAAAAATTCTCAAGTTTTGTGAAGCACAACCAATGAGACAAATCGTTCAGGATTTTTTTTTCCCTAATGATGTGCGAATTAGACTTAATGGAGGGAATAAAATATCAAGGATTTGAATTTTTTGATAACATATTGATAAACTTAAGAAAAAAATTACCAAGATTTTTCTGTTTCGTTGTTAAAAATTTAATTTGAATATTATTTTTAAGAAAATACACATTCGTATTAAAAAGGTTATTTTTTTAATCACAAAGCTTATTTATGTCACTAAACCAATTTAAATTAAAAATTATATTATGTCTCATTCATCAGATCATGAAATAAGTTCCAAGTCATTTTACTTTTAATGCCACCAAACCTTAAAGCTAAAATATAATTTATATCCTTATTTTATAAAATAAAATATTTTTTTCAATAAATAAATTCTTATTTTATATATATATATATATATATATATATATATATATATATATATTTTTTTTTTTTTGCGAAGCACTAGCTGTTTCACCAACCGGACAATCCAATTTTTACAACTGGAATATATATCCCTACTATATTTGCTGGAAACGCGTAAGCATGTCTCCTGCTCCAAATTCCCACTTTCAGGGAAGACCAAAATCTACATCATGAAAAATTGTCAACTGATGAAATGAGAAATGTTATTATACTTATCATTTGTAAAATATTATGTTGAATACCCTTATTTATTATTGGATGGAGTATGAATCCAAGCTAGTTTTGAGGTCGTCATCAAATGATAAATGGAAATATATCACGCGGTATTTACAAAGTGTAAGTCCAAATAACTTATTAAAAAAATATAAAAAAAAAAAACACATGATGATATATATTTAATTTTCTAAAATGAAAGATACACAGTCAGCAATGAGCTGGAGATGTTAATCTTATCTTATCCTTAAGCAACCTAATTCCTGTTACCAAGGCAAGCATCTGTCTCCACATTCTTCAACACATAAAATGAAGCGTTCAAGAAAGGGCAAAATCGACATCTTGGAAAGCAGGCTTTACTCCTAAGAAAGGGTGGACTTTTGACAACCATATGGGGAGAATTAAGACGTGAGGAATTTGGCCCATGAGGACTTACTTGGCTGGCTCCACTATGTACCTCGCTTGAATGGAATGGTTCAACAAAGGTGACCCCATCTTGAATATCTTGATTAGGTATGCTCACATCATTGGTGCATTTCATTATCTCATGACTCATGACCAACAACTACTATTGCTTTTGCATGTGAAGCATGATGTATCGTCCTACCACACCAAATGGGCCCAACCCCAGGAGAAGACATTAATATTAGGGTTAAATGCTTTTGGTACTTTAATTTTAGGTAATGTATAATTTAAATTTGATTTTTTAAACCATGGTATGACAGATGAATTTTAGAAATATAAGAAAACTCTGAATTTTCGGCAGTGTATACAACGTAACGCTTAGAAACTATGCAAAAACCAGAAAAATTTAAGTCGATAAGGGTGTCGAGTTGCGCGCGATAAAAAAATAGGGGGTTAATTGCAATATCATATTCACGGCAAGGTGTGACTCCATAAATTAGAAATTTCAAGAGTGCGCATAATTTTACCTTTATTAGTTGTCAAAATTATATTGAGGGGTATTTTATATAATTTGAAAAGTTCAAGGAGTTCGCAAATGCGCGTTTAAAAATTCAGGGGATAAATTAATATATAATAAAAAAATTAGGGAATAGAATACATTTATCCTTAATATTATTAAGTTGGGGTAGATGGAATTTTCATTTCTTAGACTATTAGGTCAGGGTCTGATTTTGGATGTTGCAAGGGTATGTCTATCTTCTATGTGCTCTTCCCCCTTCCCCTCTTATATGAGTGGAACAAGAATAGGAGATTAGGTGGCATATGTGCTGATTTACTTCCCATCCTGCCTGTACCTGTGAACCTCAACTTATAGTTAGAGGTAATGTTCATTTTAGTCTTGATTTTATATTTATGAGTTATTTTAATTATTATTTTTTAAAATAAATCAATTTAGTCTTTAATATTGTAAAATTTGAGTAATTTTAGTCTTTCAACTTATTTTTATTTAACATTCTATTAATCAAATGATGAATAATAATCTAAATGATACATTGACATATCTTATGTCATTTGAAGTATAATGGAGTTTAAAATGATTCATTTAATGTTCTAAAATTACATAAAATGAGTCATTTAAATTCACATTCCAAATAATAAAATGACTCATTTTGTGAAATATTACATTAAATGAGTTATTTTAAGTTCATTATACTTTAAAAGACAAATGATATGTCAAGATATCATTAAGGTTATATCTTCATCATTAATTGATGAAATATTAAATAAAAATGAATTGAGGAGACTAACATAATTCACATTTGTAATGTAAGAAATTAATTTGATTCATTTTAAAAGTCAAGGATTAAAATAACTATGGTATAAAAATAAGAGACCAAAATGAGCATTGACTGAGCATTAACTCCTTTTAATTCTCTTGGTCTGTTTTTTTGGCGGGCTTGGTAGATTAGTTTCAAGTTTTAGCTCTCAATCCTGTTTAACAATATAGAATGGAGTCATGTTTTCAGTGCTTTTATTAAGTTGAGATAGATGAACTCTGTCAGAGAATAAGGGGAAAAAAGGAATGAATTCTTGAAGCTTAAAATTGTTCTCTTTACATTGGAATTATTATTTTTTTGGTTTATACAATTTAATTTTAATACATTTTTGGTCTGAATTTTTAATACATTGCAGTGTCATCTTATTCAGTACACTAATATAGTTCTCTGATTATTTTTTCGGTCAAATTAGTTCCCTGGCCCATATGGCGAGTCCAATCCAATCAGATCGAACACAGTCAGGAATCTTCGGAGCCGAAAACAACCAATGAGCCCTCCATAAAGCCCAACAACTTCTTTGCTCCCCTCCTCCTCCTCACATAAAATTCTTTGTTCTCCAGGACCTCAAAAAAAAAAAAAAGAAGAAGTTTTCCAGACCCAAACCGAAAAAAGCCGTTCTTTGTTCTTGGTTAGTACTGTTGTTTTTTCAATCCACTTATTACACATATCAGTACTCAAATTTAAATATTTTAAATATGACTTCAACTTCGTTTCAAAAGTGTGAAAAAATACATGTATTCTAGGTATTAGAAAAGCTGTCAAAACCTATGTACAGGCTTGAAAAACTGTATTTAAAGTTAGAAGCACCAAAGATCCAAGAGCTATTCATGTGCAACAGAACGTCATGGACAAGAGGAGATAAGCAGCATAAACTTTAAGACAAATCAAACTGAATCCATTTCTAAAATCTCTCTATAAGACTTTCCTTCCCCCCCATTCCTTCCAAAATTCAAAATCACAAACATACCCTTAAAAAATTAGATAATCTAGGAGAGTACAAACAGATCTAACATTAACACTACATGGGCCGGGCCATGGGGTACATAACTAACCAAAAGGCAAACATAGTATCTCATAACTTCAATATTGTAGTTTGAAATATGAATAAATTTACTTAGTGAGAAACTTCACTTCGTTATCATACAAAGCCTATAGCTTGCTCAGATCCATTCATTCAACACTGATCTAGGATGCGATACCACACGTGAATTCCACTTAAATCTGCCAAGCCATATTAAAGTGAAATATAGTATAGTTTTGCACAAACCAGACAAATGCACAGAGGATCGTTCACTGGAGAAAACCACTTCATACAAATACCAAAGTAGTTAGAAATTTGTACTTGGTCTCAGACTAGGGTTTAGTCTGCAGAAGTATCTTCCAATAAAGGAAGAATATTACAATCATTAAGATCATACAGATAGATCCACCGGCATAAGGAAGTACATAGGTACAGGCGTACAGCTACAGCCTACAACAATAGCATTACTTAAAGCATATGCCTTCCACTAAATATTGAACAATTCCCATTTACATTTTTCTACGAATTTTAAGACTACGTTTCAAGGAAAATTTAATCCCTTACAGATCTTTTGAAAATATTAGTAAGAAAGGTAAGAGATTGAACTACTCCCATCCTAGCGGCGTGACCTAGAACGGCTATTGCTATCCAACGTTGCTCCAAAAGCTCTACGACTGTATTCATAATTGTTGCCACTCTGGTGAGATCCTCGCCCACTAGGTTGATCACTTACACGAGGAGGAGGAGCTGGCATTCGGTTTGAAAAGACAAAAGAAGTCACTCAGCAGGCATAAAATTAAGTTCCTATAAGATATCTATATTTTGTGAATAAAATGGCAATTTAAACTAAAAAGAGAAGCTGAAGCAGGTGAGCAATTTCAAGTGCATTTGTTTGGGATTATTTTGACTCAAAATCACTTTTTTAACCCACAAAAATAGTATTTTGTATATTTGGATGACTTTTATAAAATATTCAGAAACTAAAAAAAATCAGTTTTCAACTTTTTGTAGAAACTAAAAACAGTAGCTCCTGAATTTATTTTTTTTAGTTTTTTCAGTTATATAATATTTAAGTTTCATAATTACTTTTTCCAAAATCTGAAACAAATGCACCCTTCATACATTACCTTGGGAATAATTTCCTGAATAATCTGAAAATCGGTCAGGTGTTGATAGCCTAGCAGATTCTGAGTTATTAAATGGTACTGGGTGAGGCCTTGGTCTTTGAGAAGAATTGGACGTGGGTGTAATTGCTGTAGAACCATTAGGGGTTTTGTCTTTCCCAGATATCTGTATTTTAGCAGATGGTGCAAGTCATTAACATAGCCTGAGACTACGACAGATATCTAAATTCTAAAATTTCAATTTATTGTTTATCACATGGTCCTGCGATCAAGCCTACACAACACTGTTATATGATAACCCAAAGAACAGTTGCATACTTGGATGCATCCAAAAGGTAGAAAGAGTTGCAGCCATATACCCAGCAATAGCTGATACCATGATGTTGCATAATAAACTTATGAACTTTCAATCAACAAAGCAAAATTTCCATTTAACAACTGTAATCAAAGATTGAAACCATCCAGGTCTCCACACGTGGAAGGCATAGGTGTCAGGAACGCAGCAAACTTCAGTGTTCTGTTGTAGAGTGCTACAAGGCCAGAGAAGAGCCTGACAGCATAGTCTGCAATCTCCTCTGTTTCATATTCTGCAAAGGCAAAACCCTTTGGTTTCTCTGATTCCTTATCTTTAGGAATGTGCAAGTCTACCACACGTCCTGCTTGAATTAATATATCATACAAGACCCTGTCTGTGACCCTCTCATCCAAATTGCCTGATTAAAATAGAAGTAGCCAAATCAGAAACCAAATGTTTAATCCTTACATGCAGATCAACCCAGAAGGCTTAAAAACTTTGTTTCAGTCAAAAACTATAAATTAAAACAGTATCAATCAAACATAACTATTAAGAATGAAATTTTATTTTAGAAATACCAGGTAAAAAAAATACAAAATAACTGCATGCTTAGTAAGGGAAGCGCATAAATGTGGCAGTAGGATGTTTGTGTAACTAAAAAAAAAAATTCCATCCTCACATTGTGGGAAACCTTAGATCATCCACACATAAATCATTGAAAAGCATATTTATCACAGAATCATTTTCATCAATAAACACTCTCATAAATTAACATAGAAGAAAGATAAAGCATATCTGAT
This sequence comes from Dalbergia oliveri, assembly GCA_030441495.1. Lineage (NCBI taxonomy): Eukaryota > Viridiplantae > Streptophyta > Magnoliopsida > Fabales > Fabaceae > Dalbergia > Dalbergia oliveri. The sequence continues at coordinate 27,110,279 of JAMLFY010000007.1, forward strand.
GCATAATAGGACACTGTCAGAACAATTTCATAAATGTGAACAAAATCATCCCCTATTGAAAGAGAAACAGATCTTATTAAAAGAGTAAACAACTACGAAGTGCATTTGAGCAAGCAAAACTTCTAACTGACCATTGGTTAATTTGCCACAAACACATGGAAAAATTCCCATAAAATGCATAAACCATTGTACACAAATTACACAAAACAACTACCACATATTTTTGATAAACAATTACCACATGTTAAAATCCAAAATTATCTCACTTTAGTTGAGAATGTCTTCAAAGGGCTCCACTCAGGTAATCTACTGAAATATTTCTAAGAAACGTAAGCAACCTTAAAGAAAGAATCAATATGACAACTTTTAATAAATGAAGCAGTGAGTGAGCAAACCTATGTAAACGGTGCAATTTGTGTCCCCGGACATAACTGTCTCTTGATCTGATGTGAAACCTACCACAATACAACGTTTTTATCAGCACAGGAAGACAATCAGCAGCAATCAAGTACCACGACCTAAAACAAGGGAATCTCAAATTGTTAATAGAGACTTTAATGGGTCTAAGACTTTGCAATACTTAGTTCACAGAACAATGACTTTGGTCATTGCAGCACGCCGAAGCTCAAGTAAATAATGCAGATAACAGCAAACAATTTCTGCAATCTGTTCTCAGAAAAAAAAACAACTGTTTTCAAAAAACTAAGCCACAACTGCAGAGAATGATAAACAACTATTCTGAACCTAGTTTATGAGAGAAACGATACAATTAATCACAAAAAGGCTACCAGAAGAATCCTATGTTGTTCTAATAACCAATGGAATTGTTTCCTTGGCTACCAAACATGTCACAAAAGCTGATAGATAACTTCAAATTGAGCTGAATAGTGAATGATTATCAATGGAAACTAGCGTACCAAATGAGGGGCGAAACTACATTGAGAATTCAGGGATGCGATTAGGGCAATGAATATCACGAATTGAGAAGAATTTGGAGGGAGTAAGGAATTAGGGTTAGGGTTAGGGATTGGAAGCACGTGACTTACAAGTGGGGGAAGAAGAAGAAACACGGCGAGGAGGACAAGAAAGTTCTAGAAGCACTGTGGGCGTCGACGGGCTTCTCTTCCAACTGTGACTGCCTCGTCTTTTTTGGTCCATAAAACGCGAACGCGGGTTGTGCAAAATATGGGGAATTTTTTTTTTCTTTTAAAGAAGAATTTATTAGAGGCATTTTATTTAGTCCTTTTGCTGTATGCAAGTGTAGCTAGTTTTACAAGCCAAAAAAAAGAAGCTAATTTTAATTTTAATTTTTGTTTCTCTTTAATTTTAACTTTGATTTTGGTCTTTAATTTTTTTAGTTTTAATTTTAGTTAGATTAAATCAATCCATCAATAACATGTTAGACAAAAATCACATCACATCATATCCATGAGGCCTAGCAAATATTGATAGCTAGTGATATTTATTAAATACCTAGTTAGAGTCCAATCCTAGTAATCGCTACTACTAACAATGGAGACAAAAAAATATCACATGTTAAGGTTGATTCATGCCTTATCTTTTAACCAAGCTTTTCAATTATTTTATTTTTATTTTAATGTTTGTGAAGGTTTTTGTCTAGTGTAATTTTTTGATTTGGTTGTTGCAGAAGTTAGGTCGTGCAATCCTTTTACACCTCAAGGTTGTTCCAAATTGCTGATGAAATAGAATCCAACACAAAATCTGTCACCAAATATTGTGGACAAGTATACTGCAAATGTTTTCAATAATTGACCTATTTTTTATAGTGTGCCACATTGTGTAATGACCTAAGACTTTATATGTCGAAATGGACTCTCTAAGTCTATTATCAAAATAATCGAAACGCCAATTTTGTTCTAAAAAAAAATTATAATTAATTTTTCAATTGTCAAATTAATATTTGACAACTCTTTCCAAAATTAATATGATTTTCTTTGAAAAATGATGCGACATATCACCCGATAATATAATATATCTTTTGAGTAAATTGGAAAACGTGTCTTGAGTTATTTGGACACTCCTCTTATGGAGTTTCAAATCGATATGATGATTCAATGGCTCCCCACAATCTAGGGATGTGAGGGAATCATGGATTTGTGGTTCCAATAATGCTATTTTAAGCTATACATGCCACAAAATATGTATATAATTTTTTACAGAAATTATGATAATTATTAAATAAAATAAAATAGTATGACCCACTAATTTATCTAAAAATGAATAATTAGTCCACATAATTCTAAATATAAAATTATGAATAAATTTCTAGATATCTAACATTTTCCATTTATTATCTTTTGATTTTTTTTCCTAAAGGAGCAGCCAAGTTATGTCCTTAGTTTATCCTCAAAAAGGGTTAATTCATGGGTGGTTTTGAGGTCCTACTTGGGCCACAATAGAAGGGTTGATTGGGCTTATGGAATTTGCATTCCTAAATCCTAGTCCACAACGAAAGGGTTATGTTAAGTTCACACTGACAAGAGAAATTCATAAGTTATCATAGATTAAGATTTTGTTTAAAAGTTACGTATCGGTTAATTTTGATGCATTATACAAGAATTTTATATTATTATTTAGTCATATATTTTTATTTATAAAATTTTTAAAATAATAGTAGTTAATTTAAATATTTTAAATGTAACAATATATATTGTCCATTCAATAATATATGACATAATATTTTTGGGTTATGTATTTCCTTCGGAGATGTCATCAGACTAAACAAGAGAAATTCATAAGTTAAATCATAGTTGTAAGAATTTTTGTTTAAATAAGATTACGTATTATGAGATGTGGTTAATTATTGATGCATTATTAAAAGGATTTTATAATTGTTATATTAGTCATATATTTTTATTTATAAACTTTGTAAAGTAATAAGTAGTTAATAATACACTTTTAATAATTTTATAAAATGTATCATATGAACAATATAGTGAAATGGTGTTTATAGAATTAATATTTATTCAAAATGAATTGCAATGTGATTGTGTTGGTCTTTGTGTCTAAGTGATGGGAATTCTATCCAGTAGGATTGCACCTTGGCTATATTACCAAGGCTATGTTGGTTTATCATTGTGATGTTATCTTTTGTATGATGTGTTGTATAGGTTTCTTTTCAATGATGAATAACTGAAATGTGAGATGTTGTAAGGTTGTGACATTGTTTACTTTTATCTTTGATTGGGTGGAACATTAGTTTGGAATCTAAATTTCACTTCAGGAGCTTTCAAGCTGGCTCTGCAGCCACGAAGAGAAAGGAATGTGAACTTGTGTAATGGTTGAAAAAATGTGAAAGGAATGTTATGTAATGCTGGAATAATATTATTTTTTTAAGGAAAAATTTTAAAAAAAAGTTAAACAAGTAAATTCAATGACCTAGTTCAAAACCCATTTGAATTTGATTAGATTGGTTTGGATTGAGACAGAGAAAAAAAAAAAAAGAGCATAAACCTCAACCAATCCAAACTAATAAAATACTGATTGGTTAGAATTAATTTCTTTAAAATCTATATGAATCAATCTGAGTATTGTCCTTGATATAGACGCTCTTGTTTATTTGCGGTAAGATTCTTTATAATAAAACACAAATCAAGATAATATAATAATGTAATAAGAGAAATATTATTTTAATACTTATTATCTCATGCTCTATATAGACATATATTCTATCACCCTTGAATCTTATAAGTCTTTCATTTTTAACATCCTCTTTTTTATTTTCCGCCATGAATATGTCCAGGTGTTTATAAACATTCAATTTTTATTTTTTTTTTTTGTGTCCAAATAACACAATTCCATGCAATAACGCAGCATTGGTTGAATTGAAAGATCCAGACGTAAGGGAGTGGGCCACGTGGCGGCTCCACACTCGTTGCTGAGATCACGCTCTCCTCACTTCCCCCCTCCATGCTCACACACAACACAGGACACCCACACCGTAAGCTCCGTCACAATATAATTAACCCACATTCTCAAGTCTCACCTCACCTCACCTCACCTCAAACATCTCCCTCCTCCATTCCCATCGGGGAAACCACAGAAAGAAAGAAAGAAAGAGAAGAGAGAAAAAAACGAAAGAAATTGAAATTCAACTCAACTCACAGGTGAATCCAATTCCTCTGGACAGAAATCGGAAGGAAGGGATAAATAACCGCTCCTCCGGCCCCAATGGATTGGGGCTGCACTTTCCTCGATGCGGCGTCGGCTCCTTCCAATGCGTACTGCCTCCTGCTCCGAGGCCTCTCCCTCATTCCAATCTGGCACTACCTGATTGCCGCCGCCATTGCTCTCGCCTCCTTCCTCTACAATTTCGTCGAGTCCCATTTCCTCCGCGACCTTTTCTCCGGATTCTCCGGCCACCCCATCCACTTGACCTACAATTCCTGCTCCCAAATCTATGAAGGCGTTGTCTCCAAGTGTCGCATCCTCCGTGGCAGGTCTGGTTTGCTTTTTCATTTTTTTGCATTTTCCGTTTTTTTTTTCTTGGTAACCAAACAGGTGTTGTCAATAATCATTAATCCATAGTAGGGATAATGATATACTGATAGTGAAGGTTTTGTTTGTGTGACGGAAAACAGGTATTTGGCAACGCCGTGGCTGGCAAGCCCGCATCTTCAGACTTGTTTCTTGAACTTCTTCGGGAGGCCTCCCGTTTTCAACTACAAAAGGTCATTCATTCATGCGCTTTTGCTTGTGAGTTTAATTTTGACGTGCCCAAAGTGTAAAAGAGTCTTACACCGTTGGTCGAGAGCCGAATCAAATCTCTTCTTTTCTGTGATTTTTAAGTAGTAGGATGAAAGTTGACCATATGTGCTTATGTGTATTACATAATTGGATGGGTGTGTAAAACTGTTTCACAAATTAAATATTTCCTCTCTAATAGTTTAATCATATTAATTACAATTTTATTATTCTTGAATTATTAAGTAGTTAAGTTTAGTATCCTTGATTAGATATTAGATTTGGGTTAAAAAGCTTCATGTGAGTTTTTGTGTGCAGCTCATGGTTGAATTTTTAACTATCATTTGGCTTTTAAAACTATTATTGTATTTCGTTGTAATTTTTTTTTTGTCAGATTTGTTTGATTTGGAAGGAACCTTTGATTAATTATAAGAGTTGGGATATTTGTTGTGATAGAATTAGCTTTTTGTCTTTGTTCTTAGGAGTTTTTTATGTTCTCATGATCACCAAAAAAATACACAATGCTTTTGTTTTGTTTTTATTTTATTTTATTTTATTTTATTTTGTTTTTGTGCTTTTGTGGGGTTGTGTTTTGGCCCGTTAGCTAACTAAGCCAAGTGTTGACAATCGACAATGCTGAAACATCTTGTGCAGCAAGGCGCATCAGCATAAGGATAGAGCTCTAGTTTTGTAGGTTGTAAGATTGTTCAATGCCCCATCTGTGCTGTATCTATTTTGTATTGAAAATGCGTGTTTATCTTCTTCCATTTTTTTCCCTTTCCTTTTCTATTCTGGTGTTTGTGGATGGGAAAGAGGTGGATGTTGCAACTTGCTGGCCATTATTATGCATGTTTCAAACTTTCAAGGCACTTCCACCACTCCATATACATCATCATGATAGTGCGAGTGTTTCAGTATATTACTGGTTTCATCTAATAACTGCTCATATATTCTCTTTCAGACAACTATTCAGTACTCCTGATGGTGGAACCATTGCTTTGGACTGGCTAATGAGTTCTGATGGTATATATAAAATATTCAATTTTCAATATGTGTTTTAAACATGCATGCTTAATTTGGTAATGATCATGGTTATAAATCAGAAAGCCTCTAGCATAAGACATTTTTTATTCCAAAGATGATCTTTCTGATTCTGTTGTCTGACCATTTTACAGTTTCTGGTGTTGCTCTTCATGTGGATGATGTTTCTAAAGATGAATCAACTCCCATTGTTGTAGTGATTCCTGGTCTAACAAGTGACTCTTCTTCTGCTGTAAGTTATATTATGCTTTTGTTTGTGTGCCCAAATGTTAGTGTTATTTGCTTCGCAATTTATAACTTAATGGGAACTGTGAAAAATTATATAATTATCCCAGGTGGTTAAGAAGTCATGCCTACTGGAAAGTCCCCAGCCTGTTGATAGTTACATGACTGCCAGATCAAGGGCTTGTGATCTATGGGTGTTTTACCCTTGTCTTTGTGATTATATGGCCCCAGTTGAAACTTCTTGCCCTGGCCATTTACATGGCTGTTATGCCAAAGGCTTGTGTTGTTTATGTTACTGTAAATCTGTAATATCATTTGTATTCACAATTTAGGATCCAAATGTTATAAACTTTTTTTTTTTGGGTTGTTTTATTTGATTTGATGATAATTTCATTTTGCATGCCAATAGTTTGTACTACTTCGCAATCTTATGTTAACAGGACTTTATTCTGCAATCAATCTGGGTTTTAGTTTCAGGTACTTAAATTTTTTTAAATTAGGAGTGTGTTTGGTTGGTGGGTAAAATGAGGTTGGAAATTACACATGAAGTTCATTTGTGAAAAATTTTCCCCCATTTTTACTTCCCAACTAAACGCACCCTTATAGTATATTTTTCACCTTTATGATGCTTTTATAATACTTTATATATTGAGAAACACACCTCAAAATACTACACAGCGTACATTAAAGTCCACCTCAAAGCCTTGGCCTCCCAATGAGTTTTTACTGTACGCAAGTGCTATGACTGAATGCTGGGGATGTTAAAATCTCAAATGATGACCTTATTAGTAAACTGATTTCCCTGGAGTTCAAGCTAAAGGGAAGTGATCTAGAGACAATAACAGGTTGACATTTGATGCATGCTAAGGCATTAATGCTGAAAAAGTATTTTGCCTAAATAATACTTGTGAAAATGGAGAAAACGTTTTTATCCAAAAAAAAAAACAAATGGAGAAAACATATCCGACACAAACCGCGCTATCATTTTAATTTATTCTTTTGTTAGTCATATCATATACTAGATGTTCCCCTGTACGCTTATGAAATGTTCTTTGCTTTCTGATTTTCACTTCTTTCGTCATTGATTAGGATATTCATGTATATTATACTGACATCTTACTGTTTACTTCTCCTGTTTTGTTTTCTTCCTCTCTTCTTTGTAGTATCTCAAACATCTTGCCTATCACACAGCAAAGCGTGGATGGAACGTAGTTATCAGTAATCACCGAGGACTGGGAGGTGTTTCTATCACGGTTAGTTTTTCTGTAAGCTACAAATATACTGATTAACAATGTTGATACATTTTGAAGACAAAACTTCAATGCTGCTTGTATTTTAGACTTACCAACTTCTATATTGTGGTGCCCCATGAGCTTCTAAATCAAACTAATAAGTTATTAGATAAGGCCTATGAATGGTTATATAGCTAATTGATTAGAAGCTTGGCATCCTACCAATCAATTAATTATTTTAAAATTGGCTAGGTAAGCTCATTAGATAAGTGAGGCTTGCCAATCCCAGTGCAAGTCAACAAAATAAATAAATAAATAAATGGCCATAGGTTGAGAACCATAAAGGGGTTACTAGAACCACCTTAAAACATAGGAGAGAAAGCAGCAGAAAATTGTTCTTGTATTTTATTTTTCCTATTCCTTTTGTTAGGATATTAGGATTCTTCTTTCTTATGGAAAAATGAATATTAGGATACGTTTGCATCTCAATCTTATGAACATGTTGTGCTATAACAGTTATCTTGTTTTCTTTCCTTAGTAATGCAATTTTTTAATTAAAATTTTTTCAGTCTGAATGTTTCTACAATGCTGGATGGACTGAGGATGTCCGCACAGTGGTTAACTATCTTCACAAAGAACACCCCAGGACACCTTTGTTTGTTATTGGTACTAGTATTGGAGCTAATATTTTGGTAAATTCATTGCTTGAGTCCTTTGCGATACTTGCATCAGATGCCTTAGCTTTTATGCTTGAGTCTTGATTAAATCATTTAATTGCTCACATTAAATGCTCTAAACCTCGAAATTTCCATATAATCACATACATCTCCAGATGCCATTAGTGGTTTAACATGGACCAAGGAGCAACTGACTTAATTTAAATGTTGACATTTCTTGCTTCCCCACCCCACATTGACCCATATTTTTTTTCTGAAATATGCTTTCTCCTGGTTGGAGTCTGATCAGAATTTCCCACTTCCTCATACTGGTTTAGGGTGATCTTTGATCAAAATCTGTTTTCACTCATGGATAGTAATGTTTCCTCCTTGTTTATTTATGTTCGTATTCCATATTCTTATAATGCTTTTAATTCTAGTGCTTGACATTTCTTGCTTCACTACATTGACCTTTATTCTTTCTTAATTATGCTTTATTCTGGGTGGGGCTTGATCAATTTTTGCCAATTCCTTTAACTGGTTTAGTATTATATTTGACCAAAATCTGTTTTACTAACTGGATATTAATGCTATCTACTTGATTATGCATGTGTCTTAATTATAATTCCTAAGCGGATATTCAAATCAGATCATGTAAATTTGTTGACTCGTTGCTTTAGTCCATTTTCTCTGCTTGCTTCAATTATTTTAAGTTCTTTTCTAACGAGTCTCTAGTGAACTCAAACATATACCAATTTTGAACATGGTACACATTCATTTAATCATTTATTGCATGGATAATCTTGATTATATCATGAACACCCTTTCCATGGTCCCTTGTAAAGAATATTGGGGAAAGTAACTGGTTTCCTAACTGCATATCCAATAATTTTATGCTTCAAATTTAATTGATCTTATTTATGTTATGTTATGACTATTGAGGGTGCGTTTGTTTGAGATTTTTAAACAAGTGATTATGAAACTTAAATTTTATATATAACTGAAAAAACTGTAATTTTTTTTTCAGAAGGTACTCTTTTAGCTTCTTCAAAAATGCTGAAAGCTGATTTTTTTAAAAATTTTGATTATTTTTAAAAAATTATTCAAATATATGAAAAGTGATTTTTTTGGGTTGAAAAAAGTGATTTTCACCCTTCAAAATCCCAAACAAATGGCCCCTCTGATACATAGTCTGTCTACTTTTTCAAATTAGTGCAAAATTAGGAATCACATAATTGTTAACTTTGTCTATATTGTGTCACTTATGTAAAGAGCTTGGTTCTGGCAGTTAACTGTTTGATTTGAAAATATGTTTGCAGATAAAATGTCTTGGTGAGGATGGTGAGAATATTCCTGTAGCTGGGGCTGTGGCTATTTGCTCTCCTTGGGACCTTTTGGTTAGTATTTTTTATTTGAAAGTGACTTCATAACCTTGCATTTGAACTGTCCAAGGTGGCAAGATTTGAAAATTTGTAATCTTGCCACTTTGGACATCTCGATCTTATCAATAAAATTCTCACCCTCCTATCCGTGTTAGAAAAAAAAAAATCTTTGCATTTGAATTGGCACAATTTACTGCAAATATCATGCTATGGAAAATCACTGCATCTAGGTTTCATCTGAATTTGGACCCAATTTAATTATTTGAGGATCCACTTTTTAGTTAAATTAATTTTACAATGATGAATTGAAAAGTCATGCAGTGTTTAAGGAATGTTAATTATAAATTAACATACGAGACATTAAATCTTCAAGTAACTATGAGATATAAGAACATATGAGACATCAAGTCCTGAGCTCAGTCGAACATTTATAAAATCAGTTGATGCTGTGAATTCTTTGTTTGGTACTTTTAGAATAATAATAACTATTCTATTTGAGTAACTAGAAGGACAGTAATATCATTTCTATTTTTCCCCTAGAACAGTTAATGGTTTAGGGTTTATTGCTCAAGTCTTGTCAAAGTTGTACTTTCTTAACAAATCATGCATTTCTCTATTGGTCTAAGATATTCAACTTTAGGAATGGAGTTCTTGCATTGCTACCTTTTTTTTTTTTAGTTGGGGAAAAGGAAAGATGGGCATCTCTGAAAAAGTTCAAAGACATTTTTGGTTTAGAATCATAGGAACTATTTTGAAATTTTGGGTTAAGGATGTACTTTTAGGCTTTTAGCGGACACGATACATGTGCTTCAGGTTTGAAATTCTGTTTTCTATAATATATCTGATATAATTGACAGAGTTATATTGGAAGCTTAATCTTTGTTTTGCCAGTTATGGTACCTCAACTGGAAATCATGTTGCCTGTATACTGTTTGCAGATAGGTGACAGATTTATAACTCGTAGGCGGGTGCAGAAATTTTATGATAGAGCACTTGCATTTGGACTTCAAGGTTATGCAAAATTGTATGTTTGTATCTTTCCAGATGAGTTTTATCTTGTCAATAAGCTCTTGATTTTCGGTCTGTTAAAAATTTTGTTTGCAGACAAAGATATCAATTTGCAAGTGTTTATTTCAGTTCTTGTGACTTAATGAATAATGAGGACATGTAATCAGATGCAAAATAAAAGTTTCTTTATAGTTTATAGCTTGACTTGATTTGACATTTTTTCCCCTGATATTCACTGCAGACATCAGCCTCTTTTTTCTAGGCTTGCTAATTGGGAAGGGATTGAAAAGGTAGCCTTCCTCGATAATTCTATATATACTACTACTATCAGTATATATAAATAACAAAATCAAGTCTACATATTTGTATCTTATGACCTGTTTATTCCATGTTCATTCTGTTATCGGATACACACTTTTACTAATTCATTTCTTTAATGGAAAAAAAGGCTCAAATTATTATTGTGTCAAGCAAATAGTAGTAACTGACTTAAGTGTCCTTGCTATTAAGACCTTTATTAACAGAAGCAGCTCCAGTGCAGACACCTAACCTCTTATAATCTCCCAAAAAGGTTGTTCCAAAACAAAATGGGCCCCCAAGAGTGAAAGTGTGTGGTACATTGGGTCTGTCTGCCTGAGCTGGATCTGCAGATAATAAACATATCTGAATGAAGAGGGATGTAAGGTCTATGAATCTGTAGTAAGTCATTTTTAATTCTGTTTAGTTTCCACTGTCCTAGCAACAGACTTGACCTTAATGGGGTTTTGGATTTCCTAATGGGTTTGTCCAGAAAGAACATCAAATGATGGGATACTACAAACATTAGGGCCAAATCAAATGACTTGCTAGTTGCTACACTTTGACCTGTTTGGATATAGCTTTTTCCTTAACATAGAGGTCTTCACTATTGATCAAATATGTGCCACATTCTTAAATGTTGTGCCCTGTTTGTTGTTTTAGGCTTTTAGCATGTCTTTATATTTTAACCTATACTGAGTGCATATACATTCTTGTGCTTTGCAGTCACTTACTATTAGAGATTTTGATAACCATGCCACCCGCATTGTTGGGAAGTATGAGGTACTCGCCTAAGATTTGTAATTTTCTACTTCTTTTTGTCTTATCTCTTGTTCTACCTTCTCATGCTGCCAGTTCCCTAAAATCATCTTCTTTCCTTAGACTGTTGATACCTACTATAGACGCTGCAGCAGTGCTATTTATGTGCAATCTGTGTCGATCCCACTTCTCTGTATTAGTTCTCTGGATGATCCAGTATGTACCGGGGAAGCTATTCCTTGGGATGAATGCAGGTACGCTGCTTTATTATTTTGCTTGGTTCTAATTCATTTGCCTTTCCTTGCATTACTGCAGCACCAATTTTATTGTGTTACCCTTGTGATAGGTTAAATAAAAATGTCGTGTTGGCTACTACAAAGCATGGGGACATCTGGCCTTCTTTGAAGGAATAACTGCATCCGGCCTGTGGTACTGGACTCATTTTGTACATCTCACTCTCCAACATTTTGTTACATTTAACAATTTTATTCATTTAGATTAAGGTTGTGCTTGTTTCAAATTATTTTGACAGAAAAATGAACTGAAAAAATCACTTTTCATAAAAATTATTCATATCAACTTCTACTCAAAAGCCAAAAACAACTTATTTTGACACACCGTTGTGTTGATATTCCATCAAAATCAACCTTATGTCCTCTGCCTGTGTTGGTATAGAATGTAATTCATTTTAGCTGTCTTTGAACCATTGCTACTGTTGTATGTTGTGATTGATTTTAGCTGTATTTTCAAATATTGAAACATCATTTTTTTTTTGGTTCAATTGCTGCAACATCCATGTATTTTCAAATATTGAAACCCCAATTCTTTTGGGTTCAATTGTTGCAACATTCAAATATCGTTGATATCATTCCTTGGTTACTTGGTTTGAGTTGCTATATTAAGGGAAATTTGACTCAGCAATTTTCCTCCCTATTGCAGGTGGGTAAGAGCTACTAATGAATTCCTTGGTGTGCTACATTCTAGCCCTTATATGCACGTACAAAAGAAGGTAACAGATGTGCTAGCGTATTTAGTTACATGCTTATCAATTAATCGGTTATTCATCCTCTGGTTCTGTACTATTCATAAATGTCATACTCGTTTTTGGTATCACATAAATGTCGTTGTGTTGGTAGTAAAAAAAAAATTCTACTAAGAGCAATACTAGAGCATTTTTGCTGGCTGAAACTGCTGTTTTCTCCTTTGATGACGGTGCAGGTCTCGAAACCAAGCACACCGTTGGTCACGTCAATTGATCAGGGCCCTTATGTTAATGTCACGGGTGATGGAATGGTGACAGCATTGAACAATGAGCCAACCACAGACAACGTGGAAGAATTACATGTAATACAGGATACTCATCATGACAAGGTCCCAGAAGAAAAAGTTGATGAACAAGATGAGCTTGTGGCTAATGCAAAGCGTTGTGATCCCGTTGGCATGGTTCAAACGACTAGTGCACATGAAGCAATTCATGATGTAATAACACCTTTCAAAGATATCTAGGCCGTTTATCTCGACAAAATCGATGGTCCGTGTGGTTGCTTGTTTATATTGCTATTACCACAACTTGGCCACTGGTTGGTTCAGCCCTATCTGTTGTGTTCGGGAAAAGGCTTAGGAATAACTCAACTGGTGGTTTGGTCAGAAGATAATTTCATGAGGCTATTGTTGTATTTCCTTGTGTAGATGTATGATAATAAACTTGTACGACTATTATAAAGATATTTTTTATGATAACATAATTGTTTCACAAAGAATTCCTTCCTTACAACAAGCTCCAGATATGTATATGAACATCAGGGGATATGTTCTTATTTTCGAGAATTTTCCTTTTTTCGATAGAATAACATCAGCCCAAGCCGACCAAAGTAAAAGGCGAGCCCATAAACACAACGCAACCAGCACCTAACAAAAAGCAAATGAGAACAGTACAATGATGACCAATTTGGATGCAAAAGATAGAAAGATCCTACAGCCGAGCACCATAAGCAAAACAATATCGTACAAATCTCATTTAGGTCTTGCCATCAATAGAGCATGGAACAGTCGCAAGATATGATACGCCCCAAACAAATATCATGACATGGTAATAATATAACCGTTGAGAGATTCACCACTTATGCATGACCAACTTTTTAGAAGAGAAACGCTACAAAAAGCAAGAACACACATCCAAGCCATGAATCGTAGAGCACAAAGAATTAGGAATTCCATCAGGCACTCGTTCCAAATTCTGCAAAAGAAATTGAGATTCAAATGGAAAATCGCCACACCATCCTTTCATTTTTTTGGGTATGCTCGCTGGTAGGGCCTTAGGAACATCCATACTATTACGTCAAGACTCATCTTTTTCAAGAATTAGAAAGGATGATCCAAACTGTTTAGTTCGTAAAAAGCTTTGAGCGCGAGTAGAGAATTTAGTGCAAATGTTCTCTCGAACTGCTTAATATACTTGCATGAATGACAGTGCATGGTTTGCACCCTTAACCTACAAATTCAAGCTATGTATCACTACCCGTTTTAATTAACATTGAACATTATGTTATTTGAGTTATAAATTTTTTGTGTTATGATAAAAAAAAATTAATTATAGTTAATTTTTATGTTTAATATTAATTAATATAATTATTAAATGTAAATTTTAAATATCATATTAGTAATATATTACAAATATAAAACAAGTTTTTCAGTTAAAGACATTTCAAAATATTATCATATAAAAAAATAATCAACAAAGAGTGAATAATAGAAATTATAATACTAATTTCTTAATTTAATTTTGAAAAATAAAAGAGATTAAATATTAAAATAAGTATAAGGGTATTTTAGAAATAGTACAAATAAATACATTTAAGATGGAGTGGCAATAGACAAATGGGAGTGGCAATAGCCACTCCCTTATAATACAAAGCATATTTAGAAGTGGTAATTAAACATTAAATATTGTGTAAATGATCCACCCCATGACATTTTTTTCCTAATAGCAAAAGCAGACGGTTGAATCTTGTAGCATATTTCAAGTAATGGCTACTCATCTTTCCCCCTTAAAAAAATAGCTAACAAGAAAACTGAAATCCTACCAGAAATATTCGTTCTAATCAAACAAGATAGCCCATTATGCCAAAGGACATTACACAAATAAATATGCTTAAACTACATAACACAGTGCGTGTCTCACGGATTTGAAATTATATAACTAACTGGTAATTCAAAATCAAATATATTTCTCAGATAGTCAACCAAGATAATCATACGATTGAAACATTAAGATAATATTAAAATAAGTGATGATAATTTAATTGGTTAGAATTGAAACTTCTATTGTCAGTAAAAGAAAGGAAAGGCTCTACTATATATCAAATTGGCCTTTTCATTTTAGATTGCTTAGAGAAGCATGACATATGAAGTATCATATTCTCATAGGCCTTTACGCTTTGATTCAGGACAAAAGCTTTTGGTAAGACAAATGACGTATTTTGTTATAAGGAATCGAACCATAGCTAAACCAGAGGGGGACAAATATGACGTCCAAGTAATAACAAAATCTTGTAAAGGAATAGAAGTTTCTTAACAATCTGAAGATGACCGAGCATATTCAACAAACTATATATATAGAAAAACAAATCATAAGCTGGATTAATTAGTATCACATTGTTTTCTCAGCCTGTGTCCCTAGCTTGTCCAAGGTTTATTTATACACGGTGCTTGCATGTATTATATATCCATCGTTAATTTATTAATATGGCAAGGGATCTAACTTTGTTCATCTTTCTTAATCTTTGACTCAAGGTGTAAAGTACCATTTTTTGCGGAAGATACTTTTTGGTTAAAATCTAGGGCAAGTTTAGCCGAATTAAGGGCATAATTTCGAATGCACATAATCTTGAATCGACTACATAGGTTTAATTGTAACGTACAATACATTAAATTAATACAATTTGACTTTGTCTGTAGCTTTAAACAATGCATTTCAAATAGTTTTTTTTTTCCCTTTATTTGCACGTCTGAGATTCGCTGAATGCTTAAAAGTATACTAGCTACTAACACTAAACATTCAATACAAGGATAGTTTTTAATTAAAGCCAATTTCAATAAAAAAGGACAATATGATTTATCGATATTACAATAGATATATTTTTTTCGATAATTAAGACGCGCTTTACTTTCAAAGAGGAAAGCTAAAGAGAACAAGTGATCCATAATATAACGAAAAAAGAAAATGAGACTCAGCATTAGAGCCTAACAAGTAATTTCCAAACACAATACCATCAGGATTGCAGAAGTTATCTCCCTACGAGAAACAGAGAAACAAATGGTCGAAACACAAAACCATATTCAGCAACGTAAGTTTTTCCCTTCATGATATGAGATTTGGGTCTTCAACATGTGGAGGATGCATTGATGACTTGACGATAAAAGCACAAACCACACATAGAAAGCCTTGGTTGAACAGCCAATCAAATACAAGTAGGTCGAAATGGCTCGTTTAAAGCTGGCCATTTAGCCTCGTTGATTATACACAAGTTTTTTAATATTCTTTTATAGTCCATTCATTTTAAATAAACACACTCTTGACGTTATAAGTGTTAAGTCGATTGAAATAGCTCGTTTAAACTTGGGCCGCCGTTTAGCCTCGTGAATTAAACAGTTTAAAGGAATTGAGCCTCCTATATTACTGACCAGTTTAAGCACTTTTTTTGAGAATAAAAAATTACAAGAAAGACAAAAACAAATGAAAAATGTGGATATTAGGCTTAAACATTGCAAATTTTTTTTGGTTACATAAACATTGTAATTTGTAAATCAGCAAGTAGTAATATTTCTCAAAATTAAACAAAACTATATATTATAAGTGCATGTATCTTAACGAATTACGTTTTCTCGATAATTTCAATGTAAATATTGCGATCTTCATGATAACCCTCCTCCTCCTACACTCGTATATAGCATCTCCCTCCCGAATGATAATACATACACAGCCATCATTGCTATTTGGAGAGTGTCAAAGATGCCAAGGGTTGGAGTGCAAGAATCGTAATATCAGGAAGATCCCCTATAAGCTTGTTACAGTACTACTGTTCATAATTACACCCAAAATGCTCCACCAAAATGTTAACTTGTATTATACAAGTTAGAGTATTGAGAGAAGACAACAGCTGTGGAAGCAAATAGTTTGCGTCTTAGGGTGCCAGACAACTAACATCTGGGTGCTGGTGTCCCAAATAAAATAAAGCTAGTCCCAACACTCAAGAAAATACATACCCATGATTTCACGGATCGTGTCATCTGAATTTGATGGCCACAAGTTTGCATTTCTTTCAAAATTCTTACGTGAGAGTAGGCTACTGCATTTCCTTTGATTCATTTATGATTTTATCGTATCATATTTTTTTTCACCTCTATTTTCTTAACTAACTTGTAGGCACATTTATCTCTTTAATCACCATAAAGTTTAGTGTTTTAAATTGCGGTATTAATTGCGAAAATGTGGCCGTCGCAATGCACATTATGGTTGATATGGTGTGAAATTTTTACGTGTCTTTAAATTGAAAAGG